>BPLT01000062.1:0-695000 GCA_019656295.1 Rhododendron mucronatum var. ripense
CCCCCCCCCCCCCCCCCCCCCCCCCCCCCCCCCCCCCCCCCCCCCCCCCCCCCCCCCCCCCCCCCCCCCCCCCCCCCCCTTTCTATAAAAGGCATACAAGCCTATTTATAGGGCTCTAAAGTTAAGTTACAAATGACCAAAATATCCCAAAAACACTCCATAAGTGGAAACTTTCCATAACTGGAAGGTTGAAAAAGGTAACAAAAATCTGCAGATTTTTCCACATAGTACCGGTACTGGAAATGCCTCAATACTGGTACAAGGTCTTCAAATGGCTAGAAAAACTGATCTCTGGACACTCAGTACCGGTAGTGGGAGTTGGCCCGTGCCGGTACATGCTTGATAGATTTTTGGGCAAACTTCGCGGGCTCACTCCGGACACTCACAAACTTGAATTTGGGTGTTCTTTGGACCATTGGAAAGCTTGTCCAATCTACTTTCTAACCCAAGTGGTTTGGATCAAAAGTAGTTTGTACATCAAAAGTTATGACGATTCTACCCTTAGCTAATCGGAAGGTTAATAGCTTTGGTAAAATCCTCACTTCTCCTTCAATTCCCTTGACCCTTGAGCATCCCGAACAACCTCCAAACCATCTTTTTGAGCACCACAATGGGGTGGCATGTGGCCTTGAGTACTTGGTTGCACCCGGAGCATTCCTCGGCATTCAAACGCGCCTTATTTATACAAATTACTTGAAACACACAAAAAACCTACCTTACATGCAATATCGCTATAAAAGCTAAATAAACACAAGTTAAAACAATATAAAACGGGACTAGTCGGACCAAATATCTACAATATTGGGTGCTCAGCACTTATATTGACCTTGGTTACAACGGAGGGTTAGCAAAATGGGCGACCGTCATTTACTTGCTTGGATAACTACCCGATTGACCGCTGCCAAAACATAAACAACCAAGTTAAAGGCCACATTGCTGGCCAAACCAAAAGCATCTAACTAACAGCATGCATACTACTAAACTAAACTTGAAAATTAAACTAACTACGGATGGAGTGGATGACATGTCAACCAACCTAGACCCTGACCAAGTTTAGGGAATTTCTACTCACTGACCACATCACCACATCACTACCTCAATCCACCAACTCCTCACTAGCATACCCCGCGAAGTCATCGCTCACTTCGGCTTCCACTTCCGGCTCGGGCACATACTTCACCCCATATTGTTGCTCAAGAAGAGATGTTTACAGTGCCAATTCCTTATTTTGACGTTCTTGCTCTCTTAGTATACCCCTCCTCTCAACCTTTTCCTTCCGTTGGCTATTTATGATCGACACGCCTTGGCAAAAGAGCTTCTTGCACCAAGACACCGGTTTTACCCTTTTGGAAGGCATGGAGGTCAAGTAGTCACTGGTTGCCACGGCCTTAGCCTTTGCGGCGTGGGTTTGGGAAAGGGTTTTCTCATCAAAAGTATCATCAATTGGAATCGGAAAGAGGGCTTCTAACTAGTTGTAGGCCGTTCCCCTCACCCCTTTCTTCTTGCACAAGGTCCTGATCATGCATGGGAATGGCATGTTAGCCGTGATCAACGTGTCTCCTTTGAAGTCACCCAATTGGGCAAAGATGAACATAGCCCAATCCACCACAATGTCGGCCGCTGTGAATTCATACAATATCTCCCCACTTTTCTTTGATGGCTTGTGTTCCGTCCCTTGGGGGTAAAGGTCGAAATTGATCACTTTGCTCAAAAACCAATAGCTTCCTTTAAATTTTGTGGGCACATGAGGAATTTGAGACTCCGCGGGGTCTAAATAAAGGGTCTTGTTGATAAGTTGCTGATTAATTGACTCGTCCTTCCTAGGGTAGTTCACAGTCATGGGAGGGGGGTGTTGGTATTTCAAGTACTTGGCGATGTCTGCCAGAGTTATCCCAATGTTTTTGCCCCCGACCCTTGAAGTAATCTTAACGTCAGGATCATTTTCCCACAAACCCTCGGTCACATGCATGTTCTTATAAAACTCAATAACCAGCTTTGTGTAATAACCCGCTAACTTTTCAGTCTAGAAATTCAAACATTTTTTGTTGATGGAGCGAAAGCCCTGATGATCATCCCCCAATGCTTCGGCGTCCACTTCGTGCTCATTCTTGAATTTCCTATTATCCATACTTGATTCCCAAGTTTTTTTCTTATCTATCGCAATCTCTTACAGAGTTCTCCTCCATTTTCGACCCCCAGATGCCAAAGCCTCACCAAACTAAATTTCCTCCTCTCCCTCAATTTCTAGCGCAAAATCCTCATCCTCACTTTCTTGGCAAGAAGTGGGAGCATAATTGGCGGTCTTTTTGATCCTTGGCATGGTGGTTTGAGAGGGTTTAGAGTTAGGTTTTTTAGGAAAAAGGTGCAATTTTTTGGATTAGGGTTAGGGATATTTGGCTTTTGGATGGAATGGAGTGATGTAGGTAGTGAAATATGGTGGTTTGTGTGAAGATATTGTGGGAAATAGGGGGAATTTCTGGATTATAGGGGGAGAAGATGAGAAAATTCAAATTTGAAGAAAGAGAAGTGGGTTTACCTTGATTTTGCTTGAAACCCTTGAAATTTGTGGAGAAATCTTCGAGTTTCTTGAAGAAGATGATGGATTTGGGGGAGATTATGGAAGGTTGAGTGGTTTATTGGAGGCTAGGGTTTGTGGAGGTTGAAGAACAATGGAGGTTTAGAGAGAAAGAGTTGGATTTGAGGAGAGGAGAGTGGGTTTGATTGTGCTTGATGTTGTCCAAAATTTATCTGTAAGGAGCTCGGTACCGATACCTCTGCTTCTATGGTATCGGTACCCCCACGACTGGACAGGAATGATGCATCAAGGTACCGATACCTCCACTTCTATGGTATCGATACTGAGATGCTTAACTCAAAAAATTGTTGATTCTTCTTCTCAAGCCCCAAAACTCCCAGAAACTCATTCAACACCCCTCCAAAACACCTTTAAACATTGAACCACTATTCCCAGTAACCCTCTGAACATCCGGTAGCCAAGGTTAAAGCAAAGAACGGGACAAATACTAGGATGCAAAGTAGGAGTAGGTGACACATATTTGGTATGATCATGCAAAGAATGCCTTGTATCCTTTCCTAAGTACGCCATTGATTCCAAAATGATTCAAAGTCGACATCACACTCAATTAGACATGAACATGAGATTATTCAACTACACTAGGAGTAAATTATTGAAAGGTAGGGATATGGACAAAACTTGCTCAAAACTATGCTCAACACCTAGACCGTTGAATCTTAACTATGCATACAAGTTGAGAAACACAAAACACTTAAGATTGTATCTAACTCTTGCCAATTAACAACTATTGAGCATGCACCAAGTCATGAAAAGAGTCAAAAACCTATGACAAAAAGAAAGATTGCAAGTACAAACTTTATAATTTTTGAAAAATTTTGAATTTTTCTCATTTTTTGGTTTTTCAATTTTCCATTTTTTCACAAAAAAAAGAGAAACAAATAGCACATAGCTAACCCCTCCCCCCAACTTAAAGCGATGCTATGCCCTCATAGCATGAAGAACAAAAATAAAGAGAGGAAGAAACTAGCTATTGTACCTCCAAGGGGAATATCAACCCCTAAATACCTCGACGAAGTTGGAGGCTTTGATGCGAATGTCACGCTCTGGCCCGATTTGATGCTTCCAAGGCTCACTCTTTCAGTTCTTGCATTCAGAACCATAGCTAGTACAAAGGGTCACGGCCAAGGCTTTATCGGACTAACAACCGCGACACTTCGCCGCACCCATGCTTAGGGCTCTTGAACGCCTCACTCACCCCAGCTTTAGGCCCAAATCTGCAGAAGACTTGAGAAAAAATGACCTTCCACAAGAAAATTGACATTGGCCCGTGTTATCCGGCTTCAAACCAAACGAAACATAAAAGACATAACATAAAAAAAATCATATAAAAGACATGCAAAACACATAAAAGACACCACCCAATCATCACGCAATCAAAACGAGTCATACTTTTCTTCCTATTCCCCACCGGTGGGGTAAGAAATGGGTGGCTATACTAGACCGTCAAGAATTTTTATATTAGCACCCAAAGTAAAATTTACCACTTGACCTTGCCAAACAATTAAGTCTAGCATCCCCTACGATCAAAACAAAGTAAGACAAGATAAAGCCTAGCATGCAAGCATGGAAATATCATATTGCACCCAAAGACTTAAGTTGCCACCGATAGGGACATATTCGGAGAGCATGGATCGTTAACGGCAAATTACTACCAAGAGGAACTAACATGTTGGTGAAATCTTATCTCCAGGACTTTATTCAAAGCAAAACATGGCAAGACATGAAAGAAAGCAATATGTACAAGATTTTGCCCTTACTAACCAAAGCTAGACACACGATCCTTATTTTCATAGCGGCGCGCGAAGCTATTTATACCCAAGTCAATGGTGGGTACCCCCTACCTGGAGGCTGGGTCCAACAAACAATTAAGTTCAGTGGTTATGCTTTCGCTTCCCATGCAAATGTAAAGTTAACATGCTAAACTAAAGGATCGCCCGTGTAAACTAGATCGATCAACTCCTCATCTGGATTGTTTGATTCGCTTTCCACCAATAGTTACGGCGATCGTAGGGCTTCCCGAATCATTGTACTTCAGAGCGATATTCTTTTGGATGATAGAGCTAAATTTTGTTTTTTTTTTTATAAACAATAGAGCTCACTTGTTTGGTAAGGAATATCTTCTTTTGGGCATTGAGCTTACGCTTCCGAGTGCACAAATCCTTTAGAAACTTTGAATACGAGGGGATTTGCTTGACCGCATCCATGAGAGGAATGTTGATCTTAACTAGCTTGAATAATTTGTACAACTCGCCTTCAAGCGATGAGGATATGGTGCAGTTATTGGAATAACTTAAGGATCCGGTACGCTCTCTTTTTCCTTTCCCTTATCCTTATCCCTTTCTTTTAGAGCCTCCTTGTTTGCCTCCTTGGAAGATTCCCCAAGGGTTGGTGTTAGAATTGAACATTCAATAGGATGGGGCAACAAGGTAGGTTCCGGAGGCATCACTTGATTGTCCACCGTCTTTCCACTTCAAAGGGAAATGATAGCCTTTGCTTGCTCTGGGAAAGTCACCGAAGAGCTAGCAAAGTGAAGTCCTTGAGAGAGCGGGTTAGGAGTGGTTTGCGGATTAGATTGGGGTTGAGTAGGAAACTTTCCCTTCTCTTGTTGTAACAAACCCACCGTCGTTGTCAACTTTCCCAACTAATTCATAATTTCACTCATCATTTGAGTTTGTTGGTCATTGATGATCATTTGGCCTTGCAAGAAAGCATTCAATTGGTCCTACAATGAGCATTTTGGGTGTTGTTGATTAAATTGGTTTGAGTTTGGGAATGGCCCAGACGGAAAAAACCCTGGAGGACCTTGTACTAGAGGGAAATGGAGGGCACTTTGAGGTTACTTCCATGGTAGTTGTGGGACGGGAGGTGAAACTTGGGAAGAACCCACATCATTTGATTGATTCCATTGGAAGGCCGGATTTTGTCTTGTTCCTAGATTGTATGATTGAGAGAAGGGGTCAAACCGTTGGACCGCATACACTTCCTACGAAACAATTCCACTAATCACATTCTTTAGAGCGGGAATATTTGGGCACGCCTCGGTAGAATGGCCCAATATTTCACATATGACACACACCTCTTTCACTTGACATATTACCTTACCCTCTTAAGTTTGAGCGCTCTTCAACTCCAACTTGTCTAGCTTATGCGAGATATCTTCCAAACAAGTCTCAAAGGCACTATGCTCGACAATAGAGAACTTCCCCGAACCATTTGGACCTTGATTGAACATTGCTCTCTCCCAGGGATCCATGAATTGCCATGTTTGAGTTTTCTCTGCCAACGACTCGAAATAATCCCAAGCAGCATCAGGTGTTTTTCCCATAAAGTCACCACCATCCATTGTGTCTAGAAGTTGCTTACTTTCTTGAGAACACCCCATATAGAAGTAGTTGATTCGTAGATACAAGGGAAACTTATGATGTGGAACCGCCATGAGCAAATTTTTATACCGTTCCCAATATTTATGGAAGGTCTCTCCCTCCATTTGCTTAAAGTTTTGAATCTTATCCAGCAACTTTGTTCGGCTAGCCGAAAAGAACTTGGTAGTGAAGGCATCTTGATCCTCTCCCCAGTTATGCAGTGACTGAGGCTTCACAGAGTTAAACCATTGTTTTGCCTTATCCTTTAAAGTGAACGGAAATAGCTTACGACGAGCCTGATCGAGTTGACCTTGAACAGTGACAAAGGAGTGTAGAATAGTCTCGAATTCGCAGATATGAGAATATGGATCCTCTAACTCACGCCCCTAAAATTCAGGAACCACACGGAGGTATTTAACTCTGAAATCAAAAGTGTTCCCAGCGGTAGGAGTCGGAATCATTATACCGTTCCCAATATTTATGGAAGGTCTCTCCCTCCCTTTGCTTAAAGTTTTGAATCTTATCCTCGAGCAACTTTGTTCGGCTAGCCGGAAAGAACTTGGTAGTGAAGGCATCTTGATCCTCTCCCCAATTATGCAGTGACTGAGGCTTCATAGAGTTAAACCATTGTTTTGCCTTATCCTTTAAAGTGAACAGAAATAGCTTACGACAAGCCTGATCGAGTTGACCTTGAACAGTGGCAAAGGAGTGTAGAATAGTCTAAAATTAGCAGATATGAGAATATGGATCCTTTAACTCACGCCCTTAAAATTCAGGAACCACACGGAGGTACTCAACTCTGAAATCAAAAGTGTTCCCAGCGGTAGGAGTCGGAATCACTATAGGCGATACTCGAGGAGCTCGTTCCGAATTGAGATATTCATGCAAAATACGGACAATAGGTTCTTCGGCCATTTGGCCTTTATGACGACGATGAAATAATTTGCGAGGAGGAGAATGTGCGGGATATGCCCGAGTAATTCTCTGGATTTTTGGCAAAGAAGAAGACCGATGAAGACAATTTGAAATAGGGCTTCAGTACACCACATGCATATACAAAACTACTAACTAATTAACTACCAGACTAAAGGGGCTATGCCACCACCTCATTCTCAACAAGATTGCGAGGGGCTATGCCACCACCTCAACTAAGCAAAGCAATCAACTAAAGCAACTACAATAACTAAAACAACTAAAGACAAACTCGATATTTAGCAAAATACGAAAGAGTTGAGAGCTTCTCTCTCTAAACTAGAGAGAGAATGCACTCGTCCTTTAAAATTCTATGTCCGAATTACCAGATTAGAGGTATCAATGCTTTATTTTGGTTCCGCGAATTCACAGATTTCCTCAAACAATCTGTTTAAAGGAGAATCTATGCATTTATTTAGTCTACTTCATTAATCGATTTCACAACCGAAGAAAAGGGATCTTCTATTTTCTCTTCTCGGTCTTCATTTCTTTCGATCGAAGATAGGGTATTCAATCGGATGCTACCAGACCTTCAAGCGGTGGGTTCTTCCATCTTCGGTGTTGGGCGACCCATTATGGTATTCCTACCGCCGGTCAACACTCAACCTCCATCGATTAATCGATTGAGTAGTGAGTCTAAATTGGTCTCATCTTGCCCGACGACTGCGGCTAGAACAATTAATTCTGCCGCGCTGTTCAGATCTGTGGAACAAGAAGCCATTACACGATACTATTATCCTCTATCTCTCTTGCATTCAGCCCCTCCACCTCGTCCTTTGTGACTCCGACCATCCGTCTACTACGGCGAAGGTGGAGGTGAGTTGTGAGGGGTTTGGATCACGGCCATCAGCTGATTCAAGCCTACATGAGCCGTAGGGTGCGGTGTAGCTATTAAGGTTGGGCACTGCAAAGGTAGCCGAAAGTTTGGATCTTCAGGAGGTGGTGTCTGATCAGGATTGGGTCGGGCTTGGTCCCCTTGGAATGGGCTGGCCTTGTAAATTTTCAACCATAGGAATCAGTTGGAGGGTCTAGCTGAACAAGCACATAAGGACTCCTAGGATCCATTCACTACATAGTCTCGGAATTCTGGCAACTGCGACTGAAGGTAATGAATCATGGATCTTGTATTCAATGATTCAGAGCATTTTGTGTTTATTAGTTTTGAACATTAACTGGTTTCTCCAGTCAGCACAAGGGTACTTTTATGGGCTGCTTATAATCAACTCAATGGACAGTCATCTGTTGGACTGAGATCGAGTTAATCGTTTGGATTTAGCTCTTTGTTGAGCGTCTTTAAATTCCTAGTTTTTGTGCTTCACTAGCCCGGTGGTTGTGCGTAATATGGTTGTAACCATGGCTATCGTTAAATAGATTGGGGGCTAGCATTGGATGAAAGGGGTAGCCTTCGTGGCTGTCATTGACTAGTTCAGTGCTTGGGCTCTGATTGAAAGGGGTAGCCTCGGGAGTTGTCTTTGTCAAATTGGTAGTGTAGGCCGTTTGAAAGGGATAGCTTCTGTGGCTGTCATTGATTAGATTGGCCTGAGCTCTGATTGTAAAGGGCAGCTTCGGTTCTCCTGTGGTATATTGTGTCCTCTTTTCATGCCAAATGATTCAGTGGTTATGCACTGTTAATGGTTGAGCCAAATGATTCGGTGGGCTTGCACTGTTAATGGCGATCAGATTTGAGGCTTTTATACTATCTCACGTTTAGTTTATAGCGAGCCTAGGGGATTAGGTTGAGGGAGTACTAGTCTGAAAGGATTGGGCATGGTGTGGAGGGTAATTAAGGGGGTACCCTTGTCGGATGCAGACATCTCCAGATCGAGCCTCCTTTCGGAGCCTAGTTCCTCTGTAGTAGCTGTTCTCTTAGAGGTGGGTATTGCGTTCGTCTCACTAGGTTAGATTGGAGTTTTAGAATCTTAGACTTCTTATTCCTTCTCTGGCGTCTGTGGTGACTAGTTTTTGGTTGAGGGCAGGTTGTTTTCTGGCGAGCCTTGGGAATTTGGTCGAGGGAGTAGTAGATTGGTTGGTTGGGCATGGTGTGCAGGGTTGGGCCCCCTGTTGGATGCTGTCAGCACCGGATCAAGCCTCTTATCTGTACCTCGTTTCTCTGTAGTAGCTGTTCAGCCTCCCCTCAACGTCGAGTTTGCTATGTTGCTGCTTTTCCTCAGTGATGGTTCATTAGATGGTCGTTATTCGACCGCAACTACTTTATCTTATGGCTTAGCCTGGCAAGCTATGCCAGGCAGTAGTTAGCTTTCATCTCATCATTACTTATTGTATCACTTTTGTATCCTACCCTGTTGTGCTTCCTTCTTGATGGATCGTACAACGGAGTATGATCAAAAATCAATGTACACTTTGTTATTCACTTTAATCTATATTACTCTCCATGCGGGTTGTGCATGGTTTATCGCACTTTTTTCACTTTTCTTTTTTTTTTTCCTTTTTTTTTTCTCCTGGGGTATACCCCTCGTAGGCTATACATTAGGTTAACCTCTTTTAATTTCAAGCTAATTTACCCCAAAAAAAACTTGATATTTAGCTTAGCTTCGTTACACCTCAAGTTATGATATGAAGATCGGTTAGAGGTATCTGCTAAACTAAATATGAGCAACAGAACGTAAACTACTACACCTAAACGAAAGCGGGATACTTACAACGGTTTGTAGAACCTATAAGAAAGCCATAACAAGATAATCCCTGGCAACGACACCAAAAATGATTCGTCCGTCGATATATATCACTATGATCAACCCAAGTATAGGGCTAAAAACGTCCATTGAAGCATAATAATTCGGAAGTCCGGGATCGTACCCAAGAGAATATCATCATGGCTTGATTGGATTTGTAGATGCAAGTATTGTGGCCTTAAGATGGCTAACTTTAGGAATAGTTTGAAACGGAGAAAAAGTATGAATGAAATTTGTTTTGAAAACAATTTAACTAAGCGGCTAGGTCTAGGGGATTTTAACACCCATAACTAGAATTAATCAGCTTTCCTCTCGAATTACTTGGGTTGAGATATGCGAAAACGATCTCCCAACCCAGAGGATTTGACACTAAGAGAAGGAGTCTAAATACCAAGAGAGTTCTAGTATTCATCTAGCAAATGCAAGGGATGACATAGCTCTAAGCATCGATGCGTGGCAAGTAGGCTCGCTCTTGCCTACGCATGATCAAAGAGGTTAACACCACCAAGATTTGATAGACAAACATGAACTACCTTGATTTTCCAACTAAATATGAAGATTTATTGAGAGAAAAGCATGATCAATTCAAGTCATGGAGTGCTAATCACCCTGTAGTGGGGCGAAATATCCGAGGGTCCAAAAGGTTCAAAATACTCAGGGACTTGATATGATGTTCCTGACCAGTTAGTTGTCTCAGTTCATCTGTTCCACAAGGAACCCAGATACGTCGGTCGTACGCGTTATATGAAGGATAAAATGTCTTGAGGGTCCCGGCCGAGCTTCAATCGCGTTCCGAAGTATGATGGACCCGTTTGTTCGGATATGATAGTCGTGAGGTTTCGTTCGTTCGGTGAGATACGTCAACTCTCACTTCTCGTTCCTTCGGACACGATAACTTCACTCGGAGACCGCAGTGCCAGAACCTTCTAGAAGGTTCTAAAGAAACGTGGGGAAGCCTCTCTGATAAAGGATGGGACATCTCAGAGTGACGTGACCCCCCCTTTTGTTCTGACTGGGCGGCTCCCCGTTTCCCCACAGGCGGCGTTCATTTAATGCCCCTGACTCGTGACGTCATCCGAGCATCAGCATGCACGTGGGTGACAGAAACAACACGTTCCACACTCTCTTTCTTCGCCTATAAATAGAAGGATATCTCCTCCAAGAAAGAGGTCAGCTCTTTAAACACTCTCTACTCCCCTAGCATATATTTTCTTACCAAAACTTCTTCCCGGCTCTTTTTCTGACTAGATCGTCGGAGCTTTTTCCCGGAGGAACAACCCCCTCCGGTTCTGCAGGTACACGACATCCGGAGCCGCGTCACTCGGTTCAGAAGGGTCAAGATTGAGGAGCAGAAATCAGCCCCCCACAATTGGCGACTCTGCTGGGGAAGTTCAACCTAGCATCGTGGACTTGATTTCTATCCCCATCTCGACACTATTTCAGTCCGGTTCGCCCACACCCTCACCTTCTTATGGCTCAACACATCCCACCTCCTGGCCCGGAAAACTTCACTCTGGGGTTGTCCGGGTATGGATCCATCAACCATGAACAAGAAAACACAACACTCCCACATCAGTCAGTCTCTCGACGGCTTTCCTTTCCACAAACAGAGCTGGATATTGCCCTGGCGGAGCAAAAACGCCAAGCAACGATCATAGCCATGCTACAACAACGTTTAGAAGAGCGGGAAGGTCACCAACTTGTCACCCCTGTCGCTATCCATCCAGCTGGACCTAGTCAACCGGCGAGACGCCGAAAAAGAAGCAGGCGGTCCCACCATAACCGAACTACAGAGCCAGCAATACCCGAGAGACGAACCGTCTTCGAACGTCTAGAACCCATCGCTCGGCCACAAGAAACGGGCTCGCGTCCACGGCTGGAGAGTCTTGCCCGAACGGAAAGCACTCGATCTTCGGCAACACACTCCACCGCAGGAACGCACCGAGCGGAAGCATCGGGCCAAGGGCGTCGCCCATCCAGACATCACTCGGATATCAGAAAGGAAAAACAGCCCATGGATCTGAATGATTCACCTCGGCGGAGCTACCGTGATGAATTCCCCGAACGATCCGTATCGCCATATCAAGATTTCGAGTGTCGCCGTGACAGACGGCTAACGGAAGGGTCACGAAGTCGTCTTATGATTCCAAGTCAGGAAGGACGTTCGGAAAGGGCTAACACCATCACCCTTTACGACCAATTCACTGGACTTCCGACAGTGTACCAACCGGTGGCTGGTCCTCGGGAGATTCCACAAACTCGGCCCGAAGGGTCCAAGCGGGCCCTTGAGCAAATAAGGGAACAGGGAGAACGACGAGGAAACCGGGTCGAACATCCTCGGCGGCCCCATCATGAACGACGGAGGGCGCCCGAGCCTCGTCAAAACTTGCCGCCTACAGTAGTCCAACCGAGCCCCGTTCCGGAAGACAATTCGAAGCTCGGGAAGGCGAAAGCGTCCCCCTTCGTAGATGCTATACAGTAAGAGCGACCACCGGAGCGATTCGTCATGCCGAAGCTCAAGCGATACGAAGCAAAAGAGGACGCAGTCGCGTTCGTCTGCCGCTTTCGCCAAATGATGAGCCTCCACAACTTCTCCGACGCACTTATGTGCAAAATCTTCCCTCTCTCGTTGAATGAGCCAATCATGCTCTGGTACAATCAGCTGAAACCAAAGTCTATCACATGTTTCAATGAGCTTGAGTTGGAATTTACCAAGAGGTTTGTAACCAGCAACGTTTAACCGAAGACTCTCTCCATGCTGGTGAATATGAGGAGGACCCCGGGAGAAACTCTTCGGCTCTATACCGAGCGATATTGGGAGAAATACAATCTTATTCCTGACTGTGATCAGGGCGTAGCTGCTGAATCGTTTATGAACGGTCTGGATCCAAATTCAGCCATGTTTCGGGATCTCTCGAGAAACCCACCCAAGAGTATGGGGGAACTGATGACCATTATCGAGAAGGACTGCGTACATGAGGAAGCAATGGCCGAACGTCATGTTCCGAAGGCAGCGGAAACGGTTAAGGCTCATCCTGTGGCTCGAAAGCAAGTGGCCAACGTCGGTCAGACACCGAGGGTAAATCAGCCGAACAACAGAAATCGACCCCCGTAGCACCAACAGCACGTGGTGCAACAGAAACGGGAACCGAGGCCAGATGAGTACGTTGCCGAGCAAACCACATTCACGGAGCCCATCTACAAGCTTCTCTCTATTATCGGAACGCTCCCATTTTTCTCTTGGCCTACGGGACTCCTCGGCACGGCTGGCCAGGGACCTGGGATGTGCTCATACCACAAGGAGCGAGGGTATTACACGACCAAGTGCCAGCCATTTAAAAGGTACTTGGAAGAACTTGCCGCGGCTGGACATCTCAACCCCTGGATCGACACTCGGAAAAATCCACTTCCGCCCCCGCCTCCACTGCTCGGTGGCCATGTCAGTGTAATTCAGGGGGTGGCTTCGGGGGAACGTATATCCGAGCTACAGACGGAGATCAATACGGTCGTCGCCGCCTTGTCAATTTGCAACATCGGCGCTTCGGCCAAGAGGAAATTTGAAGATCCAAACCGTGACGGCCCAATTACTTTTACGTCCGAAGATTTGAAGAGAGTTCAGATGCCACATACCGATGCCCTTGTCGTTACGGTGATCATTGACAAATCCACTGTTCAACGGGTGTTGATTGATCAGGGAAGCTCGGCAGATGTGATGTTTTATTCAACGTTCAAGAGCCTCGGCTTATCCCCGAATCAGCTTCGGCCGGCGACGGCTCCGCTTGTAGGTTTCACGGGCGCCCCGGTTTGGCCACTCGGTATGATCAACCTCCTTGTGAGAGCCAGTTCCCGAGTGATGGACGTCGAATTCATAGTGGTTAGCTCTCCTAGCCCCTATAACGTCATCCTCGGTCGAGCCTGGTTACACGGGATGCAAGCCGTGGCCTCAACATACCATCAAGTCGTGAAGTTCATCGGTTGGAACGGAAGACAAGAAAGCCTCCGAGGAGATCAAGTACAGTCCAAGAAATGCTACATCAGCACAGTCACGACGAAACAGAGCTGCTTGGAAGTGCAGTGTGTGGAGAGTGGGGAAATTGATGTGCTCGAAGATGTTGGACTTCCAGCCGAGCAAAGGTCAACCGAGGAACTCATTCGCATGCCTATCTCGGAAGATGACACCCGGTACTTTCTCATCGGCAGTTCCTTGACTGAGGAGGAGCGTAATGAAATGTTTGATTTCCTCATGCGACACATTGAGGCATTTGCTTGGACCCCGCAAGAAATGCCAGGTGTAGATCCCTCGTTTGCAACCCATTCTCTGAATGTCGATCCGAATAGAAAGCCGATGGTGCAGAAGCTTCGGCGATCTTCTGCCCTTCATGTTGAGGCTGTGATGGCAGAGGTTGAACAATTATTGGAGGCAGGGGCAATACGAGAAATACTTTACCCCACTTGGTTGGCTAACCCTGTTGTGGTTCCGAAGAAAAATGGAAAATTGAGGGTTTGTGTGGATTACACGAACCTCAATGATGCTTGCCCAATGGATAGGTTCCCCCTCCCCCGGATCGAACAAATGGTGGACGCAACTGCAGGATGTGAGAGATTAAGTTTTATGGACGCCTACCGAGGGTACCACCAAATCGCCCTCGCCAAAGACGATCAGGAAAAGACGGCTTTTATCTCGCCTCGGGGCGTCTATTGCTACAATGTGGTCCCGTTCGGATTGAAGAACGCCGGGGCTACCTTTCAACGAACGATAACGTCCATGTTCCCTGGGATGCTCGGAAGAATTCTGGAAGCTTATATCGATGATTTGGTATGCAAGAGTAAATTCGCTCGGGATCATCTTCGGGACCTTGGAGAGGTTTTTTCCGTCTTGAAGAAACGAAAGCTGCGACTCAATGCGGAGAAGTGTGCGTTCGGAGTCAGCTCCGGAAGATTCCTCGGTTATATTGTTAGTCGCCGAGGCATAGAAGCCGATCCGACGCAACTCACAGCTGTGCAAAACCTTCGAGCACCCACGACTATTAGGGAAGTGCAACGTCTTACAGGAATGGTTGCAGCGTTGAATCGGTTTATACGACGTTCGGGTGACCTCTGTCGACCGTTCTTTCAAGCTATCAAAACCAGTCGCCGAAGATTTGTTTGGACCGAGGAATGTGAGCAGGCTCTGCAATCACTGAAAGACTACTTGTCCCAAGCTCCTCTCCTCGTCAAGCCACAACCTGATGAAGATCTGTACCTTTACCTCGCCGTCTCAGATCATGCCACCAGTTCTGTGCTTGTTCGGAAAGAAGGGATTGAACACCAACCAATTTTTTACTCAAGCAAGACGATGACGGATTCTCAGACTAGGTATCTGCCTATGGAGAAGTTAGCATTGGCTCTCGTTTCGTCTAAAACGAGCCTTTTGTCTTACTTCCAATGCCATAGGATCGTGGTCCTTACTGAGTTTCCTCTCAAGGCAGTGCTTCGGAAGACGGATTCCTCGAGTCGGATTCTCAAGTTCTCTCAAGACTTGGCTAACTACGATATCCAGTTCGAACCTCGGACGGCGATCAAGGGGCAAGCGTTAGCCGACTTCTTTGCCGAGCTTACTCCAGGCTTGCAAGATGAAGCTAACGCCTTGACTCTAGCGGAGACCGAAGCTCGGATAGCAGCGAACGAGGCCCACATGGAATGGATCCAACAGCCAGCCGACGCACGTCGCACGAGATTTACGCTCGGCCGAAAGCACCCTTCTCATGAATGGAACTTATTTTCTGGAGATGCTTGGTGGATGACTGTAGATGGAGCGTCAAACATCCATGGGGCTGGGGCTGGAGTAGTTCTTGTATCGCCCGAGGGAACTGTGCACGAGCATGTTGTCTCAATCGGTTACCAAGTGACAAACAACGAAGCCGAGTATGAAGCCTTAATTGTTGGGTTACAAGTTGCCCTTCGGCTTGGCGCGGATTCTGTTCACGTATTTTGTGACTCTCGGCTGATTGTGGGACACTTGAATGATGACTATCAAGCTAAGGATGAACGAATGAACGCCTATGTAAGTCACGTTTTGGTTCTTCTGAAACAATTCGGACGGGTGGAAATTGAGTGGATCGCTCGGGAGCATAATGCTCATGCTGACGCCCTCGCAGGCCTCGCTTCGGTGTATCGAGCCTCGGGCAGTCGCACAATAGTGTTTGACGAAATCAACACTCCGAGCTTCGAACCCTCTGACCCATCGGTTGCAGCCATATCGTTCGGCACCAGCCAATTGGATCCCATTGTGTTGTATCTTCAGAATCAAACGCTGCCTGCAGACAAAAAGGAAGCTCACAAGATACGATGCCGTGCTGCTAATTACTTTCACGGGCCCAGATTTGAAAGTGGTGTTTGAGTCCCAAGTGGACGGCATCCTGGATGAGTTACACTCGGGTAGTTGTGGGGCTCATTCAGGTGGACGAAGTATGGCGCAGCGAGCTTTGACTCAAGGGTACTGGTGGCCGAAGATGGTGAAACAATCCGAAGACTATGTGAAGCGCTGCGTTCGGTGTCAGAAGCAAGCTTCCCTCATTCACCAACCAGCATTTCCACTGAAGATGATCACAAGTCCTTGGCCTTTTGCAGTATGGGCTTTCGACATTGTGGGCAAATTACCCAAGGCTCCTGGCGGTTTTGAGTATTTGTTGACTGCCACGGACTTGTTCACTAAATGGGTCGAAGCCAAGCCAATGATGAAGACGACTGCAGGTGATGTGGAACGGTTCATATGGAAGCACATCATCTCGAGGTTCGGAGTACCATATGCTATCCTTTCGGACAACGGCTCACAATTCGTGGCTGCTGCCCTCAAAGCGTTCTACAAACGACGAAAGATCACGATCCAGAATTCTTCGGTCGCGTATCCGCAGGGCAATGGTCAAGCAGAAGCATCAAATAAAACCATCACTCGGGGGCTTAAGCGTCGTTTGGACAGGAAGCTCGGATTGTGGGTTGAGGAACTCCCTCATGTCTTGTGGGCCTATCGTACTACGCCTCGGCGTTCCACGGGACGTACCCCGTTTTCAATGGCCTACGGCATGGAGGCCGTCCTCCCCCTATCCACGTTGATTCCCACAGCCCGTACGGAAAATTTCAACCCAGTGGCTAACAATGCTCTCGTGGGTTCTGAATTGGACTTTGCCGAAGAGCTTCGCGATAATGCTAACCTTCGGCACGCTGCGTATCAACAGGAAGTTGCTAGAAGCTACAACAAGAACGTTCGGTCTCGGCCATTCAACGTCGGGGATCTCGTTCTTCGGATGGTTGTGGAAGCAAAAAAGCTGACGAAACTTAAGGATCCCTACGAGGGTCCTTACCGAGTGATTGAGAAGATCGGCCATGGGGTTTACAAGCTAGCTGAGATGGATGGTACTCCCATACCTAACCCTTGGAATGCTCAGAAGCTCCGGAAATTCCATGGCTAGATGTTGTTTCATGTTTTTGCTTTTCTTCAATTGTTGTTTCTGTTAACACCTTGTAAGCCTTTGGGCCATGATAATAGAAGTTTCTTTTCTTATCTTGTTTGTTTTCTGTGTTTTCTGTAAGTCTTGGGTATCTCACCTAGCCCACTTTTAAGCCGTTGGGCTCAACATCGTATTCGTGTGGGTGAAATCCACTTAGCCCTCAGCTCATTCATCCGGGCGACCTCTACTTCGCCCTCGGCACATTCGTTTGGGCGTATTTTTCATAGCCCTCGCCATTGCGTTCGCTCGGGAGACAGCCTCCTCTATGTACCCTCGGATAATTGTTCATTTACTATCTGCTTGAATTCCCGCCTCTGTCCCTCGGCAATCCTAGCAGATAGGGGGCTATGATGGGGAAGATATGATGGGGAAGATATCCTAACAAAAACATAATGGAACATGATGGAGCATGACCAATAAAATCTGCAAGTCAGATGTGCACTTGTCCGAACATCACGGTTAATCCACAAAAGCACTAAAAAACCGAATAACAATTCTTGTGACAATTTCCTTTCGTCTCAATAACCGAACAAAAATACTTGTGACAATTTCATTACATTTCCAAAACCTTGCAACGATCTATTGTCTTACATGCCAACTGGCGAACGTTTGTTCAAATTAACAAAACAGGCAATAAAAAGAACAACAAAACAAAAAGAGCAAATCGCCCAACAACTCGAGGGGCTGGAGTGGGGAAAAGAGGCAGAGTAGGGTCATCTGTCAGAGGGGCTGGAGTGGTGTCAACTTCGGTAGATGCACCTACGGGCGTCACGACAGGGTCAGGCTGCTCCTCAGCCTCGGGCTGTTGCTGTGCCTCCTCGGCCTGTGGCGCTTCAGCTTGACTACGAGGGGGAACTTCAACCAGCAGTCTCCGCTCGTCATCAGCCTCCACGCTGGCGTCATCAAAGCCTGCATTGTAGCCCAGCATAAAGCTCGCTTTATGCTGTTCTTCAAGCATCTCAGCCTGGGCCTCAGCAAGTTCTTCAGCTGCAGCTTCTTCGGCCTCGTAGTAGCCCTTGTCGTACCCCTTGCTGTACTCCTTCTCCAGCTCCACCTTCATCTCCTCCCGGCCAAGAGCTCTTCCCTCGGCCAAGCCCTCGTCCTTCCCCTCCAACCTGGTTTTTTCAGCAGCATCCTGCATGCCTTTTACCAGATCGTTGAGGTTGAACACCTGAGCCTCGAGAGCTTTGCGTGCTGCCTCGGATTCCTCCCAGTTTTTCTTGTATTCATCGGCCGCATCCTTATTCACTTGTAAAGATTGCAGCAGCAATTTCTTCTTCTTCTCGTGCTCTGTGAGATGGAGGTTGACACTCATAATGGACTGGGAGGCCTGAAGGAAAAGAGCAATGTATAATTTGCAGGGAAATAAAGAAAGAAGTGGAAATGTCAAAACCGAAGAAACTTACCCTCGCCGCATGGTAGTAATACTCGGTGAGCGCAGCTTTGAGCGAAGGGGGAGATTGGACATCCCTGGGCAGACCCACACCTGACAGAAGTGTCAAGGCAAGGGAAGGGTCCTCCCGAAGGCTGTCAGACTTCAGGACCTGCTTCTTGTCGGGTGTGATGAAGCTCGGTGCCCATGGAACATTTTCTTCGGTCGTCCCCTTCCCCTTGGCCGCCACAGGTGCACCGCCTTCGGCCTTCGTCTGCACCGTTTTTTGTTTTTTGCCAGCCGGGGCTTCCTTCGGTGAAAGAGGAGCAGGAGGAGCACGTTTCTGAGTTGAAGGGGGAGGCACCTTTTTGCTCGGGCCAGAGCCCGTGGCCTCTAGCGCCCCGGCTTTCTTCGAAAGGCCCTTGGCCTTGCCTTTTTCAGCCGCCTCCAGCTTCTTCTGGAGCAAGTCTTTCATACTTCGTGGCGGCATGTTCTCTTCTCCCTCGGGGGTAATGTCTTCGGTGGGTTCCCGGATTAGCCCACGGAGAGGCCTGTCTTGGCTCGGCAGACGTTCCTCGGGGAGATCTTCAGAGGACTCCTCTCCTTTGTCAGCCTCCTTCCTTCGGATCCTGCCCCCGTACGCTGCTTTGTATTGGAGGATCGTGGGAGCGTCTCTCTCTTCCCAGGGGATGGTGAGAAGGGTGGCAGCAAGCTTGCAATTCCTTGCAGCTCTCAACAATGCCTTGTTAATCCTGGTTGTAGCTGTTGAACAAAAGAAGTAAAAAATCATTCCGAAGAACAAAAAGTATTGGACTAAAAGGGACGAAGCGACTTAAATTGAAGAAAGCAGTGAAAAGTTATGATTTCTTACGAGGTTCGCCTCGGCGAGTGGCAACTTCGAATTGCCCATACTCCGTTTAGGGAAACTGATAATTACCCCGAACTTCGACGTAGTCCGAGGCCCATTTCTCGGAATCGTACATCCCTTCTGGAATTATTTTTGCCATGTTCCTTCGGGAACACAGATAGTATCTCGAGTACCTCACGTTGCGAGACATCGTGTAAGTCTCAAAAAGGTGATGGGCTTGAAGTGGGTACATTTTTAGCTCGGCGAGCTTTATTATAGAATGGATGATTCTAAAGGAATTGACGCTCAGCTGGCAAGGAGTGAGCGAGAAGAGAGAGAGGACCTCCCTGAGGACCCTGTGCATCGGAAACCTCAGGCCACCTTCGGTAATGGCCGTTAGTGGAACCGTGATGTGTTCGTCACTGAACCTAATCCGAGGGCCAGGAACTGGAGTGACGACGACATCATTCGGGATTTTCTAATCCCTTCGGAAGGACCTCATGCCTTTTTCGCTTTCGAAGGATTTCCAGTACGGGCATGGGTCCTTTCTGTTCGGTCAGGAATGACGTCAGGGTCTAGGGGGACTATCTTCCTCTTCTTCTTGGGAGGGTTGGATGAAGATCCTGTGGCTCCACCCATAACCTCGGTACGGCTGGATGAAGCCATGGGCGTTCCTCTCTCGGATGTTTCCCGTTCGGAAACTGTTTCCTCGGCATCTTCATCGCCTTCCTCTTCGTCGCCTGCCTCCAGATCAACGATCTCGCTGTCCGGTGGCATCGTTCGGAGAGGAGTGACGCTTGCAGGGATGTCAGTTACCGCAGAATCTCCAGAGTCCCCGTTCCCTTCCCGAACGCGGTAATTCCGAGCAAGGCTGGAAATGGCATCTGTTATCGCTAGGTTTTCACCTCCGGCTCCTAGCGCCGCGCTATCAACGGAACGAAACGACTCTCCGGATGAAACTGAAGCAGAAGTAGCCATACCTAAAAGCAACAGTGCAGGGGGAAGGACCGTTAGCGAATTGCATGGTCAACTCTTAATGTGCCTATGTTCGGTGAGATGAAACTCCGGGGGAACCAATCCCGCCGAGAGATGATTAGTCAGAGCAGAAATTCCAAATAAACATTGCAAATTGGTAGGGAAATCGTCCTATTTGTGCTCGGAAGAACACATGTTGAAGACTCATCTATGTTCGGAAGAACAGATGAATATCTTCAACTTTTTCTACAGTGCACAGGCGGGAAAACCAGGCAAAAAGCAAGAAAAGCAACCCAGAAAGCGTGTAACGACAACTGGGACATAAGAAGAGATCAAGAAAGCAAAAATATACCTGGAAATCAAAGAAGAATCTGAGTCGAAGTCTTCAAAATCGTCGAAAATCTTCAGATGGCTTGAATTTCTGGAGAAAGGGACGGCCTGTGCTATTCAAACGTCAGAGAGGAGGAGAAAAAGTGATTTTCTCTCTCCTCTCGTCGCCTCTTATACCTAGGGAGGAATTCGAAGCATCGCCGAGCCCCCAACCGTAGGATTTGGGCGGGAGATTGATGTGACCGTCGATGTCTGACACGTGGAGACATACGGGCTGCGCCGTATCGACATCCAATGGCGGTTGGACGCGTGGCTTCTTCTGAAGCTAGCGGTTGCAGAAGCATTAAATGAAAGGTACGGACCTGACGATTCAACATCTTTCTGACGTTTGAAATGGTACTGGCGTTCGGAAGTTCATGTCAACGGTTCTGGTTCGGTGGCGGTTTGTTCCTCGGCCACTACTGATTTTTCAACTCCTCCTTCCATTCCGAAGCTTTACAACTATGGAAACAGGAGTTGAGGGGCTATTGTAGTGGGGCGAAATATCCGAGGGTCCAAGAGGTTCAAAATACTCAGGGGACTTGATATTATGTTCCTGACCAGTTAGTTGTCTCAGTTCATCTGTTCCACAAGGAACCCAGATACGTCGGTCGTACGCGTTATCCGAAGGATAAAATGTCTTGAGGGTCCCGGCCGAGCTTCAATCGCGTTCCGAAGTATGATGGCCCGTTTGTTCGGATATGATAGTCGTGAGGTTTCGTTCGTTCGGTGAGATACGTCAACTCTCACTTCTCGTTCCTTCGGACACGATAACTTCACTCGGAGACCGCAGTGCCAGAACCTTTTAGAAGGTTCTAAAGAAACGTGGGGAAGCCTCTCTGATAAAGGATGGGACATCTCAGAGTGACGTGACCCCCCTTTTTGTTCTGACTGGGCGGCTCCCCGTTTCCCCACAGGCGGCGTTCATTTAATGCCCCTGACTCGTGACGTCATCCGAGCATCAGCATGTACGTGGGTGACAGAAACAACACGTTCCACACTCTCTTTCTTCGCCTATAAATAGAAGGATATCTCCTCCAAGAAAGAGGTCAGCTCTTTAAACACTCTCTACTCCCCTAGCATATATTTTCTTACCAAAACTTCTTCCCGGCTCTTTTTCTGACTAGATCGTCGGAGCTTTTTCCCGGAGGAACAACCCCCTCCGGTTCTGCAGGTACACGACATCCGGAGCCGCGTCACTCGGTTCAGAAGGGTCAAGATTGAGGAGCAGAAATCAGCCCCCCACACACCCCATGACCAAGTCTAATTATCTACTCACTCATGCTAGGAATTGAATCAACAAAGCTAAATATTGAAAACATAATGGAATTCAAATTAAACTAGAGATTAAGATAAATCAAGAGCACGGCTACAACTTTAATGAAGAGTAAAATAACAAACTAAAACTAATTAAGGGAGAAAATTAAAAAATTAACTAATAACACCAAGAACAGTGAAGAACAATAGCAAAAGTAAGCAACAAGAAATGTAAATCCTAGTCTAGATCTAAAATGTGCAATCTAATCTAGTTGTTTTTGACATCATGAGGCTTAAATACGGGCACTCATTCGTGCACGAGATATCCCAAGAAATCCCTAAAAATCCGCTGCGAAGGCCTCTCCGTACCAATACCTCCACAACCTTGGTAAAAGCCAATAAGTTGCCTCTAACCTCCTCGGTACTAATACCTCCTCTTCTATGGTATCGGTACCCCCACGGCTGTTCAGAGAGTGGCCACTTTCGTACCGATGCCTCCTCTTCTATGGTATCGGTATCGAAGCCTTTATTTGAAAGTTTAGTGCTTTGGTCCTCCTCTTGGCCTTCTATGCTTTCGGACACCCTCCGGGGTTTCCTTACTCAGCCACCCTCAGGGGTCGTCCATGGCTTTAGAATTAGCCTTAATCGCACGATTCCCTAAAATATCTTCAAAACAACCTTATGTGCAAAAGTAAATGAAACAACTAATTTGAAGACGTAATTAAGCTAAAACTAAGGACTTAGCACACCCATAATGGCATTATTGGGTGCTTATCATATATGCCCAAAGCCGGCCCTTCTAATCACATGTGGATTTGTCCACTGGATATCTACTATAGAAAAGCAAAAGAGGAGGGTTGGCGTGCTCGAAGTGCCTTCAAGCTCCTTCAGATAGACGAGGAGTTCAACATATTTGAAGGTTCGTACCAATCCGGCAATCTTTATAGAGTAGTTTTCTTTCTATCCGTACTACAATGAGCTACTGAGCAATCAGGGATTGAACTTTCTTTGTTAAGACACTCTTTTGTTTTCTTCTTTCGGTTGTCTTAGATAAGGAAGGAATTCTCAGGAACGCCATGGCTGTTTATGCTTTATGCTTAAATCTGGTTTCATAAAACAACAAATAATGTCTGCTTTCCAGAGTAGGAGTATATGTGCTTGGAAAATTATCTTGAATAGTGTGGCTGATGGGAAGACTTTTTTTGTGGGATATCTCTTTGTCAATGGGAATCTTTGGCATAAAATTAACCTCCATAGTCTTTTAACTTTCTACTATTTGCCAATGGGAATCTCTGGCATTTTTTCATGGTTCTTATCTTTTTTTTTTGGTATGGTCTTTTTTGCTATATTCCTGAGATATTGTCACTTCCACTTTTTAGTAAAAATAAAAATTGCAGGAGTCAAGCGTGTGGTAGATCTATGTGCCGCACCTGGTAGCTGGATCCAAGTAACTCTTACCTCAAGTATTAGATGTAAAGGAACTTAACTTCTCTCTCTCTCTCTCTCTCTCTCATTTTGGATGGTTTGAGAAATGGCAAAGATGATGTACGAAGTACTTCAGATCTTTGTTTTGCCCAATTTGTTATTGCAAAGAACGTGAATTGAACAAACGTTCTGCTCAAATGAGTCAAAAAATGGACACAAATTCCTTGGAACCCTACATTGATTATCACCTCAACTAAGCACCTTGAGACCCAATCTTGGTAGGGAAGGGTGCACGGGAAAGTAGCCTTAGCGAAGGATCTAGAAGCTCTCGAAATGTGCCAATTGGTCGGGTACCTGAGTATATTGAACTACTACCTCATGCCTTGAGGGTCTGAAAAGCTTTTATAGGACCAACTATATATTATCATGCTTTATCCTCTTTGGAGCACTGCATTAGAGGCTGATTACTAAAGAGCATCGGAACATCAAATTGAGTACTAGCAAGAAGCTCCACTAAGGTATTAGGGGGTTCAAGTGAACCACCTGAGTTAAAAAATGCACTAATATGTTTTTTGCGCATTATTTTATATTTCTTACATATTCTTTGCACTAAATCACTGGTGGTAAACGAAAATTCACTCAAATTTATGAGTAAACAGATCATGTAGGTCAACATAATGAAGTATAAGTTTTCAATCGAAATAAATATATTTATTTTGATGTAATGTTTCGTGTACCAAAATTTTGTGTGTACATTTTTGTCACTGCTGAATTAAAATCTCATAACTGCCCCTGCCAGCAAGAGTGCCGCTCCAAAACTCTCATTGACACTCCTGTCATGTGCACCACATCCAAACTGCAGGATTCTCTGCCACTCTAGTATTCTGTCATGAGACTTATAACCACCACCCTAAGAATCCTATTTTTCTGGACACGCTCTAAAATAAGGCACCATGGTGACAAAGTACGATTACGTGATCTGGCCAGTGGTCTCTCTGTAATTTTAAGAAGAGTCTCAATTTATGATACTTAGAACACGGATCATTCTGGTTCAAGGAACGAAATGAGAATGGAATTAGCCAGATGCCCGAAATTGCGGTACGGTGGGTTAGAGCATCTCCAATAGTCTAGGCAAAATCCTAGGCAAAATGTCTAGAAAAAGTGGCATTTATCTACTTTAGCTAGCTAGTCAACAAATGGGTACCCAATAGCCTAGGCTTCCAAAACGCCATATGTACTAGATTCTACCCCATCACCCTTTCTCTCTCTCCTCTTTCCTCTCAGTCCGAACAAACCCAGAACCATACAGAGCAAATACAAACCCAGAAACCTCAAATACAAAGAAAATACAAAGAGAGAAGTTAAAATCCAGCCAAATTTATACACATTCACGCAAATTCATATCTGCAAACTCAGAAATTGAAATTCATATCTGCCAAGCATAAATTGAAACCCACAAATTCGTGTGTGTGTGTATATATACATATATATATATATACATATATAAACCACTAAAAATTCAATTAACCCACCGGAAAATCCGCCGGGAAGCTGAAGGAAACTCGCTGGAGAAGGACGAACAATACTCGTCGGATTTGGCCTCGATCTGTACGCGTCGGAGTTGGCCTCGATCTATACTCGCCGGAGTCGACGCCGTTCTGTTTTGGGTGAAATCTGTTCACATCTGAGAGAGAGAGAGGCCCAGCGAGGCGTCCGTACGTCGCTGGGCGTGGCGAGGAGTTGGAGCGAGGGGTAAAAGAGGCGAGCTGCAGACGAGGCTGTTGGAAACGCGGAAACAGGATTTTCGCTCGGCGCTTTGACCTCCCCGGAGCTTCCCCGAGCCTATTGGAGATGCTCTTAGACTTCTATAAGTTACAATACAAAAAATAGACCTAATATAAGAGAGAAACATTCACTCAGTAGTCATTATTTTTTAAATATTTGTCTAAAACATATCTCTAGAAGCATTTCAGTAAATCTTCTTTTACATTTTACAATTTGTTTCGCAACCAGCTTCCGACACCCAAGAGAAGAAAAAATAACAGAGAAATGAATCAACAAAAACAAGAAAGTATTTCTCTTCTCTCTCAACTTTTTCTTGGCGGTGGGTGGGGCTTTCGCCCTTGTAAAGATCTAGTTTTAATTATTATTTACTTTAATTCAATGTAAGGACCCGTATTTTTCGGATATTATTTAAAAGTTTTATAAATATTAGAAATTGAGAAAAATGTAAAGTTTATTGAGTTTATTTGAATTGGGATTAAAGTGTTAGGATTATTAGTTGAGGGAGTGCAAGGATGATATGTTTTTGGGCTAGTATATATAGGAGGGTGAGGGAGTAGAGAATTATTTTTCTCCTCCACCTCCCTCATGTCTCTCTCTCTCTCTCTCTCCAAATTTCATACAATCCACTCAAATCAACCTTCAATCTTTCATCCCTACGCGTATTGTGGTCCGTATCTCACTGGTTTGAGCTCAGAGGAGTTGTATTATATTCTGGTTGGACCAAGGTTTTCGGAAAGCTAGGACTCGTAACTTCTTGGGTTTTGTGCTCCGACTACGAGGTAGGGAATTCTACCTCTCTTTATATGTTATTGAGTAAATTACACTAAGCCCCCCTCAACTAACCCGCATTTTTACTTAACCCCCTCAGACTACAAAACCCGACATCGTGCACCCTCTAACTATCTAGAGTTGACACTTAACACACTTCTGTTAGCTCTCTGTCCATATGGCAAACGGAAAAAGGCCGTCAGCTTAAATGGGGTGTTTGGATTGAGCACCTACGCACGTCGGATGCCGTTGATTCCCACGTAAGCCCACTCGGCTATTTTTTAAAATTTTTTGGACGGCTTGGATCAATCATCCGGTCGCCTGAGGGGCATTTTCCCAACGGTACCATCGGTACCAATATCATTTTCGTTAATTTTTGGCTTTAGGGTTCTCGTTGATTAGCCCTAAGATATTTGGTTGTACGAGAGCCCTAAAGCCAAAAATTAACAAAAATGATATTGGTATCAATGGTACCGTAAAGAAAATGCACCGACAACCACCGGATGGCCAATTCGAGCCGTCCAAAAATTTAAAACAAAATAAAAAATCTAGTGGGCTAACGCGGGAATCAACGGCATCCGACGTGCGTAGGTGCTCGATCCAAACACCCCATTTAAGATGACTGCCTTTTTCCGTTTGCCATATGGACGGAGACCTAACAGAAGGGTGTTAAGTGTCAACTCTTGATAGGTAGAGGGTGCACGATGTGGGATTTTATAGTCTGATAGGGGTTAAGTAAAAACGCGGGTTAGTTGAGGGGGGCTTAGTGTAATTTACTCAATGTTATTTGAGTGTTTTCGTGTTTGTTTTGAGTTTGTATTGGTTGTTGTTGAGTTTGAACGAAATTATGCTGTTGTTGTAAGAATCGTCTGTTTTTCCCGGATTCCTACCTGTAGGCCCATCCTTCCTACCGGTAGAACGTTGTAGTTTTACTAGAAAACCAGTTTCCTACCGATAAGAACTTTTCACCTACCGGTAGGACAAGTGAGAAATTCTTCTACAACCAGCTCAAACGTACTGCAACAGCTCAAAAGCTGCTCAAACGTATTCATCCACGTATCTGTAGGACTTGTTCACCTATCGGCAGGTCAAGTACAACGTTGTTTCGTTCAAAATGTTGGGTCTTCTATTTGCAGTTTCTACTGGTAGGACTCGTTTACCTACCGGTAGGTCAAGTGCCGAATTCTTCTCTCCTACCGGTAGGATTCATTCACCTACCGGTAGGTGGTTGAGCTACTACAATGTCTTTAAGCAGCTTTACCTACGTCTTCCAAATCACCTTTTGAAGATTCTCATTGACTCTAATGTGTTTGTTTACACATTCTTTCAAGTGTTTTGGAGAGTATTACTTGTTTCTCACTTAGAGTGGTATCCAACAAACTAGAGTGAACTCGTTGTGTTCAGAAATGAGAAATGGTCGTATTACACATTGAAATATGAACGATACACCTGAATATGTATAGGGATCCAATGAGTAGTATTGCAATTCATTTTCTCTCGACTCGTAGAACTCCTTAGATTCCTTTAGCATATGCTTTACGGACTCCAAGTATAGAAACTAGAAGACCGGGCATCGCAGAGTCTAGTCATGGGTTGATATACGATATGTGAAGATACGGGGGTGTGCTTAGAGGTACAGTGACGATGTGTGTATTTCATTATACATGAGACGGTAGATTGATGGTCTTGTAATACCATGCGATCGATTAGATGGCTTTTGGATTCGATTGAATGACTTGACGTTTTGTGAGTGAGAAGTGGAATGATAATTGATAACAAATGGATACAAAGAGAACTTTCAGGGCTCATGAATTAATAAATGCCTGGCAAGAGCTAAATGCTCATACCATGTACTTTCAGGGTTCATGAATGAGTAAATGCCTGGCGGGAGCTAAATGCTCAAATCATTTGTCTTCAGGGCTCGTTATCGAGTAAGTGCCTGACAGGAGCATCGGTTCAGACTCTTATTGATACATAATTGGCTTATGAATTTAAATAATGGAGTATAGTTTTGGTTTAAGGATTTTGATGGAAATCCTCCGGTATTCTTGAGCGAATCAACTATTTTTTGTATTCAGGCACAAATCAACGGACTCCGATATTCAGCCCGAATCAATGGAGCTTGGCCTACAATGGTCTTGAGTTTTCTCTAAATTGGTTTGGAAATCAAAAAGGAAAGTTTTATAAAATTAGGCCCTATGGTTTAATAGTTGTTGTAGTTTGTTGGATTGATATGAATTTAAATGCTGCTATTAGTTGACGTGTGAAAGGTTAGGGTTATCTCTAAGACGTCCGAAACCTCGGAACCAAAATTAGTCAGTTCATTTTGGTAATCCCTCTTGTATTTAATGTTCGCTTGTTGAGTCTCATCGTTTTTGGTGTATACTTCATCGCATGATAAAGGGTTCGACGACGAACGAAGGAGAAATGAGAAAGAATGTGGTACCGCTCGAGAAGTTGGATTTGCGATTGTCGGATACTTGATCATGATAGTTATGTTTATCATTGTTGTCATTGGGTTTCTGTTGTCGTTCTTCTGTATTGCTCATTTGCATATAGAGTTTGCGTAGACTTTTCTACTGGGCTAGTGTAGATCAAACCTTATATCATTTTCAGGTGCTAACCCGAAATAGTAGCTTGCATGCCTCGAGTGCTTGGAGTGTGGACACACCTTCTTGAAAGCTAACCAAAGAAGTTACAGATTAATCCTTGTAAACTTCTTTTGAAAGATGTATTTGTAACTCAAGTTATTATTCTTTGATTATGAAATATTTGTAAACTCTTAACTCTCATAACACTTGACACCTAAGTAAAAATTTGGGCCGATGATGTAATATTGGAAATCTAATGGACTTGGAACTATGATTAGGGGAATGGGAATACTGTACTCTTTTGTGTATCATATGGAATGTTGTGAGGATTTATTTGTGGGAGCCCTTTTTATATTTATGTTAAAAATTGAGTGCGTGACATCTTGGTATCGGAGCATAGGTGAAGTACACCTCATGACCGTGGGGAGACTTCTAGTCTCATGGGTTCAAAAATTGTTGTATCTTTTTGCAAACCATATGCGTGCTTGCATGAATGATATTGGTCCATCAATGTGTCATTGCATATGTACCACAATAGAATGGCGCAGAGTTGTTGGTGTATGTTGGAAATGTCGGAGACCTGTATCATATAGTGATGTGACTAATGTTGGTGATTTCGTCTCTTATACTTTCGTAGTAGAATGTCATCGAGGTGTGGAGTTAGGTTGGGTGAGATCGAGGATCATGACTACCAGGGCCGTAGTGTTTACAGCAAGGATAAGGCGAGTCAGTGTACAAGGGAGGAAGCGATGTTTCCTGAAATCGTTGAGTGTGTGAAGGGCATCAAAATTCTAGTGGGCATGGAGAGAAATATTAATGTGGGAGAAATTAGCTGTCGAGTCGTTAGCGCGGGGTTATCTTGTGAGAGTGTTAAGAGTTCAGGAGGGAAGACACCGAGGGAATTGTGTCAGCCTTTGTAGGGTCAGCAAGGTTTGAAACCATTTCCTCGTTTTGAGTCCCCGGGAGTTGTCCACAAACGTCAGATTGTGTGTTATCGTTGTGGTCAGCCTGGCCACATTCGTTCTCAATGTCTGGGGCGCCAAGAAAGATCTTGTTTTACTTGCGGGGAGTTTGACCATGCCGCGAGGAACTGTGCTCAGGGGAAGATAATGCGGAATGAGTTGGGCTTAGCACAACAACCAGGAACTAGGTAAATCGTCAACCAGCCGCAATCCCAGGGTGCACCAAGACATCCAACTGTTAGACTGAGTACGTCGCCAGGGAGTTTTGGAAGTCAAGGGAGGAAAAGGCAAAGGGAACCAAATCAGCCTTCGCTAAACCAGATTAACCTTAGGCCACCTATCTTAACTAGGGATCAAGGAGTCCCACAGCTTGGTAGGCTTTGCTATGTTTGTCGCGAACTTGGCCACATGGCGAGAAATCGTCCTCAGAGACTGGGAGTGCATGGTGAGCCAAGTTCAGTGCAGTAGTATAAATGTACACCGAAACAACAGATGCAGTTCCGAAGCTAAACTACCACCTCCTACTATTCTCTATCTCTTAGAAACGTCACTTGTTTGAGGTATCGTCTTTTTTCTAGCTGTTTTACTCATTTGCTACAATACTTTTGATTCGGAAGCATTTCACCTATTGAGAACCCCATTCTTGTTCATGTTTGGAATTGGAAATAAGAAAATCTTAGTCCACGTGTGTTGAGAAATATCAATAGATCATATTTGCCGAGATTAGGGGTTAATCGTTCCATATTGAAGTGTTGCCTTTGACTTCTTTAGATTGTTTATAGCAAGATTTGATATGATTTGGACAGGGATTGGTTGTAACCATGATGGTTGGTAATATTCCGAACGTGAATTTGTAAGAGTTGTTTCTTGTATTATCCTCTTTCATTGGCCTAGCTGAATATTATTAGAATTATATCGTAAACTATTTTTCCATGAAATTCGTTGTGTAGTTGATCCGTTATAATTGTTACGCAATCCGTTCCTAGCTTTTCTTGGGAATATTCAAAATCTTGTGATGAAGTGTGATGTGACACATTTGCTATTGATGTTGACGAATGTTCCTCGTGTCCCATTCGGATTCTTATTTTAACATCATCCTACTTGAGATAAGTTTCATTGGTCAGTTTAGATTCTCTTGTTGCGACTATCATTTTCCTCGTTTGCTTGTAATTGTTATTCCACGTGAGTATCTAGTTTGCCATTTCAACCCATTGAACCCAATTAGTGGTCACGTACCATATGCTATACAAATTCGTTGGTGCCTTAAATTCGGACTTTGATGCTATTTTTACCTGCTTTGGTGCCTCCAATCATTTCATTTTGATTTCTTGATCATGGGGTCACGTGATTTGAACTTGTATTCGCCTTGTATCCGTTTGCCTACTACCAAGACCTATTCGGTTGGTGTGGAATTCGTCGTTGCTGATACTCGTCTGTTTGTTGAAAATTGTTACTCTACTCAAGCTCTCATGTCGTAATTAGAGTCAAATCTTGTGGCAACATATTTATTGAGACCCACTTGTTGACACCGTTCTTCATATTCTTGATTGATGCTGCTTGAGTTTTGTAGCTTACTCGTTTCGTTTGAGATGACAAATCGAATTTTTCTCGTAATTTAGAATGACCCGACCTGGAGCAAAAATTTGGTGCAACTTTTTAGAAGAGTTGGTTTGTGTGTGGATCTGCTAGATTTAGTATTAAGATGTGCGATGAAATCTATTTGCCGACGATATTTGGAAGCTCGAGAGAGAATGATCGAAAGGAGAAGGGTAAAAAAAAAAAATCGTCTAAGATTGCTAACTACGCGGGCCGACCAAAGGATCGTGTTGACCGTCAACATCACCCAATGTTATTTGAGAAGGGAAATCATATGTTTCATAAATCATCACCGCGTTGGAGTTTGTCTCATCTTGGGTGGAAAATGAAGCTTTTATTACTAGAAAGATAGGTTAAACATCGGATACTGCACGTGTCTTTGGGATACCCAGGTGACAACCGGTGAAATCTAGTTAGAAGAGGCGCTTGGTCACCGCACCTTCTAGATGGAAGTGTTGGGAAGTCAATTGGACTATCGAGTAACATTCATAGGCAAGGTCTTTTGCTTTGGATAGATAATTGCATTAAGAAATTTCGCAATAAAAGGGGAAGCTTAGAAATTATGTACCGTCTGGCAATGCCACCAAAACTTTTGAACATTTGTGATGTGTTATATATACGTACGGATATTGAGGAGGTACGAGCCAAATTCGTTGCACGTGTTAGAACGGTCCGAATTTGAGTAAGAAATCGATACGTGTCCTAGATTTGTGTAATCAAGTTTTGGAGGGATAATACGATACTATATATTAAGGCGAGTTTACGTGGGAAAGGGAGGACAAAGTTAAAACGAAATACCCACAGTATTTCGGTTTGGTCGATGTGAGTTTGACATAGATTCCCATGAATATTGAATTATTGCTTGATGAATATTGTTACGATGGCGTATCTATGTGTTGCATGTTTTGTTGGACTTGGTTTATCAAATTTCGAGGACGAAATTTCTTTAAAGAGGGGAGGGTGTAAGGACCTATATTTTTCGGACATTATTTCAAAGTTTTATAAATGTTAAAAATTAAGAAAAATGTAAAGTTTAATGAGTTTATTTGATTTGGGGTTAAAGTGTTAGGATTATTAGTTGAGGGAGTGCAAGTGTGATATGTTTTTGGGCTAGTATATATAGGAGGGTGAGGGAGTAGAGAATCATTTTTGTCCTCCACCTCCCTCACGTCTCTCTCTCTCTCTCTCTCTCTCTCTCTCTCTCTTTGCCAATTTCACCCAACCCACTCAAATCAACCTTCAATTTTCATCCCTGCGCATATTGTGGTCCGTATCTCACTGGTTTGAGCTCAAAGGAGTTGTATTCCGGTTGGACCAAGGTTTTCGAAAAGCTAGGGCTCGTAACTTCTTAGGTTTTGTGCTCCGACTTCGAGGTAGGGAATTCTACCTCTCTTTATATTTTATTTGAGCATTTTCATGTTTGTTTTGAGTTTGTATTGGTTGTTGTTGAGTTTGAACGAAATTCTGTTGTTGTTGTAAGAATCGTCTATTTTTCCCATATTACTACTGGTAGACCCGTCCTTTCTACCGGTAGAACGTTGTTATTTTACTAGAAAACCAGTTTCCTATCAATAGGAACTTTTCACCTACCGGTAGGACAAGTGAGAAATTATTCTACAACCAGCTCAAACGTACTACAGCAGCTCAAAAGCTGCTCAAACGTATTCATCCACCTACTGGTAGGTCAAGTACAACGTTGTTCCGTTCAAAATGTTGGCTTTTCTGTTTGCCGTAAAACGTTGTTTCGTTTAAAATGTTGGCTCTTTTGTTTGCAGTTTCTACTGGTAGGACTTGTTTACCTACCGGTAGGTCAAGTGCCGAATTCTTCTCTCCTACCGGTAGGATTCATTCACCTACCGGTAGGTGGTTGAGCTACTACAGTGTCTTTAAGCAGCTTTACCTGCGTCTTCCAAATCACCTTCTGAAGCTTCTCATCAACTCTATTGGGTTTGTTTACACATTCTTTCAAGTGTTTTGGAGAGTATTACTTGTTTCTCACTTAGAGTGGTATCCAATAGACTAGAGTGAACTCGTTGTATTCAGAAATGAGAAATGGACGTATTACACATTGAAATACGAACGATACACCTGAATATGTCTAGGGATCCAATGAGTAGTATTGCAATCCGTTTTCTCTCGACTCGTAGAACTCCTTAGATTCCTTTAGCATATGCTTTACGGACTCCAAGTAAAGAAACTAGAAGACCGGGTATCACAGGGTCTAGTCATGGGTTGATATGCTGTATGTGAAGATACAAGGGTGTGCTTAGAGGTATGGTGACGACGTGTGTATTTCATTATACGTGAGATGGTAGATTGATGGTATTGTAATACCATGTGATCGATTAGATGGCTTTTGGATTCGATTGAATGACTTGATGTTTTGTGAGGGAGAAGTGGAATGATAATTGATAACAAATGGATACAACGAGAACTTTTAGGGCTCACGAATGAGTAAATGTCTGGCAGGAGCTAAATGCTCATATCATGTACTTTTAGGGCTCATGAATGAGTAAATGCCTGGCAGTAGTTAAATGCTCATATCATGTACTTTCAGTGCTCATAAATGAGTAATGCCTAGCTTGAACTAAATGCTCAAATCATTTGTCTTTAGGGCTCATTATCGAGTAAGTGCCTGGCAGGAGCATCGGTTCAAAATCGATAATCAGACTCTTATCGATACATAATTGGCTTATGAATTTAATTAAAGGATTTAAGTTTTTGGTTTAAAGATTTTGATGGAAATCCTCTGGTATCCTTGAGCGAATCAACGGGTTTCGGTATTTGGGCACAAATCAATGGACTCCGGTATTCAGCCCGAATCAACGGAGCTCGGCCTACAATGGTCTTGAGTTTTCTCTAAATTATTTTGGAAATCAAAAAGGAAAGTTTTATGAAATTAGGCCCTATGGTTGAATAGTTGTTGTAGTTCGTTGGATTGATATGAGTTTAAATGTTGCTCTTTGTTGACGTGTGAAAGGTTAGAGTTATCTCTAAGACATCCGAAACCGCAGAACCTAAATTAGTCAGTTCATTTTGGTAACCCCTCTTGTATTTCATGTTCGTTTGTTGAGTCTCATCGCGTTTGGTGTATACTTCATCACATGATAAAGGGTTCGACGACGAACGAATGAGAAATGAGAAAGAATGTGGTTGTGGGCAAATGCGATTTGCCCGAATCTTTCTTTCTCCTCGGTGAAGGGATTCCGTTCCCACCCTTTTGAGAGAGAAGAGATGCTGCCGGTTCGCGGGAGCGCTTTTTAAGCTGGACGACAAGCGCTCGCGAAAATACAGAGTCGCCACTTGGGTTTGAAGGTCCGACACCCAAGGAACAGTATTTCGAAGCACTTGCCGCGCTGTTTGATTTGAAAAAGTTAAGGAACCAGTCCGTCATAACCATATCTGGGTTCGGGAGCCAGGTTACGAGAGGGGAAGGGTTTTATGGCACCCCTCTCGCCCAATCCGGAGATCGGTCTCTACTTAGGCATTTGCGAAAGATGTTTGTTTGCGATTCTGTTTGATTAATCAGTTTTTAGCCAATTAGGGCGGGGAAACAGTTTAATGGGGATTAAAGCTATAACAACTTGCAAGATGTGATAGATAGCATGGATGAGCAGTTAGTATAGGATGAGAACAGACTGCTGTGGGAGTTTAAACAAACTGGGGAGCCCCTGTTTTGGAGTGACGTGCGCAGGGAGAAACCAACATGCACTGAACAAGTCACTGCATGCTGTTCACTCTTGCGCGCATAATTCCAAGACAAGCGCGCGCCGGTGAGCTCAAACCCACAACTCTTATTCTCAAACTCTCTGGGCTCTGGAAGGACCAGTGCACACCCACGATAAACCACGCAGTTTATAGGCAGCATAATATACAGTTTAAAGGCTTAAAAGCCCTAGAAATTGATAAAACACCCCATAAACAGTGTGGGGACAGAATAACAGCCTAAATCCAAGTTACCCGTGCAAGGCCATTCACTGGTCAGAGGCAAACTATCGCGCGATGGAGTGAGTCTGGCGCGCGATGGTGCGCCCTAGCGCGGGATGGTTGCGCCCTGGCGCGGACCAGACCAGTGCTTGGTTTACACATTTCTGGGTTCTGGGACTCGTCCAGAATGGTCCCAAGGGTATTCCATAATAGCAGAAATACAAATTGAACTACAACTAGCAATTTCTAACAAAGGAAAAGCAATAGACAGGTTTGTTAGCATGCTTAACAGTGATCTATATATACATAAATAGAAAACAATAGGACACCAATCCCCACGCGGTCCATCTCGTGCAGCACCGGAGTGTCGCGCGAGATAGTGGGACCATCGCGCGCTGGTTCCTACCATGACGGTTTTTGAAACCTCGCCAGCTTTAGGACCAGGACTGGTATTGATTACCAGCCTTGGCCCTGCCAGCCCCCCTCAGAGATCAGAACAGAAACAGAACAAAGGTAAGCTATACCTTTGGCTTCGGGTTTGAAAGAGTATTTGAGCTTTTGATGTTTGAAGTTGATTGAGGTGGAAGAACAAGCTATGTTCTTGAGGTTGTATGGGTGATAGAAGCAAGGAAACAAGGTAGCTTGTGATATTATAACCCAAGGTGTAACCCTTTGAACATTTTTGGAACCCTTTGAAAGAGAAACAAATGGGGATACTTATAGGGAGAGGGAGGTGAATCTGGTTGGTGCCAGAAGAGGGGTTTAGCCAGTCCACGAGGCCTGCTGAGAGTTGCATTGGTGGCCAACTGTGCTCCTTCAGAAAGGTCGGTGGTAGGTTGGACCATCGCGCGACGGAGTGAGTCTGTCGCGCGATGGTGCGCCCTGGCGCACTGTCGCGCGATGGAGTGAAACCCTCGCGCGGTGGTGCGCCCGGGCGCGGGATGGATGCGCCCTGGCGCGGACCAGCAAGGTTTTTGGTTTTTGAAGTGGCTTAGGCTAGGTTAGGTTCAAGGGTTTTGCAAACACTCAAAGCTCAAACACCCTATCATTCCCAGGGTGTTCTTGATCCATTTCATCATCGGGGAATCAAAAACCGTAAGTAAACTAATCTGGAAGCCCAGATTGGGGTGTCTACAGTGGTACCGCTCGAGAAGTTGGATTGGCGATTGTCGGATACTTGATCAAGATAGTTATGTTTATCATTGTTGTCATTGGGTTTCTATCGTCGTTCTTCTGTATTGCTCATGTACATATAGAGTTTACGAAGACTTTTCTACTGGGCTAGTGTAGCTCAAGTCTTACATCATTTTCAGGTGCTAACCCATAATAGTAGCTTGCATGCCTAGAGTGCTTGGAGTGTGGACACAACTTTTTGACAGCTAACCAAAGAAGTTATTGATTAATCCTTGTAAACTTCTTTTGAAAAATGTATTTGTAACTCAAGTTATTATTCTTTGATTATGAAATATTTGTAAACTCTTAACTCTTATAACACTTGACACTTAAGTAAAAATTTGGGCCGATGATGTAATATTTGAAAATCGAATGGACTTGGAACTATGATTAGGGTAATGGGAATACTATACTCTTTTGGGTATCATATGGAATATTGTGAAGATTTATTTGTGGAAACGCTTTTTATATTTATGTTAAATATCAAGGGCGTGATATTTTAAAAAAAAAAACGTGAATGTGATTTTTTAGGGGAAAGGGGGAAGACCAAAATTTAGGGGTTTTGGTCAAAAGGGCATGTAGGTCATTTCATGTATAGGTCATTTTGTATTAGGGGGTCATGTTGTAATTAGTTAAAAAATTTTAACAGACTAAGGGAGAAAATACGAGACTGCGAATAGTCGCCCCCTTTGTTTCCCTATGCAAAGAGTAATGACAAATGAATCATAAAATCTTCCTTTCTCCCATTTACAACTCTTGCACGCTACGTATAGAACTTCTTAGCATCCCATAAAGATAAAGGACTTCTTAAATCTTAACAAGAACTATTTGCAGAGACTGAAAATGATCTCCGCAAGGAGGAGGAAGAAGAGTTCAAGAACTCAATGCAATCCTCTACGGCTTCAGCTCGATGAGAATCAATCATCTCTGCATATGACCTTGACCTCGCCAAGCTAGACGAAGAAACCTTACAGGAGGACCTCCTTCCAATGGGGACACCACGGAGTGCTCTTGCAACCCTAGCTCCAATCCGCCTTAGAATTCCCACTGGTGAAAAGCTCGAGTCGTCTGTCGCCCTAAAACTTAAAATCCCAATCAGCCTCCTCTTTTTTCCGCCGACTTTGGTGCCGCAACCATTCTTATGGAAGGTTGGTGGTGGTTTCTCGTTGACATTAGGCCTGAAACCCACTCTTTTGCTCACTTTACTCGACATGAGAGAGAGGGGGGGGGGGGGGGGGGGGGGGGGGGTTGGTTTGGGTTGGGTTGGAAGAAGAGGCAGAGATGAAGAGGTTGTAGAAGTTATAAATCAGGGAAAAAGAAAGAAGGAGATTGAGGTAAAGCTAGAGAAGATCGTCATTGGCTTTATGAAAATAAGTGCTTGTTCAATGAGGTCGACTGTATACCAAACAGGCTTTATGTTTTAAAGGGTTTTTCCGCTGAATAAGTCAGTGGCTTATTTTTCTTGTCTTTATTTAACTTTTTTTTACATTTGTTAATTTTTCGTCAATTTTTTGGGGATTATTAGTTCGTCATAACGAGAGGAATCTATAAAGTAAAAAATTACAATCGAAACCTAAATTTTTTAAATAAAGACAAAAATATGCCAATAAGCCAATTTTTTGTCTTTATTCAAAAAAAATTTGGATTTTGATCGTAATTTTTTACTTTTTAGATTGCTCTCGTCATGACAAAGCAATAATCCCTAAAAAAAATTGACGAAAAACTAACAACTGCGAAAAAAAAAATTTGAATAAGAACAAAAAAATAAGCCATTTGACTTATTTAGTCGAACTATTCATGTATGTATATGCATGAGCCCATTTATGCACATGGCCTATATGCATTTAGTTGCTCCTTTCATTGACTGAGATCCATTTACATGCATGTTTGTTTACTTTTATAGCAACTCACAATCCTATGCCTAGGTAGGCAGGCAGGCCATGGTGACTCGAATTTTATGTACTGAGATGCCGCATAAGGGACGGCGAAGACTGAATGCCTAAATCATGAGGTAATAAAGAAGTCAAATTTGCACCAATTTTTATATGACAACTAACAAACATGCCGAATTCTATTGCTCATATTTCCCTACAATTAATAATACACAACACAATTAATTGATCCCACAACTCCTCCCATATTGCCGTTGACATGAGTTATTCAAGTCATGACATTGGCACCCCCTGCCTGGTGTCTTCTTGATGAGTCATCCCACATTCATCTTTAAATCTTCTACATGAATTGATCTCTCTAATTAATGTTTGTACGTACAATCGTAACTTGAATCCAACATTTTGGGTAAGAAATCACCACTTTTTCCCCTCACAGTTCACGATATTCTTCTAAAACATGCATGTTGTAGATATAGCTAAAAAGAATTGAAGTAGAAAACCCACATGTAAAATTAGTAGGAGTACCTTATTTTTATCTTTTCTGAACTTTTATTAGATTGGTGTAAATTTTGATGAAATGTATAAAATTATTATCAAAGCTAAAAAAAACTTTTAGAGACGAAAAAAATTTGAATGTATGATACAATGGCTCTGTTTGGTAACACTACCACTTTTTTGTTTCCTGTTTTCTATTTGTTGAAACTAATTTTGAAAGTGAAAGCGGAAAACGTATTTGTGTCAACCTATTATCAAAAAAAAAAAAAAAAAAGAGAGCAAAAAACATGTTTTCAACCAACTCCTTCATAGGAGAAATTTTTTAGTGTCGGGTGGGTACCACATGGTGCTCACTTGGCACATTCGGGCTGTTTATTTCGGTTTTGGAGAGAGAGAGAGAGAGAGAGAGAGAGAGAGGTGGGGTGAGAGGAGAGAGGGTTTCAATCTAGCCGTCCAACACACTTTTAGACAGCTCAGATGGGCTGCTCGGGTACCACGTGGGCACGACCACATGGTACCCATCCGGTACCCAAAAATTTCTCCCTCCATGGACCCAACCACACGGTCCTTCCAAGTGGATCCATTATCCACAGTAGGGAAAGCAAACCCAAATTTCTCAAAGACCCAGGAATTGATGACCTATTCTCTTTCCCATTACTACTACGAGACATCGAAGAAGCCCCCCTAGCTTTGGGTGAGCCCGACTTAGGGTTTCCACTTGAAAAGGTAGGGAAATCGCCCTCAAAATTCATCGCAGACCAAAAAGTAAGTACAGATCAAAGAAAAGGGGAGCAAATTAACAACAGAAACATAAAGAATCATGAGGAGAAACACAAGAATTTGATGGAAATAAAAGAAGAAAATGAAGGACCAAAGCAAACCTGAGGTCCCGCCATTTCGACGCCGACCTAACTCGATTGAGAGAGAGAGAGAGAGAGAGAGAGAGAGAGAGAGAGAGAGAGAGAAGATCTGTTATGGAAACCAATTTCTGGGTTGGGAAGAGAAAGAGAACGGAAAAAAAGCCCTTCGAGGACGCAAACCAACTCTTATAGCTGGGTTGCTCTGGCACGATAGCGGAATGAAGTTGGCAACCGGAATTTTGTTTTTGAAAATAGTGGAAGTTAGCTTTTGTTACTCCCTCAAATTATGAAAATAATGAATGTCACACCCCAAAATGAGAAGTGACCGGCCATGAACCACAAGACCAATGCTCGTAGAACATGCAGCCTAAAAATGAATTTTATAAAGCTCTCAAGCAAGGATCCACCAAACAGTCAACTATTTTTTTTATTCAGAACATCCCCAACCAATAAATTCCATAAAACGAATGGGGCACAAACATCCCATAAACCAAATAAAATCCAGTGATCCAACAGTAACAAAATAATCTAGATGTCTGACAAAATGTTTCAATGCGGAAGCGATGAAATAAAACACTAAGCTACGATGAGACACCCTAAAGAGGTCAAACAACAGAACACCCCGAGATACCGCTAGAGTCCTCCTAACTGCCCAACTTGCCTGAAAAAAAAGTTGGAATAAATTCGTCAGTTGACGAGTTCAGTGTAGCAAAGCATGTATATTAGAATAAAGTTCTGAAACAGGGATCAAAATAATTTACCATGTCAATATAAATTTGGCATAGAGGTGAACAATAAAATAATCAAGTAATCCAATAAATGATTCATCCAATAAATCTTAATAGTGTTCTCAATCCAATCTCCAACAACAAATGGGGAACCACAACCAAAATCAATAGTACCAAATGCCAGTGAATAAATATCTCAAAATTGGATCCAATATCGAATCTTAGAGTCACCACGAGTAGGCAGCCCGTGGAACTTTCCCCAAAGAACGATCCGGTCAATAACAACCGTTGAGCATTAGGGTCACCGTCCTAATCCGGTTTCTTCCCTAATGGCCAGAGTCACCCGCACACAGAGGATTAATTTCCCTGGACTTCCAAAATAAATGTTCCCATCAATATTCACAAAGTTCTCACCAAAATATTATTCGATCAACAAATGGTTTCACCAATCCGCATGCCAATTTCAAGAACCAAATAAAACAAATATATGTTTCCACTTTCAATCATTAATTTTCTAAAACAATAATTTTAGAGATACGAGGAAGTTCGCAAATACGTAACATGCTTAATGTAACGACCCTGATTTTCGGTCCGTGAAAATTTCGTTAAATATTTGAATTTTATTTTAATACTATTGTGGTTTGTCAAAATTACGTTTTTGCCCTTCAAGTTTCATTTCTTGCACTTTAGCCCTATCTAGTAAGCCTAGTTAGCTTCTAACCATCCGGTTGGAGGAACTAAGCTAGGAAAACACTTGGTTACTTTTCTCCTAACCTCAAATTGGACTGTTTTGCCCCTTGTGAACCTTTTTAATCCTAGACTATGAATTGATTATTCATTTTCTTTTAATTATTTTGGTTTTATTCTTTGTCCATTAGACAAAGATTGTTAGGGAAACTATTATCCATTGGATAATAGAAACCCCAATTCTTTATTATAAAAGTATACTTGGTTTAGTACTTTTTTTTAATACTTTAAAGTACCTTTTGATTATTTTATTTTATAATCTCCCTAGCAACTATTATCCATTGTATAATAGAAGTTAGGGGAATTTTTACCCAATGGATAAAAAGAAGTTAGTCTTTCAAAGTACCATGAGGTTTATTAGTTAATCTTTTTCTTAAAACCCATGTGCCAAAGTACTTGTTATTTTAATATAAAAGTTACCTAATAACTATTGTCCATTGGACAATAGAAGTTAGGGGATTTATTACCCATTGGGTAATAAAGTCATTCTTTCACCAAGTACAAGGGTTTTATTAAATTAGTCTTTTTCAAAATCCATGGGATTCTTCCTTCCTAGCTAAGAAATTACTCCATTGTCCTCCTTTGTACCATTATCTATGGTTTCACACTAGAATCTTGTACAATTATTTTTGTTCACACCTCTTTTCACACCAAGTCTTCCAAGAAGGACAATCTTAGCCATGCAAGCCTAGGGTTTAGGCCTTGATCTTTCAAGATCTCATGACAAGTGTCAAAATTTGAGAAGAGGAGAGAGAGCCAAGCTTTGCCTATAAATAGAAGGCCATTCCAAGCATTTCAACTCACCCCTTCAAGCATTTGCTCTTCCTTCTCTCTAGAAACCATTTCTGATTTTCCAGGCAGCCTATTGCCCCTTCGAAAATCCTCAGTTTTCTCTTGCTTAGAGTAGTTTTTAGAACCAACTTCCTTCGGGAAAGTTGTAGAGCACTTCGAGAGCTTCAAGTTAGGCTCAAGAACCACCACAATCGGTGAAGAAATGACAAGGATATTGTCATCCGAAGTTCAGTAAAATCTCGGATTCCCAATTTCCGAACAGCTTACTGTCTTCTCCTTTATCACCGTTTTTCTCCTACCTAAGCTAGTTTCTAGGATCAACTTCTTTCACAAAAGTTGTAGAGGGTTTCAAGAACTACGATTTCAACTCAAGAACCATCATATTTGGCCAAGGATTGACCGAGTTACTGCCATCCAAATTTCGGTCCAGATTTGGAGTTTCACCACCCGTAGGATTTTTCAACTTGCTTATTCGGCCCCGACTAGTTTCGGATCAAGGTAGGATACTCTTGCCCTATCCCTATGTATATGTAAGACCTCTTTATCTTCCATTTCAAAGTAAGTTATCTTGAATTACTTTTCATCTCAAGTATTTGTATTTGATCTTTAAGATGAATATGAGCATGCATATATGAATTGCTTGTATTACTTGTGGTATAGAATAGAGTTGGATGATCTTGTTGAATGATTGTCATTGTGTATGTGGAAAGTCCTACCGCGAAGTCTTTGCATGTAACGAGACACAAGAACCAAGAAAGTAGAAATATGACACCTAGGGTGTGGATAATGTTGAGATGTGTTTTGAAACCGTAATGTGGCCGGACTTGGTAGCCCATTGCGCGGGTTGTGAAAACCACAATGTGGCCGGACTTGGTAGCCCTTTGTGAAGATTGCCAATAGGGCCGGACGTGGTAGCCTTATTTGTAATATGGCTTGGTTATCCGTGGAGAGGAGCCAATGCAAGTTTTGCGTGCCAATGGGAACCCGGCGAGGCGGAACCATTGTGAGGATACTCGGGAACCCGGCGCGGCGGAACCGAGGTTGGGTGTGTGTTTAGCTTGGTTATCCGCGGTACGGAGCCAATGCAAATGATTTTGAAAAGTTGATTTGTAAGTGGAAAATGGTGACACGGTCAACGACGAGTCGCGTAGGATAAATACGAGAAATCTTGGACACCAACGTTAGTTAGTGAATGTGGATGTGTTATCGTCGTTAGTATGATTTCTATGGTCTCTTGTTGGTAAGCTATGGGTTAGCGGGTATGAGATTATTCTATTGAGCGTTGTAGCTCATGGTGTTACCTTTTGGTGACCCTGGCATATTATATGGGTGGCGACGCCGATATAATGTGTCAGATCTCATAGACGAACATGGCGAGATCTTCACCTTGGAGGCCTTTGGAGCTGAAGGGCTGGCTAGGATGGAGGAGCAGGCAGAGTTGTAGTTAGGAACCCTAGTATTCCTTCCTTTTTTAATGAAAGTACTCGTATGAGAGTTATGTTGTAATAAGGAGCTAGACTCTATTTTGAAATTTCAATAAAATGTTTTATTTAACGTACCCAAAATTCGGGGCGTTACACTTAACCACTCACCTAGGTCCAAAGGTAATATACTGAACAATGCGAAATGAAGTTAACCTGAACAAAAAAGAATAATACGAACTGATCATCTAATCTGCAAATTACGCTGACCATAAAACTAGCTAGGAAACAATGTATCAATAGACTACCCAAACCCCAATCTAAGTTAGTAATACTCAGTACCAACCCGAAACTACAAAACCCAAATTGATTTTCAATTCCAACAGTATTTCTCCCATGTAGCCACCTGTTTCCCTTCCAAAATCCACTTGTCCATACCTGCATCAAGGTAATCTAGCTTACACCATCGAAACGGGCCATTTAATTCCACCACTGGTATTTATATTCAATTCATTCCATAACAATCCAATATTTTAGCAGTTCCCAATTGACTACCACCGATCACCGCCACACACACATCACGCCGCACACACACCACGCCGCACACCGCCTCACAAAATGATGTTCTTTCTCTCTCTCCAGGCAAAACCCATTAAACTAGTCTCCAACCCAAGGGTCTGACCAATCCACGAAACAAATATACATCACAACAAAAGAAATGAAGGAGAAAATTACCTCTGATCAATAACCCAAAGAAGACCACTTCGAGACTCTGTTGCAGCGGCGGCTGCTCTTTTCTCACTAAATGTTTGAAAGACAATAGCAGTAGTCTAATATACCTATACTCCAAAAGCACCAATAACTCACGTTACCCTAAACTCTAGCTAATTAGGTAATTAGAATTTAGATAAGTAAATAGCAAAAATATACTTCTCTACTAATAATCTAATCCAACCTAATAAAAACTAACAGAATTACCATCCAGTACCACTATTTTACTCAAAATCAATATCATACTCCAAAAATTGCAATTATGTCAATATTACCCATAGCACGCCCAAAATAATTAATTAGGACCCAACCATAACACTCAAATAATAAATGACAACGTAACTAATTAAATAAATAAAAATACTAGGCCGTAACAATGAAAGTGATCACCAGAATTTGGAAGTGGAAATAGTGCACCAAACAAACTTTCAAAGTTAATTTTGAAAATTTTGAAAATAGAAACAGAAAACAGAATATATATATATATATATATATATATATATATATATATATATATATATATATATATATATATATATATATATATATACACACACACACACACACTATCTCTTTGTTTGTATTCTTTGAACCTTTTTTAAATTTGGTCCATAGCAAAACATGCATTCTCATTTGAATCCCGTAGTTGCATTTGAATACGATTGGAGAGTGAAATGGACTTTTGCTGGCACCCCAACTAACAAAGTTCTGGTTCTGCCCCTAGTGTGTATTAGGTAGCTGTCAACCAACACGTAAAAGATCGTAGATGTTTGTGACAGATGATTCGGATTAGGAAACAACGGAATTTTGTTTGATTTGGTTTAGTTTGTATCTTTTGGTGACAAGGGAATATGAAAATTTTGATTCAAATAATCTAGCTATATATCGTCTGCATCTCCACATATATTGAGTTAGTGTTTGATTCTAGGCTTGAATTCGAACTAGCTTCAAAAGGAATGAGATCGAAATGGCATATTCAACCTTATGTTAGTCATGAGCTATATAACAACTACCAGTGGTTAATTTTTTTTCCCTTTTGGGGTAAATTACGAGCGATTCTTTAGTCATATTCTCAGTGACAAGACTCAAGAGATGGAGGATATTTGAGTGGTTTTTCTAGAAAACTCTGGTGTGACCTATGAGACATGGTAGTTTACACGAGGGTGTAACGAAGCTTTTGAAACTCGGGGGTAAACTATGAGACATGGTATAGTTTACGTAAGGGTGTAACGAATTTCTTGAAACTCTGGTTATGATGCTCTCGACTATGAAGCTCCTGGGTGGTTTGGGAGTTCATGCTCTCAAGTCGTTTTTTCCTTATTTTATAGTGAGTGTTGTCAATAACGTGATAAGTTTTGTCAACAAGTATAGCATGCGTTTCTTAAGAAAGTGTAGCCATGCAACATAGTAAGTGTTGCCTTAAAGAATGGTATATAAAACCTATTTATGTGGTAAATAATACTACTTTTTTGGTCAAAAATTCTCAAAACCATCTCATTTTTTAGCAAATTCACCCTACTTTTTGTGAGTGATTTTGATCTAAAGACTGTAATTTACCGACTTTTAAATTTAATGGTTCAAATTTAATGGGAGCATCATACTCCCATATTATTTCGGAGCATTGTAGAAGTTTTGCTGGTGTGAACTATGAGACATGGTAGTTTACATAAGGTCTAACGAAAGAAGGAAAATTTGTGTGGTCAAAAAGAGAAGGGGGGAAGTGGTGGAGCCCTTGAGAGGAATGGAAAGGGAGACCGAGAATTATGAGGTTAAAAGGGAGAAAAGATGGTAATGGGGAAAACCAAAAAAAAATGGAATAATGAGCGTTTCTTTTAATTTGTTGTTCGTTGGTCTTCCTCTTCCTTTTTGGTGGGGCATCTTGATTCTGTTTCAGGAACCACAATTTCCAGGCATGGCCCGTTTGAATGCATCTGTGTTTGTGTGTGTGTGTGTGTGGAGAGAGAGAGAGGGAGAGAAAATCTGTTTGAATTTTGGGGGTTGAGGTCCTGTCCAGTTCGATCAGTGTGGATTTTCGGAGACCTATTCCGAGCCCAAAAAAATAATCAGAATCGTCCATTTTGTCGAGTTTGTCTAGAATTTCAACCCTGCAAAAATTATGTAGATTAGATACCGATCAATACCTGATCAGCAAAATTTATCTTGGAAAAAAAAACACTGTGCACGCTGGATCGCACCCATTTGTTTTTTAAGATAGATTTGTTTTGAAGTTCTCGATGAGCTTGATAAAATGGACGATTTTGATAATTTTTTTGGGCCCGGGACAGGCCCGAAAATCCACACTGGACTGGACTGGATGGTAACATCCACTGGACTCAACCTCAACCCGAATTTTGGTGGGGTGGGGCTTGCCGTGATTTGTAGGGAAAGGCTTCACCTATGTTTTATGTTCTTTGGGCAAAGTAATTCTTGTTAGGAAAATATTCTTCGGTGGGAAATGGGATGTTTCCTTTGACTGCTTGGTTTTACTTATTATTTGGGAGTTCGTCATCAAAATGGATGGTTGTGGACCCAAAATGTGCCAAACGGGGCTATTTGATAAAACTAAAAACTAAAATTGAAAGCTGAAAATTAAATAATGAATGCAGAATTTTGTAAGCTAAAAAAGCTATTTCATAAATATATTAAGCACTGAATTAAAAAGATGAATTAATTTTAATTCCGATTCTCTCTTAATTTATCAATAATCACAATGTACTTATGGTAATGGTGGAGTGGTGATTATGGTGGTGGTGGTGGTGGTGGGTTGGTGGTGATGGAGCGAGGGTGGTGGTGGTGGTGGGTTGGTGGTGATGGAGCGAGGGTGGTGGTGGTGGAGTGGTGAGGGTGGGGATGGAGTAAGCATGGTGGTGTAATGGTGGGGTGGCGGTGGAGTAATGGTGGCAGTGAGTGGTGGTTGTGCAATGGTGGCAGTGAGTGGTGGCGGCGGCGTGGTAGTGGTGGTGGTGGTATAGTGGTGGAGTAGGTGCTGGTGGTGGTGAGTCGTGGTAGTTATGCAATGCTGGCATTGAGGTGCTGGTGATGGCGGTGGCATGATAGTGCTGGTGGTGATGTGGTGGCGGGCTGGAGTGGTGGTGATGGTGGTGGTAGTGGTGGATTGTTGGTGATGATGGTTGTGGGCTGCCAAAGCCCGAGAGTCCCCTTTCGAAAGGGGGGGCTCCTGGCGCGTGCTGCTGGATTTATTGAAAATCGAAAGAGTCGCCACCCAGGTTTTTTTTAAGAAATGGTTTGTCAACCAAGAAACCTCGAACTTGAAAATGAAATTTGAGTTTGAAAATGAACCAGAGATTTTGGATTCAAAAGCTAAGTTACGAGAAGGGAAGGCTTTTCTTTTGCACCTTTCTCGCCCGATACGAAAATCGATCTCTACTAAATACTTGTGGGATTTTGAAAAATGCTTATATCTTAACTTTTTAAACACATAGCAAGTTGAATATGAGGTGTAGGCATGTACTAAAGTGTACATAGAGTGTAACAGAACAGAAAATGGCATGTAATGAATGAAATGGATACAAACAATCGAAAACCTGCAAAAGATGGAGATCACTCCTTTGCGCTGGGGCAATTGATACCCGGCGCAAAGCACCCTATGGGATAACTCCTTTGTACTGAGGTGTTGGTGCCCAGCGCAAAATAGTTATCTAGATTAATTTTTGAAAATATTTTATTATTTTATCCAAACAGTGGATTAATTGGTAAAATGCATGAATAATAGCTTTTGAGGTATTTCAAGATGAAGCAGTAAGCGACAGTATTGAAAGATATTGAAAACGACTAGTAAAAAGTTAGAAATAGACATAAAAGCCCCTGGACTCCACTGATATTGACATAATCAGCAAGCCCAGGGGAAAATGCTTTGCGCTGGGTAGGAAATGCCCAGCGCAAGACACATGCAATCACTTTTTTTTTTTGTAGCAGCAAGCCATGATCGTATTAGCTAGCTAATATCTCGGCTTTGGGTTCCTGGTTTCCTCAAATGAGCAGAAACCAGAAATGGGGGTAGTTTACTACCTTTGAGTGCTTGATCGAGACTTTGAGGCTTGTTGTTAGATGGTTTGAGGAGTGTTTTGGGTTGGAGAGTAGTGACAAGGAATTATTGTGGTTGAGTGTTGAAATGTAGGTTTTGTAGAAGGGAAATGAGGTTTTTCTTTTCAAATATAAGACATTTCTGATTTTTCCTTGAAGGAAAACCCAGAAAATGTGTATATTCTTAGAGGGAGAAAGTGCTATGGAATGGAGAGGGAGTATATGGGTGTTGTAGTGTATATCTCTATGTGTATGTGTCTATGTGGGTGTGTGTATTGAAATGGCTCTAAGCACCTCTATTTATAGGGGAAAACGGAGGGGGACATCTATGCAGGCTTAGAGTCGGCTAGATGTTTTATAGAGTCATGATGAGATTCCTGTAGCAGTCAGAGTTGTCAGTAATAGAATTTGATTCCTAGCATTGGGGATTGAGTGTTTGGTGCTAGGGAGTGTAGCAGACTCTTTTACGCTGGGCAATTGGTTCTTTACGCTGGGCTCATGATGCCTTGTGATGGGCAGTTGATGGATTTAGGTTTTGGGATGCTCAAAAGTCATCGATCAAGCCTTCGATTTCATGGTTCTGTCCTGTGTGATCATTGGCAATCTAAGATAGCTCGGGGAGTCTCAATTTGGGGTGTCTACAGTTGCTCCTCTTTGGCGAATACTCAGGTGCCACAGTGAGATACGAGTAAGCATCAAAGATCAGGATACCCCAGTAGAGCATCCTGGAAACCCTTAAACCGAGTAGCAAGTAAGTAAACCTGAGGTTGCGCTTGAGGGCTGCCTACGTACCCTGTTGCAGGGATCAGACCTGCGTAGTTCATTGAGGCTAAAGCAAATGGATAAGCAGAATCATGCTCATGACAATGTTTATGATGCAAGCAAGTAAATGGGACGGACCCTCGATGTTTGAAATGGGATGGACCCTTGAAGTTAGAGAATGGGACGGACCCTTGAATTTTTGAGAAATGGGATGGACCCTTAAATTTTTGAGAAATGAGACCGACCCTTGAATTTTTTAGAAATTGGACTTTCAAACTGACCTAGGAGTCAATTGGACCTTTGAAAATAATTTTCAAACTATGGTGGCCCAAAAGGAACGAAGAACAATCCAAGGCCCAACAAAGGCCCATTATCTTCTGGAGGATGTTTTCAGTGCTGGGGAGTCGTTTCAGTTTCCAGACTTTTTAACTACCAACTGCCCACTTTTCAGGCATACCTTTTCGCTTCCTGTGCATAGTGATTGCATTTTAAGGGCCCGAAAGCATCTTTAAAAGCAATGGGGTGACCCCTCTTCAATACTCATCAAATTTCTCAAGAACTACTCTCTTGAATCCTTCTTCTTTTTGTTTTCAATGGTGGATGTCAGATCTTGTGTGGCGGTCTTGGAGACGAAGGTACGAATCCTCCGAGAAGAGATTGGTCACATCAATCCTCACATCACCTCTCTTCTCACATCTCTCCAAGCCCTTTGGAGGGTGGTTTCCAACCTTCAAGACATGGCTTTTGACGTGGAGGAGGACATCGACCTGGAGTTTGGGGGTGTCGCTGCGGCTGAGCAAAATGCTGAAGATAGTGACGGGAATCCGAATGCTTTGGATGACCATTTAGACGCAGCCAACGACGCCAGCGACTGGGCCAACTCCGAAGATGGTGGTGAAGATGGTGGGGGCAATGAGGTTGATGACGCCACTTTCGATGTCTTCAACCAAACCAATAGTGTCTTCAACCAAACCAATCGTGATTAGGAGAAGGGGAAGATAGGAACAACCCTCCCTCCCCCTTTTTTTTTGTGTTTTTTTTTTTTTGTTGATTTTTTTTATTGTTCCGTGCCTCCGTGCCTTGGAACGTAGGTGGGCCAGCCATAGTACCCTATTTTTGTAATCTTGGAAGGATTTTTTATAAAACTATCTTATTGTTATCAGATTTTTTATAAAACTATCTTATTGTTATCATTGAGCAATTGCTATTTTCATTTTCATTTAATCAATTCACAATTGACCAAATCCAAACAAACATGACTGCTTGAAAGCCTTCTTAAATTTTCTGAACGTCAAAGGAATGCTTTGCGCTGGACTCTGTGGGCACGCGCCCCGGAAATTTTACGGTAAAAAATTTGGGTGCGGCCCTTTTTGGAAAAGCGCGGCGAAACGTCTCGATTTAGAGTCGCTACTAGGGTTTTAGCAGTGAAATACCCAAGGAACCGAACTTAAAACGTTTTGCTACATTGTTTGATTTTGAAAAGGCATAGACCGGTCCGTCGTCACCTTCAATATCTGAGGTTCGGGAGCCAGGTTACGAGAGGGGAAGGGTTTTATGGCACCTCTCTCGCCCAATCCGGAGATCGGTCTCTACTCAGGCACTTTGTCAAACATTTGCATTTTTTTTCTCTCATTAATCATTTTGTAGCCAGTTAGGGCGGGGGAACAGTTAAGGGATTTAAAACTATGACAAGTTCCAGTTATATGACAAAATGTTATGGATGATTGATTGAAATGATGAATATAGGAAATAGATTGAGAACAAGAACCCGTGTGAGCAATTTAAACAAGCTGAGGTACGCTGGCCCGAAAGGATGTGTGCAAGCGACATACCAGCATGCACTGGCCATACCACTGCATGTTAGCAAGACCTATGCACACCCTAGGACAAACCACGCAGTCTATATGGTAGAGTATATTCAGTTACAGACAGATGAAATGGCTTAAAGCCATAAGAATAAACAGAACATCCCATCAACAGTGTGGGAAACTAAATAAAGGCCAGGGTCTAACTGCCATGCAAGGGCCAGCCACTGCACCATGACATCACTGCCGTACGCCAGTCAAGTTAGACTGTACGCCAGTTACGTCTTCAGTCCAGTGCTTGGCTTTACATCTTTTGGGCTCTGGAACATGACCAGAAATACCCCCAGTGGCCTTCTACAGCAAATGAAAGCGAGTATTGAGATGTTATAGCTACACATTTCTAAGATACAGAAAGCAATAGACTGGTTTTTAGCATGCAAATAGGTGATAAAAGGAGAAAGGAAGCAAAAAATGAGCGATCAGTAGTCCCCACGCCAATGGCGAACGTACTACCATAAATGGCGTATGGCTGATCATTACTGGCGTGCGCCACTCATCGCTCCACACGATCCTTAAAATTTGGCCAGTTTTAGAGCCAGGACTAGTATTGATTACCAGCCTTGACCCTGCTAGCACCCCTCAGGGGTCAGGATAGAGAGCTATACAAAGGTGGTATACCTTTGGCTTTGGGGTTGATGGAAGGTTTGAACCTTGAGCTTGAGGCTTGGAGGATGGATGGTGAGTGATAAGGGTAAGGAGAATATGAAGAGGCCTCTTGCTTGCTCTTTCAAATGAGAAGAAGAGAGAGAGCAAGAAACTAAAGAGAAGGAGGGACTTGGAGTTAACCCCCTGCTCATGAATGCAAGGCGTGTATTTATAGCCAAAGGGTGACTGAGAGGGGTTGTGACCAAATGGGTTAAGGGCTAGTTTGGTTAAGAGGGAGCCTCCCATGCATTAAATGCATGGGACTAGGTGATGGGAGATGTAGGAGAGAGAGGGGAACGTCTCTGCAGAGTATAATCAGCAGGGGAACTGTTCACGATGCTGGGGAGCGGCAAAAGTTTCAAGCACGTGGTTGAATAGTGATGTTTTGACTGGCTTTGACCAGCGTACGCCACCATTTGACCTGCGTGCGCCAGTGATAACTTAGTCAACGGTCGATGTCCGACACGTGGCAATTCACCAGCGCACGCTAGTACGATACTGGCATAAGCAAGTAGGGCTTGGCTGAGGCCATTTGGTTCTGGCTTAAAGGGTTTGAAATGGAGCTTGAATGGGTTCGAATGAGGTTTGGAACCTCAAAGCTCAAACACACCAACATCCTCAAGATGCTCTTGACCTTAATCATCATTGGGAATCAAAAGACCGTAATTAACATTATCTGGATGGTCCAAAATAGGGTGTCTACAGTAGCCCCCCTTTGACGGCACTTGGAGTACCATTGACTTGGTACAAGAAACGTCAAAGGTTTCCTAGACACCCATCCGAGGCTATCCAAAACAGAAAATACAAGTCAAAGAAGACATGAATTTTAAAGAACCTAATTTGTCCAAATTTAGATGAGTGGATCATTGAGGAAGATCACCGCTGTTGGGGGTAACATGTACGGGTGGACCGTCGCTGCTTAACTGAATTGGAAGGACAACTCGGGCTGTCTTGGAAAGCGGACTCTCCTGGGAAATAATCCAATGCAAAAGTATCGACTCTGTTGGGGAAAATAGCTAATTGGACTAGCGAACCGTCGTTGATTTGAAGTTGGACGGGCAGACCGTCGTTGATTTGAAATTGGACGGGCAGACCGTCGTTGACTTGAAGTTGGACGGGCGGACCGTCGTTGATTTGAAATTGGACGGGCGAACCGTCGTTGACTTGAAATTGGATGGGCGAACCGTCGTTGACTTGAAATTGGACGGGCGAACCGTCGTTGATTTGAAATTGGACCGGCGGACCATCGTTGATTTGAAATTGGACAGGCTCTACTTGGGGATGATTCCACCACAGGCACCACTGCAAGGCTGGGCCACTTGGGCCTTTATTTGATAATGCCTTTCGACTCTATAAGTGATTTGGGTCAGGGGCCCAAATGTTACTGGCGTACGGCTCTATAACACTGGCGTACGCAAGACATCTTGATCAGCCCGAGTCTAGGACCCAGCCCAGACCCGGCCCGGCTGGTCTCCCATGTTCTTATAAACATCTGAGTCAGTGCGGAAACCGCCTTCCATCGGTTTCAAAGTTCCAAAACACTCTCCAACTCTATCAAACTCCCAATCTCTCACGAACTCCCTCATCTTCTTCCAAAATCATAACCCTCGTGCATTCATGGCAGAATCCGGCGGTGGCAGCGACAATGGCAGTGATTGGTGTGGTGATCAACATAGAAGTGGTGAAGATGAGACCAGGAATGTAACGCCCCGAATTTTGGGTACGTTAAATAAAACATTTTATTAGAAAAACGAAGCGAGTCTAGCTCGTTATTACATCATAACTCTCGTAAGAGCATTTGAAATACAAAATAGGATGACAAAGAGGGAACTAAGGGTCCTACTCTACAGCTCCTCTTGCTTCTCCATCCTAGCCAGCTCCTCGGCTCCGCACGCCTCCAAGCTGAAGATCTCGCCCTGCTCATCTATGAAGTCTGACACATTATACCGGCGTCGCCACCAATATAATATGCCAGGGTCACCAAAAGGCAACACCGTGAGCTACAACGCTCAATAGGAAATCCTTACCCGCTAACCCATAGCTTACCAACAAACGATCATAGAAAGCACATAAATGACGATAATACGTCCACATTCACTATCTAACGTTGGTGTCCAAGATTTCCCGATTTCTCCTACGCGACTCGTCGTAGACCGTGTCAACGTTTTCCATTTACAAAAACATCTTTCAAAATCCTTTGCATTGGCTCCGTACCGCGGATAACCAAGCCTTTCAAAATCTTTTGCATTGGCTCCGTACCGCAGATAACCAAGCCACACACCCAACCTCGGTTCCGCCGCGGCGGGTTCCCGAGTATCCTCACAATGGTTCCGCCGCGCCGGGTTCCCATTGGCACACGATTGCATTGGCTCCTCTCCGCGGATAACCAAGCTATACCTCACCATGGTTCCGCCGGTCCGGGATCCCATGGGAACGCACACAACCTCACAATGGTTCCGTTTTACCGGATTCCCATTGGAACACACACACACCACACACAATGGGCAAGTCCGGCCACATTGCGGTTTTCAAAACATTTCACCCTTTTCAAACGCACCTTTTCATACACCCTAGGTGTCATGTTTCTAACTTTCTCGGTTCTCGTGTCTCGTTACATGCAAAGACTTCGCGGTAGGACTTCCACATCAGCAATCATATAACATTCAACAAGATCATCCAACTCTATATTGCTAAACATACGCAAATCAACGCTTAAAGCATAACGCCACATGTTCGGACGCCCTTGGAGTGATAAATCACTTATGCTTTATCGTGTCACAAGTAATGCAAGCAATTCATATATGCATGCTCATATTCATCTTTAAAGATCAAAACAAAATGAAAAGTAATTCAAGATAACATACTTATACATAGGGATAGGGATAAGGGTATCCTACCTTAATCCGAAACTAGTCGGGGCCGAATAAGCAAGTTGGAAGATCCTACGGGTGGTGAATCTGGACCGAACTTCGAACGGCAGTAACTTGGTCAATCTTTGGCCGAATACGATCGTTCTTGGGTTGAAATCGAAGATCTCGAAACCCTCTACAACTCTCGTGAAGGAAGTTAATCCTAGAAACTACATTAGGTTGGAGAAAAATAGTGATAAAGGAGAAGACAGTAAGCTGTCTGGAATTTGGAAATCCGAATTTTCACTGAACTTCGGATGCCAATATCTTGGTCATTTCTTGACCGATTGGAGTGATTCTTGAGCCTAACTTGAAGCTCTCGAAGTTCTCTACAACTTTCCAGAAGGAAGTTGGTCCTAAAAACTAATCTAAGCAGGAGAAAACCGGGGATTTCGGAAGGGCAGTAGGCTGCCTGAAACTGGAATCCGAGATTTCTAGAGAGAAGGAAGAGCAAAGCTTTGAAGGTGTGATCTGAAATGCTTGGAATGGGCCTCTATTTATAGGCAAAACATTGGCTCTCTCTCCTCTTCTCCATGGCTGGCCCCCCTCTCTTTCTCTCCCTCTCTTTGACACTTGTCATGCCAACTAGAAAGATCAAGGCAAATCCAATGGCTAGGATTGTTTCTTGGGAGACTTGGTGGGCAAGAAGAATATTGGTACAAGATATTGTATTAAACAATTGGTAGATGTACAAGAGAGGACAATGGAGGTTAAGTCTTAGCTAGGAAGGAAGAATCCCATGGATTTTGAAGTACCTTGGAAGATCAAGAAAGTACAACCCAATCTTCCTCCTTCTTTCCTTCCTTTCTCTCTCTCTCTCTCCCCCTCCCCTCAATGGCCGCCCCCCCCCCCCCCCCCCCCCTCTCATCTCTCTCCCTCTCCTCCTTTGCTTTCACATGGTACACATATATACATATATAAGTACATAAAATTGCAAGCAAACAAATAAACTAATGGTACTTTTGTACCAAGGATCAAAGTAGACTTTAAGGGCTAGGATTCTCTTTTTAAACTAACCAATTAACACATGGGGTACTAAGGCATTATATTAATCTTCCATGTACTAAAGTAATATAAACATGGTACCTTTGTACAATAGGAAGTTCAAAATCCCATTAGAAAATAATTAAAAGGTACTTAGAGAATCCTAGGGTTAAAAAGGTTCAAGAGGTCAAAGAGGGGCAAAACGGTCATTTTGCGGTTAGGGAAAAGTAACTAGATGGCTTTCTAGTTTAGTTCCTTCAACCGGATGGTTAGAAGCTAACTAGACTTACTAAGTGGGGCTAAAGCGCAAGAAACGAAACTTGAAGGGCTAAAGCGCAATAAATCAAATTTGAAGGGCAGAAATGTAATTTTGACAAACCACAAGAGTATTAAAATAAAAAAATTCAAATATTTAACGAAATTTTTAACGACCGAAAATCAGGGTCGTTACAATCTATCCCCCTTAAAACAATTTCGTCCCCGAAATTGGCGCGCGTCTACAAATTAGATTAGGTCGCTAGACCGATCTTGGGATCACCGACTATCCCCCTTAAAAAATAGGAGTAGGTCACCATCAATCGAATTAAGCCTTCTCACTTGCTTAACAAGATGGGTTTGAAGTCGCTTCAGCCGTTTGAACATCTTGCCTTGTTGTCGCCCTTTGTTAAAGTTGCCTTTGAAATTCCAACGCCAAATGCAAAACTTCTACCAAATCATCATGCGGACTTGTATCTTACAAGCGTTTCCTTAGCACGATCCTTCTTTCTTCTTCACGAACAATGCAGGCGCTCCCTCCTGGTGACGTATTTGGCTTGATAAAGACTTCATCCAATAGCTCTTGCAATTGGGTCTTGAGCTCCTTTGGTTCCGCTAGGGCCTTTCAGTATGGTGCCAGAGAGATTGATGCCATTCTCGGTTAAAGTTCTATTGAGAAGTCTATTTTTCCTTAGGGTAGTAAGCCAGGAAGCTCTTCAGGGAAAACATCGGTACACTTGCACACGATGTGTGGAAATCCCACTTCCATTCTATTGGCTTCTTCCAATTGGAGACTAGCTAGTAATCCAAATCATTGGTTCTGCCTCCTTGATCTTCTCGTCGTTGGGCTCACCGTTTGTCTATCCCCCTTAAATAGGAAACGAGTCCTTTCAGGGGTACATACGGTCACCATCTTCTGATGATGGTCTATCACCGCTTGATGAGCCGATAGCCAGTTCATCCTCGAAATTACGTCAAAATCCGCCATATCGATTACTCTAAGATCGCAGCTTAGGCGCAGGTTGGCTATCCTAGTTCGCACCCTCTACATACTAGACTAACAGATCGATCGAGGTTTTCATCTATACGAAAAACTTCAATAGTATGTTTTGAAAATAAAATAATTTTTGGTAAAAACCGTAGGGAAAACTTTTCAGGTTTCTACGTTCCACATTCGATCCTTGATTTAAGTCATCATCCAATTGTTCGGGAATTCCCAGCTCGGCGGTACTGCCAATTTCCGCGCCTTGCTTCAATCCGAAGATTGTTTTGACAGAATTCCACCCAATTTGGGACGGTAAACTTAAACTCGAAGTCACGTTTGTGCAACGGTCAAAACTAGCTTAAGGTTCTACCCATTCTACCCATGGCCGAGGTTTGAACCTAAAGCTCTGATACCAAGTTGTAACGCCCCAAATTTTGGGTACGTTAAATAAAACATTTTATTAGAAAAACGAAGCGAGTCTAGCTCGTTATTACATCATAACTCTCGTAAGAGCATTTGAAATACAAAATAGGATGACAAAGAGGGAACTAAGGGTCCTACTCTACAGCTCCTCTTGCTTCTCCATCCTAGCCAGCTCCTCGGCTCCGCACGCCTCCAAGCTGAAGATCTCGCCCTGCTCATCTATGAAGTCTGACACATTATACCGGCATCGCCACCAATATAATATGCCAGGGTCACCAAAAGGCAACACCGTGAGCTACAACGCTCAATAGGAAATCCTTACCCGCTAACCCATAGCTTACCAACAAACGATCATAGAAAGCACATAAATGATGATAATACGTCCACATTCACTATCTAACGTTGGTGTCCAAGATTTCCCGATTTCTCCTACGCGACTCGTCGTAAACCGTGTCAACGTTTTCCATTTACAAAAACATCTTTCAAAATCCTTTGCATTGGCTTCGTACCGCGGATAACCAAGCCTTTCAAAATCTTTTGCATTGGCTCCGTACCGCGGATAACCAAGCCACACACCCAACCTCGGTTCCGCCGCGCCGGGTTCCCGAGTATCCTCACAATGGTTCCGCCGCGCCGGGTTCCCATTGGCACACGATTGCATTGGCTCCTCTCCGCGGATAACCAAGCTATACCTCACCATGGTTCCACCGGTCCGGGATCCCATGGGAACGCACACAACCTCACAATGGTTCCGTTTTACCGGATTCCCATTGGAACACACACACACCACACACAATGGGCAAGTCCGGCCACATTGCGGTTTTCAAAACATTTCACCCTTTTCAAACGCACCTTTTCATACACCCTAGGTGTCATGTTTCTAACTTTCTCGGTTCTCGTGTCTCGTTACATGCAAAGACTTCGCGGTAGGACTTCCACATCAGCAATCACATAACATTCAACAAGATCATCCAACTCTATATTGCTAAACATACGCAAATCAACGCTTAAAGCATAACGCCACATGTTCGGACGCCCTTGGAGTGATAAATCACTTATGCTTTATCGTGTCACAAGTAATGCAAGCAATTCATATATGCATGCTCATATTCATCTTTAAAGATCAAAACAAAATGAAAAGTAATTCAAGATAACATACTTATACATAGGGATAGGGATAAGGGTATCCTACCTTGATCCGAAACTAGTCGGGGCCGAATAAGCAAGTTGGAAGATCCTACGGGTGGTGAATCTGGACCGAACTTCGAACGGCAGTAACTTGGTCAATCTTTGGCCGAATACGATCGTTCTTGGGTTGAAATCGAAGATCTCGAAACCCTCTACAACTCTCGTGAAGGAAGTTAATCCTAGAAACTACATTAGGTTGGAGAAAAATAGTGATAAAGGAGAAGACAGTAAGCTGTCTGGAATTTGGAAATCCGAATTTTCACTAAACTTCGGATGCCAATATCTTGGTCATTTCTTGACCGATTGGAGTGATTCTTGAGCCTAACTTGAAGCTCTCGAAGTTCTCTACAACTTTCCAGAAGGAAGTTGGTCCTAAAAACTAATCTAAGCAGGAGAAAACCGGGGATTTCCGAAGGGCAGTAGGCTGCCTGGAACTGGAATCCGAGATTTCTAGAGAGAAGGAAGAGCAAAGCTTTGAAGGTGTGATCTGAAATGCTTGGAATGGGCCTCTATTTATAGGCAAAACATTGGCTCTCTCTCCTCTTCTCCATGGCTGGCCCCCCTCTCTTTCTCTCCCTCTCTTTGACACTTGTCATGCCAACTAGAAAGATCAAGGCAAATCCAATGGCTAGGATTGTTTCTTGGGAGACTTGGTGGGCAAGAAGAATATTGGTACAAGATATTGTATTAAACAATTGGTAGATGTACAAGAGAGGACAATGGAGGTTAAGTCTTAGCTAGGAAGGAAGAATCCCATGGATTTTGAAGTACCTTGGAAGATCAAGAAAGTACAACCCAATCTTCCTCCTTCTTTCCTTCCTTTCTCTCTCTCTCTCTCTCCCCCTCCCCTCAATGGCCGGCCCCCCCCCCCCCTCTCATCTCTCTCCCTCTCCTCCTTTGCTTTCACATGGTACACATATATACATATATAAGTACATAAAATTGCAAGCAAACAAATAAACTAATGGTACTTTTGTACCAAGGATCAAAGTAGACTTTAAGGGCTAGGATTCTCTTTTTAAACTAACCAATTAACACATGGGGTACTAAGGCATTATATTAATCTTCCATGTACTAAAGTAATATAAACATGGTACCTTTGTACAATAGGAAGTTCAAAACCCCATTAGAAAATAATTAAAAGGTACTTAGAGAATCCTAGGGTTAAAAAGGTTCAAGAGGTCAAAGAGGGGCAAAACGGTCATTTTGCGGTTAGGGAAAAGTAACTAGATGGCTTTCTAGTTTAGTTCCTTCAACCGGATGGTTAGAAGCTAACTAGACTTACTAAGTGGGGCTAAAGCGCAAGAAACGAAACTTGAAGGGCTAAAGCGCAATAAATCAAATTTAAGGGCAGAAACGTAATTTTGACAAACCACAAGAGTATTAAAATAAAAAATTCAAATATTTAACGAAATTTTTAACGACCGAAAATCAGGGTCATTACAAGGAAGGCCCAAATCGACAATCAATCCACAGGTGAGGCCCCAACAGAAACAAGTGTAGGGGTTTCAGGCAGCGGTGGCGGCGATGGTGGCCATGCTCCGAACGACGGTGATAGTGGCGGGTGGCGTACGCCAGGAGAGATGGGGTGTATGCCGGCCGTCATTGAGACAGGGACTCACGGGTCCAACGATTGGACTTCCTAAGTGGTGCAGAGGGGTTGGTGGTGACCGGGGTAGGTCTAGCTGGTGCTGGCAAAAGCAGTAGTGGAGTCGATGACGGCGATACTCGATCGAAGACGTCGCCGAGAGATCCAGCAAAGGGAAAGGATCCAGTGATTTTGGAGGAGGTTCCCGGGGGGGTACCCGAAGGGGTGGCTGAGTTTAGGCCTGTGGCGGGGTGTAACAACCTTGATTTTTGGTAAATAAAAATTTCGTTAATATTTGAATTTTTAAATTTCTTTTAAAATTCCTTTTTAATTGCTAAATAATTGGTCATAATTAGATTTGAAACTTATAAAATTATATCTTTTCGCACCAGACAATCTAGTCATTTTCTAAAAGACAAGTATGCTTGTAGAAACACTTATATATCTTCCTAGCGAGTAAAATAAGTCTTTAAATTATAATTCTTGGCTAGAAATCCTATTTGGCAAGTAGAATTAGCTTCCAGCCAATTAGATAGAGAAACCTAATTCCCATTTCACCTAGTTACATTCTCTTAACCTTAGATGGACCTTGTTGACCATCTTTGAGCCTTATGAACCCCTTCCAACCCTAGTTAAACTTGGTGGACTTTATGAACCTTCCTTGGAACCTAGTTAAACCTTTTGAACCCATGTATATATCCATTGGGTAATAGAAACTAGGAAAACTATTGTCCATTGGATAATAACATGACTTGACTACCAATCATTGTACTTTAGAGTTGTCATGTCATGAATAGTGTGACATGAATACAAATCCAGTGGATAATAAAACCTAGGAAAGTTAGTGACCATTGGTTAAAGTCATGTTATCATAGTACCTTTAACTTGTCATGTCATGAATAGTATGACATGATTGCTTGTCCATTGGGTAATAGAAGGTAGGGAAATTATTACCCGTTAGTTCATAAAGTGATTAGAAGTATATGTATCATAGTACTTATCCCAATCCATGTGCCAGTGTACTTTCCCCAACTCATAGGACAATATACTTTCCCAAATCTATGTGTTGTCTTATCTAGAATAATCTTGACATCACCATCACCTTTTACCCATTGGTTAATAATTTGGAGGGTAGTTATTGTCCGATGGTTCATAGAAATAAGACTTGAACATTTGAGCATAGTACTAATCATCATGACACCTTTATGTCTTGTCAAGAATAGTAACTGTCACTATTCCTCACCTTTACCACTTTGACCATTGGATAAAGAATAGTAGGAGAAGTTCTAACCCTTGGATAATAGAAATTTGTTTGCCAATGAAACATTGATTTGACAAGTCATCATGGACCATGTCATTACTTTACTTCCAAAAGAAGTAAGCTTAGTCTTGTCAACCTCACTTACCATTAATACACCTTTGACCTTTGGATAATAATTGCTAGGGAAAATATTATCCATTGGATAATAGACATTGACTTGCCAATATATGTTTGACAAGACAAGTCATACCAAAGGAAGTAATCATTCTATTCCCATGCCAAGTCATTTCTAATTATCACCAATATTCTTTTAACCATTGGTCAACAAATGCTAGGGAAATTCGTATGCCTTGGATAATGGACATTTGACTTGACAATGTGTGTATAACTTGGACAAGACAAGTCATGGCCATCACTTTACTTCCAAAAAAATCAAGCTAAGCCTTGTCACTCATCCCCTCTCATCCTAGACTACTTGGTACATAAATGTACATATACATATATGGTCATCAATTTATATAGAAGTACATAGTACAAGAGAGAGAGAGAGATAGAGAGAGAGCCATGAGGAGAGAGAGAGAGAGAGAGAAAGAGAGGCCGAGAGTTAGAGGGAGAGGTGGAGCTGTAGTTAGAAACCCTAGTTTCCCTTCCTTTTGTAATGAATGTACTCTTATGAAGGTTGTGATGTAATAATGAGCCAGACTCTCTTTAAATATTCAATAAAAGGTTTATTTAACGTTCCCAAAAATTAGGGGCGTTACAACTTGGTATCAAAGCTTTAAGTTCAAAACCTCGACCATGGGTAGAATGGGTAGAACCATAAGATAGTTTAACCGTTGCACAAACGTGAATTGAGTTTAAGTTACCGTCCCAAATTGGGTGGAATTCTGACAAAACAATCTTCAGATTGAAGCAAGGTGTGGAAATTGGCAGTACCACCGAGCTGGGAATTCTTGAATAATTGGATGATGACTTAAATCAAGAAGCGAATATGGAACCTGGAAGGCCGCTTGTGTGTTAGTAAAACTCTGTTTTAAAACGTTCCTAATTGAGGTTTAAAACTTTTCCTTGTAGATGAACTACTTGGACCACCTAGTTGACCTGTTGGCAAAAGCTCGTCAACTCAAAATTGCCATAGAATCTATGACAACAAAACTAGTGGAAAATCCCAACTTCATTGCTGTTGTACTCGCAGAAAAACAAGATTTCATGAGGGTGCAGCAGAATGCCCCTATTCCCGTGGAGGAGGACCCTTGCTTTCCTGAAATGTTCCCAATCCTGTATGCCTTTTATGGATTCTTTGGTGCCTTACCCCCGATGCAAAACTTTGAGGTTGGAGTTAAGGAGGAAAAAGTTAATGGTGATAAGGACACCAATGAGGCAACCAAGGAGGAAAACCTGTTTAGCGAAGAGAATCTCAAGGAGGGCGAGACCCCAAAAGCCAAGGAAGTCAATTAGGCGTACCTTAGATAAGGCTAGTAACAACTGTAATCCTTCGAGATGTATGATGTTGGAAAAATTAGGATCACCGTCGTCTGTTTAAAAAATTCCCTAAGTTGTAATCTTCCTATGTTGATAATAAAAGGCTTATTTCAGTTACTACTTATTGTTATAAGTTTCTTGATCACTATTTATGTACACGCTTATCCTTATCCTTATCCTTACTTGCCATTGTAGTAGAACTCTATGCTTATGCTTATGATTGTAATTTTTGGCTTATCTATAAAAAGCTTGCTTTATTTTAAAGAGTACTATTGCATACTACGTGATAAATTGCTTTTGACCTTTAGAAAGATACACCATTTGCAAAAGGAAAATTATTTAGATAGACTAAAACTCCCCCTTTCGATTTCTCCCGTAGATGGTGAACCGACGCGGTGGAATAGGACACGAAAGCGGAGAATCTTCTAACACGAACCCCGACCTAGCCCAAATCATGCAAGCATTCATAACCGCCCTAAACGCTAACTGCCAAAACCAGAACCATAACGACAGACCTATGACCCGAACCCGAGCGTTGAGCGAGTTCTACAAATGCCGACCCCCGACCTTCCACAGAGACACCAACCCTGTTGTGGCCGAGGCATGGCTCAATGAAGTCAAAATGATCCTCAGAACCTTGGGAATTACCGAGGACGGAGATCGAGTGGCCTTAGCCACTTACCAGCTGAAAGGAGAAGCTCGCTATTGGTGGGACTTGATGGAGGCGACCCATGACATTGCCACCATGACCTTTGCTAAGTTCGAGACCCTGTTTCTCGACAAGTACTTTCCCACGCCCCTTCGCCTAGCCAAGGAGCAAGAGTTCCTAAACCTGAAACAAGGGATAATGACCATTACTCAGTACGCGGCCAAATATGAGGACCTGTCCCGTTATGCCTTAATCTCCATACCAACCGAGGACAAGAAGGCAAGAAGGTTTGTGGTGGCTCAAGCCTTTACCACTTATGCTGAGGTCGTAAAGTGTGCTCTCTGACTAGAGAGTGAGGAGACTGACTTCAAGACTCAATGGAGGAACGCGACAGGCAACACTAGCGGACCGTTCTGAACCCAGCCACCCAACAATAACCATGGACCCTACCCCACCAAACCCTTTAACCCGCCTCAAAGCAACAAGCCCTGGAGGACTGCTACATCCGGATGCGGCGAAAAACTCAGAGGGGCAATCGAGACCTGGCGACAGTTAAATGTTACAACTGTCAGGCTATGGGCCATTACAGCTTCCAATGCCCGCAACCTCAGAAGGAGGGGAATGGGAGCTTTGGAAATTAGAAAGCTCAACAACCTGGACAGGCCAGTTTTGTGAAGCAAAACCTTGGAGGCCCATCGTAGCAGCAAAATGGGCAAAACAAGGGAAAACAACCCATGGGAACCCAGCAAGGCACTGGAGGGCGTATCTTCGCGCTGCAGACTGAGGAACAATAGCAGGATCCCTCTGTGATCCAAGGTACGCTACAATAGTACCTTCGTACAAGCTTTGTCTGACTCTGGAGCATCGCATTCCTTTATATTACTGCCCGCGTAACTACTCTAGCATTAGAAATAGAACCCCTAAGTACGAGTACGAAAGTAACGTCACCGTTGGGGGGGGGGGGGCGTATAACTGTTAGTCTAGTATGTAGAGGGTGCGAACTAGAAGTAACCAACCTATGCCTAACCTGCGACCGTAGAGTGATAGACCTGTCGGGTTTCGACATAATCTTGGGGCTGGATTGACTATCAGCACATCGAATAGTCATACACTGTCACTAGAGGACGGTGATAGCTTATACCCCAAAAGAGACTCTTTTCTATTTTAAGGGGGATAGACAAATGGCGAGTTCAACGACGAAAAGATCGAGGTGGCAGAATCAACTATTTGGATGGCTAGCTAGCCTCCAGTTGGGAGAAGCCGGTAGGATGGAAGTGGGATTACCACACATCGTGTGCGAGTACGCCGATGTTTTCCTTGAAGAACTTCTGGCGTACCACCCAAGAGAGAGATAGACTTCTCTAGACAACTCCAAACTAGGAAATGGCACCAATCTCTATGGCGCTGTACCGAATGGCCCATGCATGGACTGTAGGGAGCTAAATTTAGTCACCATCAAGAACTGATATCCATTGCCAAGGATGGATGACCTATTTGATCAATTAAGAGGAGCACGAAGGACACATTCGAATGGCACTACAAGTACTCCGAGATAGCCAACTTTATGCCAAGGCAAGTAAATGTAAGTTCTGGCTAGAAGTGGTTATGTTATTGGGGACACGTGGTGTCCAAGGATGGAATCGAGGTGAATAAAAGTAGATTCGAAGCAGTACTAAAATGGGAGCAGCCATACATCTAAAATTACCACCAGAAGTTGACGTGGACGAAGGCTTATTTCCCCTTGAATGAGGATGGAGCACTTACGCTTTACGATTTTGGAGTAATTCTACTCGAACTGATTCTTTTTTCCTAGTTTTGGAAATGGGTTGAATATCGTTAGGTGGGGAAGGATTGTGCTAAGAAAACGTTTGTGGAAAATGGGTCCGCATGATGAATTGGTAAAAGTCTCGCGTTGGCTTTTACAGTGGAAACTCTATCAAATGCCTACAATGAGGCAAATTGTTCGACGGCTGAAGCAACCTCAACCTCATCTTGCTAAGCAAGTGATAAGGTAGTGTTGATGATAGAATACATGGAGTACATATCTCGATAGTGTCTAACAGAGACCCACATTTCGTGCCACACTTCTGAAAAGGATTACAGAAGGCATTGGGAACAGACGTAAGGCTTAGTACGGCCTTCCACTCATAATCAGATGGACAAATGGAGAGGACAACATAGATACTGGGAAGACATCACCATTAGCAAAGACGCGACATAGGATGAAGAACCAATAGAGATTTAGGACCAAAGTGAGAAGATAATCCGAAACAAGACGACCAAACTAGTGCGAGTTATGTGGAAGCACCGTGGATCTGAAGAGACCATGTGGGAGAAAGGAGACCATGTGGGAGAAAGGAAACCATGAGAGCAAATTACCCTCACCTATTCGAATCTGAGCGTACAACAATTTGGAGGACGAAATTATTTTAAGGGGGATAGGTTGTAACGACCCTAATTTTTGGTAAATAAATATTTCGTTAAATATTTTAAATTTTAAATTTCTTTTAAAATTCCTTTTTAATTGCTAAATAATCGGTCATAATTAGATTTGAAACTTATAAAATTATATCTTTTCACACCAGACAATCTAGTCATTTTCTAAAAGACAAGTATACTTGTAGAAACACTTATATATCTTCCTAGCGAGTAAAATAAGTCTTTAAATTATATTTCTTGGCTAGAAATTCTACTTGGCAAGTAGAATTAGCTTCCAACCAATTAGATAGAGAAACCTAATTACCATTTCATCTAATTACATTCTCTTAACCTTAGATGGACCTTGTTGACCATCTTTGAGCCTTACGAACCCCTTTCAACCCTAGTGGACTTTATGAACCTTCCTAGAAACCTAGTTAAACCTTTTGAACTCATGTATATATTCAAAGGGTAATAGAAACTAGGAAAACTATTGTCCATTGGATAATAGCATGACTTGACTACCCATCATTGTACTTTAGACTTGTCATGTCAGGAATAGTGTGACATGATTATATATCCAGTGGATAATAAGACCTACAAAAGTTAGTGACCATTGGTTAAAGCCATGTCATCATAGTACCTTTAACTTGTCATGTCATGAATAGTATGACATGATTGCTTGTCCATTGGGTAATAGAAAGTAGAGAAATTATTACCCATTAGTTCATAAGGTGATTAGAAGAATATGTATCATAGTACTTATCCAAATCCATGTGCCAGTGTACTTTCCCCAACTCATAGGACAATATATTTTCCCAAATCTATGTGTTGTCTTATCTAGAATAATCTTGACATCACCATCACCTTTTACCCATTGGTTAATAATTTGGAGGGTAGTTATTGTCCATTGGTTCATAGAAATAAGACTTGCACATTTGAGCATAGTACTAATCATCATGACACCTTTATGTCTTGTCAAGAATAGTAACTGTCACTATTCCTCACCTTTACCACTTTGACCATTGGATAAAGAATAGTAGGAGAAGTTCTAACCCTTGGATAATAGAAATTTGTTTGCCAATGAAGTGTTGATTTGACAAGTCATCATGGACCATGTCATTACTTTACTTCCAAAAGAAGCAAGCTTAGTCTTGTCAACCTCACTTACCATTAATACACCTTTGACCTTTGGACAATAATTGCTAGGGAAAATATTATCCATTGGATAATAGACATTGACTTGCCAATATATGTTTGACAAGACAAGTCATACCAAAGGAAGTAATCATTCTATTCCCATGCCAAGTCATTTCTAATTATCACCAATATTCCTTTAACCATTGGTCAACAAATGCTAGGGAAATTCTTATCCTTTGGATAATGGACATTTGACTTGCCAATGTGTGTATGACTTGGACAAGACAAGTCATAGCCATCACTTTACTTCCAAAAGAATCAATCTAAGCCCTGTCACTCATCCCCTCTCATCCTAGACTACTTGGTACATAAATGTACATATACATATATGGTTATCGATTTATATAGAAGTACATTGTACAAGAGAGAGAGAGCCGTGAGGACAGAGAGAGAGAGGCCGAGAGTGAGAGGGAGAGGTGTAGTGTGTGCATGTGTTTTGTTTACTTCCACAAGTAACCTTTTAGCCTTAAGCCTATTTGACAACCCATTTATAGGCATTTATGAACACAATCCTAGCCATTATTATGTTCTTTCTTGCAAGGAACATCAACCTAGGACAAGACTATTGAAAAACCCTTCACGATAACTTAGGATTTGGCCTAATATTGGATTGACAAGTGAGGGAAGGCTATGACTTGATTGGAGGGCTTGATTTGACCAAACAATGGAACAAAATCCATGGGAAAGGAGAGAGAGAGGGGGCCGGCCATATGGAGGGAGAGAGCCCAAACTTTGGCTATAAATAGCACCCCATCCTTGCCATTTAACTCACACCTTCACCGAGCAACTTCTCTCTCTAGAAAATATAGTGTTCTTACTTTGTTCATCTTGTTCTTGAGCATTCTTGAAGTTTTTTTCCAAGTTCTTCAAGAAACTCATCCAAGACCGCCGCTCGACCACCCTTTCGATCTAAAAAGTTTCGTAGTGTAGTCAAAGATCAAGTTTCGAGAGAAACCTTTCTCTTTGGAAGCTACTGGAAGCTTACCATAGGAAGTCACTCCGTCCGATAGCCGACTTACCTTTCCGTAGCCGCCCTACCACCAAGAAGAATGGTAGTATACTTTTAACCACTTTCTCTAAGTATAAAGCTTGCACTCTAAGAATAATTAGACTATATGATTTATTGTTCGTATGTTGGAATGCATTAGTGTTACCCAAAAAGACAACCTAGAGGGGGGGTGAATAGGGTTGTAAATAAAAATTGCCAATTAAAATATTATTCTCTAACAATATATTCAAGATAATATAAGCAAGTAATGAGAGAGTTAGAGAGATAGAACCCGTTTATAGTGGTTCGGCCCGGATTTGTCCACGGTCCGGCCTAGTCCACTTCTCCTCAAGCAACTACTTGAAGGTTCCACTAATCTTCAAAAAAATTACAAGTAGTAAGTCTTGCGGGTGCTTACAATGACCTTATCCCCTAGCTTTCCCGAGGAGCTAGTGCAACCGCAAGAGTTTTCTCCGAAAACCTCTCGAAAACAATCACACGCAAATTCAAACCCGAATTTGGTCTTTTAAGCTTTCAAGTGTTTGACTCAAACACTCGCTTAGGGATTACAAGAATGTGGAGAAAGTATGAAGAAATATCGCTCACGTCTTGTACAATTTTTCTCTCAAGAAAATATGAAAGTGGAAGAACAATGAGAATTTCGGACTTGATCTTTGGAGAATTTGCTCTTTTGAATGATATGAAATGTTGTAGCTTGGATTGGATGCTCATCAATGAGTTCTTGAAGCCTTTATATAGCCATTCAATCACCTACTAGCCGTTAGCAAATTACTGTGCCGTTGGAGAGCTATTTTAGGAAAAATAGAGCCGTTTGAGATTTTACTGATCAGCAGAAAATCTGCAGAAATACACTACCGGTCGTCCTGCCGGTCGACCAGAAGGTCGTCCACTCTCTCAACCAGCCTGTCATCCAGTGAAGTCCGGTTGACAACCCCTTCTGTTCAGACAGCCGGCTTGTCAGCCGGTTCGTCAACCTGTAGCTCAAAACTTCATCTAAATAAATCCGTTAAAGCATGAATTGAGCTCATTAAGTCTTTGTAGATATTAAACATTGAATTCAAGAGACTTAAAGTAATTTTACAAGGTTGAGAAATTTAGTCCGAAAATAACTTGGCGATAACTATAAAAACATCATTAAAATAATTCCTCTGATTTTCCGACAATCATCAAAATAAATATATAATTGTAATACACATAATTATCCATCAAATTAATATGCATACATTTTTCCAACAATCTCCCCCTTTTTGATGATGGCGCAAAAATGATAGTTTTTATGAAGAGCAAAAATAATGCCAATAAATCTCCCCCTTAATACATGCTCCCCCTTAATAAAAATTTTAAGGAATATGATAAGAGAGAAAAAAAAACCGTTGATCACAAAGTGATACCTGCAGAGTTAGCATGTCAATAGATAGATATGAGTGAGGCATATTTAGACATGTCATAAGATGAGCACAAACTTAATGTAACAAACTTAAAGATCAAAGTTAGCAATACGAAAGCATAGGAAAGTCTCAAACATAAGTTTTTAGACAAATGCAACTTAAACGTAGGTTCAACCGATGCAGCTCATAAAAACAGAGAACAAAGTTTTAAGAAGTACGACTAATGAACCAAGTACGAGGTAAAACATAAAACCAAGATTTTTCTCCCCCTTTGAGACATCATTAACAAAGGCGTGAGGCGGGAAGGTAGGATGTCACTGAGGTGGCGAGGGTGGGTGATAGGGTGGGTAAGGCACGAAATCAGGGTATTGCCGATGGAAGTGGCGGAAGTAGTGCTGTTGAGCTTGATCAATGTGATCCATTCGATGCTCCACTCTATCGAACCGACTATTCTGAGCAATGGCAAAGTTTTGGAATTCTGCCAACATTTGGTTTTGCGAGGTTTGCAAAGCATCAAATCGAGCAAATATCTGCGTAGTAAAATCGTCTCCAATGTGTGGCTGTGCCAAATGCTCACCCTGCTGACCTGCAATGTCTTCTTGTCCATGCGCATTATTGACTTGAGGATTACCTTCCTCATCATCATTAATATGCCCCCTAGTAAACGTATAATCTTTAATAGGCCCGGGGTCATTTTGCAAAGTTTGCTCTCCCTGAATCCTTACTTTGGCACTCAAAAACAGTTTAGTGAGCAATGCACCATATGGTAAGGCCTTATGATTGTTCTGAAGAACAGAGCCCATCTCTTTAAGTCTCAAATAACTCAGGTTCAAATAGTTGTGCGTCTCTAGACTATGCAGAATTAGACACTGAAGAGGGGACACGACATCATAGTGTCCTTTTTGAGGAGCCACATTGTGTGCAATAAACAGATGTAGGGGACGCAGATGCTGTTTCAATTCATTTTTAGTCACACCTCCACCTAGAACACGATCATCAGTAATGGTTTGGTAGAAAGCAGACACATCATCTATTGTATTTACCAATTCATCATCGTTAGTCACATATTGATTCCTCTCAACTGCTGGGCATTGCAGAAAACTACTCATGGTGCTCACGTCTAGCACAAAATCAACTCCTTTAACTCGTGAGACTAGAGTATATTCATCGGCATTCCGATCAACATCCAGGTTACAATAAAAATACCGAACAAGTTTCGGATAGATGATATTCGACACTGTCAATATCTCAGTCCATCCCGCAGCCGCAATAACATCATTTATATAACGGTGATAACGAGGTGAGATTGATACCTGTCGCCCCGAAATTATAGGATGAGATTTGAAACCGGCCCAGTTTCCTTCATTAACCCGGTTGGTGAAGAGTTGCATGTTGAAGTCGGGTTGAGGTTCGCTTGGTCCTGCCCCAGAACGCAGCCGTTTGCTTCTTCCTACCATTTTTCAGAAACCCAGGGTTTGGAAGGGTTTGAAGATGGTTTGGGTGGTTCGGAGTGGAACGTGATGAAATTGATGGTAGAGATGAGTGGAGATGAAGGTTTGAGGAAGGATTGGTGGATTGTTTTGAGGATTTGATGTAGTTTGAGGGGTTTTGAAAATTTTGGAAGGGTTTTCGCCGCTTCTGTTTTCCGTCGAGGAGGAGGGTTTTTAGAATAACACATAGCAGATCTGAGCTTTAAACCGACCCAAAAAAAAACACTGACCGGTCGACTGGTGGGAAAACCGCTTGGTCATCCGGCAGGAATTTTAGATTTCGTCCAGAAAAACTGCTTTTGGAAGTGCAAAACTAAGGTACTGAAAACTATTTTGGTATATCAAACACATAGGAAAAATATCAAATATGATAAAATGTTTGGAGTATGATTAGACATCCTTCAAGATCATTTGTACTCTCCATCAAATACGATATTTACAAGTTCAATCAACTTAACATTGAATCCCGAGAAAAAAAAAAACTTTTGATATCAAAATCGAAACTTTTTCATAAATGATTAGACATGCCAAGTTCTCGTCGAATAAAACAAAATTGTTCCTCACCAAGGAGTTTTGTGAAAATGTCCGCCAATTGCTTGTCGGTACTATTAAAGTTAAGTTCAATATCCCCTTTTTGAACGTGATCTCTTATAAAATGATGTCTAATCTCAATATGTTTTGTTCGAGAATGTTGAATAGGATTCTTGGTTAAGCTTATTGCACTAGTATTGTCACATTTAATAGGAATATGATCATAATATAGATTGAAATCCTCCATTTGTTGTTTGATCCATAATATTTGGGCACAACAACTTCCGGCAGCTACATATTCCGCCTCGGCGGTAGATAGAGCTACGGAATTTTGTTTCTTGCTATGCCAAGACACTAGAGAGTGTCCTAGAAATTGACAAGTCCCACTAGTACTTTTACGATCAACTTTAAAACCTCCAAAGTCCGCATCCGAATAACCAACTAAATCAAATGCAACACCACGTGGATAAAACAATCCTAAATCATGTGTGCCAACAAGATATTTAAAAATTCGTTTAATGGCAACTAAATGTGATTCCTTAGGACAAGATTGAAAACGTGCACACATACAAACACTAAACATTATGTCCGGTCTACTTGCCGTTAGATAGAGTAATGAGCCGATCATACCTCGATACATCTTTTCATTGACGGGCTTACCATTCTCATCTTTGTCAAGCTTCGTTGATGTGCTCATTGGTGTGCTCATAGGTTTTGATCCTTCCATGCCAAATTTCTTGATGAGTTCCTTCGCATATTTGGCTTGGTTGACTAGGATCCCTTCAGTAGTTTGCTTAATTTGAAGTCCGAGGAAGAAGTTTAACTCCCCCATCATACTCATTTCAAATTCACCTTGCATACACTTAGCAAACTCTTTACACATATTTTCATTAGTAGCACCGAAGATGATATCGTCAACATATATTTGTACAATAAGTAAGTCCTTACTTACTTATAAACATGAACGGGAAAAGCATGATCGGGGTGCTTGTTTCAATCCATATAATGCTTTTGAAAGTTTATAAACATGATCGGGAAAAGCATGATTTTCGAAACCGGGAGGTTGTTTAACATAAACTTCCTCATTTATGAAACCATTTAGAAAGGCACTTTTCACATCCATTTGATAAAGCTTGAAATTCATAAAAGATGCAAAAGCAAGTATGATGCGAATGGCTTCTAATCTAGCTACAGGTGCAAATGTTTCTTCATAATCAATACCTTCTTCTTGATTATAACCTTGAGCAACAAGTCTAGCTTTGTTTCTAACGATATTGCCGGATTCATCTAGCTTGTTACGAAAAAACCCATTTAGTACCAATAATAGAATGATCAATAGGTCTAGGCACTAAAGTCCAAACTTCATTTCTTTCAAATTGATTCAATTCTTCTTGCATAGCCATAATCCAATTTTCATTGTTTTCAGCTTCTACAAAAGATTTAGGTTCTATTTGTGAAACAAATGCAAGATTACCACAAATATTTCTAAAGGATGAGCGAGTACATATACCTTTTGAAGGGTCGTCAAGAATCAATTCCTTTGGATGATTTTGAACGTATCTCCACTCTTTTGGAAGATTTTGATTGTCTCCATTGACGTCTTGTAGTTGATTTATGACTTCTTCTGCTTTGGCTTGAGAGCTCTTTTCTTGAGTAGCCTCAACCTCTTTCTCATTGATTGTCAAGTCATTAATATCCTTTGTAGCTATAATGTCATCATCATCATTGATAATCTTTGGACTACAAGGGTTAGATTCATCAAAAGAAACATGGATGGACTCTTCCACAAGGTTAGTACGTTTATTATACACCCGATAAGCTTTACTAGAAGTCGAATAACCAATGAAAATACCTTCATCCGATTTTGAGTCAAATTTTTCCAAATCATCTTTTCCATTGTTTAGCACAAAACATTTGCATCCAAAAGCATGGAAATAACTAATATTGGGTTTTCTACCATTCCATAGCTCATAAGGCGTTTTCTTGAGGATTGGCCTAACCAAAACTCTATTTAAAACATAGCATGAAGTATTTACGGCTTCTGCCCAAAAATATTTTGGTAAAGAGTTTTCACAAAGCATGGTTCTAGCCATTTCTTCCAAAGTACGATTTTTCCTTTCAACTACCCCATTTTGTTGAGGAGTGCGAGGAGCCGAAAAATTGTGGCCTATACCATGTTCATCACAAAACTTTTCATATAAAGAATTTTCGAGATCTCTTCCATGATCTGTGCGAATATTTGAAATGACAAAACCTTTCTCATTTTGGACTCTTCTACAAAGTTTTGTAAAATTAGGAAAAGCCTCATTCTTATGAGCTAGAAATATAACCCATGTGAATCTAGAGAAATCATCTACTACAACAAGACAATAATATTTGCCACAAAGACTTGAAGTGCGAGTGGGTCCAAATAAATCCATGTGTAATAATTGCAATGGCCTTGTAGTAGAAATAACATTTTTAGATTTAAAAGAAACCTTTGTTTGTTTGCCTTGTTGACATGCATCACAAAGTTTGTCCCTTTCAAATTTGATTTTAGGAAGTCCTTTGACTAAATCTTTTCTCGAAATTTTTGGAATAGCATCCATGCTAGCATGTCCAAGGCGTCTATGCCAAAGCCAACTATTATCACTTATAGCTGAAAAACATTTTGCTTCAATGTTACTCAAATTATTTAACTTGAACACATACACATTGTCAAGTCTTTGACCAATGAAAAGTGTCTTGTTGCTATTGATGTTTTCAATGATACACTTTGATTTCTCAAAAACGACATGATTTCCTCTATGACATAATTGACTTATGCTAAGAAGATTGTGCTTCAAACCATCTACAAGTAAAACATCTTCAATAGTAGGAGACTCACCAATATTACCTATGCCGATGACTTTACCTTTGCCGTTGTCACCAAAAGTGACATTTCCTCCATCTTTTGGTGTAAGTGATTTGAATGCCTTCCTATCTCCGGTCATATGTCTAGAACACCCACTATCGAGAAACCATATGCCTTCTTTCCAAGTACTTTTAAAGCACACCTACAATAAAGTATCAAGTCTTGACTTTTGGTACCCACATCATTTTGGGTCCTTGAGGGTTAGTATTGACATGGTTCTTAGGAACCCAAGTCTTTCTACCATTTGAAAAAAATTTCATAGGACAATTCGGAGAAATGTGACCAATCTTTCTACAAAAATGACAAGTGAGCTTAAGATGACTAGTTGGAGGAAGATCTTTGTCAAAAAGATTTTTGTGTTGAGTGGGATTATACCCAATTCCGGCTTTGTGAAAAGAAACCATTTGTTTTCCAAGAAGAATATCTAATCCATCCTTACCTTTGGTAAGTTTAGCAAGAGAGTTTGTCAACTCATCTACTTGCTTGACTAGAGATTCATCTTGAGGAATATTTTTCAAAACTTCCTTTTCCTTTTCCAAAGAGACTTTCAAAGATTCATTTTCTTCTTCCAATGCATCTTTTTCTTCAACTAAAACATTTATTTCTTTTGAAAGTTCTTTGGCCATTTTCTTTAGAGATTTGTTTTTTGAAACAACTTTTTCAAAATCAACTTTCAATTCTTTATAGGCAATAAGCAATTCATCAAAAGAATAGGATGAGTCGAGATCTACCTCATTTTCTTCGGTGGCCATGAAACACAAGTTAGCGACCTCTTGTTGCTCATCCTCCTCATCGGAGTTACTATCGTCGCTATTGTCCCATGCGGCCATCATAGCTTTCCTTTTGTCCTTCTTTGAATATTTCTTGGCGTATGGACATTCACTTTTGATGTGGCCGGGCTTCTTGCACTCATAGCAAATGATTGGATCCTTTTTGCTACTTTCTTCTTTGCCTCCATCTTTTCTTGGAAATCCTCTACCTTTGCGAGATGCTCTATTTTTGAGGAGTTTCTTGAATGTCTTTGTGATGAGAGCCATCTCGTCGTCCTCGCTTTCATCACTTGAGTCATCTTTGATTTTGGACTTGTGTGAGGTGCTTTTGAGAGCAAGATTTTTGACTTTCTCGTCTTTGTCACCTTTGAGGTTGATATGGATTTCTTCGGTCATGAGAGATCCCATGAGTTGATCCATTGTATATTTTGAGAAGTCTTTGGATTGAAGGATGATTGAAGTGGTAGTATCCCACTTTGATGGCATGGAGCGGAGCACCTTCCTTGTCATCTCGGATTGACTATAAGTCTTGCCAAGAGCTTTCAAACCGTTAGTAATGCTAGCAAATCTAGCAAACATTTGAGAAATGGACTCTTCCGGTTTCATTTTAAAAAGCTCATAACTATGCACAAGAATATCAATTTTAGACTCCTTAACTTGACTATCTCCTTCATAAGCCATTTTCAATTTATCCCATATTTCCTTAGCGGTTTCACATGCGGATACACAATCATATTCATTTGGAGTAATGGCACAAAAAAGAAGATTCATAGCTCTAAAGTTTTTTTCAATATTACTCTTTTCTGTGTTGGACCATTCATCTTCTAGCTTAGGAATAATTTCTTCTCCAGATTTCTTAGTAGGAATGATTGGACCATTTGCAACAATTTTCCATAAATCATAATCAGTGGATTGAATAAAGATTTGCATGCGATTTTTCCAATAACCATAGTTTGAACCCGTGAACAAGGGAGGCCTATTTGAGGATTGACCCTCGATGCAAGATACGCTACTAGTGGTTGTCATGGATCTTAACTCTTAGACTGTCAAGTCTATAAACAAGAGCCGAGGCTCTGATACCAATTGTTACCCAAAAAGACAACCTAGAGGGGGGGTGAATAGGGTTGTAAATAAAAATTGCCAATTAAAATATTATTCTCTAACAATATATTCAAGATAATATAAGCAAGTAAATGAGAGAGTTAGAGAGATAGAACCCGTTTATAGTGGTTCGGCCCGGATTTGTCCACGGTCCGGCCTAGTCCACTTCTCCTCAAGCAACTACTTGAAGGTTCCACTAATCTTCAAAAAGATTACAAGTAGTAAGTCTTGCGGGTGCTTACAATGACCTTATCCCCTAGCTTTCCCGAGGAGCTAGTGCAACCGCAAGAGTTTTCTCCGAAAACCTCTCGAAAACAATCACACCCAAATTCAAACCCGAATTTGGTCTTCTAAGCTTTCAAGTGTTTGACTCAAACACTCGCTTAGGGATTACAAGAATGTGGAGAAAGTATGAAGAAATATCGCTCACGTCTTGTACAATTTTTCTCTCAAGAAAATATGAAAGTGGAAGAACAATGAGAATTTCGGACTGATCTTTGGAGAATTTGCTCTTTTGAATGATATGAAATGTTGTAGCTTGGATTGGATGCTCATCAATGAGTTCTTGAAGCCTTTATATAGCCATTCAATCACCTACTAGCCGTTAGCAAATTACTGTGCCGTTGGAGAGCTATTTTAGGAAAAATAGAGCCGTTTGAGATTTTACTGATCAGCAGAAAATCTGCAGAAATACACTACTGGTCGTCCTGCCGGTCGACCGGAAGGTCGTCCACTCTCTCAACCAGCCTGTCATCCAGTGAAGTCCGGTTGACAACCCCTTCTGTTCAGACAGCCGGCTTGTCAGCCGGTTCGTCAACCTGTAGCTCAAAACTTCATCTAAATAAATCCGTTAAAGCATGAATTGAGCTCATTAAGTCTTTGTAAATATTAAACATTGAATTCAAGAGACTTAAAGTAATTTTACAAGGTTGAGAAATTTAGTCCGAAAATAACTTGGCGATAACTATAAAAACATCATTAAAATAATTCCTCTGATTTTCCGACAATCATCAAAATAAATATATAATTGTAATACACATAATTATCCATCAAATTAATATGCATACATTTTTCCAACAATTAGAACTTGAAAAGTGTTTACTTAAAATGATGAAAAGGAAGGGGAGTATGTTGAACATATCGATTTTACTTTCCGGAAAAGCATATGTTGTTTTGAACTTTCCACAAAGGAAGAAAGAACGGATTTTAAAAGATTAGAAATTAAACGTTTGATGAGAAGTAATCGTATTTTTATCTTTTAGGATGGTTATGAGCATGTATACATGAATTGTTTGTATTACTTGTTGTGTGATAAAGCATAAGTGATTTTCATTCCAAGGGCGTCCGTACATGTGGTGTTATGCTTTAAGTGATGATTTGAGCATGATTAATAATATAGAGTTGGATGATCTTGCTAGTTTAGTTTCAAGATTACATTGAATGATTTATGTATACGTGAAAAGTCCTACCGCGGAGTCTATGCATGAAAATGAGACACAGGAATCGAGAAAGTTAGAAACATGACACCTAGGGTGTGGTTAATGACAAGACATGTTTTGAAACCGCAATGTGGCCGGACTTGGTAGCCCATTATGTGTATGGAAAACCGCGATGTGGCCGGACTTGGTAGCCCACCGTGTAGATTGCGAAACCGCAACGTGGCCGACTTGGTAGCCCATTCTGTGAATGAAAACTCGCAATGTGGCCGGACTTGGTGGCCCATTGCGTGGATTGCGAAAATCGCAATGTGGCCGGACTTGGTAGCCCATTGTGAAGATTGCCAATGGGGCCGGACGTGGTAGTCTCATTGGTAATATGGCTTGGTTATCCGCGGAGAGGAGCCAATGCAAAATTTTGTGTGCCAATGGGAACTTGGAGCGACGGAACCATTGTGAGGATACTCGGGAACCCGGAGCGGCGGAACCGAAGCTGGGCGTGTAAAAATGATTTTGCAAATGTTGATTTGGTAAATGAAAATGAGACACAGTCTACGATGAGTCGCGTAAGAGAAACTCTGAAAATCATGGACACAAACGTTAGTTGGATAGTGAATGTGGATGTGTCATTGTAACAGCCCTGATTTTTCAGTCAGTAAAAATTTCGTTAAATATTTGAATTTTATTTTAGATTGCTTTTAAAATTCCTTTTAATTCCTATAGTTCGTTGTAATTACATTTTAGCCCCTTGAAATTCATTTCTTGTCTTTAAGCCCTACTTGGTGTGAATAATTCATTTCTAACCGGCTAGTTGGAGTAACCGAACTAGGAAATCACCTAGTTACATTTTCCTAACCATAGGTGGACCTTTTTGGCCATCTTTGAACCTTGTGAACCTTTTCAACCCTAGACTTGAAAATTTATTAATTATTTTCTTTTATTATTTTAGTTTTATTCTTTGTTCATTGGACGATAAAAGTTAGGGGAACTTTTATCCATTGGGTAATAGAAACCCTATTCTTTATATTAAAGGTATTCATTGGTGGATTTGGTTAAGTACCAATATCTATATAAAAAAAATAGAATTTTATAATTGATTAAAAGGATATTTTGGTTATTTTAATATAAAAGTTTCCTTATTACTATTATCCATTGGACAATAAAAGTTAGGGGATTTATTATCCATTAGGTAATAGGTTGGTCTTTCAACTATAGTACTTGGATTTAATAAACTAGTCATTTTCAAAAAAAAAACCCATGTGATGTAGTACCCATATTTTATTGTGTATGTACTTTTGGACTTAAGACCTAAGTTTTCCTAAAGTACTCTTATATTATTTTATATTGGGGCTTTGTACCCAATTGGATTAATTTATTGGAGAGTTGTTCTACCGAGAGTACATTAGTTCTTATGTATATATAATATATGTACTTGGATGAATATTATATGGCTAAATACACATGTGCCTATTGAATTGTTTATTAGAGAATCTTAGTTTTAGAATCCCATAGTACTCTAAGTACATTATTGTATATATATTTATTTGTACCTAAGAATATATATATCTATACTAGTACAAGAGAGAGAGAGAGAGAGGGGAGAGAGAGAGAGAGAGTTGGCCGAGAGAGAGAGAGAGGGAGAGAGAGAGGAAGGAAGAAAGAAGGGGATTTGGTTGTACCATGCTTGATCTTCCATATCCTTTCAAATCCTTGGGTAATATTCTTCTTAGCCAAAAATCTAACCTCCATTGTACTTCTATGATTTGTTTAAACACCAAATAGCCCACTCCAAGCATTGAACTCACACCTTCAATTCTCTCTAGAAGTTCTTAGTGTTCTTAGTTTAAGTTCTAGTTTTCTTGAGTTTCTTGAGAAGTTCTTGAGAGAAACCACCAAATCACCTCTAGATCTTTAAAGTAGCTTAGTTTAGTTAGTAAGTTGTTTCTAGGAAGAGAAAAGATCATCTCTCTTCCTTTCGAAACAATCCGGAGCCGTTACGCCGCCGAAACACAAAACCGACGAACAAATCTTCGTAGCCGACCACCACCAAGAAGTAAGGTAGGAATCCTAGTCCATTAACCTTATGTATAGTATAGAATCATATGTTGGGAAGTAGAATGTCTTTGGTTCAAAGATCTTAACCGTTTTCTCTAAGTATATAAGGTTATCTGTTGACTGCTGGTATATAAGGTTATCTGTTGACGGTCAGTATATAAGGTTATCTGTCACAAGTATGCAAGGTTATCTGTTGCCTAAAATGTTAGAAATGCATAAAGTACTTGAAAGGTATTCTCTTGAAATAATGAAAAGGATGGGGAGTATGTTGAACTCTTCAACTTACGATATAAACCTGTTAAACAACATGGTGTTGGATGATCTTATTGGATTAGTTTCAAGATTTTGTTAAATGCTTGATTATATGGAAAAGTCCTACCACGGAGTCTTTGCATGTAAACGAGACACGAGAATCGAGAAAGTAGAAACATGGCACCTAGGGTGTGGATCATGAAAGGAAATGTATTCCGAGGGAGGAAATATTTTTGAAACGACGTAATGACCAGTTTGGTGGCATTATGTGAGATGTGTGTGTGTGTGTGTATTCCAATGGGAATCCGGAATAGCGGAACCATTGTGAGGTTGTGTGTGTTCCCATGGGAACCTGGAGCAGTGGAACTATGGTGAGATGTAGCTTGGTTATCCGCAGTACGGAGCCAATGCAGTTGTGTGCCAATGGGAACCCGACGCGGCGGAACCATTGTGAGGATACTCGGTGACCGGCGCGGCGGAACCGAGGTTGGGTGTGTAGCTTGGTTATCCGCGGTACGGAGCCAATGAAATTGTGTGAGTTAAACAAATGATTTTAAAAGGTTGATTTGTATGTGAAGATGTTGACACAGTCTACGATGAGTCGCGTAGGAGAAACACAAAAATCTTGGAAACCAACGATAGATAATTAACGAATGTGGATGTGTGATTGTTAGTGTTGTTGTAAATGATTTACTGTTGTAAGGTTGGTGGGTAAGGATTTCCTATTGAGCGTTGTAGCTCACGGTGTTACCTTTTGGTGACCCTGACATATTATATTAGTGGTGACGCCGGTATAATGTGTCAGACCTCATAGATGAACAGGGTGAGATGTACACCTTGGAGGCCTTCGGAGCTGAGGAGCTTGCCAGAATGGAGAAGCAAACGAAGCAGTAGTTAGGAGCCCTAGTTCCTCCCTTATTGAATAAATGTACCCTTTGATGTATTTATGATGTAATAATGAGCCAGACTCTCTTTATTATGTAATAAATGCCTCATTAACGTACCCAAAATCCGGGGCGTTACAGTCATCGTTAGATGTTTTGTTAAATATGCATGTACTACGTGAAAATCGTTATCTTTATGATCTATTGTTTGTAAGTTATGGGTTAGTGAGTATAGGATTATTCTACTGAGCTCTTGTAGCTCATGGTGTTACCTTTGGTGACCCTGACATATTATATCGGTGGCGACGCTGGTATAATGTGTCAGACTTTGTAGATGATCGAGGTGAGTTGTACACCTTGGAGGCCTTTGGAGCTGAAGAGCTAGCTAGGATGGAGGAGCAGGCAGAGCTGTAGTTGGAAACCCTAGTTTCCCTTCCTTTTGTAATGAATGTACTCTTATGAAGCTTGTGATGTAATAATGAGCCAGACTCTCTTTAAATATTCAATAAAAGGTTTATTTAATGTTCCCAATAAATTAGGGGCGTTACATGAGGTCTTCGGCGCACGTTTCAATTACGCGCAGAGACTTCGCCGAGTTTGTAACGGAGGGGGCACTTGGTTGGTTGCTCGGAGAGCATCCGGGGGTAGTAGCAGTAGTGATAGTGGCCCGGGAAGATAGGCAGAGGCAGATTGAATGGGCTCAGGAGGAGGAGCATCTAAGAGCCGAGGCCGAGGGGGCTAGAGTTAAGGAGGAGGCTTTTGTGAGCAAAGCCGAGGCAGCCGAGCGGGCTCAGGAGGAGGGGGCATGGGCACACAAGCGTGCAGTGATATTGGCCTAGTCCATATGGCAGTCGCCTCATCCTTTGTTCGTGGCTGAGACCTATGTCCCACCGGAGCCACACTTGTTTGTACCCTCTGGAGTTGAGAGATATGTGCCTCGGAGGGATAGCTATGACGCGGAGCTTGTGTTGAGAGACCTCGAGAGACACTTGTCTGTGTCCTGGGCACAGGTATACTTTTATACTTGCTTTAGCTTGCATTCTCCTTTATTGTGTTAGCATGCGCTTAAGATTACACCATGTGGCTTTGCAATGAATGTGTCTCGAACATGAACCTGACTCGCTTACTTAGACTTAGTAATGCAGCTTAAAATTTGATCCGACGGATAGGAACTCTTAACATAACTAAACTTGACTGTAGAATGCTTAGAACTTGATGAAAACTGTTGATAATAAGCTTGAATCGACCGTAGTCTGCCTCAGATAATGTAGCTGTGGAACTTGAATTCGACTAGTAGAATGCCATGCTTGTGTGATTTGACTGGACAGTATTCCTTAAGGAGATAATTGACTAAATAGGATCCCTTTGATACTTGAATCGATTGATGACATGCCCATGGCTTGATTTGACCCTGTATAACAACCGAAAAACTTGAACTGACCATGAAATGCTATTATACCGACACTTAATTGCAGAATTCCTTTGATTCGACTGTTTTGATCGTGAAATTGCTTTGAATTGCACATACTAATGAATCATTTCCTATTCTAGCTTTTGTGGTGTAAAAAGAGGAGTGGCTAGCACGCGGGGACATAGTGGTCCTGCGAGCTCCCTTGAACTGTACAAAGAGTTGCCTGAGCGGGTTAGGGCTTTGATAGACGCTGCAAGATTCAGGCCATTCATCCTTACTTTGACGGCGACGAAGAGCGACCATGCTCTGCTCACGGCGTTGACCGAGAGGTGGTAGTGCAGAGATGGTTCCACATGAACAATTCAAGAGGTATCTGAAGGACAGAGTTTTGGTCACGGAGCAGGAGGAGGCGCAGATGGCGAGAGCCTATCTGTTATACTTGTTTAGGGCCACGTTGTACCCAAATAAGTGGGCTACAGTGCACTTGACTTATTTGCCGGCCCTCCGAGACTTACGCACATCTTCTAGATATGATTGAGGAGGAGTGGAGCCTGCTATGGCTTCATGGGTGAGTTCTCACGGGGCAAGAAGGCGACTGCTGGGTACTGAAGAGTGTAGGAGGTAAGAAACAAACTTGTAGCTCAAATTCCAAGTTTTTTTTTCAAATTATGACTGTTGTTTCTCTGATGATTTGATTGTTTGAATAATTTGCAGTTATAGGCCTACGAGGTGCTGAAAATGTACCCTCTGGAGAACAAGTGCCCGGACCTGAGGATGCTCTCATGTGCGATGATATGGGGGCCTTTGTACAAGGGCAAGAAAAAGTCAAAAGGGAGTCTCCTTACTTTCAAGGCCTATCATGACAAGCTGTCGGGTACTCAGGTAAAACATAACCTCTGTTAATTACCTTTGTCTTTGAATTGCTTCGATGCTGTCGCTGATCGACTATTCGTTTGACTTCGGCTTTTGCTTGTTTTGTAGGTGGAGTGGGATCCATGGAAGAATGCCGAGGCTGAGCCTGAGTACCTTGCACAGAGCAGAGTGGTGACTGCGGGCCGTGTTGTTCTAGAGTCACCCTTTGGATGGCAGTGGTACTTGGGCGACCAAGTGACACGGCAGTCCCTTAGCTCGTCTGAGTTCATCGCTCCTTGGCCACTTCCACCTCGCACTTCACACCTTGGCCGAGCTGTAGCACTTTACCGTCCTAGCGGATCTTACCGTCTTCCTGAGGCCTGAGCGAAACTATGCTGTCAACCGGAGGCAGTATCTGGTGAGGCCACTTGGGGTGATGGAGCACACGACTATGGAAGGCGAGGCCTTCGAGGCTGGCGAGGAGAGACGGAGCCAAAGTGGCAGGGCTGCTCACTCGAGGGAGAGGAGCAAATACGCTACAGCGGCCGGACTTCCTCGAATTTCTTGGACACTGGCAGTGCGGGACGCACAGGGAGAGGCTGCTACAGTTCAGTTTGAACCTACCCGGACAGAGCCTGCAGAGATCACGAGATCGGTATGACATTCTTTCAACTTTGTCCTTTCCTTTGTACCATGTTTGATATGTATCTGGTTCACATTTTGACCGTTGACAACATGTAACACAGGCGCCAATGGAATGGGTGCAGGAAGCAGTGCGCTTGATGATGGCCATGGAGAAAGAGTTTCACAAGATAGCTGGCGGTGCTTCCTTGCAGTTGCACTACCCACCCCCAGTTTCTGCTTCTGCTATACAGCCCCAAGTATGACTTCATGGGCCATTTTTTATTCTGCTCTTGAAAGTATATTTGATAGAATCGCTTTTGATCTTTCCCGTATTCAGCATTTCAATATATACAACATGTACAATGTATGCTCAATGATTGAATGTCTATGCAAGGACAGGCTAGGGCGGCTCCTAGGAGAAAAAGCGTGCGGCCTCCTCCGCAAAAGAAGATGGCACCGAGCACCTCCCGACCCATGGAGAGCGCACAAAGGGGAGCGGAGATAGCCTCCATCAGCGACGAGCCACAATTTTGCTGGGAACTGAGGAAAAGGCCCACTCAGAAGAGGCCAGCTCAGGGGTCTGCCCAGAAGAAGAGGAAGGGAGCCACGACCTCTCGGGCTACAGAGAGTGAGAGCGAGCAGGAAGAGGCAGAGGAGGAGGAGCAGGAGTGCTCGCCTTTTAGCAGCGGCTCTGACGACTCCGTCGATGATTCAGGGTACAAGATAGAACCGAGAGAGATAGAGGAGAGCGATGAGGATGACGATGACGAGGACTTTTGACGACTGAGGGCTATCACTGAGCCTTAATACACTTTGCTGCTCTTTTGATACTTTGATACTTTAGTTACAGTTGGGGCCTGAATGCCTTTTAGACTTTCAGGTGGATATGCCTAGTATACTTTGGTTTTGCTTGGGCCGTTGTGCCGCTTTGATATATTTCCACCTTTTTCTTTTGGATATTGGCCTGACAGTATATAATATCTGCATTTTCTGTTCATTGATTTCCCTTTTTCATGAAAATTGTTAAAGGAAGAGAACAAACCATCCACTAATGTCTAACATGCATTGATGAATGACCTGAATTGACAAATGACACTTGCGCTAGCATACCATTAACTTAGCTCAAAGAAAAAGGGTAGTAAAGCCACAGGATACAACACGTATCCTCAGACACGCGGAAAAATAAAGAAACTTTGGGCGTTAACGGGCCAAAAATTCGAAATTCTCCAAAGCGAGGGAAACTGACACTTTTGAAAGACCACATAGATGTACAATGACCTGTACGAATCACCAGAATGGGTAAAAACATCCCGATAAAAGGAATAAACCGATAAGAAGCTAAAAATGTCACAAGAACGGACATAAGACGCAAAAGATGACTCGATATAGTCCCAAACTGAAACCGACACCCCCGTACAGTCACATAAGGTCCACATGACATGTACGGTATGACAAAACTTGGCAAAAGTTCCCGGAATGGATTTTGACCTTCCGTATCCTTGATTTTAACTTGAAACGGGCCGCCGGGGGTCCAAAATCTTCATCGAGCATGACTTATGGAATCCGACGCTTTGCTACGTCCTACATATCATTTGCGTTTTGTAGGAACCAACAATTGGCCAAAAACAAGCCTTAGAATCGAAAACGGCCATTCGAAGGCAGTAGCTGCTGCAGACTGGTTTCTTGTGAACCTGACTGGCATACGCCAGTAGGTGGGGGACGGGGATACACCAGTAAGTAACTAGTGTACACCAGCTATCTGGGATGCAGATCCACCTGTTTGACCAACTATCCTGTCTTAAGGGCATCTTGTTTTTACCCCCACACGATTTGCACACGATTTTTGGGTTCTTAGAAGGCAGAGTCCTTTCTTATAATGTTGGTTGGATGCTAGCAAGTAGTTTACCTGAAACACGTGAGATGAAAATGAATGTCTTGGCCTATAAAGAGGAAAAGGACACATTTGTTGCACTCATACCCTCACTGCTTCTTTTACGCTCAGTAAAATTCTGCATTTTCAATGGAAACCCCCCTCCCAACTTTGCTTCGGCCTTGGTTAGTGCAATTCTTGTCCGTTGACTAGCTAAATTTCCAATACCTCTCCACCCAGCGCTTTTAAGAGCTGCCCTTCGGTTCTGGGATCCTGATGTCCACATCTTCTGCTTTGGCGATGACGAAATATGCTCAACCGTTGAGGAATTCCAGGCATACCTTCAAACCTACTCATCCCCGATGCTTGTTGTTCCGCCGTATCAAGTGAGTATGCCTGGTCTGCTGGCCACTTCGCTCATCATCTCTTGGGGTTTGGCCAACACTATGCTTGAAGGTGGCCAAGTCAACATCATGCGCCTGATCGAAATGTACAGTCCAGATACTGATTTGGACAACGACGCTGTGCAAGCTCAGCGCCATTTCGCCTTGGTAATTTGCCTGCTAGTTGCCTATCTACTTATTCCTATTGATGGAAAAGTTAGCCCTTTGCTAGTGAGCGTGGGTGCTCAAATGGGAACAATAAGGAATGTGGTCCCTCTGGTCCTGGCAGAGACCCTCACGGGCTTGGACCCGATTGTTACTGGACAGACAAACATCTTCAGTGGGAGTCCACTTCTGCTCCAGGTAAACTCACTCAGCTCAACTTTTTCCGGCTTTCGTACTTTCTCTTTTTACCTTGATGCTCTGCTCAGGCTACTTCCTAAATTCTTACTTGTTTTCCGCTCAGGCTTTATCTGGCTTCTTACTTGTCTTTTCACTCATGCAGTTATGGCTGTCAGAAGAGGTGGGTTTGCTGCACCCGCCGGTGGCGGGTTGGAATCTTTTCCCAAAGAGGATCTATCAGAGGGAGATGCGATACCCCGATTTGGATATAGAGGGCTGGTATGAGTTCATGCAACAGATGCAGCCCAACGAGATTGTCTAGAGGTGTCCCTAGTTGGATCTTTCAGACATGGTTGTTCACTCTGCCGGGTTCAATAGGATGGTGATTGTAGGGCTAACATCATTCACTTTTTACATTCCTGGCTGCATCCTTCGTCAACTAGGCATCCCACAAGAGAACAATCGTATTAGTACCGGCGGCTTTCGCATCCCCAACTTCAATGCGCAAACACTCAACGGCTATCAGAGGCACTGGGGCCTTAGGGTTCTTCAGGCAGAAGTGCCAGATTTCACCCCACGGCCAAGGAACCGATACAGGCAGTGGCTAAGAGCAGATGTTCATGCAAGGGAAAATATCGACTGATCCCGAACCTCTTTGCTGTACTTAGAATAAGCTGTGAGCCGTTAGGCTTCTCAAGCATTTTGTTCTATTTTTCATGCTTTAATTGTTTTTTTAAGCCTTTTATGCTCAGCTTGTGTATTAGAAGTGGTAATTTTGCAATAAAGTTGAAAGACAAAAGGGTTTCCCCCTTTTGATTCTTCAATACAGCCTCAAGTTGTCCTCGACTTTCTCGACCTTGGATGTGAACCAAAAATGTCAAACCATGGATCAAATTGATAGAGTATGACCGGGCCTCAAGGAGAGACTGCCAACGTATCCCTTTTCAGGGAATCAGGTCAAAACGTAGTTCAGGCAAAGGTTCACTCGTGTATTTTGCCTCTCCTTTTACGCTCTAAGTTTTGCCTAGTACCGCCTTTTCAGGTTTTCGGTCTAGCGAGCTTTCGACTTTTTGCCTATTTACTTTTGCCTAGACCGCCTCCTTAGGTTTTCGGTCTAGCAGGCTGCTCTAATTTTTGCTTGGAATTGCCCACCCTTGTGGTTTTCGATCAACGAGCTTCTCTCAGGGATAGTAACATTTAAGCTGATCCAGGTTGACCAATGTACTAAACTCATTGCTGTCGAGATCGATGAGCTTGGCAGCACCCCCAAATAGGATGGTCTTGATGATGTAAGGTCTTGAACGCTTCGGTTGGAACTTTCCGAGAGGATCAAACACTAGAGCATGGATTTCCTTTGTAACCATGTCCCCTTCGACTAAGCCCCTGGACTTTGCCTTTTTATCAAATGCACAAGCAATTCGGCACTAATATCCTTGAACGTGGTACAAAGCACGGAGCCTTCTCTCATCAAACAGCATCAGCTCGACAAACCTCCCACTCAACCACTCAAATTCCTTGAGTCCACTTTCAACCATGATTCTTAAGGATGGAACCTCAAGCTCAATAGGAAGTACTGTTTCCATCCCATAGACTAGCGAAAACGGAGTCACCCCCGTCGAGGTGCAGATTGACGTTCGGTACCCCCAAAGTGCCAGAGGCAGTTCATGCCAATCCCTTGCAGATTCAGCATTCTTTTTGATGATTGTCTCGACATTTTTGTTTCTGGCTTCGACTGCTCCATTTGTCTGCGGACGGTAGGTCGTGGAATGGTGGATCTCAATCTTGAATTCCTCGAATAGCTCCAAAATCCTGCCTTTGAAATGACTTCCATTATCCGACACGAAAGCCTGAGGAACACCATACCGGTAAATGATATTCTTCCAAATGAACTGCGCAACTTGAACCGTTGTCAGGGTTTTGTAAGATTCAGCCTCGACCCACTTAGTGAAATAGTCAATGGCCACTAGTATGAACTTGTGGCCGTTTAGATCAGAAGATCTGATCATTCCGATAGCGTCAATCCCCCACACAAAGAAAGGCCAAGGTGAGGTCATGCCATATAGCTTAGACGGAGGAACATGCTATAAGTTGGCATGGATTTGACATTTGTAGCAACGCCTCACATACTCAATGCACTGTGACTCCATTGTAGACCAGTAGTAACCTTGTCTGAGGATCTTTCTTGCAAGCATGACACCACTCATGTGAGGGCTGCAGACTCCTTCGTGAATCACCTCCATTACCCTAGTCGCTTCAGCGCCGCTAACGCACATCTTGTGCATCCCATAGTGAGACCTCCGATATAACTTCCCTCCACAGATGATGTACTGAGCAGCCAAACGTTGCAAAGTGGCTCGATCCTTCTTGGTGGCTTCGGCAGGAAATTCCCAACGCTCCACAAAGTTCCAAATATCATGGTACCAAGGCAGGCCATCATCGACGGCATTGACATATTCATAAGCGGGCAAGTCCCTCTGTTGGATCACGATTGGTCGCAACTTAACTCCATTCGGAAGTTAAATCATCGATGCCAAAGTCGCCAAAGCATCGACGAACTGATTCTTCAAGCGTGGAATGTGGGTGAAGGTCACCTTATTGAAGCGAGAATCAGTTCTTCCAAATTTTGGTGATAAGGCTTCAGCTTTTCCTCACGAACCTTCCAATCTCCATTGGCTGGAGAGACTACCAAATTCGAATCTCCGATTACCTCGAGTTTCTGGACCCCCAGAGCAATAGTAGCCTCCATTCCGACGATGCAGGCCTCATACTCAGCTTGGTTGTTGGTGACGTCGAAATTCAGCTTGAAGCTAGCGGAATATGAGCACCGGCAGGCGTGATCAGCAATACTCCAATTCCGAACCCTTTCTGATTAACAGCTCCATCAAAATAAAGCGTCCACACTTCTTCGGCCACAGTCAGGACATCCTCATCCGGGAAAGTAAAATCCACATCCTCAGGCCCATCAATCAGGTGATCGGCCAGGAATTCTGCCACGGCACGGCCTTTCACAAACTTCCTTGTGACATGTTGGAGATCGAACTCAGCAAGCAGGAGCAACCAATGTGCTAGCTTATGGGTGAGCGCGGGCTTCTCAAATAGATACTTGATAGGATCCATCCGAGAAATCAGCTTCACTGAATAGGCTAGCATGTAGTGTCTAAGCTTTTTGGTAGCCCAAACTAATGCCCAACACGTCTTTTCTAAAGGGGTGTAGCGCTCCTCACATCCTACCATTTTCTTGCTCAGATAGTAGATGGCCTTCTCGACTCTGTTATCCCCTCCCTATGCCAGCAAACATCCCATAGCGGTTGGAGTCACAGACAGGTACAGGATCAAAGGTCGACCCGGTGTAGGCGGCATTTTGTACCGAAGGGTTCTGCAAGTACCTCTGAATAGACTCGAAAGTAGCCTGGCACTTGTCTGTCCATTCAAATGGGACGTTCTTCTTGAGCAAGCAGAAGAACGGTTCGCAGGTCAGAGCTAACTTGGCGATAAACCTGCTGATAAACTGGACTTTGCCTAGAAAGCTCCGTACACCCTTCTCAGATAGGGGGGGCTCCATTTCCAGAATTGCCTTGATTTTGGACGGATCCACCTCAATCCCGCTTTTGGTGATTAAGAATCCCAACATTTTACCTGCCGTGACCCCAAACGTGCACTTCTACGGGTTAAGACGCACTCTGTACTTGCGAAGCCTTTCGAGAAACTGCCTGAGTGAAAGAAGGTAGTCCTTCCACTCTTTTGCTTTTACGATCATATCATTAACATATACGTCGACCGTCTTGTGGATGAAGTCATGAAGCAAGGTTGTTTCGGCTCGCTGGAAAGTGCACCCAGCATTCTTTAGTCCAAATGGCATCATCACATAGCAGTAAGTTCCTCATTCGGTGACAAAGGTTGTCTTCTCCTGATCCTCTAGTGCCACAAATATCTGGTTGTATCCTGAGAATCTGTCGACAAAAGAGAGCAAGGCATGCCCAGCCGTGTTGTCCACAAGCACGTCAATGTGTGGTAAGGGAAAACTATCTTTGGGGCTTGCTTTGTTCAAGTCCCTAAAGTCGATGCAGACTCAAATCCTCCCACCTTTCTTAGGAATAGGCACGATGTTGGCGACCCATTTGGGGAATTCAGCAACCCTTAAGAATCCTGCATCAATCTGCTTGGTGACTTCCTCTTTGATCTTCTGAGCCCAGTCCGGCCTCATCCTACGTAGCTTCTGTTTGACAGGAACAACCCCAGGCGTCAATGGAATTCGGCGCTGTACTATCTCAGGATCGATGCCGGGCATATCTGCGTGAGACCGTGCAAAAATCTTGAAGTATTCCTTGAGCATTTCGATTATACCAGTGTGGTCTTCTGGGGTCAGATTTGAACCAATTTGCATCATACGGGGGTCATCCTCGTCTTTCAAATTTACTGAAATTACTTCTTCTTTTAGAGGCTGAGCATGCCTTTTGTCTTCCTTTTCGATGAGGGAATACAACTCAGCCGGGATGCTCCCATCGAAGTCTGTTCCTTCATCGTTGGGGTCGACACAGTTTATATAGAAGTCAGCAAAGTAGTCAAAAGTAGGATCATTCATTTCATAAAACCCAGAAGGGTTGCCAAGTATAGCTGACTCCAACTCAAAGTAAAAGCTATGACGAGGAGGGCCAAGAGGCACAAACTCTGACTCTGAGCTAGACCTAGACTGGACGACTCTATGTCGGATTCAGATGTATCATTAATGCATGTCAGACGTGGAGTAAAGATGCAGTTATTGATACTACCCTTCACTTTGACGATTAAGGAGGTTGGATCTTCGAGAGCGTCCAAAGAGTCGGGCCCAAGCATTAGCACTTCAGTCTCCTCAACCTTGCCAACCAAACCTACTTGGGAGAACAGCATCTCCAAGCTCCCCTGATCAAAAGTCTTCAACTATTCATCCTTCTCCTTGATCTTGGCCAGCTGCGTGCTTCTTGAATTTTTCTTTAGCCAGCTCCTCCTTTGCTACTTCCTTGTCATCAGACCAGGTGTCTGCATCGAAGATCTCAAAACCCGGTAGCCAAGTGCACGTCTTTGGATCAAACCCGGTAGCTGTCAGGATTACCATAAAGGGTTTGAGGCTTTCCCACATCTTTCCTCTTTTTGGCGCCCTTGGCAGGGGGAACAGAACCCAGACCAAAGGGGCCTTCAATAAAAGGAAAGATGGGGAATTCAGCAATCCCCTGCTGGTTGATCCCGAGTCCTAAACCAGGCATGAATGACATCTTCCTCATGATCTCGAGGGCAGCTGAACTGACGATGAAGTCGTCATCCATGACAATGGAAAGGACTGAGCTGGATGTGTCAAATGCGAATCCTCCAAAGTCTGAATCCTCTTCTCCGTGCATTATCCCCAGAACAGGTGTCCCATCATCCTTGAGCGGGCAGATCCCAGAGTCTCCGTAGATGGTTAAGGTCCCAGTAGGAAGCCCCAACATGACGTTCTGGTGTACAGCCGAAGGCACAACCATAATGTCCAACCTATGTAGCCATGGCCTGCCCAGCAGCAGATTGAAAGTAGCAGGGATATTGACCACATGAAATTTTACATCCATCTCAAAGCCCTCAGCATCGAGCTTGAGCATTAAAATCCCTTCTACCACACGGCGTGTGTTATCATTAGCTTTGACTACTAAGTTGGAGGGTGTAAGGTCGTTCTTGGTGAGCCCCAGGCGGTAAACGACCCTCATTGGGCAGACGTTGATGGCGGAGCCATTGTCAATTAGCACGATCGGCACCCAGTGTCCCCCACACTTGATTGTGATGTGCAGCGGGCAGTTATGAGCAGTCCCATCGATAGGCAGATCTTTCTCGGTGAAAGTGACAAAGTGCTTAGAGAGAAGGGGTAGGACCTGGGCAATCATAGCTTCGGGGGAAATGTCAGTCGGTACCTCAAAACAGGCTAAAGTTGTAGGCAACCTCTCACGATGCTCCTTGGACGACGATATCAGACCCCAAACAGAGATAGCAGCAAGGATCCTTTCAATTTGTTTATGGATAACATCCTCTTTTGGTACTCCACTAGGAATAATTTGCACGTTCCTTTGAGCCGGTGGAGTGGTGGGCTTTTGAGCCAAAGGATTGGACGAGCTTCCAGCCGACAGGTTCGGTGGCTGAAAGACTCGGGCACTCCTCATGACATTTGTAACATCCCACCTAGAAGATGTATCAATGGAATCCCAGAAATCTGCCGACACCTCCTCCAACTTGCGCTTCCCTTTGTCGACTAAAGCAACCGCTGCAGCCGAGTCTTGCCCCAGAGTCACATCCAAATCCAAGTCTTCCATCACCATCCCTTCCTAAAAGGCCGGGTCCTGAGCAGCTGCTTCCTCAAAAGGTGTTCCCGGGTTGGTGACGAATGGCACATCCGAAAAACCTCCATCCACTAGAGTAGTGTTGACAGTCCATACATCATTTCCCATGTTTGCGTCGACAACCTTGTCTGCATCCCAAAGATCAGCAGGAGGGGGGGGTTTTACTAAGGTCCACAAGCTCGTCCACATCCCATAGGTCATCAGGCAGTGCATTTAAAACCATAATCGAGCAGTCGTCGCTTGGAGCCACTAACGGACGCGGCATTTCCAGGGGCACAATCTTAATAGTCGGGTTAACCCCAATGTCATATTCGTGAACGGCATCCGAGAGTGTGTCGACTATAGGTAGAACAGCTCCAAGCTGGCAGCACACATTAGGAATGATTTCTCCCTCAACATAGTATTCCAAGTATTGTTCATCTACATCATCATCAATGCCGATTTTCTCCATGTTGAAGTTTTGGTTCCAGGCCAGCTGCGCAACGTTGGGTTTCGGGTCCCATACGTATTCCTTGACTTCCTCTTCAGGTGAGACCATCTCTGGCTGATGGAAGAGCATAAATAGTGACAAACCATCCAACGGATCTGCTTGTACTACATTGCATTCGTCTTCCCACTAATCCAACTATGCTTGATCAACAATTGGAGCCTGGGTGAAACCCATAATGTAGCGTTCATTCCAATCATTGGCTAGCTCTTCCCATTCCCTCGCCTTATCTTCCATGTTCCAACCAACTGCCAGCATGTTGACATCGAGCTCCGTCGGGATGGCCACAACCAGTTTGGAATAGTGTTCTGAGGTTATATGGTCTGTGGGGTGGAATACGGTGGAGCTGGGCTGGATTATGGTGGAGGTGAGAGTTATCTGGTTGACTTGAGGGTTGGAAGAGTGCCATTGTCCACCAAGTCTTGTATCGCATGACGAAAACGATAGCAAGAGTCAGTGTGATGACCGGGCATCTGATGATAAGCATAGAAAGCATTCGGGTTATGGCTGGGGGGTGGATTTTGAGGAAGCGGGGTCGAAGCCAGTGGCCTGAGGTGACCAGTTTTGACTAACTTCTCTAATACCGAGGAAAGAGGTGCCTCAAAATTGGCGAAGTTTCGGGGTTGGTTTTGGTTCCGGGGCTTCTGAGGGGTTTGAACCTGGTTAACGTCGGCGAGGTGGTTGGAACCCTGAGTGGCATTGTTACTAGCGGATGTTGCATTGGCGTAGTTGTTACCACCGAACAGAGCAGTGTTGTTTCCTGTATAAGCGCGAGGCTTGAATTTTGAGGCTGAGGTAGAGGAAGAGATCTCACTTTGTGGCAACACTCCAGTCTAGAGAGCTTCTTCAATAGCAAGTCCGAATTCGAAGAAGGTATCGAAAGTTGCTCCCTGAACCAGCACAAGGTTTTTAGCAAAGTCCGGCTGCAAGTTGCGGGAGATGATGCGAATCTGATCCTTCTCACTCGGGCGATCAGTCATGAGGGCTGCCTTAGCCCTCCATCTCTTGATAAAGTCTGCAAAGGACTCCGTAGCATTCATCTTGGTTGAATCTAGCTCTCGAGTGGCCATTTTGAGCTGGGCATTGTAACTGTACTGGGCATTGAAGGCTGTGCCAATATCCTCCCACGTCCGGCGTTTGGAAATGTCAAGGGACAAGAGCCACCGGAAAGCGGGTTCGGCAAGAGTCTATGGAAATAGCTGAGCCATGGCCTCCTCTTCAACTCCATGTAACTTCATAGCTCCATAGTAAGCCAACAGATGGGTTTTGGGATCACCCGTCCCATTGAACTTCGCAAAGTCCAGCATCTTGAATCTTTCAGGTAGCCTGGCATTTGGAAACGGATAGAGACGGTCCATGTCCAAACCTCCAGCACCAATCTTTTCAGCTTTAGAAACTGTTTCCTCGAGTTTTTCCATTTTGGCAATTAGAGCAGCCATTTCCGGACTTGGGGCAGGATGTTCGACCAAAGGAAGTTCTTCGGCCGCGGGCTCGCGCTTGTGCCTTTCACCACCAGCCCCTCCAGCTAGGAGCCTTTCTTCAATCAGAGCTCGCAGGGTGGCCATGGAAGTATCGGCCTGACCCTTTGTTGCATAATAGCCAGGTTGTGCTGGAGATCCGCTAAGACAGTAGCAAGGTTCGGAGGCGGGACATCGGCCATGTCTAGAGCTTTTGACTTGACCAACTTCGGTGATGAGGGTGGAGATGGAGTGGACGGAGGTGCTCATGCGGAGTTGTCGGTGGTGAATCCTCTCTTGACAGAGTGCAGGCCAGAGCTTCCATTGTGGCTGACTGAAAAGCAAACCCTCAAACAGACCCTCAGACAGATTCGGCAGACGATCCCAAGTAGGTTTGGCTCTTGATTTCGGAGCTTCCCATGATGCAGCAACTTCAAACAGCAAAGTATAAGAGCTCGGTGACAGCCTGCAGCAATTTTATTTGAAAAGAATTGCAAAGAATGGAAAATGAGCATGTCAACGTCATTGGTGTCAACCTAGACTCGAGAACTAGAGAGAGCCTATCTTACGACATTCGGACGTTGCCATAGAATTCTCGAATTTTCTTTTCGATGGTGTATCCTCGTTTGAATCGACTAACATTAAGGGATGTCAAAATAGTCTAAACCTTTGACTGTTCCCTTCTCGAAGTTTCAATGTTGGGGTTCGGAACAACTTGGTGTAGATGACGTGATACTGGAACCGAAGGGGCGTAAGCAGCACTGTGCTGGAGCTTGAGTGGTGTAAGTGGTTAGCACTTTTAACCTGAGTGGTGAAAGCAGCATGACATTCACCCCGTTGTTCCTAGTTTTCTGTTTGAAACCTCGATCTGGCGTTTAGACAAGGATTAGAAAGTCTTGATTTCCCAAAGTCTCATTGAATCAAGGATTTGAAAATTTGATAACGTGCAACATCGGGATGCACGACTCTTCATTGGTCCAAGGCAACGTCCTAATAGTCCTAAGACGAACTTGACAAGAGACAACCTAAAAGCCGCCCTAGCATGCTCCTACGCAGAACGGTATGAATGTATGTATAGGCATGCGATACGGAAAACAGTAACACGTAGACAGTTTATGGTGGTTAGATGCAAGAAATCCTACCTTGCGGATTCCTGTCTTAGGATAGAAGGTTCTAGTGCTTTGTACATATGAAAAGGCCGGTTTTAGTTTAAGGGGGTTCCTCTGACTAGAGTCGCGGTGTACGTCCCGCTGCAATGCGTATCGCAAAGCAACGGTCGAATGGTATTACGACTCATCATCGTCCAAGGTAGTTGGGCATTCTAGGACCCCGGGCTCTAGTAAACTGTGCCGGTTACCCAAAACACCTGAACGGAGCTAGCCAACATCGATGCAAATGGAGAATGCCGAAGAATGATTGAATGAGAGAGAAGCACAAAGTTTTGAAAAATGCCTTTCGAAGCTTGGCTCACTTTTATTAATCAATACTTGGAGAAAAATTACACAAGTGAACAATAGCAAAAAGCCCCAGTTCAGAATGGTCGGATGTTGAGATCCTGTTACCATTCCGTTCTTCAGCAGCGTGGAGCGTACTGTTTTGACAGACTTTTGAAAAATTGTTCATTTATGTATTAATTTCCAAATATTAATCAATGCAATGAGCTCCCCAGCAGAGTCGCCACTGTGAGCACGCGCCCCGGAAATTTTATGGTGAAAAATTTGGGTGCGGCCCTTTTTGGAAAAGGGCGGCAAAACACCTCGATTCAGAGTCGCCACTCGGGTATTAGCGATGAAACACCCAAGGAACCGAACTTGAAACATTTGCTACGTTGTTTGATTTTGAAAAGTCGAAGACTGGTTCGTCGTCACCTTCGATATCTGAGGTTTGGGAGCCAGATTACGAGAGGGGAAGGGTTTTATGGCACCTCTCTCGCCCAATCCGGAGATTGGTCTCTACTCAGGCACTTTGTAAAACATTTGCATTTTTTTTTCTCTCATTAATCATTTTTTAGCCAGTTAGGGCGGGGGAACAGTTAAGGGGTATAAAACTGTGACAAGTTGCAGTTATATGACAAAATGTTTATGGATGATTGATTGAAATGATGAATATAGGAAATAGATTGAGAACAAGAACCTGTGTGAGCGATTTAAACAAGTTGAGGTACGCTAGCCCGAAAGCATGTGTGCTGGCGACATACCAGCATGCACTAGCCATACCACGGCATGCTAGCAAGACCTACGCACGCCACTATTTTACTGGCATACTCCAGTTGTCGCAAACTCACAATTCTTGTTTTCAACCCTCTAGGCTCTAAAAGGGACCAGTGCACACCCAGGACAAACCACACAGTCTATATAGCAGAGTGTATTCAGTTACAGACAGATGAAATGGCTTAGAGCAACAAGAATAAACAGAACATCCCATAAACAGTGTGGGAAAATAAATAAAGGCCAGGGTCGAACTGCCATGCAAGGGCCAGCCACTGGACCATGACGTCACTGCCGTATGCCAGTCAAGTTAGATCGTACGCCAATTACGTATTCTGTCCAGTGCTTGGCTTTACATCTTCTGGGCTCTGGAACATGACAAGAAATACCCCCAATGGCCTTCTAAAGCAAATGAAAGTGAGTATTGAGATGTTACACCTACACATTTCTAAGATACAGAAGGCAATAGACTGGTTTTTAACATGCAAATAGGTGATAAAAGGAGAAAGGAAACAGAAAATGAGCGATCAGTAGTCCCCACGCCAGTGGCGCACGTACTACCGTAAATGGCGTACGGCTGATCATTACTAGCATGCGCCACTCATCGCTCCACACGATTGTTAAAATTTGGCCAGCTTTTGGGCCAGGACTGGTATTGATTACCAGCCTTGACCCTGCAAGCACCCCTCAGGGGTCAAAACAGAGAGCTATACAAAGGTGGTATACCTTTGGCTTTGGGGTTGATGGAAGGTTTGAACCTTGAGCTTGAGGCTTGGAGGATGGATGGTGAGTGATAAGGGTAAGGAAAGTATGAAGAGGCCTCTTACTTGCTCTTTCAAATGAGAAGAAGAGAGAGAGCAAGAAACTAGAGAGAATGAGGGACTTGGAGTCTTAATTGTGGTTAACCCCTTGCTCATGAATGCAAAGGGTGTATTTATAGCCAAAGGGTGACTGAGAGGGGCTGTGACCAAATGGGTTAAAGGCTGGTTTGGTTAAGAGGGAGCCTCCCATGCATTACTAGGTGATGGGAGATGTAGGAGAGAGAGGGGAACATCTCTGCAGAGTATAATCATCAGGGGAACTGTTCACGGTACTAGGGAACCGCAAAAGTTTTGAGCACGTGGTTGAATAGTGATGTTTTGACTGGCTTTGACCAGCGTATGCTACCATTTGACCTGCATGCGCCAGTGATAACTAAGTCAATGGTCGATGACCGACACGTGGCAGTTCACCAGTGCACGCTAGTACGATACTCACGTAAGCAAGTAGGGCTTGGCTGAGGCCATTTGGTTTTGGCTTGAAGAGTTTGAAATGGAGTTTGAAAGGGTTCGAATGAGGTTTGGAACGCTCAAAGCTCAAACACACCAACATCCTCAGGATGCTCTTGACCTTAATCATCATTGGGGAATCAAAAGACTGTAATTAACACTATCATGACGGTCCAGAATAGGGTGTCCATAGACTCGAACTCCCTCGTGCTAGATTGTTTGAAGAATTTCATGTCCCTGGTCTGATCGTGCCCAGCGATGGGCACTAAGTCTTGTGCTCTAGAACGTTTTCTCTGGGGCCTGGTCTAGTCGAACGATTTTTCTTTCTTTTTCTCCCACTTTTATTTTCATCTGCGCTAGGTCTTCTCATTTCTGCGCTTCAATTAGAGAGCTCTGATCGCCCATCACCGACCTTTTTTCCCCACTCATGGTCATGGGACATCCCCAGGTTCGGCTGGCTGGCGTAGTCGGAGACCGTAGAGGCTCCGGTCGTGTCTTGAAGCTTAATTAGCTCTCCCAGCTTGCGGGCGTAGATCGTGTGACGAGGGGCGCCTAGGGTGATGGTTTGATACAATGTGGTGTCCCTTCAGCACCATGTGGTGATCCTTTTGAGCCACACCATGGGTAGCTGCTCTCTTCTGCTGCAGTGTTCTGGTGGTCGGACCACTAGAAGATTCCGTGGACTCCTCCTCCCTACTTCTTCATGGCGGGGACCTTGTGCCCAGGGGTTTCCTTTTAGATGCCTATTTGCCCTCATAGTTTGTAGGAGTAGGGATAGAAACCGAGCCTGCATGCCCTAGTAGCTTAGCTTGATTTTCTCTCGATATGTATCTCGACTCATGGATTTCTATGGATATATGAAGATTGCACTTTGTTTTGATCATTCATTGTTTTATTAGTTTGACAACTTGAACAACCTTTTGACAATCTGCACTGACAGTGTCTTCGAGATTTAAGACAAAATAATCTACAACTGTATTTCATAGTCTAGCTAGAAAGAAACAGATGACTTGAAAACAATGAGATTTTGGCAAATTTTGAGCCTAAAACCTTAAATTCTGGCATCCCGGTGAAAATGGCATCCTTGGACAGTCACAATTGCACAACATGGCCTGTACAAACTTCCTGAACGACTAAAAGTCTGGTGAAATTTAATTTGGACACGCCGCAGAGGCATTTGAAAAGAAAAACGACGCTTTTCATACCAAAAATTCGAATTTACGTGAATTGGTGAAACTGACACTTCTGTATAGTCACAAATACGTAACACGACCTGCGCGCGGCACACAAATGGTCAAAAGTTTCTTAGAAACGAATTTGGACTTCCTATGGGCTCGTATGAATGGAAAAATGATATTTTTTATATCAAACCCTCGAATTTTGATCTGGACATACAAAGAATACTGCCACGAAGTCATTTAATCTCATTAAAACATGTTGGAACAGTTGGAAGTGAGTTTAGAGGCTCAGGAATGGTTTTGCGTGACCAATACCAAATTCTGCAGAAAATTGCAGGTTGGTGCCTAGCGCTGGGCACTTGCTGCTTTGCGCTAGAGAGCTTGGGAAGTAGTCTTTAGCGTTGTAGTCCAACTCCTTTGCACTGGACAACTGCTTCAGTAAATAGTTTCTGCTGATTCCCAAAGTCATTTTTTTCTGCCTTTATGTCAGTTTCCTAGGTTTTGACTGAGCTTGCACTAGTGCATGGAGGTTGTGGGGAACCATGTATTGCCTTTGTATCTTCCCTAAATATAAGTTTACATAGGAAAGTGAAAGACCTTTGAAAATCTTGAAAATTTTGAATTTTCTCATTTAATGCTTGTCCCCTCCAACTTCCCTATACATAGCAGGGCATTCTTGCCACAATCTTCACACCAAAATCCTGCTGCCTCATGGCTTTCCCTCTAGCCACTTTGCTCAAGCCTTGAATGGACCAATTCAAGAAAATGGATTGGCTGAATTTTAGGAGCCGATGAATATCTTGTCTCCACTTTCTTCGAGACTTTTGCATTCTCCCAGACATGCTTCACGCGGCGATATAGTTCTGGGATCCGGAGATGCATGATATGTCCTACCGTTGAAGAGTTCCGTGTGTACCTTGGTTACTTTGAATCAAACTTTCTGGTCATTCCTCCCCTTCGGGCAAGCATGGTGGGGGTCTTGCGAGAGAAGCTTGGCGTGAGTGATGCTTTTTTCAAGTTCTTGGTGCGGTGTGGTGAACTCAATGTCTTGCGCTTGACTGAAATGTTCACACGGGAGGGTGATCCTTATGACTTTGTTTGGCAAAGCAAGAGCATGTCGGCTTTGTGCATGTGCTTGCTGGCTGCATATCTATTGGTTTCTCCCAATGGTCGTGCTAACCACCTTCTTGCCGGTGTTACTGCCCAGATGGAGGAATGCAGAGATGTCGTTCCCATGGTGCTAGCGAAGACCTTGATTGGCTTGGATGAGGTTCGAGCAGGACAGACTAGGTACTTTGGGGGCAGCTCATTGTTGTTGTAGGTAAACCCTCACTCTGCTTTCCTTTTTCTGCCATTCTCTCCGTTATTTTATCTCAACGCTCGGTTTACGCTTTATGTGGAGTTTCTTACTTGTTTTTTCTCTCTTTGGACAGATGTGGCTTTGTGACAAGATCGGGGTTCTACGGCTTCCATCAGCTACCTGGAGTTACAATCCTTGTGTTTTCCCCTCTAGACAATACCAAGCGGTGTATGCAAATGTGGTGGGTTGGTTATCCTTTAGTTCCTTGCTTTCAGGAGAGGACATCCTTTGGAGATGCTTGTGGCTATCCCTTCCTAACATGGCCATTCGGAGCATGAACACTTAAAGGATGGTATTGGCCTGCTTGAGCAGTTTCACTTTTTATATCCCTAGCTGTATCCTTCGCCAGTTTAGGATACGTTGAATGATTCTGTTTGGCAGCCCCGAGGAGTTTGAAATGCCCAGGTTTCGCGTGGCCACTCTTGAAGCCTATGCTCGTACTTGGGGAGTCAGAATGGTTTTGGCGGCAGAACGTAACCCATCCATCATGATTCGAAAGAGTTACAAAAGCATGCTGAGGAGGGAATTGAGGGCAAGAGGAATTCGAGTGTGACTGACTCGCAACTTGATCGCTTTGTGTTTGGAATAAAATGTAGGCCCCTTTGATGTGTTTTTTTTTTAATTTCTTTTGTTGTTGTTGTCTTTTGTTGCTTTCATGCCCAACCTTTATTTTAAGAGTGATTTAAATAAAATTGAATTATGAGAGTTTCCCCCTCTTGGTTCATTGATTGCGCGCTTATCATTATCTTAAGATTGCAAACACTTGTCAACTTTTGGATTTTATCGAGAACGTGACCGAACCTCAAGATGAGGCTGCCTACGTATTATTTTTGCAAAGAAATCAGGTCATGACGTAGTTCAGGGTAGGGTTCACTCGAGTATTGACACTCTCCTTTTGTGCTCTAAATTTTGCCTAGTACCGCCCTTTTGGGTTTTCGGCCTAGCAAGCTCTTTTTTATTTTGATTTTTTTTTCAATTTTTTCTATGCCTTAACTTTTGCCTAGGCCACCCTTGTAGGTTTTCAACATAGTAGGCTTTTGCTCTAATTTTTGCTTGGGTCTGCTCACCTTTGCGATTTTCAGCCGAACGAGCTTCTTTCAGGGTAGTAGCGTTTGAGTTGATCCAAATTGACAAGCATCCAGAACTCATTGCCATTGAGGTCGATGAGTTGTGCTGCTCCTTCGGACTGGATAGTCTTAATGATGTATGGCCCAGCCCACTTTGGTCGAAACTTTCTCCTTGAATCAAAGACAGGTGCTCGAATTTCCTTTAGAACCATATCCCCCTCTGTCAGGTCTCTGGTTTTCACCTTTTTGTTGAACACGCGAGCAATTCTTCGTTGGTATCCTTGCACATGATAGAGGGCCTTCAACCGTCTTTCGTCGAATAGCATGAGTTCTTCAATCCTGCTGCTCAGCCATTCTGCTTTGCTTACGTCACATTCTACCATGACCCTTAGCGATGGTACTTCTAACTCGATGGGGAGAACAGCTTCCATACCGTACACCAAGTAATAGGGTGTTGCCCCTGTCAGAGTATGTACGGACGTTCGGTATCCCCAAAGTGCTAGTGGTAGTTGTTCATGCCAATTTCTTGCTGACTCAGTGGTTCTTTCGAGGATTGTCTTGATGGTTTTGTTTGCCGCTTCCACAGCCCCATTGGTTTGTGGCCAAACGAACGTTTGCGGGACACCATACCGATAAATGACATTTTGCTTGATGAAGTGACCCACTTGTACTGCTGTCAAAGTCGTGTAGGAAGCTGCCTCTACCCATTTGGTGAAGTAATCAATGGCAACTAAAATGAACTCGTGGTTGTTGGATGTTGCTGGAGTGATTTTGCCTATGACATCAATTCCTCAAATAGAGAATGGCCAAGGTGAGGCTTTGATGTAACTCGGATGGCGGGACGTGCATGAGATTTGCATGGGTCTGACATTTCTGGCACCGCCATACATACTCTACACACTTCGTTTCCATGGTGGACTAGAAGTAGCCTTGCCTTAGGATCTTCTTATTGAGCATCATGCCATTCATGTGAGGGCCGCAGACACCCTCATGGATTTCTTGCATAACTTTGTTGCTTCGTCACCATGGATACACAGCTTATGCAATCCGCAATGTGACCTTCGGTACAACCTTCCTCCGCAAATAATGTAGTGAGCCGCCAACCTTTGGAGTGCGATTTGATCCTTCTTACTTGCTTAGGCTTGATATTCCCCTCTTTCAATCAAGTTTCAAATGTCATGGTACCATGGGAGGTCATCGCTAGATTTGTCAATGACCATCACATGATCGTACGCTGGGGAGTTCCTTTGTTTGATCACGATGGGAATTCTCCAAGGTTGCAAGGGCATTCGGAAATTGACTCTTCATTTTTAGCACATGGGTGAAGGTCACATTGTCGAAACAGCGGATTAGGTCATACGGTTTTAACTTTTCCTCCTTGACTTTTCAGTCGCCGTTAGCTTGTGATACAACGAAGTTCGAGACTCCCGCAATGTAGAGACCCGTTTTCATTTTATCAATGTTAATGTTTTATAAATGCATGATTATTGAGAAAGAAATGAGAAATAATGGTGTTTATGTGATTTGGGGCCAAAGTGATAGAATTGATTGTAAAAGGGTGCAAGGGTAATTAGTAGATATATGAGTATATATAGGAGGGTGAGAGAGTAGGAGATCATTTTCCTCCTCTCCCTCTCACGCCTCTTTCTTTCCTCGCTTGGCGCTCTCCCTCTCTCTTGCTCTCTCTCCAAATTTCACCCAAAACCCACTCAAAACTACCTCCTATCTTTCATCCCTATGCGTATTGTGGTCCGTATTCCGTTGGTTTGAGCTCGGAGGAGTCGTATTGCACTATGCCAAATTTTACCTTTAGCGGCATTAGAAAACCTCCGGAAATAGTCCAAAAACCGCCGGTAATACTAACAACCGCCGGTAATAGACAGTCGGTAAAGCAATTATCGGTAAAACAAAAACGGCGGTTACAAACCGCAAGTAATACTAAAAACGGCATTACAAAACCGCCGAAAATATTACCGCCGGGAATAAAATGGGCGGTTAATTTTTTGCTTTCCCCGTGACTCGGACCCGGAAACTCCTGATCTTTCACGAGCGTGCGACCAACTCAGCTAACCCACATTTTGGTTCAACTAGGATAAATAATAGTATTTATATTATATGGGTCGGTTTTATTATAAAAGGCAGTAATAAACCGCCCGTATTAAAAATAACCGTACATTCTACTTTTTCCGGCGGTAATTTAAAAAATCGTTGATAAAAGTCACTAAAAATGGCGGTCTTAGGAATACTGCCGTTTTAGGGTAATTATTACCGGCGGTCTTATTAATGCCGCTAAAAGTGTCTTTTAACGGTCTTAAATTAATGCCGGTAATACTATCACCGGTAAAGCCAAAATTTGGCGTAGTGTTGCACTCGGTTTTGATTTTCAGAAGCTAGGGCTCGTGATTCTCATGGGCTTTGTTCTTCGGCCTTGAGATAGGGATTCTACCTCTCAATATATGTGATAGAAGTGTTTTTCTTGCCTAAAATCATGGTTGTTGTTGTTGAAATACTTGTTATCTGCAGAAAATCTGCTCAAACAGGTATCTGTATCGATACTACTTTGGTTAGTATCGATACTAGAATCTCTAGAATGTTTTAAGGCACTCTTGTATCGATACTAGTTTGGCTAGTATCTATACAACAGGGCTTAAGGACAGATTTTGTTATCTTGTTCCAAACTCCTTTGTTTTGACCCCTGATCATTTATAACTTGTTATAAACATCACCAAATCATCCCATAACATGATTAATCATATCCGTTGAGTTCGTGGAGTATCTTTACGTCCCTCGCCCTTTGTTTGGTACAATTTGACATTGATTTCCATATGGACTTTAATTGAATTGGAATGACACATAATGAGGATGTGATATGCTCGAATACTTTCCGACACAACGAGAACATTAGGACCCATCGACGGGTGGGTGCCTGGCAAGGGGTATCAGGGACCCTTAATCGGCCCAGCAGGAGCAAAAGTTCATATTGATTACATTCAGGACCTACCGATGGGTATCGTGCTTGGCAGGGGGTATCGGGGTCCCTTAATTGACCCGGCAGAAGCTTCGGCTCATGACACATAACACGAAGTGACATTAGACATGTGAACAGTTGAAACGGTTAAGGGTTGTCGTGCATACCAAATTTCATATCGAGATTGTTGAATTGTTTCACTTTAGTTATTGCCTATTATATGGCCTACGTCTTGTTCATGCCTTATGATCATTCTCCTGCATTTCTCTCGCATATAATGTTGGCGTAAAATTTCCTACTAGGCTAGTATAGCTCAAGCCTATTATCATTTTCAGGTACTAACACAGGGCAATAGCGTGCATGGTTGAAATGCTTGGATGTGAAATTATTTTTGAAAGCTAACAATTGAGGAGTTACTTAGTCATCTTTGTAAATCTCTTTTGGAAGATGTATCTGTAACTCTAATTGTAAATCTTTTGACTATGGAATATTGTAAATCCTTAACTCGTGAATATTCAGTACTTGTGTTAATTTGGGCCTCGGAGCCAAAGATGTAATATTTTAAGAATGCTATATTATTTTGGTTGTCGTACGGATTATGGCGAGGTTTTATTTATGGAAATCATTTATATTTATGATGAAAATTGAGGGCGTGACACTCAACGCAAGGTGTGGTAATGCGGAGACTCTAGAGGGTCTGCAACGTAAGGTGTGGTAATGTGGAAACCCAGGTGGAGAGAAAGTTCATTGTAACGCAAGGTGTGGTAATATAGTTGAGTTTCTCATAAAATGAAGAATGTTGTAGTTGATGTCAGAAGTATATGTTGTTACTTGAACTGTTTACTACTTGAGATTGTGACCGTTAAAGAAAGGATAAACGATTGATTCTATCGAAGTTTTTGAGAAGAAAGGAATTTGGTTATGGAAAAAGAATTTTTATGAAAAATTCTCCGATATTCCTGAGCGACTCTATAGTTTCGGTATTTGGACACAAATCAACGGATTCCAATATTCAAGCTCGAATCAATGGTGCTTGACCCGCAAAAGTTGAGAGTTTTCTCGAAATTATTTTGGCAACCAAAAAGGGATGATTTTATGAAAAGAGGCTTGATGGTGAATAGTAAGAAATGAGGAAGTTAATCGTGGCATTCATTTGTGGAGTCTTAAAATGGTTTGAGAAATTGTCGTAGGTTATTTATAATGATGTGTGTTTAATTGCTACCCCTAGTTTGATGTACGAGTGGTAAGGGATAGCTTTAAGACATATAGAATCCCGTAGTCATAGTCCGTCGGTTCATTGTGGTTCCCATTTGTATCTCTTGTCCGTTTATTGGAAATCATTCACTTTTATTGCATGTTTTATCTCATCTACATATAGCTTGATTATAGAACTCTCTACTGGGCTAGTGTAGCTTAACCTATCATCAATTTCAGGTACACCCCAAGGATCTTGACGCGGAGTACATGGTGCGCATGCTTGACTTCATATCTTTTGAAAGCCATTATTGAGATGCGATTCTATCATTTTATGTATGATCTCTTAAAAAGATAAAATTGTAAATTCAATTGAACTCCTTTAACTTTAGATGTCATGTATCCTTTAAATTTACCGTCTTTGTCTAACTATGGAATTTGGGCCATAGTGCCAATGTTGTAAATCTCTAAACTTGGGGACTTGGTTTATAAGTGATCATTTGAGAAGTCTCTTTTGGGTAAGTATCTATACTATGCGATGATCGTTTATTGAAATGGATTAGTTATTTATGTTGAAAATCGAGGGCGTGACACTGTACCTCTTTGCCTTAGTTATGGATGAATTGACTATACAATTTCAGGAGGATATCCCATGGTGTATGATGTTTGCAGATGACATTATCCTCGTAGATGAAACCACTAGAGATATTAATACGAAACTAGAAATTTGGAGGGAAGCATTAGAGCCAAAGAATTATCGGATAGCTACAAGCAAAACTGAGTATATTGTGTGCAAATTTAGGGGTACCAGTAGTGCGCATGAAGAACGAGTGATGATCTAAGACCAAGAGATACTAAAGAGTAGTCATTTTAGGTATTTAGGTTCAATTATTAGTAGAGAGCGAGAGATTGCCAATGATCCAAGGGTGGCTCAAGTGGATGAGCACTACTGATGTACTATGTGACAAGAGTGTACCCACAAAATTGAAGGAAAAATTCTATGGAACTATCATAAGACCAGCGATACTTTACAGGACAGAATGTTGGTCTATTAAGACACAACATGTGAGTAAAATGAATGTAGCAGAAATGAGAATGTTAAGGTGGATGTGTTGTAACAACCCCGATTTTTTAACGAATAAAAAATCTCGTTGTTATTTTTCGTTAAATATTTGAATTTTATATTTTATTACTTGGATTTGCCTTTAAATTTCTATAATTACGTTTTTACCCTTCAAATTTGATTTCTCTGCGCTTTAGCCCCTGAACTTTCATTTCTTGCACTTTAGTCCTACTTAGCAAGCCTAGTTAGTTTCTGACCCTCCGGTTGGAGAAACTAAACTATGAAGCTATCTAGTCACTGCAAAATGACCGTTTTGCCCCTCATTGGAACTTTTGACCCTTTTGAACCCTAGACTTAGAATTTTAATATTCTTTTTCTTTTAGTCAAATTGGTTATATTCTTTGTCCATTGGACAATAATGGTTAGGGAAGCTATTACCCATTGGATAATAGCATCCTATTTGTTTATATTAAAAAGTATACTTACTTTAAAGTACTTTTCCATTATTGTAATATTAAAAGTAACCTAATAGCTATTATCCATTGGATAATAGAAGTTAGGGGAATTTTTGCCCAATGGTTAAAAGGTAGTCTTTCATCTTAGTACATGGGCCTTAATAAACTAGTCTTTCTTAAAACCCCATGTGTAGAAGTACTACATTATTTTAACAAGGAAGTACTTATACTAAGATTCTTAAAGTACTTCCATATTTTTTTATGTTGGGGTATTGATTCTTCCTAGATACATAAGTACTTATATATATATATATATATATATATATATATATATATATATATATATATATAAAGTTAGTACTTGGTTGTTTATCTATTGGGCTAAGTACCATGTGCTCAATTTATGGTTTAAAAGAGAATCTTAGTCCTTTAAATCTCTTTGATCTTTAGTACAAAAAGTACTATACTTTATTGTATGCTTGCATTGTAATATATATATTAGTACTTGAGAGAGAGAGAGAGAGAGAGAGCCGAATGGGAGAGAGAGAGGAGAGAGATTCGGCCAAGGTGGGAGAGGGAGAAAGAGAGAGGAAGGAAGAAGGAGAGTTAGTTGTACTCACCTTGATTTTCTTTGTACTTCATATCCTTGGTGTATCTTTCTTCCTAGCTAAGGAACTAACCCTCCATTAACCTCCATTGTCCTCTCTTGTACATCTACCAATTGTTTAATACAATATCTTGTACCAATATTCTTCTTGCCCACCAAGTCTCCCAAGAAACAATCCTAGCCATTGGATTTGCCTTGATCTTTCTAGTTGGCATGACAAGTGTCAAAGAGAGGGAGAGAGAGAGAGGGGGGCCAGCCATGGAGAAGAGGAGAGAGAGCCAAGGTCTTGGCCTATAAATAGAAGTCATTCCAAGCTTCAAAGATCACACCTTCAAAGCTTTGCTCTTCCTTCTCTCTAGAAATCTCGGATTTCAATTCCAGGCAGCCTACTGCCCTTCGGAAATCCCCAGTTTTCTCCTGCTTAGAGTAGTTTTTAGGACCAACTTCCTTCGGGAGAGTTGTAGAACATTTTGAGAGCTTCAAGTTAGGCTCAAGAATCACCCCAATCAGTCAAGAAATGACCAAGATATTGGCATCCGAAGTTCAGTAAAATTTCGGATTTCCAAATTCCAGGCAGCTTACTGTCTTCTCCTTTATCACTATTTTTCTCCAACCTAAATTCGTTTCTAGGATTAACTTCCTTCACAAGAGTTGTAGAGGGTTTTGAGATCTTCGATTTCAACCCAAGAACGACTCTATTCGGCCAAAGATTGACCGAGTTACTGCCGTCCGAAGTTCGGTCCAGATTTGGAGTATTCACCACCCGTAGGATCTTCCAACTTGCTTATTCGGCCCCGACTAGTTTCGGATCAAGGTAGTTATCCTTACCTACTTTTCCAAGTATAAAGTAGTTTTTCACCTTAATTCTATGTATTGTATAAATCGCATGTTGTTTGGAAGTTACTTTGATCGTAAATAAAAAGTTGGAAATGCATGATGTGTGTTGTTTTGATTCAAGCATGCTATGTAGCTTAGATGATCTTGTTGTACTATTTCAAGGCTTTGATTGAATGCATGATTGTATGAAAAGTCTTACACGCGGAGTCTTGCATGAGAACGTGACACGAAAACCGAGGAAGTTAGAAACATGGCACCTAGGGTGTGTTTAACAAGAGAAATGTGTTTTGAAACCACGATGTGTCTGAACTTGGTAGCCCATTGTGTGGGTTGTGAAAACCACCAAGTGGCCGGACTTGGTAGCCCTTTGTGAAGATTGCCAATAGGGCCGGACGTGGTAGCCGTGTTGGTAATATGGCTTGGTTATCCGTGGAGAGGAGCCAATGCAAGTTTTGTGTGCCAACGGGAACCCGGCGCGGCGGAACCGTTGTGAGGATGCTCGGAAACCCGGCGCGGCGGAACCGAGATTGGGTGAGTTAAAAAGGAGACTTTGGAAAAGAAAGGTAGTAAAAGCAACCCGGTCTACGATCGGTTACGTAGGAAGAACTTCGAGAAGACTTGGACACCAACGTTAGATAACGAATATGGATGTGTCATTGTTACTGTCTGTTATATAAATGATCTGTTGTTAAGTTAAGGGTTAGTGGGTAGGGTTACTCTATTGAGCTTTCGTAGCTCACGGTGTTGCCTTGTGGTGACCCTGGCATATTATATTGGTGGCGACGCCGGTATAATGTGTCAGACCTCCTAGACGAACAGGGCGAGATCTTCACCTTGGAGGCGTTCGGAGCAGAAGCGCTGGCTAGGAGGGAAGAGCAGGCAGAGCTGTAGATAGGAACCCTAGTTTCCCTTTCTTTTGTAATGAAAGTACTTTTGTAAGGTTTATGATGTAATAACGAGCAAGACTTGCTTCGTTTTTATAATAAAATGTTTTATTTAACGTACCCAAAATTCGGGGCGTTACATGTGTGGTAAGACTAGACGAGACAATATTAGAAATGAAACGGTTCGTGAGATGGTAGGTGTAGCACCTATAAAGGAGAAGTTGAGGGAAAATAGGTTAAGGTGGTTTAAGCATGTCTACCATAGATCAGAAGATGAAATAGTTAAGAGAGCAGATATAATAACTTTGGGTAGCAATGCTACGGGGAGGGATAGACCAAAATTGACATTAGATGCTGTTTTTTTTTTTTGGGGTAAATCAACTTGAAAATAAAAAAGGCTAACCGAATGTACAGCCTACAAGGGGCATACCCTAGGAGGAAAACAAAGAAAAGGATAGAAAGCCTACACCAACCGGTTACATAGGACTAGAAGAAGATAGAACATCTGTTTCCCATCCATCTAACAGAGGGATACGAAACAGAAGGCAAAAGATTACACTAAGTGCAATACTAGATAACTGAACACAACCAAAATAGAGAAGCAAATAATACTTTACAGGACAGAGCTAATTGAAACTAGCAGCACTACTTGAATAGAGGAAAGATATGAGTATAATGGGTTTGTGCGAACAAGTGACCCTTGAAAGAGGTCAATAGAGGAAAATGATTCATATAGTCGACCCCAAATGATTGGGACATAAGGCTCGATTTGGTTTGTGTACTATATGTAGGTGGTTACTTCAAGTTTTTTTTATTTCTCTTTTTCCCTTGAACGACGTTGGGTACTCCTAATAATGATTAATAATTGTAGGGGTAGAAATATAAATTCTTAAAAAATGAATTTTTGTTTAGCAAAGTTTTAGCCAAAAATAGAATGAGACCCAAATACCATGTTGGAAAACGATTCCCAGAACCCAGTAATGACGTGTACAGACTAGATAACCAAAAAAAAAAGCAAAATCCTACAAGGCAGAATTACGATTTTACCACAACTCCCGCTTCACGAACGCTGATTAAACTTGTTACAGCACACCTTGCTGTATGCCACGAATACTGCTCGACCGTACCTTACGATCTTCTACCGTATTCCCAGCACATTTAGAACACGAATCGAGTGTGGACTCTATCGTGATCTGTTTGCTCTCTAAGTCTCTCTCTATTTCTTGAATAATAGAAAAAAAAAACGTGTTTTTTACCTAGAGAGCATAACGTGTATATATAAGGCTATGATAGGGACCTAAGGAATAATAAGTCCGAGCTCCCATTGTAAATAAGAAACCCTGGCCTAATCCCACCAGGATTCTATTTCTTATTACAATAATTATATTTCACATCACTACAAAATTATAATTGCACTCCCGTCCTTATCTCAATTATATTACAAGCTCCATGATATTAAATACTTAAATATCTCCCCACGTTAAGATTACAGATACCCGTTGATTAAAATAAATTACTGACAATCTCTTACTTAATCAACATCTTATAAATACCTTGATACTATCCGCTTAACTTATTCGATATGTCGGATACAAATATCCACCAGCAAGGTTTAATATAAATGAAACTTATAAGCTTACTCAATGGGGTATCATCAATCCCTACTGGGACGTGAATTTCATCAATAATTAATAGGCGTCATATATATACATAATGTTGCGATCCAACTCACTAAAACTATTGACTGTATAAAGATCTCACATTTTAATGAATCAAAATCAACAACATTAAATATATACTTCTGATAATTATCTTTGGATTAAGAACATAAGCATTCATAATAGCCAGGAGGTCCTTATTGTCTTATGAAATCAGTACAAAGACAATTACCTCAAAACGATCACGTTCAATACACACAAAGTGTACGAGCACAATGAATTGGAACTAGTACCATATTCCATGTAATCAAGACAGACCTACTAAAACATTGTGTTACAGTCCTACTGATGGTGTTTCAAATTCCATCTAAGATTGTGAACCATAACTATTCGCAAGAACCGATGATCCAATCTTCTGTGTGTAAGCCATACTCTACCATTGGATCATCTACTATGTAGAATAAAAAACATACATGCACAATATATAATAATATCATGCAAATATTGCCCATAAAAGATTCTCATCAAAAATGGATAAAACTGATTAATAAATAACAACCAAATATTAATCCATTACATAAAAGCTTGACTTTTAGTATAATTTTCTAACAATTTCTCACTTAGACTTGAAGTCATGCTATCAAACATCTCATTCTCATTCCGACTATGTGACCGAAAAAAAGATCTTTGAGCCAAACGGCCTCCTTGGCTGCTTCAGAACACTACTACAAAATGGTATAAAGATCACGGTCCAAAAATTAAGAAGATCTCACTTATTAAAAAAGCGTAATAAAATGTTATGGACTATAGTTTTGATCTCAGTTATATGAAAAAAACTAAGACGGAAAGATTTTTTAATCCTAGTAATCTAAAAAGTGAGATTGTAACTTAGAGAATATATCTCATTTTCAAAAAACTGAGATTATTTATGAAAGAATATATCTCGTTTTGGAAAAAAACTGAGATTGAAGGATTTTTTAATCTCAGTAATATAAAAGTGAGATTATAACTTAAAGAATAGATCTCGTTTTCGGAAAACTAAGATTGTATATGAAAGAATATATCTCATTCAGGAAAAACTGAGATAAAAAGAACCTTTAATCTCAGTCATTTAAAAATTGAGATCGTAAGTGTAACGACCCTGATTTTCGGTCAGTGAAAATTTTGTTAAATATTTGAATTTAATTGTGGTTTGTAAAAATTATGTTTTTTCCCTTCAAGTTTCATTTCTTGCGCTTTAGCCCCACTTAGCAAGCCTAATTAGCTTCTAACCATCCGGTTGGAGGAACTAAGTTAGGAAATCACTTGGTTACTTTTCCCTAACCGCAAATGGACCGTTTTGCCCTCGTGAACCTTTTGAACCTTAGACTAAAGATTGATTATTCTTTTTCTTTTAATTATTTTTGGTTTTATTCTTTGTCCATTGGACAATGAATGTTAGGGCAACTATTATCCATTGGATAATAGAAACCCCAATTGTTTATATTAAAAGTATACTTGGTCAAGTACTAAGAATATTAAAAAAAATGGACTTTTTAATTACTTTAAAGTACTTTTTGTTTATTTTAGTATATAAGTTACCTAATAACTATTATCCATTAGATAACAGAAGTTAGGGGATTTATTACCCAATGGGTAATAGGTTAGTCTTTCACCGAGTACCATGGGTTGATTAGTTTAACCTTTTCTTTAAACCCATGTGGTGTAAGTACCATTATTTTATTAAGAAGGTACTTAGTACTAAGATTCCTAAAGTACTTTTATTTATGTTCCAATGGGATTTTGATTCTTCCTAGTGTACATTAGTACATATGTATATAATATATTAGTACTTGGTAGACTTAAGTATTGCCCTAGGGTACACATGTGCTTATTTGGTAGTTAAAAGAAAATCTAGTCCTTTTGATCCTAAGTTCAAAAAGTACTACTTTTTATTTGTTCTTCTTGTTTTTTTTTTGTACCTTGGCAAGAGAGTGAGAAGGAGAGAGGGAGAGAGAGAGCCGAATAGGGAGAGAGAGGAGGGGAGGGATTTGGTTGGTACTTGCCAGTAATATTCCAATGTACTTCCAAATCCTTGGATAGTTGTTCTTCCAAGCAAAAACTTAACCTCCATTGTCCTCTTTGTACAATTATCAATGGTTTCACACTAGAATATTGTACATCTACCAATTGTTTAATCTTGTTCACACCTCTTTTCTTTCAAGAATCAAATCCAAGTACTAGACCTAGCCATGCAAACCTAGGATCTTGGCCTTGATCTTCCATGTGGACATGACTTTATGGAATAAAAAAATTGAGATGTAGAGAGAGAGAGAGAGAGAGAGAGGGACCGGCCATCAAGGAGGGGGAGGGGAAGCTTCCCTATAAATAGAAGCTCATTCCATGCTTCAAACTCACACCTTCAAGCAATTGCTCTTCCTTCTCTCTAAAAATTCAAGTGTTCTTAGTTCAAAGTTCAAGAACTTCCTTTGTTCTTGAGTGTTCTTGAGCAATACCACCAAACCACTTTCAAATACCACCCTTAGATCCTTAAAGTAGTCCACCTTAGGTTAGTGAGGTTGTTTCTAGGAAAAGAAGTATAACTCTTTTCCTTTCGAAGCAAACCGGACGCCGTTACGCCGCCGATTTCAAAACCGACCAACTTACCGTAGCCGACCACCGCCAAGAAGAACGGTAGTTAAATCTTACTACTTTAAAACTCTACTTACTTTTCCGAAGTATAAAAAGCTTAACCTTGCACTTTACTTTTATGTATCGTATGAATCAAAGCTTGTTACGTTGATCATAGATAAGGGTATCTTTCGGAAACGCATGGTTTATTTTTAAGATGTTTTCAAGCATGCTATGTATCTTAGAGTTGGATGATCTTGTGAAATAATCTTATGAGATGCATGTTTGCAAGTAAAGTTTTACACCGCGGAGTCTTGCATGATAACGAGACACAAAAATCGAGGAAAATAGAAACATGGCACCTAGGGTGTGGTTTAACAAGAGGAATATGTTTTCCGAAAAAGAAGATATTTTAGAAACTACATAATGACCATTTCGAGGGCATTATGTGTGTGTGTGCTCCAATGGGAATCCGGAATAACGGAACCATTGTGAGGTTGTGTGTGTGCGTTCCCATGGGATCCCGGAGCGGCGGAACCATGGTGAGGTATAGCTTGGTCATCTGCGGAGAGGAGCCAATGCAATTGTGTGCCAATGGGAACCCAGCGCGGCAGAACCATTGTGAGGATACTCGGGAACCCGGCGCGGCGGAACCGAGGTTGGGTGTGTAAGGCTTGGTTATCCGCGGTACGGAGCCAATGCAAAAGATTTTGAAAGGCTTGGTTATCCGCGGTTCGGAGCCAATGCCAAAGATTTTGAAAGGATGATTTGTAAGTGGAAAATGGTGACACGGTCTACAACGAGTCGCGTAGGAGAAACCGGGAAATCTTGGACACCAACGTAGTTAAATATCGACTGTGGATGTGTTTATTGTTTGTTATTTGCGATCTATTGTTCGCAAGTTATGGGTTAGTGGGTAGGGTTACTCTATTGAGCTTTCGTAGCTCATGGTGTTACCTTATGGTGACCCTGGCATATTATATGGGTGGTGACGCAGGTATAATATGTCAGATTTCATAGACGAACAGGGCGAGATCTTCACCTTGGAGGCTTCTGGAGCTGAAGGACTGGCTAGGATGGAAGGAGCGGAGCAGTAGATAGGAACCCTAGTTTCCTCCATTATTTGAATAAAAGCACTTTGTAAGGTTTATGATGTAATAACGAGCCAGACTCGCTTCGTTTTTATAGTAAAATGTTTTATTTAACGTACCCAAAATTCCGGGCGTTACAGTAAGTTAGAGAATACATCACATTTTTTTTATTTGGATTGCGATGAAAACTCTAGTATAGGAAAAGTTGAAGACCGCTTACCCCTTAATAGACTCTGCGCGCGATACAACTAAATAAATATCACGATCAACTTCCAAAATTCCGTCCTCTAATCTCGTTCGTTTCTCTCACTCTCAACCATTCTACAAAAAAGATTTCATTGCCAAATGGGGCACATTCAACAATGAAAATATATTTCGTTGCTTAATCGGTACCTTTGATGACAAAATTTATGAAAGTTGCGTTTTGTCGCCAAATGTATTTTAAGTATAACTCTAGACTCAGAATTCCAATTGAGATAATTCAAATTGGGTTTGAATAATAACACAAAGGGCTACAACTTTCATGTTTATCAAAATTGCTAATTTAAATATTTGAAGGTTCAAAATGACATTCGAAATATATTTTAATGTTAAACGCATATGTTATATATTAAATATTTCAATTATGTATTGAAAAGTGTGTGTAGTGCAGTTGGTTGAAGCTTCTATGAAAAACTCAGGCGACTTGGGTTCAAAACCCTACAAGAGAAATAAAGTGGGATTTTTTCCCTTGGGAAATCACAACTTTTAACCTCGATTTTTCGAAAAACTGAGATTATTTCTCTCTAAACAACCACAGTTTTATAATAAAACTGAGACGTAAAGTTGTTAAAGGTCACGGTTTTGTCATTTTTAATCACAATTTTTACTTTTTAGTTACGGTTTGAATGAGTTTCAATCACGGTTTTTATCACGTGGTTAAAAGATACGGACTTTTAGTTACACCTTAATAGACCATGGTTTTGAATGCGAGATTAAAAGTGAAAGATCACACCAAATGACCGAGATCTTTATCTATTTTTGTAGTAGTGGAAGCTGCCACATCTCAATCTCCCAAGTAGAATTAGCAATGCAAGATTGCTTGATACTTCTACAACTAATGGCTCCACCACCTAGGGTAAACACATATCCCGATGTAGACTTTCTAAAAACCTTATCTGTCATAAAGTTTGAGTCTGTGTATGTCACACCCCAAAAATGAGAAGTGACCGGCCGTGAACCATGAGGCTAATCCATGGAACACGCAGCCTAAATAAATCAAAGTAATCGGAAATCAAATGATCACTTTTTTGTTAATAATCAAATCCAAAGTCAAACAATAAAAAAAAGAGAATTTGTTATCTGACAATTGTTTTCAATGCGGAAGCAATTTATTAAAATAAAATTCGAATGAGACACCCTAAGGAGGTCAACCAAAGAAATCCCCGAGATGCCACCAAAGCCCTTGCCTAACTCCCCAACTTGCCTGAAAAAGAAATTGGAATAAATCCGTCAGCTGACGAGCTCAGTGAATAGCAAGTATGTATAATAAATAAAGTTGAATGCGGGGATTAAAATAATTTACCATTAAATCATAATTTGGCATACGAGGTGTCCAACAGAATAATAAATTAATCAATAAAGCCTTTAACCAATGAACATTCTTAGTGGTGATCACAACAATAACTCCATCGACAATGGGAAACCACAATCAAACAGTACCATGGCGAAAATAAATCTCATCAAAATTGGATCTAATATCGAACTTAGAGTCACCAGGGTTGGCAGCCCGTTGTACTTTTCCCTAAGATGATCCAGTGAAAGAAAGCCGTTGAGCATTAGGGTCACTGGCCTAACACGGTCTTTTCCCCAATAGCCTGGGTCACCAGCACGAGAAGGAATAATTTCCCTGGACTTCCGAAATAAATATTCCTATTAATATCCACCAAGTTCTCACCAAAAAGAATATTAACAATTGATCTCAGAAAATTCATCGCATGCCAATTTATACAACAATTTATATACAATTTTGAGTCTCCGAATAACATTCATATAAATTTCTCAAGGAAATACTTTTAAGGGACACATGGAACTTTCGAAAATACGTAACATACTTAACTACTCATCTGATTCCAAAAGTAATGCAATCGAACAATGCAAAACGAGTCTAGCCTGAACAAAGAATCATAGAAATATAATTATCACTAACTGGGTCAATATATCAATAGCAAAGAAAGACCACCTAAAAGAACATTTTACTTACCTAGAATAATTACCCAAATTACTAGACAACTAGCAACCCAAAACTCTAATTTTACTATACCCACATTAGCAACCAAAATCTACCCACGGAAACTCCAAGGATTTCTTTGTTTTCCAAGAACAATACCGTGAGTACGTACCTGTTACCCCTTCAAAATACTCACCTTTGTTCACCAACAAATATGTATAAACCTCATGTACCATATCAGTCCAAAACTATTGATTCTGAAATCACTATCGCAATTAGTATCAAAATAATATAACTAAGAACTCTCCCCGGCCAATCCTAGAGCACCATGCACTGCCGCACCTGACACCACACAACCCACACATCACGCACACCCATGGACCCCATTGCTTTTCAACAGAAAACAAGAGATCAAGATGGAAAATAATATCTCCTCAATTGACACCCAAAGAAATCTTCTTCCAAGGTTTGGCCGCTGCGCTTCTCAAAAGTCAGAAGTTCTTTTTCCACTATTCTCTCAAGATATAACCCTAGTAACCTTTTGAATATCTGACTAAGTACAACTCATATAACTACCCCCTACTAACACGGTACCCTAAACTATAGCTAATATAGAACATAACACAATTTATAAAATTACCATTCGGTTCAACTATTTTACCCAACATCAATCTCATACCCCAAATATTACATATCGTGTCAACAATATCCATAGTGCGCACAAATAATTAGTTGGGACCCAATCAGAAGACCAAATAATAATGGCAATATAAATAATTAAAATAAACAAAAATGCTAGGGCGTAACAGTGTACCCATAAGGTACCAAACTCTCTGACCGGAACACTAACATATGATCTCTAGTTCTTTTCAGATACTTGAGTATATGTTTCATTGCAGCCCAATGCTCTTGCCCAAGATTAAAACTGAAATCTGCTAATCATGCCAATAGCAAAACAAATATCAAGTCTAGTACACAGCATAGCATACATGAGATTTCCTACTACCGAGGCATAAGGAACTTCCTTCACTTTCTCCATCTCCTCAGGTGTCTTAGGACACTAATCCTTAAATAGGTTGATTCGGGTTTAGATACTCTGTAAGGGGTCTTGGTGGTTGGCTTTTGAATGTACAAAATCAACCAGTAATTGAGAAAATGAATTGTTCTTCAATAAAAGTTTTTTTGTAACCGTGTACAAAAAGACTGTAGAGGAGGCCCGTTCAAGTATCTAATTCATCAATTCGTACTTTTTGCTGCCAAAACAACTAAAGTCAACAACCTTAGGCACTTTATCCTTTGACCTCTTTTTGTCCAATCCAAACAACTACAACCGGAGTACCATGTTTGTTGACCTCTCTATTGAGTTTTAGTCTTTAGTTTATTGGGAAAATGTGGGAAAATCATTGCTTCTGTTGAAGTAGTTACCCCTACTTCTGCTGACTATATTCCTCCCACGGTTTAATTTGGTGCATCTGAATCAACAGTCCTCCCTCTTGAAACTTTCTAGATTTTTGGGGTTTCAGTCTTATTCTGTGTCTTTGCAAATTCTGCTCTTGCGATATACCGGGAAAATAAAGAAAGGAAATTAAAAGAATTTCTCTCGTTATTTTGTTACATGTTAGACAAGTCTGTGATGCTATTTTACTAACTTAACACTTCAACAAGTGCGTCAACTTTTCTGTCTAGGAATTAAAAGTACATATCACTGTGTATTTAAGGGCAGTTGCCTTATATTTGGATTAACGGTCTCAATTTTAAAAAATATATTGTTAATTAATTTAAGAAAAGGTGTCATATTTAGGTCTTCCCTTAAAAATATTCGCCCAAAAGTCAAGACAAATGCAATATGATCAAACACATCAATCCTCGTGCTTTATGTTGATTTTTTTTTTTTTAATACAAAAATAGGGATAGTCTTTCTGGATGCACCTATGGTAGTTCTAAGAATACGAAATGAATCGAGCACACCTCAATAAGAACATATTAAAATCAAGTGGCTTAATTAGTTCTAAGAATTCAACAGCAAATAAGAAGAAAATTAAAAAAAAAGAATAAGAAAGAATGCCATCGGTGAAAAATGGGACGCATGATCTTGATCTCTGAGCCGGCCAGGTGAAGCTCAATTTGGCAAAGCTACCACAAATGGTCTTGCGTCGGCATGATGTAAGTTTGGAATTTGGAGGATCTGCTAACACCAACCCCCTAATTCCTCTGTTGTAGTTGTAGATAGATCACCTTCCCAATATGGGCGGGCCCCACAAAACTAAACCTATATATAAATGGGTAATCTAGTCTAGCTATCTCTATGAACATAAAAACATAGACAGACACATACTAATACCATTCCAAGAGCTACAGAGCCCATCACCATGGCTACGACAACTGAAGAGTGTTGTCTAAAGCCCAGAGAAACCATATCATCGGATGCCCCTGACACGAAAAAAGAACAAGATGAGGAAGAAGAGGAGCTTTTCGAGATCGATTTTGAGGTTTGTAGCAGCATCCCTCCACCTCATTATAACTGGGAGAACTACGTCACTTCAACCAACAATATTGCCCTTATGGCCAACTGTTTGCTACCCATATCCGACCTCTCCAACGCTGTTCCGATGGTCTCTAAATCTCACCATGCTTTCCCCTTGACAGAAAAGCCCGGTGTCCTCATCTTCGCAGAGTCCATGGCAGGAGATTTTCTTGGGCTCCCGTCTTCTTTGGGTTCAATGAGTATGATATTGAATTGAACAGCATCCCCGCGAAAAAGCAAAAATATAAAAACACGACAAAGAAACTGTTATTTGGACTCATGTTCTGCTTTTCTCTAGGATTTCTCTGATAACTAAAAATTTAAATATTGCTTTGCTGGTATTAGTTTCTTCTTTTAGTGTTTCTTAAGACTGGATAGTACAACATCTTCAAAAAATAAATATATAAAAGTGCATAGTGCAAAACTTTATTATATGCGTCAGAGTGGTGAGAAAAGTTTGTTGAAGCTATACGTTACGTATAGCTACTGGGGTTCATTGCGACGTGTGTCTTGTGCTCATTGTTTTTTTTTTTTCCTTTCCTTAATGGGATTTTTTTTGGTTAAGCGTAGTGCTATTGGATGAAAAATAGGCAATTATGGATATGTAATTATACACTTAATGATACACATCAGCTTTTGCTCATTGGAATTAGTTCTTTGGTTTCGAATTGGTGTGTCGTGGTAGTGGAAACTGTGGACACCTCTGCGAAAGGGCATCACCACACAATGATTATTGCTACACGTTTTATTCATATATGTCAAAATCATGGATACTCCCATGGCTAGGAATATCGCCACACGATAATGGTTGCATTCGGTAGAGTCGACACTTAGTTAAATAAAACTAAGGAAACAAATAGAGATTCTGAAAACGAAAGCCAAAAGTACGATAGGGGAAAGACGTTAGGCACCCCTTTTTCGCCCGGTCGCAAGACTGGCCCATATTCATTCAACATACAATTATTATTTGTTTTTTTTCAATCTTACAAATAATTGATTATAAAACGTTTAAACAGTTAATAGGTGAATCAAGATAGTAAGTAAACCACATGCAACAAATTACAAAAAAAACGGACCCTATCCCAACAAATAGATCTGATAACCAACAAATAGATTTCACGGCTCGCAGATCCCACTGGATCGATGTACCGACCGACTAATCGTAGTGGTAGCCGGAGTTCGTCCTCACACCAGAATACTAACAGTCATAGTAAAATCAAAATATGAGATTACGAATTGAAATACACGATCACAAAGAGAGTACAATCACAAAGAAGAGAGAGGATCAAGAGATACACAAACACTGGGAATATTATTGCTTTAAGTCTAAGTACATGTATGGGGGGTGTCCTAGGAGGAAACTCCTTTACATAAGATGACAAACACCACACCATCTTCCTAGCACCTTCCTAGGCATTATCATTTCCTCTGGGAAAGTTACAAGCATCATATTATAAACCGAACCATAGGCGCTTTGGCCTCACTCCCTTGAGCCCTCAATAGTTTAATTACTTCAGATTGAGGGTGATTGATTGGATTGCTTCTCAAACCCTATGAACTAGAATGGGTACTTGGGGGTTTAATCGCTCCGATTGCGACTTCTCACAAAGAGTTAGGGTTTTCTTAGAGTAAATATAGGGAGTGATTTCTGCAGAGTTTCATGGCACAAGATGGGGTGAATGAGTTGTAATTTCGGAATCCTAATGCCCTTTTTTTATAGCCAACGGATGACTCACTTCAGCCAATCAAATGACAAGAATCAATATATAAAGAAATTTAGGGCTCTAAGAACTCTGTTCGGAATCGATTTCGTAACCCTAAAGTAATCTTTGAGCCTACTAGGGTTTGTGCTCAAATCAAATGATGACAGAATGATCTAGAATTCTAGGCAAAACGATCTGGCGGCCATCTAAATGAGTAGCGACCAGCACTGTAATATTCTGGAATTTTTAATAAATTAAATATTTCGTAATATTAATTCAATAATTATTTTCCTTTATTTATATGTTTTAATTAAATAAATCTCAATTTAATTAGTTAAAGACCGTCGAAAAATCAATTCAAGTTTTCAAAATTCACAAAAAATATTTTCTATGATCATCGAGATTACTCTTTCATTAAGCAAGACTGCGGTTAGCCTCGCAATAATTTTGTGACATTACGATTAAATTCTTAGAATTTTCGAACCGAAAACCGGACGATTGAACACTGCGATGCACATTCCTGCTCATGCATGTACTAATTTCTACACTCTCCCACACCCAATTATCCTCCCTCCCTCACAGTACACTCTCCCTCTCTCAGTCTCTCTCTCTCTCTCTCTCTTCTCCCTCTCCTTCTCTCTCTCTCTCTCTCTCTCTCTCTCTCTCTCTCATCTCTCTCTCTCTCTCCTGCTCCAGCCACAACCAGCTGGAAATAGCTATCTGCAGCTGCCATCAGCACAGCCGGCTCCCACCTGCTCCATAACCGGTTAACACCACCCTCACCTGTCCCTCCAAATTTCTATAAATACCACCCTTTACCTCCTCCGAAATCACCACAACAACACAGCTCTCCCCTCTGTGAGTTCAGAACTAGTAGAAGGGTAGGAGAGTGAGAGCTTAAAGCACCGGCCATGGAGGATTAGAGAGAGAAAGCTTAGAGAGAGAAAAGTGGATTTCGCTCGTACACCAACCCAAACTCGATATTACCAACCTTCCATACCCATCTCTAGCACCTCAGAACCACCACTAATTACCCCAGAACCAAGCCTAGCTGCCGTTATCCAGTCGTCTTCTTCGACGACCCGTTTTACCTGAAACTTTGTTTTGAGCTAAATTGAATGGAAGAGAGGTAGATATCCTTTTTGTTAATTTTAAGAAAACCAATTGTTGAACTTGTTTTTCTTTTGGTTAAGTTAATTGTTTGGCATTTTTTGTTTTCATTCATAGATATGTGTGTATTGGGTAACAACTTTTATTATTCGCTGCTACATGAGATGTGAGCATAAAGTCCAACGGGCGACATTGTAGAAAAATCATGTTATGGTTAATGAATCAATAGCATGGAGTTATGATTTTTCGGTACCTTGTAAACCCCAAAACAGTTGTAGGTCATGAGTGTGGTTGGACATCACACTACGAAGGCATACGCTTATTATGCTGCTATATGATAGAATGTTTGACTCCGTCATTGAGGTAGTGACCTTAAGCAAATAAGTGGATATAATGTGATTGTCCATATATATTGAACATGATCTAAATAATGAACACCCTATGTATATGATAACCGTGAATTTAGAAGGGTAGTTCTACTACGGTTTATTTGTTGTCCTTAGACCTGAGAGGCTAATATAATATTAATTGCTTGTTTGTGTAACTTTGATATTGTCAATCGGTGATGCTGATGTAAAAGGCTATATACGGACATGTTGGGTTATATGCTGGCAATTATATTATATTAGTGCTCAACATGGAATCCGTTATTCTCTATTTAAGAGAAAGTATATTCAAGCAATTTTCACAATAACATTGGACCAAAATAAACCGGCCGGTGACATTTTCTTTTAAAATGTTATTTATTATTATAGTATAATATACAAAAAGGTTTTTCTAAAACTTTTTGGGGTCCAATTAAGAAAGTGAAAATTAAGTTTTCAGATACATGAATGAAATTATTCTACGGTTCTAATTCATGTGGAATATAGTATAATGGAAGGATATAAATAAATTCGTAGGAAAGGGCCTCACTGATAATTCTCTATAGTTAGAATGTAATTACAATATGTTGATGGACATGATTGTAATATGTGGATGTGATAATATCTGTATAACGGATTGATCAGGAAGAGGGGAAAAGTGGTTCCCTAAGAAAGTGGTCCATGATAAGTCATGGGTCTTTCCACAACTAACTGAATGAGAACCCTAAGGGATCCCACCACTGTTCTCTCCAAAACTTACGTTGCCTATAAATGTGTGGCTAGGATATTCATAGTTGGCCATCAGAACTATTTGAATATTTGAGAGAGTTACAATGGAGAGAGCAAGGTGAAATACCCAAGGAGGCAATACGCTTTAGTGGATTGCTTAGTGAGAGTCATTTATCCGTGGTGTTATTCACAGAGTTTTTCGTTCTATCCATGAAGTCGTTCACGGAGTGTTCATTCGTGGGTTTATTCACGGAGTTTTATCCGTATCATCTGTGGAGTATTTGCTAAGAGGTGGGTATTCGTTGAATCAAACAGAGTCTGTAATCAAGTGGAGATCCAGAGGTATGTATCTATTTTCGGATAGATTCCAACAGTGGTATCAAAGCCTCCCACTTAGACTGCATGATTTTGTTTTGTTGGATCTCATGTTTCTACCAGTATGATGTTTGCCTTTTTTCGATTCTTCGTTCATTCCGCAAATAGGCACAATATCATGAGTACTCTGATTTTCCCTTTTGTTTACTGCGTACATGGTACACGTTGATAATAGTCTGACTATGTTTTATAAACCATGTGTTTTTGATACTGCTATGAAACAAAAGAGAAGATGATGCTTGCATGTCTGCTAATTTAAAGTTTAATTACAAGAAGACAAAGCTAGAACTAGAAGAAGCATGATATTCTTGTTTTCTAGTTACTGACTGCATATTATATCTTCGTGTATGTAGAGTTTCTAGTTCTTTAAAAGGACTAATGATTTATATGTGATATAAATTAGTAATATCCCCTTTATAATTAGTAAGTGCTGAATAGGATATTTGCTTGTAAAATAATTCCTCTGGCCCTCCATTGTCGATAAATAAAAATCTAATCAATTGGGATCTACTTGACACCAAAAGGATCCGTTAGGTTTTAATTGATTAGTTGTTTTATTTATTCCATAAAAGGTTTATGTACAACTAGTGGGAGTGTCGACTAAAAATGAAGGCATAATCTTACATGTATATGTGATATTTGTGAACAATGGAAGCACTTGTACAAATTTGATATAGCAACCAAAAGGTGCTATATGAGTTGATTTGTAGGCCAAAAGAAAATTGGGAGTCATGGATAAATAGAATATAACATGAGATGTTTTCATGACATATAGTAACTATATGCCCTTTTAACATGTATGCATCATATTTCAAAAGAAATTTTTGTATATGCTGTTTTGGGTTCCCAATTGTCACTAAGATTGTTATGAATGTAATTGTTGCATTTGAGCATGGGTACTTTATCATTGTAGTGACTGTTACCATTGTAGATAAAAATCCCAGTCCAATGGTTTTTCACATATTTGAAATGAAAAAAAAAACCTATATTAGATCCTTTTGCTTTTTCAATACTTTTGTGTGCTAATTGATGCATGATGCAGATTCAAAATGACCAACTTCAATCCCTTGTCCAAAATTCTTGATGACAACGTTTGGTGGGACCAAACTTGTTGGATTGGAAAGAAAACCTGATCATTGTTCTCACTCATGAAAAGGTTGCCTATGTCCTTAATACTGATCCACCAGAGCTTGTTGTAGACCATGATGATGAAGAGGGCAGCACAAGCCTTTGCAAAATGCATGAGGCAGATCAAGTTGACAAGTGCTATATATTGGCCTCTATGTCCAATATACTACAGAAACAACACCAAAAGTTTTCCCCCTGCAAAAGATATGATGACTAATTTGCAGGAATTATTTGAAGAACAGAGCCGTACTACTCGCTATCTCACCATGAAACATCTGATGGGTACAAAGATGGTGAAAAGGAACTCCGGTTCGTGAACATGTTCTAAAAATGATTTCTTATTCTAATGAGCTGGAAGCTTTGGGTTCACAAGTTGATCCTGAAACGAAGGTGGATTCAATCCTCGCTTCGTTATCAGAAGATTTTGATAATTTCATCATGAGTTTCAATATGAACAGGACAACGGTATCATCATCTGAGCTGCCTCAATATGTTGCAAGGAGCAGAGGATCTTTTTACTAAAAAGGGATCAGTTGAACCTAATGTGATGATGAGTGAAAAAACTTGTGCTTCCAGGTTCAAGTCTAACAAAGGCAAGAACAATGGAAGCAAAATGGCTCTAAGTTCCAGAAAGCTCTTGGTGTGAAAAAGGATATAGATAAGAATAAAGGAAAAGGCAAGGGCAAAGGAAAGGCAAGGATTCTTGTTTCTATTGTGTAAACCAGGCCATTAGAAGAGAAACTGTCGTCACTATTTGGCAACGGTGAAAAAGGACAAACCTTCGGAAGGTATGTCAAATTTACTCATGTTGAAAACCAATTTAATGATTGGTCCTCCTAATGCTTGGTGTGTAGATTCTGGTGCAACTTCACATATTTGCAATGTGTTGCAGGGGTTCAAGCAGACCCGAAAGCTTAATGATGGGGAGATGCTAATAAAGTTGGGAACGAGTGCAACTGTTGCAGCGGTTTCCATCGGAACTTTTTATTTGGAATTATCTTTTAATAGGACCTCTTGTTTTAGAAGATTGTCTATTTGTGCCAGAAAATTCGTAGGAATTCAATTTCTGTTTCAAAGTTGATTTCTTCTGGTTATTCACTTTCGTTTCTTCGAAAGTTGTTATTAAGCATAAGAATAAATTTGCGGTTTCTGGCAATTTAACAGATGGGTCTTTATTTTGTTAGTCCTATTGGTAATTCCATTAATTGTGTTGAGAATGATACATCCAGTAATGTGTTACCCCTTAAAAGGAAAAGGGATGTCAATCAAACTTACATGTGGCACTTGAAACTTAGTCATATCAATTTAGAACGTCTAAATAGATTGGTTAAGGATGGGACATTAGATTTTTTTACAAATTGAGCCGTATCCAGTTTGTGAGCCATGCTTGCAAGGAAAGATGACCAAATTATTTTTCTAGGAAAAGGGATTAGAGCTACTGGAGTTTTGGAATTGATACACACTGATGTTTGTGGTCCTATAATTCACATGGCTAGAGGTGGTTTTTACTATTTCATTACATTTACTGATGATTTTTCGAGGTACGGATATTTGTACCTAATGGAACATAAATCGGAATCTTTTGAAAAATTTAAAGAATTTCGTAATGAGTAGAAAAACAACTCGGCAAAAGTATCAAAACTCTTCGATCAGATCGTGGAGGAGAATATCTTTTAGATGATTTTTGAAATTATCTAAAAGATGGTGGTATCATATCTCAGTTGGTTCTCCGAGAACACCACAGCATAATGGGGTGGCAGAAAGAAGAAATAGAACCTTATTAGATATGGTTCGTTCAATGATGAGTATATCTGAATTGCCAATATATTTTTGGGGTTATGCATTGGAGATGGGTATTTACTTGTTGAATAGAGTCCCGACTAAATCAGTACCTACAACTCCACATGAATTATAGGCTGGGAAAAGCCTAGTCTGAAGCATATTAAAATATGGGGTTGCCCAGCACATGTCAAGAAACAAATGTTGACAAATTGGAATCAAAGGACTGATAGATGCATTTTTCTTGGATACCCCAAGACGTCATTTGGTTACTAATTTTTATAATCGTAAGGAACAAAAAGTTTTTGTAAGCAGGAAATGCTACTTTCCTTGAAGAGGATTTTATTTTCAATGAAAATAGATCAAGAATTGTTCTTGAGGAAGTAACTAGTCAACCAATAGTTGGGGCAAGCACAAACAGTGAAGAACAAGTGGAAAGGCCCACTGACATATTATGGCACAAGAGCCTCGAGCGAAAGTAAAAGGGTCATTAGAGCACCTGTTAAGTTAACATGGTTAAATGAGATTTACCATATGGAGTCAGAATTATCTAATGATGATCCTGTTCTTACTTGGAGGCTATTAATGATATAGATGCTGAGCATTGGCGAAAGGCAATGGAGTCATAAATGGACTCAATGTATTCTAATGAGGTTTGGACCTTAGTGGATAAACTTGAGGGTATTAAACCCATAGGTTGTAAAATGGGTCTACAAAGAAAATTAGGGTCTACCGGTAAGGTAGAGACCTATAAAGCAAGGTTAGTGGGCGAAAGGGTATAATCAAAAGGCTGGTATTGATTATGAGGAAACTTTTCCCCAATAGCAATGATAAAATCCATTAGAATTCTTTTGTCCATTGCTGCACACTATGATTATGAGATATGGCAAATGGATGTTCTCTTGAATGGTTATATTCAAGAAGAAATTTACATGGACCAGCCTGAAGGTTTTACATCCTGTGGTCAAGAACATCAAGTGTGCAAATTAATGAGGTCAATATATGGGCTCAAACAAGCATCTCGCAAGCATGGAATATTTGTTTCGATGAAGCAATCAAATCGTTTGATTTTCACAAAACATGGATGAACCTTGTGTTTACAAGAAGGTTACTTGGGAGTGCCATTTATTCTTGGTTCTTTATGTTGACGACATACTACTCATTGGAAATGATGTGGAAGCAATGACATCAGTTAAAGTATGGTTGTCTAATCACTTCGCAATGAAAGACCTTGGTGAAGCCAATTATATACTCGGGATCAAATTGTTTCGAGGACCGAAAGAAAAGATTAATAGGTCTTTCGCAGATAAATTATATTGAGAAAATTTTGGCTAGATTTAGCATGCAAGATTCTAAAAAGGGTTTTGTACCTTTCGGCATGGAATCCACCTCTCTAAAAGTATGGGTCCAAAGACACAAGGAGAGAGAGATAAGGATGAGGAATTGCCCTTATGCTTCAGCTGTGGGAAGTCTCATGTATGCAATGCTATGTACTAGGCTAGATATCATCATGCTGTGAGCATTGTGAGTAGATACCAATCCAATCCAATCCAGGTCCGGATCACTGGACAGCGGTGAAACACATCTTCAAATATTTGAAGAGGACAAAACACTATTATTTAGTGTTTGGTAGTGACACATTGGTTGTTGAAGGTTATACAGATTCAAATTTTCAATCTGATAGAGATGATAGAAAATCAACCTCTGGGGTTTTGTGTTCACTCTTGGAGAGGGAGCTATAAGTTGGAGAAGTTGTAAGCAAGATACCACTTGCAGACTCGACTACTGAAGCGGAGTATGTGGCTGCAAGTGAAGCTGCAAAAGAAGCTGTTTGGATTCGAAAATTCATTCAAGAATTGGGTGTTGTTCTACAATTGAATCTCCTACAACAATTTTTTGTGATAACACTGGTGAAATTGCACATGCTATAGAGCCCAGGGCTCATCAAAGACAAAGCACATTGAGCGTAGATTTCACTTGATACGTGACATCGTTAACCGAGGAGATGTGGCAATAGCAAAAGATTGCCTTCGGCGGAAAATGTATGCAGATCCCTTTGACAAAAGCTTTACCTCAAAGGTGTTTGAGAAGCATCTTGAGTCAATGGGTGTGAAGTACATGTGTGATTGGGTTTTAAGTGCAAGTGGGAGAATGTTAATTTTATGCCAGGAAAACCAATTGTTGAACTTGTTTTCTTTTGGTTAAGTTAATTGTTTGGCAATTTTTGTTTTCATTCATAGATATGTGTTTATTGGGTAACAACTTTTATTATTCGTTGCTACATGAGATGTGAGCATAAAGTCCAACGGGCGACATTGTAGAAAAAATCATGTTATGGTTAATGAAATCAATAGCAGGGAGTTATGATTTTTCGGTACCTTGTAAACCCCAAAACAGTTGTAGGTCATGAGTGTGGTTGGACATCACACTACGAAGGCCTACGCTTATTATGCTGCTATATGATAAAATGTTTGACTCTGTCATTGAGGTAGTGACCTTAAGCAAATAAGTGGATATAATGTGATTGTCATATATATTGAACAGGATCTACATAATGAACACCCTATGTATATGATAACCGTGAATTTAGAAGGGTAGTTTCTACTACGGTTTTATTTGTTGTCCTTAGACCTGAGAGGCTAATATAATATTAATTGCTTGTTTGTGGAACCTTTGATATTGGTCAATCGGTGATGCTGATGTAAAAGGCCATATAAGGACATGTTGGGTTATATGCTGCAATTATATTATATTAGTGCTCAACATGGAATCCGTTATTCTCTATTTAAGAGAAAGTATATTCAAGCAATTTTCACAATAACATTGGAACCAAAATAAAACCGGGCCGGTGACATTTCATTTTAAAATGTTTATTTATATTATAGTATAATATACAAAAAGGTTTTTCTAAAACTTTTTGGGGTCCAATTAAGAAAGTGAAAATTAAGTTTTTCAGATACATAAATGAAATTATTCTACGGTTCTAATTCATGTGGAATATAGTATAATGGAAGGATATAAATAAATTCGTAGGAAGGGCCTCACTGATAATTCTCTATAGTTAGAATGTAATTACAATATGTTGATGGACATGATTGTAATATGTGGATGTGATAATATATGTATAACGGATTGATCAGGAAGAGGGGAAAGTGGTTCCCTAAGAAAGTGGTCCATGATAAGTCATGGGTCTTTCCACAAACTAACTGAATGAGAACCCTAAGGGATACCACCCACTGTTCTCTCCAAAAACTTACGTTGCCTATAAATGTGTGGCTAGGATATTCATAGTTGGCCATTAGAACTATTTGAATATTTGAGAGAGTTATAATGGAGAGAGCAGGTGAAATACCCAAGGAGGCAATATGCTTTAGTGGATTGCTTAGTGAGAGTCATTTATCCGTGTGTTATTCACAGAGCTTTTCGTTCTATCCGTGAAGTCATTCGCGGAGTGTTCATTCGTGGGTTTATTCACGGAGTTTTTATCCGTATCATCTGTGGAGTAGTCGCTAAGAGGTGGGTATTCGTTGAATCAAACAGAGTCTGTAATCAAGTGGAGATCCAGAGGTATGTATCTATTTCCGATAGATTCCAACACTTTTCTCTTCATTAATTCCAAAGTATATGTTATCAATTTTTGGCCTTAGGAGAGAATCTAAATCGATCCCTAAAGTCAAAACTCAGTTTCGGAGGAAACATTGCAAAACCAGAAACAACCTTGCGGTTGTAAGGTCGAATCAAGCGAGGCGCAATCTTTTGGCCCGTCGTAGTTTACGGCCGCTCACTTTAAAAAAAACAGAAACTCATTTTAATTAAATCTAAAACCTGATATTTTTAGTTTATTTAAAATTATGTTTCGTCTGGAAAATATTATTGTTTGAAGCTCCAAATTTATTGTCATTGATTGATTATTTTGGGAAATTGATGGATTAATATTATGATGTGGTTTGATGATATTGAGATTCGAGATTGGGGAATAAGAAGTTTTGTTAAAAATTTTATATTATTGATTATTTGTTTCATTTAGTAAAACTTAAAGAAGGGGAATTAGTTGCTAAAAAAAAAGTATTTTTATTATTATTACACGTAGTATATCATAAGCTAAGTAAAAACTTTTAAGTTCTTTTTAAGTATGGAATCAAGTAATTAAAAAATTTAAAGGGTGATAACATATTAAAAAAAAAATAGACTTAAGACTAAAGTTTCAAATTTTATATTAAAATATAGCACATTGTGACACCCAAAACAAAAAAATAATATATGTATTAAAGAAGTTCTAATTTTAGTGTATAAACTTTAAGGTAATTATTATCTAAAAAAATTTTAAAATGTATATATAATTATATTTTAGTATAAAAAAAGAAATCTCTAAAAAGAAACTAACAACAAAATTGGTTTCAAAAAGCAATTAATTTTGTCAATGATTTACTTAGTAATAGATATTTCATACTACAAAATGGTGAAATTAGTATTTTGTCACTAGGATTAATAAATGGTTATCTAGCTGTTGATGATTAATTATTTATGGATTATAATAAGGAGACGACTAATCAAATTAAAGCGTCAAGGTTGCGACTACAGATTTTATGGATGTGTTTCTAGAATTTTGATAAGTATTTATGTTGTTGATATTCTGCTTGTAAGAACGTAGAAAATTGAACAATAGGCATCTTTGGGGTTGTCAAGGCCAGATTGAAAAATGTTTAGACATTAATAAGGCAAGAGAAATAAAAGGACTTGACCATGTGGAGAGTAAACCTAAACGGAAGTCACTTGAAATGAAGGGGGCGCTAGCAGGTCAAACCTAAAACGAATCTCGGAATGAAGGGCGGCTGGAAGATCTCTGATAGAGAAACGAATGATTTAGTACCTAAATAGAGTCCTTGGATAAAGGGCGGTGGGATAGAGAAATGAATGATTTAGTACCTAAAATAGAGTCCCTCGATAAAGGGCAGAGGGAAGGATTCTAGCGGAAAGAACGTGATTTGGAAATTCTAGTTATGACGTGTCATGAATAACTTCGGTGGGACCTTTACCTCTTGCTATGGTTGTAGGTGATTACTACAAGAAAATGTGGTTTTAGCAGCATTTTTTATTACCAGCATGTCATAAAATGTCGAAAAAGCTAGTTATTTTTCAGCATTAATACTAATGCCGGTTAAATACCTTAAAACCAGCATTAGGCCTAAATGCCGTTAAAAGGTACTTAAAACCGACTTAACTAAAAAAAACTGCCATTTTAGTCTAATTATGGACGTCAATGTTCTAGAAACATGCACGAATTTTCATCCTTTCTAAAATGACGTCATATGTTTACACCCCAGAATCTTCCCTTTTTTCCCCAATCTTTTGAAATACCTCCTAATTTTTCTTCCGTTCAGTACTTTATAGCCCTGTAACAACCCCGATTTTTAACGAATAAAAATCTCGTTGTTATTTTAAATTTCGTTAAATATTTGAATTTTATTTGAATTATCTCTTGGGTGGCTATTTGATTTCTTGTAATTCCGTCATAGTGAGATTTTGACTAGAAACCCTACTGTATCAATTTAGTTAGTTTCTAACCAACTAGTTGATGGAACTAGACTAACCTAGTTACTAGTCGAAACCTTTTGAACCTCCTTGAACCTTTTACCATTACCCATTGGTCCATAATTGCAAGGGCAATCTTTACCCATTGGACAATAGCTCCTCCATTATTATATCTTGATAAGTACATGTATATATATACATATGTGTATTTGCCACATGCAAAAGGACATGTAGTCTTTCCTAAAAGCTTAGTTTATTATATAGTACCTTGTCCTTTATTATCCATTGGTTAATAACTACAAGGGAAAACTATTACCCATTGGGTAATAGCCTTGGTCTTCCAACAAAGTACAAGGTATCATTTTAATATTCAAGTATGGGATTCTTCCTTCCTAGCTAAGAAATTACTCCATTGTCCTCCTTTAGTACCATTATATATTGTTTTAAACACAATATCTTGTACCAATATTCTCCTTGCCCCACAAGTCTTGCAGAATCAAATCTAGTACAAAAATAGCCATGCAAGCCTAGAGATTGCCTTTGATCTTCCAAGATTCATGCCATGTGTCAAGTGAGACTTAGAGAGAGAGAGATGAGAGGGCCAAGGCTTTGCCCATAAATAGAAGGCCATTCCAAAGCTTGAACTCACACCTCAAAGTCATTTGCTCTTCCTTCTCTCTAGAAATCTCGGATTCCAGTTCCTGGCAGCCTCTGCCCCTTCAAAAATCTCAGTTTTGCTCCTTCTTAAGTTAGTTTTTAGAACCAACTTCCTCCGAGAAAGTTGTAGAGCACTTCGAGAGCTTCAAGTTAGGCTCAATAATCACCCCAATCGGTGAAGAAATGACAAAGATATTAGTCATCCGAAGTTCAGTGAACATTCTCAGATTTCCATTTCCAGACAGCTTTACTGTCACTTCCTTTATACCCATTTTTCTCCTATCTAAAGTCGTTTCTAGGATAAACTTTCTTCACAAAAGTTGTAGAGAATTTCTTGAGCTTCGATTTGGACCCAAGAAAAAGCATATTCGGCCAAAGATTGACGAGTTACTGCCATCCGAAGTTCGGTCCAGATTTGGACGTTTTCACCGTCCCGTAGAATTTTCCAACTTGCTTATTCGGCCCCGACTAGTTTCGGATCAAGTAGGATATTCTTACCCTATTCCCTATGTATGGTATTAAATCAATATGTTGGAGAAATAGAATGTCTTTAAGTAATACTTTGATCATTTCTTTCAAAAGTAGATAAGGTTATCTTTATTCCAGTATTCGTATTTGATATTAAAGATGGTTATGAGCATTCTTGTATGAATTGCTTGTATTACTTGTGACACGATAAAGCATAAGTGATTTATCACTCCAAGGGCATCCGAACATGTGGCGTTATGCTTTAAGCGTGTGATTTGAGTATGCTAAGTAGTATGGAGTTGAATAATGTTGTTAGTTTAAAGATTGCAATGAATGTCGTATGATTGTTTATGTGGTAAAGTTTTACACCGCGAAGTCTTGCATGATAACGAGACACGAAAACCGAGAAATAGAAACATGACACCTAGGGTGTGGTTAGCAAGAGGAATATGTTTTCCGAAAAAGAAGATATCTTAGAAACTACATAATGACCATCTCGAGGGTATTATGTGAGTAGTGTGTGTGTGCCTATGGGAACCCGGCGCGGCGGAACCATAGTGAGGATACTTGGGAACCCGGCGCGGCGGAACCAAGGTAGGGGTGAGTAGCTTGGTTATCCGCGGTACGGAGCCAATGCAATGTGTGCCAATGGGAACCCGGCGCGGTGGAACCGAGGTTGGATGTGTAAGGCTTGGTTATCCGCGGTACGGAGCCAATGTCAAATGATTTTGAAAGGCTTGGTTATCCGCGGTACGGAGCCAATGCGAATGATTTGAAAAGGTTGATTTGTAAATGTGAAAATGTTGACACGGTCTACGATGAGTCGCGTAGGAGAAACTCAGAGATTCTTGGACACCAACGATAGATGATTAGTGATTATGGATCTGTTGTCATTATTAGTTTGATTTCTATGATCGTTTGTTTGTAAGCTATGGGTTTAGCGGGTAAGGATTTCCTATTGAGCATTGTAGCTCACGGTGTTACCTTGTGGTGACCCTAGGCATATTATATCGGTGGCGACGCTGGTATAATGTGTCAGTCCTTGTAGATTGTCACGCCCTCGATTTTCAACATAAATAATAATCATTTTCAATAAATACAATCAATATTGACGCACCGATAATACCCAAATGACTTATTTTTTTTCAGTTCTCAAACTTAAAATTCAAACGTTACAACCCCAGCTCGAAACCCCAAGATATACAAATATCAAATAATATTACATTTTACTTTAATCAATCTTTTGAATACTAATTCCAAACAAATGCCAATTTTATTGTCGCCTCTTTTATACCTTCGAAACCCACGATCAACAGGCACACAATGCACGCCATGCCAACTTCCTTGTTTAATACCTGAAAATAATAGGTTGAGCTACACTAGCCCAGTAGAGAAATCTATACGCAAGTTATAGGAAAATATGATGAGTTATGCATCTAGGAAGAAAGAGTAACGATAGATAAGCCCAAGTACACAAGACTGTCAACAGCAACACACTATGATCAGGGATTCTAGGCGACCTATATGAAGGATCTATCTACTCATATGTCAAATAAGGACCATCAATATTCCTACATCATTCTAAGTAAATAAACAACAGCTTTAGTACCGTTCATTACATCTCGAACAATTTCACAATCTTTCACATTTCACATTTCATCACCAAATCTCATTTCTCATTATCACCAGTCATTAGAATCTCTTTCCTCAACTTCATAAACCAATTTTTGTGTCACGTGTCTGAGCTTAAGCTCTTGCCAGGCACTTGCTCGATAACGAGCCCTGAAAGCGTACGATTTGAGCATATATCTCCCAGGCATTTACTCATTTAAGAGCCCTGTAATTATACGATTTGAGCATAAAGCTCACAGGCATTTACTCATTTAAGAGCCCTGTAATTATATGATTTGAGCATAAAGCTCCCAGGCATTTACTCATTTAAGAGCCCTGTAATTATATGATTTGAGCATATAGCTCCCAGGCAATTACTCATTTAAGAGCCCTGTAATTATACAATTTGAGCATAAAGCTCCCAGGCATTTACTCATTTAAGAGCCCTGTAATTATATGATTTGAGCATATAGCTCCCAGGCAATTACTCATTTAAGAGCCCTGTAATTATACAATTTAAGCATAAAGCTCCCAGGCATTTACTCATTTAAGAGCCCTGTATATTCTCATTGTGTCCGATTGTTATTCACATTTCGATTTGCGTTTCCAATTTACAAGCACCAAACCATCTCTTTGTGACCATTTGTCATCCACGTTCATTCCACGTTCCACAAACATCAAATCATTCAATCGAATCCAAAAGTCATTTAATCAAACAAGTACTTCTCAACCAATTACGCACTTCACAATATTTCTAATAATCTACGATGTTCACAGACTCTTTTATGCTATTATAGCCTTTACGACAATACTCCAACTATGCTAACGAAAAACCAACGGCACAGATACGTTCGACGAGTCGTACGATACGATCTTTCAAGCTTATGAATGATTGTCAGATATTCTAATTTTCAGCAGAGCAGTCCGTGTTGAAAAATTTATTAAAAATAGCATACTCAATATTTTTCAATGATTCCAATGCCAAAACATCACCAACTTACCCATCTTTAAAACCTACAAGGACCCATAACCAATAGAATCATTTAACCATAGCAAACGATGAAAAATGCATCTCTATACGCTGCCCAGATTTCCAGATTATAGGGCAATCTTCTAAAAATCATAATAAATCGAGTTCTTAATATTTTTGAACGATTCCAGTCCCAAAAGTTGCGCGAGTGAATGAAGCCTAAAAGATATGAAGGACCCTAGTCAAATCTGCACTCCAAGGATGGTTAAATCGGCATTTACCGAAGCGATACAAATCTGCGTGACAGATTGACACATCCCCACTCAAATGATCATAACTTTGGATGTACTAAGAATTTTAAGGCGATTCCAGTGGCAAATGAAAGCTAACTTCAAGACCTTCGAACCGACATAAAGTTTGCATAAACGGACATCGGACGAGGAAGTTATGGCCGTCCGAAGCAGACTGAAATCCAGAACACGAGACAGATTGCAGACCAGTTTTCTAAAAATCACCATAAATTCAATTCTCAACGGTTTCGAGTGATTCCTAGCGGCATTAGAACGGGCTCTAAGTCTACTCTATTTCTTATGAAGAAACCAAAATTCAATCAGGAGTTTAAGAAGGCGTAAAACCCCAAAAACAGAGACCCTATTCTGCAGATTTTCGGAAATGGAACGAACAACCTCAAACAACGAAACAAAGCACGATCTAGGTACATAAACACCGTATAAACGCATAACAAGAGTAAGAAATCCCTACCTCAAGGGTTTTGAGCAAAACCCGACCCCTTTGACCAAGTCAACCGAAGCCCACGTGGTCCGATCGTAATTTTTCTTGGATATTCGGAAAGCCCATGCGCCGTAGAACAACTTTAATTCTTGGACTTCGTCCGGAATCACGCTTCAAGATGTTGAGATCGAAGAGAGAAGGGAGGAGAGAGTTTCGGAGGAGAGAGCCGAGAGAACAGAGAGAGAGAAAAAAGAAAAGGGAAAACAAATTGGTTGTTTTCCTGGTACGCCCATATACATATACATATATACTTATCACACTTTCACCCCTGCACTTGCAATTATGTCACATTAATCCCCTAATCTTATAACCATGCCTTTATTCGAATTTCCACAATTTACATCATCACTCGATAATTTTAACATTTCTTTAAAAAAAATACGGCCCTAAAACACGGGTCTCTACATAGATGATCAAGATGAACAGTACACTTGGAGGCCTTCGGAACTGAGGAGCTTGCCAGAAGGAAGGAGGCAAGCAGAGCAGTAGTTAGAAGCCTTAGTTCTCCTTTGTTGATTATATGTACCCTTTTGAAGTATTTATGATGTAATAAACTCTCTTTATTATGTAATAAATGCTTCATTAACGTACCCAAAATTCGGGGCGTTACAACTTGGTATCAAAGCTTTAGGTTCCAAACCTCGGCCATGGTAGAATGGGTAGAAACCATGTAGAACCATAAGCTAGTTTTGTCTGTTGCACGGACGTGAATTGAATTTAATGTTTACCATCCCAAATTGGGTGGAATTCTGTCAAAACAATCTTCGATTGAAGCAAGGCGCGGAAATTGCAGTACCGCCGAGCTGGGAATTCCCGAACAATTGGATGATGACTTATTCAAGAATCGGAAGTGGAACTTAGATTCAAACCTTCTTAAGTATTGCCTATCGTAGGACGTTACTAATTGAGGTTTTAAACATCTGTCCTTATAGAGGAATCCCTTGAGCATCAACCTACTAGCCGAAGCTCGCCAGCTTGTTAGCACCATAAGAACCGTGACAAGTCAACTAGTAGGAGATCTGTACTTTCCCCACGCTTTTCCCCTACACCAATGACTTCTACCAGGAGCGTGGCACCCTTATCCGTCCCATAAATGAGGAGGAGGAAGATGAAGTTGAAGTAGTACTTGTCTTAATCCAAATAGCACCCCAATGATGTACTCCTAATAGAGGAAGGAGGCGCTGAAGCATCCCTCATTCCAATGATACCGCCCATTAAATGATTGCGGGAGAACCCGAAGAGGACCCAGAAGGGGAAATGGCATTCCTAGGAGAGAAGCCGAAATCATGGATATAGTTGCTGATTCCGACATGTGCCAACATTGTTGCATATCTGGTTGGATTCCTTAATCTCTTCTAGAATGGTTAGGGAAGTTAAGAAGAAGTTGGATCTTTTGTTGTAAATAGAATACAGTAGGAAGCTTAGGCTAGTAAGCCATCTATGTTGTATTCGTTTTAGTATATGATCATTGTATGTGTGTGGACTTGCATGTTGCCCTTATGGCGTACCCTATTAAGTCTAAATTATAACCTTTCCGATTGTTATAGATGTCAAGCATACCACGAGGAGGACGCCCCACCTTTCGCCCCACGTGTTTTGGCCAATTATCGCTCATTGCTAGCACCTGAGTACTTAAGACCAACACCCCCACCAGAAGATGACATGGAGCTCTATGAGGTCCCAATCACTTGGGAGATGCCCCCACCAGTTGCAATTCCCGAGAATCCACCGCCTACCTTAGTTCCTGCGCCACTTGTGCAAAACTTCGAGCAACCCAATGATTACCTCATGTTTGACCCAGAGTTGGAAGCTGCGATACTAAACCTCACTCAGTACTATTCCGGGGACCAGGTGAGGAGTCAACCATCCCTACTATGGAAGAACTGTTTCGCACAAGAACGTGACACCTTCTTAGGGAAGAGACCGCAGCTAAAGGAGCTACAAGATGTGGCTGAGGGAAGTCTTCGGAGTCGAACTACCGTAGCTTATTGCACTAGCAGTATTAGAATAAGGATTCTGATAGCTTGAGTTGCCTCTCAATCACTAGTGCTAGAAGAGCCATGTAGTATGATGTGTAGGACCGTCTCAGCTTGTAGTAGGAAATCTTGTTTTAGTATGGTTATTTTGTAGTAAAACTCTATGCTCATGTTTGTAATTCTCTGCTTATCTATGAAAGTTTACCTTATTTTAAAAGAGTATCATTGCATACTATTTGGTTTATTGCTCGAGTATATTGAAAGGACTATCTTTCGCAAAATAGCATAGATAGACTAAACCACCCCCTTTTCAATTTTTACTCGTGAGATGGAAGCCGACGCAGTTGGACTAGGATACGCGCACGGAGAATCCTCTCACGCGAACCCCAACCTAACCCAAGTCATGCAAGCGTTTGTAACCGCCCTGAACACCAACCGCCGAAACCAAAACGACGGACCTCGGACCTATACCCAAGCAATGAACGAATTTTGCAAATGGCGACCTCCGACTTTCCATGGAGACGTTAACCCCGTTGTAGCCGAAACCTGGCTGAATAAAGCCAAGTTGATCCTCAGAACCCTCGGAATTACCCAGGATAGAGACCGTGTGGCCTTCGCCACCTACCAGACTGAAGGGTGAAGCCCACAATTGGTGGAATCTGATGGAGGCAACTCATGACATTGTCGTCATGACATTCGTTGAGTTCGAGACCCCGTTTCTCTACGATTACTTTCCCACACCTCTTCGCCTAACCTGCAACCTCATAGTGACCGACGTGGCGGATTTCATTGGCTATCGGCTCATCGAGCAGTCGTAGATTGTCATCAGAAGACGGTGACCGCTTACACCCCAGAAGCTACTCGTTTCCATTTTAAGGGGGATAGAGAAGCATCGAGCTCGATGACGGGAAGATCAAGATGAGCAAGTATCTGGTTGGCTAGTTAGTCTCCAATTAGAAGAAGCCAATAGAATGGAAGTGGGATTTCCACACATCGTTTGTGAGTACGCCGATGTTTTCCCTGAAGAACTTCCTGGCTTATCACCTTAAAGAGAAATAGACTTCTCTATAGAACTCCAAACCGCGAGCCGCACCTATTTCAATGGCCCCGTATCAAATGGCCCCTACAAAACTGAAGAAGCTCAAGACTCAATTGCAAGAGCCGCTGGACAAAGATTTCATCAGACCGAGCACATCGCCTTGGGAGCGCCTACATTGTTCATGAAGAGGAAAGAAAGGACACTTCGACTGTGGAAAGTCACAGTCAAGAACCGATATCCATTGCCTAGGATCGATGACCTGTTTGATCAATTAAGAGGAGCGACTTGCTTTTCTAAAATCCAATCTCCGATCAGGCTATCATCAGCTAAGGATTCGAGATGAGGATATCGCCAAGACGGCTTTCCGAACTAGATACGGCCACTAAAAGTTTGTAGTAATGCCGTTGGGACTGACCAATGCTCCGGCAGTACTCATGTGTCTCATGAAACAAGATCTTTCCACCCTACTTAGATAAGTTTGTAGTGGTGTTCATTGATGATATCTTGATTTACTCCGCCGACAAGAAGGAGCACAAAGAACATCTTCGGGTGGCACTACAAGTACTCCAAGATAACCAACTATACACCCAGGCCAGCAAATGCGAGTTTTGGCTGGAAGTGGTTAAGTTCTTGGGGCACGTAGTATCCAAGGATGGAATCGCTATGGACGAGAGTAAGGTCAAACCAGTGCTGAACTAGAAACAGCCGGACCCTTGGTGTTCAAAATTAGAAGTTTCTTAGGATTGGCTGAGTACTACCGGAAGGTTCATAACAAACTTATCAATCTTAGCCAAACCAATGACCAGGCTGTCACAGAAAGGAGTGAAAATGGATGGATCACAGCTTGCGAGAAATCCTTTCGAGAGCTGAAGGAGTGCACCGATATTCATCGTTCCTGAGCGAGGTGTAGATTTTATGGTTTACTGCGACACGTCAAGAGACGGCTTGGGATGCGTGCTGATGCAAAATGGAAAGGTCGTAGCCTACGGATCTCGACAACTTCCACCGCCACGAGAAGAACTACCCCACCTGCGACTTAGAATTGGCCGCAGTAGTTTCGTCTTCAAGTCTTGGTGTTACTATCTGTGGGGAGAACAATTCAAAGTTTTTACCGACCACAAAAGCCTTAAGCACCTTTCACTCAGAAGGAGTTGAATCTAAGGCTGAACACCAGAAATCTGGAGGAGACCTTCAATCATTACCAATTCCGACCTGGAAGTGGGGGTACATCTCAGTGAACTTCGTGACTGGACTACCAAGGACTGCTAAGTCAAAAACCGCTATTTGGATGATCGTGGAACGACTCACCAAGTCTGCACACTTTCTGCCTGTCAAGATGACAGAGAATGTCGAGCATCTAAGCCTATTGTGCATTCGAGAGATCGTACGCCTTCATGGAGCAACACTTACCGTTGGTGGAGTTTGGCTTAACAGATATCAAACAAGTATCGAAATGGCACCATACAAAGCTTTATATAGCCGACTTTGCCGATTCCCAGTTTGCTGGACAGACGTTGGAGAGACGGGAGTAATTGGACCTAACATAGTACGAGATACTATGGAGAAGGTCAAGACCATCAGGCAAAAGATCCAGACCGCTCAAAGCCGACAGAAGAGTTATGCGAATTTAAGGAGCCAACCATTAAACCTTCGAAGTGAGGGATTCACTTGTTCCTGAAAGGGATCATCAGATTAGGAAAATTGTCCCCGCGCTACATCGGACCTTTCGACATTCGTTGGAAAAGATTGAGAAGGTTGCGAATCGTCTAGCCCTGCCGCCACAGCTGGATAGAGTGCATATCATGTTTCACGTTTCCATGCTTCGCAAGTACCTTGCCTTGCCCACCTATGTCCTCAATTGGGAAGACATCACCATCGAAGAAGATGCGACGTATGGGGAAGAACCGATAGAGATTTAAGACCGAAGAGAGAAGATCATCCTGAACAAGACCATTAATTTGGTACAAGTTCGATGAATGCACCAAGAATCTGGAGAAACCACATAGGAGAGGGAGGGAAAGCAAGTTATCCCCGCCTGTTCGAGTCTGAGCGTGCACCTAATTTTGAGGACGAAATTGTTTAAGGGGGATAGGTTGTAACAACCCCGATTTTTAATGAATAAAAATCTCGTTGTTATTTTAAATTTCGTTAAATATTTGAATTTATTTGAATTATCTCTTGGGTGGCTATTTGATTTCTTGTAAATTCCGTCATAGTGAGATTTTGACTAGAAACCCTACTTCATCAATTTAGTTAGTTCTAACCAACTAGTTGATGGAACTAGACTAACCTAGTTACTAGTCGAACCTTTTGAACCTCCTTGAACCTTTTACCATTACCCATTGGTTCATAATTGCTAGGGTAATCTTACCCATTGGACAATAGCTCCTCCATTATTATATCTTGATAAGTACATGTATATATATACATATGTGTATTTGCCACATGCAAAAGGACATGTAGTCTTTCCTAAAATCTTAGTTTATTATATAAGTACCTTGTCCTTTATTATCCATTGGTTAATAACTACAAGGGAAACTATTACCCATTGGGTAATAGACTTGGTCTTCCAACAAAGTACAAGGTATCATTTTAATATTCAAGTATGGGATTCTTCCTTCCTAGCTAAGAAATTACTCCATTGTCCTCCTTTGTACCATTATATATTGTTTAAACACAATATCTTGTACCAATATTCTCCTTGCCCACCAAGTCTTGCAAGAATCAAATCTAGTACAAAATAGCCATGCAAGCCTAGGAATTTGCCTTTGATCTTCCAAGATTCATGCCATGTGTCAAGTGAGACTTAGAGAGAGAGAGAGAGGAGAGGGCCAAGGCTTTGCCCATAAATAGAAGGTCATTCCAAAGCTTGAACTCACACCTCAAAGCATTTGCTCTTCCTTCTCTCTAGAAATCTCGGATTCCAGTTCCTGGCAGCCTACTGCCCTTCAAAAATCCTCAGTTTTCTCCTTCTTAAGTTAGTTTTTAGAACCAACTTCCTCCGAGAAAGTTGTAGAGCACTTCGAGAGCTTCAAGTTAGGCTCAATAATCACCCCAATCGGTGAAGAAATGACAAAGATATTGTCATCCAAAGTTCAGTGAAATTCTCGGATTTCCATTTCCAGACAGCTTACTGTCACTTCCTTTATTACCCATTTTTCTTCCTATCTAAAGTCGTTTCTAGGATAAACTTTCTTCACAAAAGTTGTAGAGAATTTCTTGAGCTTCGATTTGGACCCAAGAAAAAGCATATTCGGCCAAAGATTGACCGAGTTACTGCCATCCGAAGTTCGGTCCAGATTTGGACGTTTCAACCGCCCGTAGAATTTTCCAACTTGCTTATTCGGCCCCCCGACTAGTTTCGGATCAAGGTAGGATATTCTTACCCTATCCCTATGTATGGTATTAACTCATATGTTGGAGAAATAGAATGTCTTTAAGTAATAACTTTGATCATTTCTTTCAAAAGTAGATAGGGTTATCTTTATCTCAAGTATTCGTATTTTGATCTTTAAAGATGGTTATGAGCATGCTTGTATGAATTGCTTGTATTACTTGTGACACGATAAGCATAAGTGATTTATCACTCCAAGGGCATCCCGAACATGTGGCGTTATGCTTTAAGCGTTGATTTGAGTATGCTAAGTAGTATGGAGTTGAATAATGTTGTTAGTTTAAAGATTGCAATGAATGTCGTATGATTGTTTATGTGGTAAGTTTTACACCGCGAAGTCTTGCATGATAACGAGACACGAAAACCGAGGAAAATAGAAATATGGTACCTAGGGTGTGGTTAGCAAGAGGAATATGTTTTCCGAAAAAGAAGATATCTTAGAAACTACATAATGACCATCTCGAGGGTATTATGTGAGTAGTGTGTGTGTGCCTATGGGAACCCGGCACGGCGGAACCATAGTGAGGATACTTGGGAACCCGGCGCAGCGGAAACCAAGGTTGGTGAGTAGCTTGGTTATCCGCGGTACGGAGCCAATGCAATGTGTGTCAATGGGAACCCGGCGCGGCGGAACCGAGGTTGGGTGTGTAAGGCTTGGTTATCCGCGGTACGGAAGCCAATGTCAAATGATTTTGAAAGGCTTGGTTATCCGCGGTACGGAGCCAATGCGAATGATTTGAAAAGGTTGATTGTAAATGTGAAATGTTGACACGGTCTACGATGAGTCGCGTAGGAGAAACTCAGAGATTCTTGGACACCAACGATAGATGATTAGTGATTATGGATGTGTTGTCATTATTAGTTTGATTTCTATGATCATTTGTTTGTAAGCTATGGGTTAGCGGGTAAGGATTTCCTATTGAGCGTTGTAGCTCACGGTGTTACCTTGTGGTGACCCTGGCATATTATATCGGTGGCGACGCTGGTATAGTGTGTCAGTCCTTGTAGATGATCAAGATGAACAGTACACTTGGAGGCCTTCGGAACTGAGGAGCTTGCCAGAAGGAAGGAGCAAGCAGAGCAGTAGTTAGAGCCTTAGTTCTCCTTTGTTGATTATATGTACCCTTTTGAAGTATTTATGATGTAATAAACTCTCTTTATTATGTAATAATGCTTCATTAACGTACCCAAAAATTCGGGGCGTTACAAGCCCCCAAAGGAAAAACTGTCAAACAAAAAGCCCCAAGTGTTGATTTTTTCCTGATCGTTGTCGATCTCTCATCGGCATCTTCATTGGTCGTCGATCTCTCATTGTGGTCGTAAGTACACACCATTTCTTCCCCTCCCTCTGTTTAGATGAGGTTCTGGGTTTCAATCTCTCTGAACCTCAAATCCCCTCTCTCTATTTAGAGTTATGGGTTCCCCTCTCTCTCTCTCTCTCTCTCTCTCTCTCCGATCCACAAATTGAATCCCCATTCTGTTATCACTCTCATCCCAAGACGACCTCCGCCCCTAAAGTTTTCTATTGCCGTCGTTGCTAGAGTTGTTCGACAACCTGAAGTACTAGGTTTCTGTTTAGAAACTTCGAAGTACTGATTACTCACTGTGGTTTATACAAGTCGTCGAAATCAGTGTGTGTAGTAGACTGCAAAAGTAAAAGATCTAAAACAAAAACCCTTGATTGATTTTCGAATTAGAGGATAATCTGGTAAGTTGCGTGGGGTAAATTAGGGCTGCTTCTTTCTTTGTTTTCTTATATATAGGTTATAAGGCTTAAAATGCAAAAGGTTTCTACTTTGCGTTTTCTTGATCTTTCGTTGCTTTATGTAAATTTAACTGAACAATGAGAGTAGAAATGGGGGATATTCTAAATTGTATAACGTGGTTGAAAATCTGTTCTCGTGGAGAGAGAGAGAGTGTTGGAATCTATGGTTCTAAACTTAAACTAGAGGATGTACGTTCTTAAATCTTTGACATTAAGCATAGAATGTTAAAAATTAGTAGACTAAATGATGGAGATCCTTTCAATTTTTTTGCCAGATGAAATCTTCACCAGTTATACCTCATTCACAATCATCCCAGAATGAATGTGTTGGCAAGCTTCAATATGACACAATGCATGTGAAATCATTTGATTGGGTTGATATTCCTGAACCTTCTGATAAATTGCAAGGTTTGCAATATTTCAATATCCTATTATTGGTATGTTAACTCTATCTATGGTCCCTCAAAAGAACCAGTGGATATAGTGTGTACACGGTGTAGGCAGAAGGTGTTCGATCACGTCTTTTTGCAAAGAGAGAACTTAAAATGAAGTCTTTTTATGAAGTGAAAGTTTGAACAAGCAAAAGTAAGTCTGATTTGATTCGTTCCTGTTTTAATATTGCCTTTCTAATAAAAAAACATGTCCAATGGGATGTTTTGTGTCTTTGTCTTACAGAGGTTTACAGATTATATTGCTTATTTAAGATACTGCAAAGGATTATATATTTTAATTGACAGATTTCATGTATTTGTTTTACATCTACGCTAATGGATACTCCACTCCCAGGTTGAGCCATGATGATCGAGGCTGATCTATTAATCTGCCTCGAAGTTAAGTCATGTAGAAAATGTGGTTCAGTTCATGGCAAACATTTGACCATGTGAGGTACTTCACCATATGCTAACTCTCTTATATAACATGAGCCTCTGTGACTAACATATCTAAGCTATCTCCCTCTTATTGTTGTAAATTGATTCATGTCCTCTTTAACTTCTTTACCAGCTTATAATCCCTCATCCTAAGACCGTGTTAAATCTCCCACTTCTACCGTTAGCGGCCTCTCGGCATTTGACAACTGTTGTAGCTACACTTAGATATTGATATGAGCTTTTAAGTCCTCTACGATTGTTGAAAATTAGTTCATTATTGGGAAACACATTATTTTTCTCTTTACCCTTAGTTTTTCTTTCCCTTTGCAAATTGATTCAAAACCCAAGATGTACTATGCCTCCTGTTTCTCATTTCTGTGTACATTATTTGTATTTGTGCTTACATTAAAAGTCTACCTTTTTTCTTTGGTGATCTCTTCCAAATCCGTTAACTGATTGGAAATTTTGTTTCACTTTTTTAATGTCCTACGATAATGCTGGTCCAAGGGTTAGATAAAATCCAGTGACATGTGAAGTCACTGGTCCAAGTAACCTGTTCGGCAATGAAAAGGCCGAACAGGAGGAGAAATCTAGGGAAAGCTGCTCAGGTGCAAGGAACACTCTGGAAGGGTCCAGAAACAGTGGTATTCCATTAAGGAATGAGATCCCGAGAATGTAGGATCTGGGAAGGATACCCAACGGGAATGAGATATTCGGCAAGTTATGGAAAATAGTTCTAAAAGGACTAAGGTAATGAACGGATAAGGGAACGAGAATCCAAGATATCCTGGGTTCCTAGACGAGATAGGAATTCTAGGGCAATAGGGATGCTTGGGCTGCAAGCATCTATGAATCTATAAATATGAGGTAAACCTAGAGACAAAAGGTATGCAATACACAGCACTTTGCATTATACGAGTTTCCCATTGACAATTAGGGTTTATTGCTAGTACGTGATACTAACTTAGGCATCGGAGGGCCTTTGCCATGAGAGGCAAAGGTGCGCTCACCCGTTCTCTGTTTTGCAGATTAGGTAAGAGTTTACAAATGTTCCATAGTCAAAGAATTATAACTTAAGTTACAAATACATCTTTCAAAAAGAGATTTACAAAGATGGATGAGTAACTCCTCTTGTTAGCTTTCAAAATAATGTCCACACTCCAAACAAGCAGGCTATGGATCCGAGTTAGCAGCTGAAAATAATATAAGGCTTGAGCTACAATAGCCCAGTAGAAAAGTCCACACAAACTCTATATGCAACTAAGCAACACGGATGAACAAACGAAGGAGATCAAACGACAACGAATATAAGCATAACTTATCATGGACGAAGTGTCTAACTGTCAACAATCTTTCATCTTGACATACTCTTATATCCGATTCATTTCATTCGTGTCTTAATAACTCATATCATCAGTGTGTCTGAGCCGAAGCTCCTGCCGGGCTGATTATGGGACCCCAATATCCCCTGCCAAGCACCTACCTCGAAGGTTAGGCCTTGAGTGTTCAATATGAGCATTAGCTCTTGTCGGGCTGATTATGGGACCCCGATATCCCCTACCAAGCACCCACCCATCGATGGGCCCCGAGTGTTCACGCGTCTTTCACCTACTCAAATGTATCGTTCGTATTTCAATGTGCAACAACTTATATTTCACATTTCTTAACTCAACGAGTTCATTTTAATCCACTGGATACCACTCTAGTGTGAAACAACACTCTCTAAAACACTTGAAAGAATACATAAACAAACTCATTGGAGTCGACGAGAAGCTTCAACAAGTGATTTGGAAGAACGTAGGAAAAGCTGCTGAAAGACACTATAGCAGCTCAAATTACCTATCGGTAGGTGAACTAGTTCTACTGGTAGAAGAGAGAAATTCTGCACTTGTCCTACTGGTAGATGAAAGTTCCTACTGGTAGAAATTGGAAACAGAGAGGCCACGTAACAACTTTGTGTAGAAATTGGAAACAAAGAGGCCACGTAACAACTTTGTACTACCGGTAGGAAGTTCCTACTAGTAGGTGGATGAATACGTTTGAGCTGCTTGTTTGAGCTGCTGCATTACGTTTGAGCTACTTGTCCTATCGGTGGATAAGAAGTTCCTACCGGTAGGGAGAGTTTTTTTCAGGCGATTTTAGACAGGATTTTCATATTTCGATCCAATCTCAATAACAACCAATACAAGCTTAAAAATGACACAAGAACACTCAAATAACATGTAAAGAGAGGTAGAATTCCCTACCTCGAGTATCCAAGCCGAAACCGAAGAGATTGAGCAAGCCCTAGCTTCGGGAATCCAAACCGAACAAAATACACCGAACCAAGCTCTATCCAACGAGATACGAGCTCCAATACGCAAGTAGGAGATGGGATTGAAGTTGATTGTTTTGGGTTTTGAATGATTGGGTGAGTTTTTGAGAGATGGGAGGAGAAATGGAGAGAGAGCCGCGAGAAAGAAAAAAGAACGGGAGAGAGAATGAGATGAGAAATGGGAAATAATTTTCCCCTGGTACACACACCAAATTACACTAACACCATATTTTTCACATTCTTACACATTTAACCTCCACATCCATGTTTACGTCATTTTCACCATTTTTCCTCTATTATAAACATTAAAATTAAATTAAGAAAATTATGGGTCTCTACAAGAAGGGAAGGGAAAAGAGAAATGATCAGTTGATTTGGGTAAAAAAAAGTCATAATGCAAGATAATCGAGCCTATCTAGGTTCAGGATTAATATTCAGGATTGGAATGAAATCGAACTTAAAATGGGGACCGACCTCTAATTTTGTATTTTCTGAAAGATGCATCTTCCATTAAGTTTTTGACGGCAAACAAACAAAAGGGGGTAGTTGTATATTGTCAAGTAAAGTAAGGGACTTCAGTGACATTTTAGAAACCAAGGAGGAGGTCTCTGCTTTTGTCAGAAACGTCAGGAGAGGTCAGCGAAATTTACCCTTTTTAAAATAAAGTTCAGATTGGATTGTTAATAGATTTAATCCGTTATCCAAATCCGATCTGTATTTGAATTATCGAATTCGGATTATCGGATTTAGATCGATTTTTTTTAATCAAATCTGGTCCATTGACAGGCTTATGTGCATTATCGTTTAACAAATGCACGAGCCATTCTTGAATGTCCAAATAACGGACTCCCCCACATGTGTTTAGGTTTGTTTACCCTCCCTAAAAGAGGTTGAATATTACCCTTTCTCTCATGGGTGAAAATGGTATAGGAACCATAGAATCTGGTGTAGAAACTACATAGATTCTATTGTCCTTACACCAAAAATATAATAATTTCGTGGTTTTTATACAAATTTCATTAATAAGAAGGACGGTAATGTTCACCTTTTTTTCGGAATGGTGGCACAATACAGGGGTCAAAATGAAATTTTATCAACCAGACAACCACCTCTCTCATTGTCTGTCACCCGGAAACAGAATTTCGCCCAAAATTATTCTCAACGGGACCATCTATCATCACTCATCAGTCTTCACATTTACCAAACCCTAAAATGATGGTAGCTTTATCGACCTCCATCACCGCAATCAAGTCCATGGCCTCCAATAGAAGCTCCATCAGCACTACTCCACGGAGCATGTCCGCTTTCGACGCTCGCTTCTCTCTCGTCCTTGCTCTCGGCGCCCAAACTTCCTCTCTCTCTCAGCGCGGTAAATGTTCAGACTTCGTTTCCATTTTGAGGCTCTGTGCCTCTGCTCGTATTAAAAGAGTTTTGAAATGGGCTTTCTTTTTTGTGCGCAGTTTTGATGAATTTGGCTACTGAAACTGCGAAATACGTGATTCCACGGAGGTTCGAGAGTCGTAATTTGGAGGAAGCTTTGATGGCAGGTGATTTTATTTCCCTTTTTTGGTACCAAATATTGTTTTTGGTGTGTTTCTTTTTGTATTTGTGTTTGTTTGTTTTGTCCTTTTCAGTTCCAGATCTTGAAACGGTGAACTTCGTGGTTTTGAGCAGGAGAGATCAGTATGAGATAAGAGAAGTCGAGGTCTGAATTGGCTTCTTGTTTTTCTGTTAGTAGCACTCGTTTTGAATAGAAACAAATATAATTCTAGAAATAGATGTTGTTGAGAAAATTCTCAAGACTCTCTTATTGTTACTTATATGAACGAATTGAAACATTTGGTATCACGGGAGGGGCGATGGATTTTCACTATGCAGAATTGTAATTTGGGCCCTCGATCACAGAATTGATCATATAGGCTCTTTAATTTATCCCAGTTGCCCATATAAAGATGCCCCAAAAAAGAGATGGAGTTATTTTTCCAATGAATTTGAAACATATCCCAAATTCTAGTCCCACAACGTTACATTGAACCTTCAAAATCATGATCCCCAAAAATAGTTCTTCTACTATTAACTATAATCAGTTACTATTAACTATAATCAGTTGGAGTCTGGTAATTTTGAAGGCATCCAATCCACAGGCCACAACCACAACCAGTTGGTATTTAGTGGGTAGGCCTCTAAACTATGTTAAACCTTAGGTGGCTTATTGAAGCGACTCGTACTAGTCTCTGGAACTTCTCCTATACGTGTGGCCCCTTCGCATGTGGAGGTGATGCAGAGGAAGAGGGAAAGTGGTTTCTTGGGTGCGGATTGCACATGATGCTATTGCTAGTTATTGGCAGGGCACATTAAATAGGTCAAGTTCAATGGTTGAGAAATATCGGTGAAGCATGGATATTTGTTCCTTCCTTCTGGCTGACTTATTGGTTAAGGTGATAATTGAAGTTTTACTCAATAAAAAAAAATATAGGTCCATTCCCCTCCCCCCCCCCCCCCCCCCCCCCCCCCCCCCCCAAAAAAAAAAAAAAAACAAAAAAATGAAATCTTAATTTATTAGCCAAAGGTTAGAAAAGCTTAATTGGAACTTTTTTTCCTTGGTGGAGGGAGAGGCAGACATGTAAATTTTGGTTGATTGAGAGATTGGATCAAGAGAGAAATGCATTAGTTCAATCAATTGAGGCTTTCGGGAAGAATATGAAATTATCTCATTGCTATAGGGATAGACAATTACAGATATAGAGTTATGGTGCTTTTTTGGGGGTTGTGGTAGACAAGAACAAAAACCTAATGTAAAATATTGTAGCTTCTTAGAGCATCCGTAGTGGAATAATCAAAACTAAAAGGTTGCTAAGGTTAGCAACATTTGCTCATAAAAGAGCTCATATTAGAATAATCAAACATAGCAACCTCTTAGCAACTCATCAAATTTTGGCCATTGAATAATCAAAATTAGCAACATTTTGCCAATAATCAAATTTATTGAACCCTATTGTTTAGAAGGATAGGAAAAGTGTATAGGGTGTTTAGGTGTTAAATAACCTTAACACATAACAATCTTATTTATATAGATGACTCACATAATGAATAAGTAAACTAAGCAATGTGGGGCTACTACTAATACTATATTCTAACACTCCCCGCAAGCTGGAGATTCTCCGGCTTGTTTCATATCACCAACGAAACAATTACCTCAACTACTAACAACAATAATGAAACCAACCGACTTGTTTAAAAACAATGGAACAACTTTCAATAGCAACGACCAACGAACAAAACAACTTGAATGATTTCAACGAACGAAACGACTTCAACAACTTCAACGACCAACCAACTTCAACGACTTCAACTTCATCGATTTCAATGACTTCAACGAAATAATTTCAAGGACCAATGTATAACGCTCCGAATTTTGGGTACGTTAAATAGACAATTTTATTGAAAACTTAAATGGAGTCTTGCTCATTATTACATCATGACTCTCATGAGAGTACTTTCATTATACAAGGGAAGGGAACTAATGTTCCTAACTACAGCTCTGCCTGCTCCTCCATCTGAGCCAGCTCTTCAGCTTCAAAGGCCTCTAAGGTGTACAGCTTACCCTGTTTATCTACAAAGTCTGACACATTATACCAGCGTCGCCACCGATATAATATGTCAGGGTCACCAAAGGTAACACCATGAGCTACAAAAGCTCAGCAGAACAATCTCATACCCGCTAACCTATAACTTATAACAATAGATCATATACAACAGACAGTAACAATAACACATCCACATTCGCTATTCAACTATCGTAGGTGTCCGTGATTTTCTGAGTTTCTCCTATGCGACTCATCGTAAACCGTGTCATCGTTTTCACTTTTCTTTTTCCAAATCAACGTTTCCCAAAATAGTTTTTAACACATCCAACCTCGGTTCTGCCATTCCGGGTTCCCGAGTATCCTCACAATGGTTCCGCCATCCTGGGTTCCCATTGGCACACAATTGCATTGACTCCTCTCTGCGGATAACCAAGCCATACCTCACCATGGTTCCGCTGTTCCGGGTTCCCATGGGAACGCACACAACCTCACAATGGTTCCGCTATTCCCGATTTCCATTGGAACACACACACACACACATCTCACATAATGGTCATTATATAGTTTCAAAAATATTTCCTTCTTCGGAACACATTTTCCTTGTTAATCATACCCTAGGTGTCATGTCTCTAACTTTCTTGATTTCGGTGTCTCGTTTTTATGCATAGACTCCGCGGTCGGACTTTCCACACAAGTATTCATCATTCATTTGAAATCTTGAAACTAAACTAGCAAGATCATCCAACTCTATATTATTTAGCATGTTCAAATCACAACTTAAAGTATAATGCCACATGTACGAACGCCCTTGGAGTGAAAAATCACTTATGCTTTATCATACATCTCAAACATTATAGGTGACAGATAACCTTATATACTTAGAGTTAGAGTGCAAGAATAATCTACTTTTCAAGATACGGTTCTATACTATACGTAGAGTTAGTAGACTAAGGACTCTACCTTTCTTCTTGGCGGTAGGACGGCTATGGAAAGTACGTCGGTGGTCGGGCGGAGTAACTTCCTACGGAACGCTTATGGTAGCTTCGAAAGCAGTGATTTAAATACGCGAGGCGAACACGAGGCGACAAAGCCCTCGTCGAAGCGAGGCAAGGCAGGCGAGGCGACCGCCTCATTGAAGCGAGGCGAGCGTTTAAAAAAAAAGTAATATAAACTACATAAATGACCAATATTCACTCCTACCATCAAAACAAGAACAAATATCACCATATTGCAAAATAACAACAATCCAAGTTCCCAATACTAGTAACTACGCTAATAAAATGTAACAAACTAACAATCCCGATATTCCAAACAAGACATCATCCTTTCATCACTCATCACCAATATCTTCATCTTCTTCATCATCATTTGACTTATATCCATCCACATCTTTCTCTTCTCCTTCATCTGAAACAATGTCGTCAAATTCTTCTTTTTCCCAATCATCTACATGAGAACTTGATGCTTTTGAACGTTTCTTTGAAGTTGTTGGTTTATGAGTTGACCTAGTAACTTTGCTAGGTTGTTCAACTCCACTAGCATCCGCAACAACATTCCAATCCAAATCTTCACCCTCAAATACAAGCTCATCCTCCAATTTTCCAATCAACCATTCATTAATCTCATCAATGTTTTTCAAGGAAATCGGGTCAAATTTGCCGCGTTTCATATATCGACGCCTCAATGCTCTATTGTACTTAACAAACACCAAGTCGTTGAGGCGCTTTTGATCTAGCTTATTTCTTTTTTTGGTGTGAAGCTGCAAAATAAAGTTAAAGGGATTTAAATTTATATCACACGATTCACACCTTCAAACGATTAGAAATTCCTTAATGTAATACTCACATGTTCGAACACACTCCAATTTCTCTCGCATCCGGATGAACTGCAAGAAAGGCTAAGGATCTTGATGGCAAATTGTTGCAATTCAGGAGTTTCACGGCTGAATGACTTCCACCACTCAACTGCACATTGCCAAATAGTTATAGTGTAGCAAAGGATAAAGAATAAATGGGTAGTATTTAAGCACAAGGTGTAAGAAATTGTGATCACCTGGTGACCTTGTAGTTCTTTGCCTAACTGCCATGTCCTTTTTGAAGATTCCCTCCTCATCCTCGTTTAATGCTATCTGATGAAGAATTTCATCTTGTATCCTCTCAGTTGGGACCGACCTTTCAATACAATCCACCAAACCCTTCCATACCTCTTTATCAGCTTTCATCCTTGCACCATCTTTGTAAAAAAACGCAGGGTTCAAATAGTAGCCTGCTGCATGCAAAGGTTGATGCAATTGCACTTCCCATCTCGCATCAATGATTTCAAACACAGTTTTATACTTGTCTTCATCTCCGCCAAATGTGTTTATAATAGTTTCTTTGGCCCTATCCATGGCCTCGTAGATGTATCCCATTGCAGGTTTTTCTTCACCATCAACCAAACGAAGTACTTTAACCAGAGGACATGCAAATCTTAGGGCCAGCAAGACATTGTTCCAAAATGATGGCGACAACATTATCTCTGCTACCTTTTTACCATCCGCTTCCTTTGCCCACTTGCTTTTACTCCAACCCTCTGATGTGAACATCTTTCTCAGGTTATTCTTTTGTTGATGAACCCTTTGTAAAGTCAAACAAGCTGTTGCGAAACGAGTCTTTGCTGGCTTAATCAATTCTTTTCTTTGGGTAAAGTGTCTCATCATGTTCAACAATGTCGGACGGTTATAGATATAACCGTGTACCTTGATCGCCCTTTCCCATGTCCTCTTCAAATTTGGCAACTTGAAAATGTCTTCTAACATTAAATCCAAACAATGGGCAGCACATGGAGTCCAATATAAATGTGGTCTTTTTGCCATTAACAACTTCCCTATCATAAGTTAGAACAAGTACAATAAGATTCTAAGAGTAAGTAATAAAGTAAGAAATAAAACATTTGAGACTTTGAGTAATAACTAGTAACTAACATATGGCAATTCATTGTTACCTGCCATCTTATTGTATGCGGCACTATCCGTGACAACTTGGACCACATTAGCTTCTCCGATTCGCTCCACATACTCATCAAGCAACCTATACATGCTGTCCCCGGTTGTGGCACGACTTGATGCATCAACCGATTCAATAAACATGCTACCCTTAGGACAATTAACCAAAAAATTTATCAATGACCTATTCTTTCGATCCGTCCATCCATCACACATAAGAGTGCATCCATTTTCCTCTCTCTCCTTCTTGTGGTCCTCTATTTGTTTGTTCACATTTTCCACCTCTTTTTTAAGAAGAGGGACACGCACTTGATAATAGGTCGGAGGTGTTAAACCGGGGCCATATTGCCGAATAGCCTCAATCATCGGTTCAAAGGACTCCACATTGACAACATTGAGAGGTATTCCAGCATCGTAAATCCACCTCGCAATAGCTTGATGAGCCCGCTCTTTCAATAACTTCTTTTGCGGCATATTATCGTCAACTTTAGGTTGTTTACCACTTCTCCTATTCTCTACCTCAATCTCTGGGTCGGGGGTGAAGTAAGCATCCATAGGCCCTTTGGTCTTGGGCTTCTTAGGTTGGAACTTGAAGCCGGAGGTAGCAGTGGCAGCAGGCCTCTTAGGAGGGGGCTTTGATTGTACATAAAACTCATCCTCATCCATGTCCTCCTCATTGCCCATTTCATCAAAATCTGGAAGAGGAGTTATGCTAGAAGCTGTCTCCTTTTTCTTACAGATAAATGCCCTAATCTCCTCTTTAACTGGTTCTGGGCAATTAGGACATGAAGTCACATCAGGGTATCCTCCAGCAAGATGTAGCTTCACTCGGTAAACACTCCCAGTAACCACTTTGTTACAAAAATTACATGTGAATTTGAACTTATTATCTTCATGTCTCTTTGAATACTTCCAAGCAGGATCCGTTCTATTCGACATCTACAATATCTATACAAACAAAGGAGATAAAACATAATTCACAAATTTTACAAAATGCAGTCCAGTTGAGTAAACAATATCTAGAATAATAATTATAAAAAAAAACAATATCTAGAAAGAAGGCCAGATGCCGGGAGAGAGAGAGCAGAGACGAGAGAGAGGGCAGAGCCGAGAGAGAGCAGAGAGCAGAGACGAGAGAGAGCAGAGAGCTTACCGGAGGCGGAGTGGTCGACGATCGAGAGGTCAGAGGAGAGTCGAGAGAGAGGGCTTCGTGGATCGCAGAGGAGAGAATGAGAGGCGGCTTCGATCTTCAGGTGTGTTTGTGTGTTTGAGTCTTATTTGCCCTTATATTGCCTTTCTGACCTGGACGACGCCTAGGCGCCCTTTCTCCTTCGCCTCACGCCTCGCGCCTAGGCGCCACTCTACTGACTAGGCGGTCGCCTCAGCCAACCTCGCCTCGCCTCACTACCGCGAGGCGACCCAACCTCGCCTCATCGCTCGCCTCGCCTCACTACCGCGAGGCGACCCAACCTCACTACCGCGAGGCGACCCAACCTCGCCTCATCGCTCGCCTCGCCTAGGCACGATTTTTTAATCACTGTTCGAAAGAGAGATTTCTCTCGAAATTAAGTCTTGACTATTACTACTACAACTTTTGGATCGAGAGGGTGGTCGGGTGGCGGTTTAGTGGCGGCGGCCTTGGATGAGTTTCTTGAAGAACTTCAAGAACAAGAAGAACTAAGCAAGAACAAAGGAAGAATACAAGTTTTTCTAGAGAGAGAAGTTGCTAGGTGAAGGTGTGAGTTGAATGCTTGGACAATGGTGCTATTTATAGCAAAAGTCTTGGCTATTACCAAACCAAACCAAACCGAGCCTTACGTCCCAATCACTTGGGGTCGGCTACATGAATCTGTTTCCTCCATTGAGCTCTGTCAAGAGCCACTTGTTCACATAGACCTATTACCCAAGGGATAAAATTTTCCCTAGCAGTTTTTGTCCAATGGGTAAAAGGCCTTGAATGACTAGATTTTGTACTTTCGGAAATCTAGGCTTTTATATAATATGATATATGTACCCATGTCCACATATTTAAACAGTGTTCTAAAAGGCGCGATTAACCGGCGATTAACCGGGATTTTGCCATCTCCGGTGAGATTAATGGCTCGGCGGTTGGATTTGGCGGCCAGCAAGTTAATCGGCTTTAGGCGGCGATTAATCGGCGATTAATCGGCCGCGATTAATCGGCGATTAGACGATTAATCGGTTAAAAGGTGATTAATCGGTTAAAAGGCAATTAATCGGGGTAAAATCAGTATTTTTCAAAAATTAAGGGGGGTAACTGTTATTTTTTGGAAACCAGTTAAAAGGGGCTTCGACAGTTCGACTACATATTTTAGTTTAGGGCTTTCTTACCAGTTGCTGCAGACGATCGATCGATCGATGGAGAGTGAAGTCGCCACCACCTTGTGAAGTCGCCGCCGTCTACGATCGCCGCCGCCGTCTGCCATAGCCGCCGCCGTCTGCTGTAATTTCTCTCTCTCTCTCTCTCGATCAGTCGATCCCCCTGGACCCCCTCTCTCTCGTATGATCTCTCTCTCTCTCACAGTTTCTCTCTCTCTCCCACCCCCCCCCCCCCCCTCTCTCTCTCTCCCTCTAGTGGATTTTTGGCTATCGGAAAGTTCTTATGTTGAAAGTCCTGAGTATAGGCCACGTCTGGACACTGTGGAGTGTGGACAGTGGCCAAAATGTCGTTTTTTTTTTTTTTTTTTTTAAATCTTAAAACAAATTAACAAAGTGTAGCACTGTTTGGTGTTAACAACTTAACACAGTGTAAAATCTAAAAATCTTAACTTCTAATCATGTTTACACTTAACAGTTTCTTGATTTTTTCTCTGTTTTTTTTTTTTTTTTTTGCGCACAGTAGTAGTCTATAGTGAATCAGTGATATCAATTAGCAAATGTCAATGGATCCCACTTGTATTCCATCTTCGGAGGCTTCTAATTCTGCACCGCTATTGAAAAGAAATTCGGTTGATGTTGGATGGGATTATGGAGTTATTGTGGATCCTAGCAATAAGGACTGCCTACAATGCCTTTTGTGTGGGAATCAGTATACTGGAGGGGTTAGTAGGATGAAAAGACACATAGCTCAAATTAGGGGAGATGTTGCCTCATGCACTAAGGCAACCAAAGAAGATATATTAAAGTGTAAGAAGGCAATTGATGATAATGCAGCTAAGAAGAAAAACAAGAAGAAAGCAGCCATGGAAATTAGGGAGGAGGTGAATGTAGTAGGTGAGGAATCCGAAGGTGATGAGATTGAAAATGTAGCTATGGGATCAAAGAAGAGGCCCTATGTTCTTGGTCCCATGGATAGATATACAAATATCAATCCCGATTCTTCTGACACGAGTGGATTTAAGAAGACAAGACAACCAAACATAAGTGATGCAATTTGGAAGGAGAAGAGTCATAAAGTGAGTCAATACTTGGCTCGATGGGTGTATGAAGCTGGCATTCCATTTCATGCCATAGACAATGATAGCTTCAAACGTTTTGTTGAAGCGGTTGGTCAATTTGGCCCGGGATACCAACCCCCAAGCCAATACCAACTAAGGGAACCATTGTTGAAGGAGGAGGTGGGAGAACCAAAACATTCCTCAAAAAGCAAGAAGAAGAGTGGGCTTTGACGGGTTGCTCTATCATGACCGATGCTTGGACCGACCGAAAGAGGAGAAGCATTATGAACTTGTGTGTTAATTGTAAGCAAGGGACTTGTTTTCTTTCTTCAAAGGAAGATTCGGAGGAATCACACACGGGGGTGTATATCTTTGAATATGTTGACAAGTTCATTGAAGATATTGGGGCACAAAATGTAGTTCAAGTAGTCACGGACAATGCATCCAACAATATGGCCGCGGCGGATTTGCTAAAGATCAAGAGGCCTAACATATTTTGGACCTCATGTGGCACCCACACAATTAACCTCATGCTCGAAGGAATTGGTAAGCAATCCAAGTTTAAAGCAACTATTGATAAGGCCAAAGCGTTCACTATATTTGTTTATGCTCATCATAATACGTTGGCAATGATGAGAAAATATACGAAGAAGAGAGACATAGTGAGGCCGGGTGTTACTCGATTTGCGACATCATTCTTGACTTTACAAAGCTTGATGGAAAAGAAACAAGAATTGCGAGCAATGTTTAGTAGCAATGCATGGGGTGAGAGTAAATGGGCTAAGAGCCCAAAGGGAAAAGTGGCATATGCTACCGTGATGAGTCAAGCATTTTGGAATGGCGTAACCTTATGCTTGAAAGTGTTTGGTCCGTTGGTGATGGTTCTTCGACTTGTTGATGGGGATCGAAAGCCCTCAATGGGCTTTGTGTATGGAGAGCTCACAAAAGCAAAAGAAGAGATCAAAGCGGCATACAAGCAAGTTGAGACCAACTACCGGCCAATACTAGATGTCATTGATGAGAAAGCTAAGGGTCGGCTAGATAGTGCATTGCATTTGACAGCTTACTTTTTGAATCCTTTTTACTTCAACAATTCTATCATTCAAGATGATCCTATCATTATGGATGGAGTTCTTACTTGTGTTGAAGCTTTCTTTCCCGATAATGTCAATGTTCAAGATGAAGTCATCAATAGAGAGTTGTTGAAGTACAAGAACAAAGAAGGTGGATTTGGAAGACCATTAGCCACAATGGGATGTGCAACAAACAATGAATCTTATGATCCGGGTAAATAAGTAGTTACTTTCCCATCTTTCCTTAATAAATTTTTTTTTTTTGCTAAGTTACTTAGTTGCTTAGTACTTTGTTTTTTTTTTTTTTGGTGCTTTCTTTCATGACTAGTTGGATGGTGGTCTAACTATGGCAATCATACACCCAATTTGAAAAGAATGGCCACTCGAATTCTCTCTTTGACTTCAAGTTCATCGGGGTGTGAGAGAAATTGGAGCACTTTTGAGGGAGTAAGTACATACACACTCTCTCTCTCTTTTTCTTTGTATACATATGCATAAGAAATTATATTAACTTAGGATTTTTCTTTTTTGTATAGATACATACAAAGAAAAGGAATAGACTAGATGCGACAAGGTTGAACAATCTAGTCTATGTCCAATTCAATGCCAAACTCATCAACAATAAAAGAAAGGGGAAGGATGTATTACGTACTAAAGAAGTAACAAATGCACAAGGATGGCTAGTTGAAGGTGGTGACGAAGAAGTTGACCCGGTTTCGGGACTTACGTGGGAGGTAATTGGGGAAGCTATGGGAGCGGATGAAGTCCTTCAACCTAGAAGGACTACTAGAAATATTGGAGTACGAGAGCTACATGAGGAGGATTTTATGTCGGAGGATGATACCGAAGAGGAGGTAGACGAGGATTTTGAGTGTGAGTCTGATGGAGACGAAGTTATGGTTGGATATGGAGATGAAGAGGATGAGTAAATGACTAATAATTCCGTATTGTAATTGACTAGTAATTTTCCGTACTCGTAGGTTTTATTTGGTTTGAACTTTGAAATATGAACATTGAACTTCTATGTCTCTATATTTGAAATGTGGAGAAGTGTTAACATTGAGTATCCGATAGCCAAAGAGAACTAAGGAATTTTTTAGGAGAGAAGATATATTGCATCAACTACAAAAATTGTGATTATTAATGGTAGAGAGGTCATAGAATATTTATAAAAATAAAATAAAATAAAAAAAACCGACTAATTGCTAAAAGGCGATTAATGCCCGATTAATAGGTCTCGAAGCTTGAAGGTGGTCGGCCGCCCGCCCAGCGCCGAGCGCTTTTTAGAACATTGTATTTAAATATATAGGTAGGTACCAAGTATCCAATAAAATATACTGTTAGGATTCTCTTATTAATAAAATTAGCAATCTAGGATTTGGATACACTCCTTTTTTTATGCAAATAAGCACATGGAAAATCTAAGAAAATAATTTATTTAATGAACCCTAGTACTTGTTGAAAGATTTATCTTATTATCCGATGGATAATAAATCCCCTAGTAATTATTGACCAATGGACGAAAGTAATAGGGAAATTTTCATAATTAAATAACCAAAATGGCCTTTTAAGCATGTATAAAAATCTATATTTAACTATATAATAGTACTTAACCAAATCTAACAATGAATATCTTTAATAGAAAAATCTAGTTTTCCTAACTTTTATTGTCCAATGGGTAAAGAAAAGAACTAAAATAATAAAAGAAAATATAAAACGATTTTCTAGTCCGGGGTTGGAAAGGTTCACAAGGCTCAAAGATGGTCAAAAAGGTTCATCTAGGGTTAGGGAATTGTAACTAGGTGAATTGGTAGTTTGGTTTCCTCCAACTCATCGGTTTGAAATTAACTCTACTTGCCAAATAGGATTTCTAGCCAAAAAATAAAATTTTAAAGTACTAGGATCTAATTACGATGGATTACTAGAAATTTTAAAAAAAAATTTAAAAGTAAAAATAAGTATTTCAAATAAAAATTCAAATATTTAATGAAATTTTTTTATTTACCTAAAATAAGGGTTGTTACACAATGAATGAATGAACAAATTCAACGACCAACGAACGTTTTCAACGACCAACAAATTAACGAACAAATTCAACGACCAACGAACGATTTCAGCGACCAATGAATCAACGAATGAACTCAACGACCAACAAATGATTTCAACGACCAACGAATCAACGAACGAATTCAATGAAATAATTTCAACGACCAACAAAACCAATTTCAACGACTAATAACAACCAACTTCAATTACCAACCAACTACCACCAACTTCAACAAAATAGACGACAAAACAAGATATATTACCACGCTCACCAAAAGAATGGCCAAAAACCCGACTAGGAAACCCAAAATTATGACCATGTCCACAACTGAATGAAAAACCAACAACAACAGAGACAGTGGAACCAGAATCAGATTTCATTGCAAATATATCATCGTGTAATAAGAGGCAACCAACTAATACATGCAGACTGTTTCGAACATAACCCAGTCGTGGTGTGATGATTTCGAACGCTCCTTAGGGAATTTCAGAGGCTGTCAGCACCTTGGGAATGGAGATCAAGGATTTTTGAAGTGAAGGAGAGCTGTTTTAGAGATTTTAGAGACTTGGCTACTGCCGGCAAGGGTCGCCGTGACTGGGTTATTGCCGGCGAGTGCAATTCAGGCGCCGACAAGGCTATTCAGGCGCCGACAAGTATAATTTAGGGACTGAGTAATCGATTTTGAGGGATTTCAGCCACGATTTGGAGTTTTTGAAGGTCAGAAACTTCGATAAGGGCTTTGGTTATGAAGTTCAAACATCAAAGGCTTCGATTATGGCTTCGATTTAGGGTTTCAAAGGTTGAGATTTTTGGATTTATGAGATTTGTGGCTTCAATTTAGGGTTTCGATGGCTGTTTGTGGCTGACAAAGAGGTGGGTGATGCAGAAAAGAGATCGCGTGAGGGTTTAGGGTTTCGATGGATGTTTGTATATCTAAGGTGGATGGTGAACCCGCTATGATACCATGTTGTTTAGAAGGATAGGAAAAGTGTATGGTGTGTTAAATAACCATAACATATAACAATCTTATTTATATAGATGACTCATATTTTGAATAAGTAAACTAAGCTATGTGGGACTACTACTAATACTATATTCTAACACACATCTTCTCAATCAAGTACAACCATCATGGGAAAGTGAAACTCACCCTCCACAAAGCAAATGTTTTATTGCTAGGTAAAACTCACTCTTCACTTTGGCAAGTGGTTGTGTATTTAACAATATTGATCACTTTATGAATTTCAACAAATGCTCTCCACTTTCACTTATTTTACTAGAATGTCATTCAATGTTAGACCATTACAATGAGAAGAAAAAAACTGACCGTTAGATTTGAATTTTTGCCAACTCATTTTGATTATGGGCAAAAAATAATTAATGTGGAACTTGACATTGCTAACTTTAGCAATCTCTAAATGAATAATCAAAATCTAATGTGACAAGTTTTGATTATTCACATTTGCTTATTCCACTGCGGATGCTCTTATCATGGTTAGGGTAAGGGTGGTATATGATCCCAAGATTTCCAATGATGTTGTTTAACTATGAACCACAGGCGCGGATATGGGATACTGACACGACATGCGTACACGTCATTTCTTCAAAAATTAGGATACGGACACGTTGAATGTAAAATGTATTTGTATTGTGGAGTTATGCTATGAATTCATAAATATGTCAAAAACATTGGTCATGTTCGTTTAGCACATTTGGGTATTTTAGTTTTGGTAATGGGTGGAGAGAGAAATAGGGTAATGATTGGAAAGATAGGTAATGAGTGGAGAGAGATAGAGAGAGAAATGAAATTAATAATTGAAGAAATAGGATAATGATTGAAGAAAGATATAGGGTAATGATTGAAAAACAAAGTTAAAACAAATTAAATATGCTAAACGAACATGGCCATTATTTCTATTAAATTAAGACATGAACTATTCATATATGTCCTTCGTATGTTCTTAGCAAATGCCACCAACGCGTCCTTAGACTATCCACAAATACAATGTGTCTGAGTACAAAGAAATATAATAAAAAAAATTACAGTATGAGTTCGGTAAGGAAGTCCGAATCTGAACAGTAGTAGTAGTAGTAGTAGTAGTACAGCATCCCTCCATTCCTAACCGCTCATTCTGGGACGAGTTGGAAGAGGAATTCCTAATTCTTACATGGATGAGACTGATATTGGACAAGTATTTAGGAATGTTCGACATGTGTCTGGCATGTGTTGTCATGTCCGTGACTGACTCATGTCAGACATGGATAACATGAGGCCGTTAGATGTGTTTGTGCTTCTTAGGCGTTTACAAGGTGTCTTAGGGAACTTATTCATAATATAGGAGTTTTATGCAGAGTTTTTGGTAAATGTGAACTGCAACTCATTTTAAAATGCAATGATTACTTTTGGACTCCAATACATTTTCTCCCTCCACTTTTGTGGATCAATTTGAATATTGGGTTGAAAGGCAGAAAAGGAAAGGGTTCATTTTGTCCCTTCTAAATGGACAAGAATTACGGGAGATCCAAGAAAGGAACCACGGGCCAAAATTTTGGACTGTAGGGTGTAGATGTAATCGTCATTGATACCTATTTTGTGATGCTGTTCCCTACTCTTTTTGGTCCCATCTAGTTATCTTAATTAACAAGATTATCTCTTTTCGTCTCTTGCCTTGAAGTTTCAACTTCCCTTCATAGCAGTGATCGCTATGTTGTCTTTCCGTAGTTTTATATTGACTATATTTGTCTAAAGACTATTGTAATTTTGAATCAGCCATTTTTTATAGCTGAGACAACAATGCCTGGGAAATACGGATTTGATTTCAATGGCGCGTCGCAGTCCTTCAACGTCTTAGCGGAATACCTGTTTGGTAAGGTAGATATGGTTTCGATGAGAGGTTTTGAAAATGAATTGATTGCTGTTCGTTGCATCATATGTCTTGCTTTATTGTCTGCTTATATATTACACTTCTCAGAATACAATGAAAGAGAGTATGGAGATGACCACCCCAGTCTTTACTCGTAAGACTCAATCTGACGGGGAGAGAATGGAAATGACAACCCCTGTGATAACAAGAAAGGTATTGTTTTTCTTGCCTCCAGTATCAAAGTGTAAATTTTCCGAAAAATGTAAAACTATGTTCTGTAGCAAATAAGAGTAGCTTGTTGTAGTTGGGGATGGGGGGTTTTTCAGCACTTTTGCTTTCTTTTTGAAGGTGGCGTGTAGAAATCAATCCTGTTGAAGTGATTAAATGGTTTTATGGAGTCAAGTTGTAGAGCCTGGGCATTTATCTTCTTGTTCTCAGCTAGTCAATTATATATGCTTGTAGGTGTTAGAATCTTCTTATTTGGCTCTATTCCTTCTTTTTCCATCTCCCTGATTATACTTTTTTAATTCTTCTTGCAATACCCAGTCAGGGATATAAACTGTCATACCCGAATTTCATGGGACTTTGGCCTCTTAAGTTTGTGATTAGTCATTTTACTAAAATATTCAATTAGTAAGAAATGGGCAGATAGTGTTTAGTCTTTGGCTTAACAGGTTATGTACTGGTTAGTCGTACTTTGAAAGTTTTTAGCCTCGTAGAGCTACAAACTTTGAGCATTATGGTTCCTTAATCAAGATGCGCTATAGTCAAGAACATGTACAAGGTTGAAGATAATGAATTTGAGGTTTATGATGTTTAGTATCTGCAGAGGCCACAGACGTATACAGGTCTCTGCAGATAGGTAAAATCAAAGCTCAATTCTGTTCTTGTGAAATTTGAAGTCAAGCATGCAAAAAGCCTGAAATATGTCAACAATGATCATGTCTAAGAAGGGGCTGTCAAGAGAAGAATATGAGTTGTAGTCTTATTTGTTTTCTTCTTTTATTTTTCTTTTGAACTTTGTGGCAGTTCCTGAAGATGAAGGCAAAAGCATGTCCCGCTTGATGGCCTGAAAGTTCAAAGTCATCATTGTGCACTGGTTAATAAACTCATCAAAATCTCTGCGCTACCCCTTCTTTATGTAGATCAACCTTTGACCAGGGGAAGTAGAGCAAATAAATGTTATACACTGATGAGGATGTGACTTCAGGAAATTGTACTGATGCGGCCCCCTTGGCCTTGTTACCTTGAGTTGGCAAGTCAATTAGCAAGCTCACCTGTTTCATATCAGAAACCCACATAAAAAGAATGGAGAGAGAATATGAAAGAAGTCCCAAGTCCCTGACAAAGGTTATGGCAGACTATATTCGGTTCTCCAGTGGATAACTATGAAGTGCAGGGCCGTATAGGCCTTTCCGAAATGCTGATATAGAAAGCTTTTAGTTGAAATTCCATAGCCTCAGTATTTGATAGAAATACTCAACATGTATCACATAAAAGGCAATACTGTCCCCCTCCAGTAAGGTCAAAGGATCAATACCCGTTGTCATGTTGTATTAGGTATCCTTTGGTTTCTTAATTGTTTTATACATCTCAGTTAAACAACTCATCCCATCCGTGGCTTTGTCCCACTTGGTCCATGGGTTAACCCACGTGTATATTTTCAGTCTATGTGCATATCCATTCTTGCACCCAAAAAAGGAAAGCAAGAATATCTTCTGATTTGTTCTATCTGTATTCATTCATTTATCGGAGGCGTGCAAGTGCTGATTAATAATGTGTTTGATATCGTAATTAACAATTCCTCGGAGGGGCATAAGCAATTCATTTATTGAGAAACATATTGTTAGTAAGTTAATGTGACCAATCAGCCTATGTGATCCTATACAAGTATTTAATTGGAACTATTTGCTATTAGATCTGATATAATCCTGCTGGCTGAAAAGATGCTGATGTGTATGCAGAATAATCAATTCAAGTACCAAAAAAAGAAGAATTCAATTCGATAGTTGAATGCACGGTTTTTGGTCAACAATTTTTTTTTGTATATATCTACTACTTCATCTCTTTTTAATTTTCTTCAGCTGGAAGATCAAGACAAGTGGCTGATGTCTTTCATTATGCCCTCAAAATATGGTGCCAACTTGCCACTGCCCAAAGATTCATCTGTTAGGATCACAGAGGTCCCAAGGAAAATTGTTGCGGTTGCTGCCTTTTCAGGTTGGTCACTCCTTCAGCTTTAGAAAGCTTTGACAAGGAAAAACTTCGAAGCAGTTTGATACTTTAGATCTGTTAACTTCATGTTTGTGTTCACAATATTAAGAGGTTAAATAGACAATTCTAAGGTAAAACTTGACAGTGGTGTTGAGGTTGCCCTAAAATCGTAGAAGTCGATTCCTAGTGAAATTTTTGTTAAGTGTTTTGCTGTGCATTACCAATTGAGGTTTGTGGAGGCGTTCCTGATGTGCATGAAGATAACTAGACCTTTTTCATTTCGTTCTTGAGTGAAGCTGTTAACTGTTTTCTCATATATGCAGTCAAGAATATCAAAGGGCTAGTTGGTAACAAAATAGATATCATGTATTCATAATCAGAATGCTTACTTTCTCTCAGAATGTGGCAAAAGAACCAATTGGGATGGAATAAAATCTGGTGTAAACACTTGGCTGCAGCATATGTCTATGGTTCACTACAGTTAAGGTACAAGCAATATTGCGGACATAGATAACTTGAGCTCCAAGGATGACTTGATTCTTGTTCTCTTATTTGAACCAGGCTTTGTAACTGATGATGAAGTTATGCGTAGGGAGTCAAAACTAAAAGATGCACTAAAGAATGACCCTGAATTTCAAGTAAAAGAGGGTGCATCAGTGGAAGTCGCACAGGTAATCTTTCGAAAGCATATCAAGAAAATTTGATGAGTATTTGAACGTACTTGATTCTGAAGCAACAGTGTACATACACATTATTGGGATTCTCATTGCCTATCTATGCATGTTTGCAGTATAATCCTCCTTTTACGCTACCGTTTACTCGTCGGAATGAGATTGCTCTTGAAGTTGAGAGAAAAACAGAATAGCTCTTTAATGTGCATTATGACAGCACCAGTATCAAAACTTGCCTCGCAATGCATGACATTGATACCAACTCTGTCATTTGATACTAAAATTTAGAACATCCTGTAAATCACCTGGATTTGATGGCATAAAGTGTATACGTTTAATATTTTCTATCACTTGATCGCATGTCACTTGTACTTGTTCAACTGCCTAACGCCCCAAAAAATGGGTATGTTGATGAAATTTTCATTTTATTAGAAAAAAAAATGTCGACTTCGTTAATAATTAAAAAAAGCTCAAATTCCCAAATTCTAACGGTAAAGAATATTAACTAACTCTTTTTTTTTTTTTTTTTTTGACAAACAGATTATCCCATTACAACTAAAAATTTGTCCAAATTGAAAATTATTTGAAAACTCAAATTTAATAAATGTTCAACTTTAATAAGAATTAAATAGAGCCATCTAAGTCAACAGAACTACTAATGATAAAGCCATGGCTTCGACGGTTTGTATCCATACCGCTGCTCGGTCGTCTCGTACTCCTCATTACGCTCATTTCCAAGAGCACGATAAATAAAAATAGCACCGTGAGTGATAATTACTCACTAGGGCATCAAGTAATAAAATTCATAACATGAGCATGATAAATAAAAATTTAACTATAACAATTCAACATGATAAATTAATTACTTAACCCATTAGCTCAGTAGATTAAGTAGTCTCATTCTCAATTTTCAAAGGTTCACAAACCACAATCTAATTCAGCGGATTTAACAGCCAACATCAAATTTACAATATCACCTCTTACACTTTTCAAACTTTCCAATTCGAACCAGTACGCTTTCCGGCATCGGTTCCCACCACAAACAGACAGTCTATTAGGCTTTCGTCCACTATGCCTAACTCCTAGACCCATGGTTGACTTCATGGCTGCTGGGGATATTTGTAATTGGTTCAAGATCTATACTGTCACTCTCTCGATTTTCAACATAAATAACAAATAATCTTTATAACTAAACACTCACAATAATCCATACGATAACCCCCCAAAGAGTTGATCATTCCTTGTTCAACAGGTTATAGGTCAACCCAAGAGTTTTAGATCATTACATTAGTGGCACATCGGCCCAAAATAAAATAAGTACGGGAGGGAAAGTAGAAAAGTGTTTACAATCATCCAAAGTCAAAATAAATCGAATTAAGTCACATCACATCTTCAAAATAAAGTTATTAAAAGATGTTAAGCAACTCCTCAAGTTAGCTTTCAAAAGAAGTTTTTCATGTCCAGTCACGTCATGCATGCAAGCTACACTCCGAAAGCCATACCTGAAAAATGACGAGTTGAGCTACAGTAGTCCAGTAGAAAAGTCTAATGTAACCTTATACGCAATTGCAATGATGGTTGGGATGAGCAATAGAGATGACAGCAACATAGTATACATATAGGAATCAAATAGCAAGACCCATAAGCAACACTTTCATCATGATTCGACCTTCAATGTTACTTCAATATTCATAGTACTGCAACGCATACACGCATGGCCATTCTCATCCATTAAGCATTTCATTTTCTTTGTAACTACGTCGGGCCAATTTAGGGATCCCGATACCCTCTGCCAGGCACAACACCATCTAATGTTCCTGAGTGTATCCTGAGCATTTGCTCCTGCCGGGCCTATTTAGGAATCCCTATATTCCCTGTCAAGCACCGCACCCATCAGTGGGTCTTGAATACTCTCAGTTCGTTGTCCTCATCAACCAAACACTAGCGATTCACGCCCAACATGCTTCCATACCACTTTCCAAACTCTAACATAACACACATGTTCAATAATTCCCATTTTAATATGACATTCATAGCATAAATATTCGAAGTATGAACAAGCACAAACACATGTGGGAATCACCAATTAGATTGTATGCAAAGATTGTCCAAAATTCAAGTACCGATCATGACACAAGCATTGAATATCCAAGGGTCGATGGAATACATTAGTCGGTGTCATGGGATGACTTTGTCGTATTGAAGAGGTGTTAGGAGTATTCGGAAGTTAGGATGATCAAGCACAACTTTCAAGCACGAAGTCACCTCAATCACATGTAAAGATAGTTAAAAATTCCTACCAAAGTGGGTTTTGAGCAAAACCCCAAGTACACCAAGCAAAAATCCATCAAGAAAAAGCTTTCCCAAAGTAATACCACAAGATCTACAACCTCCAACAATGAGAAACTCGAAACCAGTTGATATTTGGAAGATCAACACATAGATCTTGAAGATTTGGTGGTGTTTGAAGTGCAAATCCAAGGATTTGGGTGAAGAATTGAAGAGAGAAGGAGGAGAGGCGATTTTAGGGCTTGGTTCGTGGTTTTGGAGTGAGAAAATAACATAAAGTTCTATTTATAGTGTCTTGGATCGAGTACAAAATTCGTCAGAAATTTTCAGCTTGTACCAGTACTGGGAAACGGCAATTCCAATACAGCTACCCAGAAGATTCAACATTGCACAGTTTCTGGTCGAGGTGTACCTGTACTAGGAAACTGTCGTACCGGTACGAACGAAATACAGTCCCAACTCAATTAAGTTGTCTATTCTACCTATCCAATATAATATACTCACTCTCTGCCTCACTTTAAAAAGCTTATGCCAAGGTAAAAGAAATAAAAAAGGTAACAATTTACATGTTAATTATCAACTCTCTTAAAATAATATCAACTTAAAATGAAACATTCTTTTAATCGGACGGTTCCAATCTTAGCTTGAAGGCAATCAACGCCTGTAGAGGTGCTCAGGTTTGTATGTGTAGACAAAAATCGCTCTGTTTTATGATATATATATATATATATATATATATGACACTGTGAGCTTCTAATAAGGACCTTAAATGCAGATCTCAAAGTTCTGAGCCTTTCGGGTGATATTTTGATGATCCAAATTGTTCAACTTGTTTAAAACATGTTTTTAAGGGTATCCTTGAAAAATCAGCTCAAAATATAACTTGAAAGTGCTTGATTCAAACATGAGGTCCATAAAACAGTTCTTGTCAAGCTTTATGAAAAGTTGTTTGGATCAAGCACTTCCAGGTTATATTTTGAGCTTATTTCACCCGAGTACCCTTAAAAATATGTTCTGAATTTGCATGGCAAACGTCCCTCATTGAGCAACAATATGGGGTGATGTATGTACCCAAGCCGAAGTGAGTGAGGACTTTGCAGGGTATGCTAGTGAGGAGTTGGTGGATTGAGGTAGTTATGTGGTGATGTGGTCAGTGAGTAGAAATTCCCTAAACTTGGTCGGGGTCTAGGTTGGTTGACATTCCAACTACTCTATCTTTCATTATGTTGCTTATGAAGTCGTAATTTAGTTTATGCTTGTTAGTAGTTGGATGTTATTGGTTTGGCCAGTAAGCTGTCGTTGACTTGGTAGTAATCTTTTGGTGGCGGTCAATCGGGTAGTTATCCAAGCAAGTAAATGATCGTCACCCATTTTGCTAACCCTCCATTGTAACCAAGGTCAATATAAGCTTTAAAGTCCGTAGTTGATCTTTTGTGCGCCTAGATTCTTTTATGATTCAATGTTTGATATTTGCATGGTTAGTTTATGGCATGCTTTCCTTTCGTATCCAAGTTTTCAGCTGTTAGTTTTAATTTCGAATAAATAAGTGCTTTCCATAAATGAGGCGTGGTAATTGTTGTTCACTCTCGCCTATTTCCAAGCTCTTCTTCTAGGGATATGGTTGCTAGTTTGTGCTTTGCATTTGTGTGTCCCGTATCCTCTTTGTGTTCGCAGATACAAATCTTTTTTAGCTTGCTTTTAACTTGCTCTATACCTAGTTGTTTTGTCAAGTTCTCAAGCTGTGAGTCGTAGAAAGAAAATAAACGGTAGATTGTGGAACTCTTGTTAGTCGGTAGCTTTGAGCATGTGTTGAGTTGTGCTAGCGAAAGGATTGTATAGTTTCTATGTTTTCAAATTTTCTGCATTTTGTTTGCTAGGGACTAGCAAAGTTCAAGTTGGGGGTGTGATAAGCACCTAATAATGCCATTATAGGCGCGCTAAGTCACCAATTTTAGCTTAATTACATCTTTAATTTAGTTGTTTCATTTACTTTTGCACATAAGGTTGTTTTGAAAATGTTTCAGGAAAATCGTTCGAATAAGGATACTTTTGATGCCATGGACAACCCCCGAGGGTGGCCAAGTCCCAAGAGCTAAGAAAGGAAGGTCCAGAGGTGACTCAAAAGAATAGAAGGCCAAGAGGAGGACCAAAGAGCAAAAGCTGAAGCTAAAGGCCTCGGTACCGATACCAAGGTTGTGGCGGTATCGGTACCGAGGAGGTTAAAGCGGCAGCTTAATGAGTTCGGTATTGATATTAGGTATCGGTACCGAGGGGCCTTTGTAGCTAAATTTTAGGGCATTTTTTGGATATTTCGTGCTCGAATGAGGGCCAGTATATAAATCTCATTATGTCATAATATCAAAAACACTAGATTACATTGCACTTTTTAGATCTAGAATAGGATTTACATTTCTTGTTGCTTACTCTCGCTATTGTTCTTCATTGTTCTTGGTGCTCTTAGTTAATTCTGCACTTTTCTCCCTTAATTAGTTTTAGTTTTTTATTTTACTCTTCATTAAAGTTGTAGCTACACTCTTGATCTATCTTAATCTCTAGTTTAATTTGAATTCCATTATGTTTTCAATAATTAGCTTTGTTGATTCAATTTCTAGCATGAGTGAGTAGTTAATTAGGCTTGGTCATGAAGTGATTAGCACTCCATGACTTGGATTGATCATGCTTTTCTCAATAAACCTTCATGTTTAGTTGGAAAATCAAGGTAGTTCATGTTTGTCTATCAAATCTAGGCGGCGTTAACCTCTTTGATCATGCGTAGGCAAGAGTGAGCCTACTTGCCACGCATCGATACTTAGAGCTACGTCATCCCTTGCGTTTGCTAGACGAATACTAGAACTCTCTTGGTGTTTCGACTCATTTTCTAGTAAACGGGCTTAGTGTCATACCTTCCCGGTTGGGAGATCGTTGACGCGTATCTCAACCCGAGTAATTCGAGACGAAAGCTGATTGATTCAAGTTATGAGTGTTAAAATCTCCTAGACCTAGCCGCTTAGTCTAATATTGTGTTCTCTTCCCTTTTCTAAAAGCATTTTTTTAAAAATTCCCCCAAGATTCCCCTAACTTTCAACATTTCTCTCTCTATCTCTCTCCACTTATTACCCTTACTATTTTTCAAAAAAACTTTCAAATACCAAACCAAACAAGGGCAGAGCGAACCGTTGAGAGAGAGAGAGAGAGAGCCATTTGAAAGAAGAGAGTCTTTGAGAAAAGAAGGATGTTTGGGGTGGAGAAAATTTGAAGATGGAGAACTGAATTTATAGGAGAAGTTAAGGGGACAACTTCAACTTTCTAAAAGTATTGGGCTTCCAAAATTACAAATTTTCCACCAAACACAACATAATTATTTTCAAAACACACTTAAATTGCACTTTTTCTCCATTTCAAACTATTCCTAAAGTTGGTTGTCTCAAGGCCACGAATCTTACTTCTACAAATCCAATCGAGCCGTGATGATATTCCCCTGGGTACGATACCCGGACTTCCGGATTATTATGCTTCAAATGACGTTTTAGCCCTATACTTGGGGTGATCATATATTTGATATATCGACGAACTAAGCAACTACGGAACTCCTCCAACGTTATCTTCCTCCTCCATAGAATCGTATCATCTTCCTCAATTTCGGCTCAGCAAGAGGAGGAGAATCTCAAAATATGAGAGAAAAGATGTAGATATGTGATGGAGGGTGAGGTATTTCAAATATATAGAGAGAAAGGGGAGAAATTTCGTGTAGAGAGCGAGGGTTTGGGTTTACCTTGATTTTCGGATTTGGGGCTTGAAATCCTTTGATTTGATGCTTGAAACGCATAGAGGGGGTGATTTGGGGTGGTTTTGGCTGAAAGTTTGTGAGATTTGGTGGTGAATTGAAGGTTTTTGGGTTGATTTGGGGTTAATGTTTAAGAATGGATGTGGTGGCTATGGAGTTTTAGAGAGAGAGAAAGGTGGAGAAATTCAGTTGATCGGGCTCTTGGCCTGATGAAAACCATCTGATAAGGCCTCGGTATCGATACAACAAAAATTGTTGTATTAATACTGATTGGCTTTGAACTCACTATTTTCGGCTTGCAATTGAGTATCGATACAACCATTTTGGTGTATCGATACCGAACTCTTTTCCTCTGAAACTTAGCTTGCCAACCCCTTTTGCCAATGCACATTCGCACCCAAAGTACACCCGGAACCTTGCAAACCCAGAATTTCAATCACTTTGAGAGCCACCCATCCAACCAAACATCCGGTTTCCTATGGTTGACAGTAGAATGACTCAGACTTGAGTTTATTTTCAAGGACAATGGGACTCATATGTGATTTTATTACACACAAAAAATGCCTTGTATCATTTCCTAAATGCGCCAAAGATTCCATAACAATTTAGAGTACACAACAAACACACTTAGGCCTGACATGAGATTATTTACCTAATCTAAGAGCATATTGAATAAAACGATGGGATATGGACAAAACTTACTCAAAACTACACTCAACACCTAGACCGTTCATTCTTAAACATGCATACGAGTTGAGAAGTACCAAACACGTAAGATTATACCAAACTGTGAGCATGTGCCAAGTAATGAAAAGAGTTTTAAAAACTTATGTAAAAAATAAGGATTGCAAGTAAAAATTTTATTTATTTTTGAATTTTTCCACAAAACAAAAGAAACAAATGGCATATAGCTATCCCTTGAAAAATAATGATATTGTCAAAAATTAATGGGAGACGGACCATATATATATGGACTGGTTTCACCCACACAAAGTTTGACACTCCATCTTGGCCATACACAATGAAGGGGTAAGATTAAAACTTAACAAATCTCCCAAAACATTCCCACACCCTAAAATTACTCATCTACCACCAAATTCTAACCCAAGCCACCGTGGCCACCACCATATAACATATATACACACACACTAGCGGATGCCCATGCTTAAAGGCATGTCCAAATAAAATATTACAGCCCCAACTTAAATAAGTTGTCTGCTCTACCCATCCAATATAACCTATTCAATATCTACCTCACTTCAAAAAGACTCATGTCAAGGTAGAGAGAAGAAATAAAAAAAAAAGGCAATAATTCATAGGTTAATTATCAATCCTCTTGAAATAATATCAATTAAAATGGAAAAAACCAAAAGGTAATAAGGCCCCGTTCCTGAACGCAAAATAAATACTTATTTTTAAGAAGGCAATTTCAAACTCAAAAATCATGTGCTTACGCAAATAATTTTCTATCAATATGGATCTTGTTTGATAGATCTCATTAAGATCTTTTAAACGGTGCAAAAAAAATTAAAAAATTATTTTTCATTTACATTATTTTTTAGTTTGAAAATGTAAAATAAGCTGCTTAGTTTGTTAGAAGGTTTCTGGAACGGGGCCTAAATTGGAAAGGAAAGTGTATATATTACCACAAAAGCAGGTTAAAGTATAACATAATGACATTCTCTTAATCGGATGGCTACGATCTTAGCTTGAAGGCAACCAATGGCTGTAGAGGTGCTCATGTTCATAAGTGTAGACAAAAATTGCTCTTTGTATAATATAGATATAGACACCCAATGCATTATATAAGGGCACTATTGGGATTATCAAAAAGTAAGGATGGAAATATAACTGTTCAAAATGATCCGGATGGAAACTTACGTCAAGTATGGACTGAGCATGAATCTTTTAAGTATCCCTCGAAACTAATGATATTGTCAAAAACTTCAAATTTCAAATGTACAAAAATTTAGATTTTCAATTTTAGTACAAAATACAAAACTGTACATTTTTCTCCGAAAATAAAGGGACGAAACATCACCTTGACCCTAACATATGACTAAGAAATTTACAATTTCTCTTAGAATAAATCAAGGAACCATTACTGCTATTTTTAATTCCGTAAATCGATACTTTTTTGGAAAGCTATTTTTCTTATACTTAGCCAGATTTGTGAAAAACGGACAACCAATTTAAACCCCTATTAACACTAACACATTTGTAATAGGCCAAATTTTTGTAATCGTCCCTCTAGTTTTACGTTTGTCTCGATTTCATCCCTTTAGTTTCAATTGTAACCAAATAAACCCTATAGTTTGTTTTTCGTCTCAAATTGGTAAAATCATTCACGGTGTGAATGAAACTAACGGAAAATGGGGTTTGGTCTTCGTTTGTATGAAATGTTATGGGCAAATAAGACATTTCGGCCTAATCTCCCATCAAATATCTTTTAGAGCTAATCAACGAGAGTCATAGAGTCAAAATTTAATTATGACCATTTAGGATAAAATGATCAGAAAACTAAAATCTTTCCATCGGTTCAACATATCAAAGTAAAATTTAATCCAAATCAAAGTTGGATTGCATATTAGGATCAGTTTCTTGGGCTGCACTATCAAGACAAGTCACTCCTCCAATGTGCTCCAAATAAATTATAGCAGTCCTATTCTTGTCCAAATAGTTCAAATTAAGGCAAGATTAGTTGGATTGCATATTAGTATCTTTGTCCTTGGTTATGGGTACAAGCCCTTTGTCCAAATTAAGGCCAGGCATCTTATAGTATAAGGCCACAATAGAATGATATCCAAAGTGCTTAGACATAGCATCAAACTCAAGCAAAGAAATAAAGTCAGGGTTTAGCCCATGGACTGTGTCAATTTTACCCCCATTGTAAACCCTCATGGGTTTAAAACTAATGTACCTCCAGAGTGGACCTCCATTGCATAATTAGGAGGGTGCCTGCAAGACCCTGCACAAAAGCCCAAATACATTCATTTAACAACACATTAATTGGCTAAGTTTCTCTTTGGGCTTTTTCTTATTTTGTTCTTATTTGAATTTTTTTCTTGTTTGTTAGTTTTGCACCAATTTTTTTTGACTTTTTGAGTTGAGGCGAATCGGAAAAGTAAAAAAAATTTACTTTTACCCAAATATTTTGAATAAGGACCACTTGTAAGTGGAAAAAGTAGACTTTTTTAACTTTTTTTTACTTAAAAAGTGGTCATTGTTCAAAATATTTGGGTAAAAATAGTTTTTTTTTACTTTTTCGATTTATCTCAACTCAAAAAGTCAAAAAAAATTGGCGCAAAACGAACAAGCAAGAAAAAAATTTGAATAAAGACAAAATGTACTAAAAGAAAAAGTTCTTAGCATAACGGGGCCATGCATACCAAAAAAAATGGTGCTCTACACCTCCAATAGTAATGCGTCCAAAAAATACACTGGTACAGTCAAAACCCTATAAAAACTGCATTCTTTTTCCAAAACAGTGTAAAGTGCAGAGGAGTTTTGAGATGCTACACATATATTATACACAAAAACATACACACGCACATATTTATATATCCATACACAGATTTATATGTATGCAACCGTGAATGGAGCCCAATCTACACTCCAGAGCATAAAATGGGAAAGAAAAAGCAGTAAAAGTGAGCGAAAATACTAGTAAATACAAACCTCTGCATTCTTCATTCCACTCTTGATGTTCCATCTTCACTCTTGTTCGAGTAGATTCAATGAAAACATTCCACAGATTAGGGGAATTTTTTGGTCAAAGAAAACGAGATTACAGATGGTGTAAGGAATTAGGGATTTTGTATTCTACTGTAATGAGATCCTTTGATATTTTAGGTTGAAACATGTAAAAGGGGTGAAATACCATTCGTGCCCTCCCTTTTGACAGAAGAGGCAAACGCCGTTGGGGAGGAGGGCCATTTTGACACACATTTTAAACGTTGGAGACCAAATTGGTTAAATTCATACATTGGGGACCAATTGACAACTCGCTAATACTTTGGAACCAAAAAGGCAAAAAAGCCTTTCCCAAACACTACCACAATATCGAAACACATAATCCAACTATTCTCCGAACATCCATGCGCATACACCGATGAATAAACAATCCAGCTCAAACGAATTATATTGCACATAAAATAATTAAAGAAAGGAAATAAAACATGGATCTCTACACAAAAGGGATTAGAGAGAGGGAATGAGATATAAAAGAGAGATATAAATATAGTTAGCGGGAATTGATAAGGATTATGGGAGAGCTATAGGGAAAGTGGAGAGATAAGGTAGAGTTTAAGTAGGAGTGAGAAAGTGAAAAGATAGAGACAGGGGAGAGATAAGGTAGTTACTCTAGGATAAATTCATATTTTAAATAATTACATATATATACTTTACTCTCAAATAATTAATTACCTATAGCTATTATACTAATATAAAAATACGGGTTTCTACAGTCTATGTAAGAAAATTTAAGAGTTCACAGTTACTGGATTTATTGTGTGGTGGGGCCAAAAGATCACAACCGCAACCAAGGATCGTTGATGGCTAGATAATGGAGGAGAATAAAAAACATACAAAATTCCTACAAAAGAAACTAATTCGTAAACAAAAGAGTAGAGAGAGACCAAGATACACGTGACTCACCTTATTGTATAAATCTACTCCACGTGCAAGTAAACAACAGACGGATTCTTCTAATGTTCCAAAGAGCTACAATGGTGGCAATTTTTAAGACAACTCTTTATTCGATCCAATAGATGGACTAATACGGAAGATCAATCTCACCATCTACTAGTAGAGAACCCAATTAAAACCAAGGGTAAGAGGCAAAGATTATTTCAATGATTATTTTAATGAGCGAGTTATTAAGATCGAAATGTCTATTTGACAAACTCTCGCCACCACGAGTACACAAATCTAAGTAATAATTTTGAATCACAAAAATAAGAAAAATGAGATTTCAATGCAACATTTTTTAATTCATAATGTGAAAAATCACATTTTTAAGTTGTCTCTTTAGGCAACGTAATTAATATCTCCAGGTTGTCGGTGCCTATGAATTGTGATGTGTAAGAGCATCTTCAACCCAATTCTCCTAAATAGAGACTCAAAATATACTTTTTCACTACTAAATTGAACCACTTGAAAACATCACTTGGCTATGGTGACTCTCTGACTGGCTCTTTCTTTCTCACTCATTGATCAAGGGAAGATCATCCAGATTGTGGTCGGGCAATTGAAAGCTATCGCTTGAGAGAAAGAACATATATAATCGGTACAGAGCCATTACGGTAAGGGGGTCTGGGTCTGTCTCAGTGCAGTAGGGGGGGTCCATTGTGTTGTGAGAATCTTTTTGAAATGCATTTGATCCAGAGGAAAGGATTGAATGACTTATCTAAAGGCAAGTTTACAGGTTTTCACTATTCACTCCAACTTCAATCTTATATCTCTATTTCCATCTCTATATTTTCATCTCTACATAAATAGGGTAAAGTGGGGATTTTAGAAAGGCAAAAAAATATAGAGATCATTCTCTATATGTTTGAAACATCTCTCTATATATAGAGAACCAAATTTGGGTCTCTGAAATAGAGACCCAATATAGAGCTTGATTGGAGTAAATTGATTCTCTATTTTAAAGATTTAGAGATAGATTGGATATGCTCTAAGTCATGAAATTACAATTATGTAATTGTAACCTTGCCTTTAGTCCTCAAAGAATTGCACACGTTTCAATTTTGTCCTCAAAGTTTTAATTGGATCGATTTAGTCATTAAAGTATTCATGTCTTGCCAATTAAGTGCTCTATGTATCTTAAATTACAATTACTAGGACAAAAGTTGAATCAAACAATATAAAATAACCCACTAAAGTTCTTAATAAGTCCATAACAAATCATAAATTGCAAGTTCATTACAAGTAAGCATGCAACAACATTGAATAACCCAACAATGAATAACTTGGGTTTTCCCTTTGGTATCAATAGATCTGTGTTGTATCTCATCTAAGAAAGATAAGTTTGAGGTCATCCACTTCCTTAAAGCTTGCTAATGCCAAGTGCCTAGCTATGTCGAATATGATTCAAGTAACATTTAAATCATTTGGGTACTATTCTTATTTTGAAAGCATAGTGGGCTTAATACCATATTGGTTAAGAATACAAGGATAAGAGTAGTTGATTGGGTGCTTAGAACCGTAAAAAAGATGACCAAAGAAACAAAAGGATTAGATTTATTATACCTACTATTGCAAATATATCAAGAACAATTAGTTTATTAAATAGAATTAAAATAAATATTCACTAGTTAGGATGACTCCTTTCCAATGCATAATAAAGCTCTAAAGTGTTTAAAAATGGAACTTAGGAAAGTAAATATAAATTTATAAACTTGAAAGATCTAATAGATAATTATATGAACTTGAAGGATTGTAGAGTCTCACATCATGGGAAAGGTAAAGTAAATGTGTTACATAAGAAAACACAAGCAGCTATTGTATAACCTGATGTTACCCTTTTGAGCCACGTGATTAGGTTGAAAGTTAGCAAGTCAGCTGGTGTCGGTTGTTATAGTTGGTATCAAAGCACAATCTTGGTCTACACAGTGAGGGCCACATCTAGAATCTGGTACGAGCCTGATGATGTCTTGTTCAAAACTAAGTTCTACACCATAACCGCTAGAAAAAGGTTGCTAGGCCAATGCAATGGGGACGTTGCAACTAAGGTGGGGAGATTGCAGAGTCTCACATTGGGGAAAAAAGCAAAGTAAATGTATCATATAAGGAAACACGACTAGCTACTCTACAACCTAAGGTTATCCTTTTGAACCATATGGTTAGGCTAAAGGTTAGCAGGTCAATTGACGCGAGTCGTTACAAGGATGCCTTTTAAGAAGTACTTAAAAACCTACATTGAAACAAATCGGAAACCTCAAAGACGAAATCGAAATAACAAAAAACCTAGGGACCAAATTGAAACCTATATAGGGACTAAAATGATATTTTTTTTCATATATAAGGTACCGCTTTTAGAAATAATGAAGAAGGGTGAAGTCTTAGATAGGACCAACCAGTCAAAACACCACCTCTCAATGCTCTCATCCACACAGTGAACAATACTAGATTGGAGTTAAGTCAGACTCCTTCAGGTTACATTTGGCATAGTTTTTTTTTTTTTTCTAAAACTTTTGTGGGGTTCTTAAATATCCATCCTTTTTCTTAAGGCGTCGTAAATATTCCTCATGATCATTTTAAACAGTTATGTTTTCATCCTCAAATTTAAATAAACCCAAAAATGCCCTTTTTGCACTATATTACTGGTTTTCTTTATACTTCAGAAATTTGGGACTAAATTAAAACTTGAAGGTCCTCCATCATTATTTTTCGGATACAACATGTAACAAAATCCCTTAGATTAAGCTTACCATTATCATCCCAAAGCATTTGAAATCCCTAAGATTAAGCTTTTACCATTATCAGATAAAAAAAAGAGCTTACCGTTATCATCCTCTCGACCATCCTGGTTGCCCGTCCACTTGGCCAGAGCGACCCACTCCCGCCGGCCTCTGTCACGCCCTCAATTTTAAACATAATTATAAAGGATTTCCATAAATAAAACCTCACAATAATCCATACAATACCCAAAATAATATAGGGCGCGGCTATTCACAGCCACGTATTTTCTCCCACAGCCCGTCAAAAATTTTCAATTAGACTCGACAGTTAGTTACCGAAATTGAGATACATTTTCAGCATCCAATTACCGAAATATGATATTTTTTTCAACAGCTATTTATCGAAAATGCATGTTTGGCAGTTGTCCACCGAAAATTGAATATATTTTTGACATGTAGCTACCGAAATATAATCTTATTTTCAACAGCTATTTACCGAAATGTTATTTATGATTTTCAACAACCACTTACCGAAATATAGTGTGCTATGGGAGAAAATAAGTGGCTGCGAATAGCCGGCCCCATAATATAGCATTCTCATTTCCATAATCGCACTTCAACATCCATTAGTTTCAAAAGATTATATCAACGGCCGAAATTTATATAAGTATAGAGTATAGAAAGAGTTATGGGTTACAATATGTCATAGTCCAAAGATTTACAAATTTAAAGTTACAAATACATCTTCCAAAAGAGATTTACAAAGATGGACAAGTAACTTCTCATCGTTAGCTTTCAAAGTGTGTCCTCGTCCAAGCATTAAATCACGCTAGCTACTGCCCTGAGTTAGTACCTGAAAATGATCTAAGGTTTGAGCTACATTAGCTCAGTAGAAAATTTTACGTTAACATTATATGCAAATGAAATGCTAGGATGATCTCAAGATAGGATCATGAACAAGACCACAGGATAATCAACAATCTTAGTTCAATATGCTCAACAACCACTTAACGATTATCGCGCAACTCAAACTATAATTATTTCCACCTTTCATGTGTCCAAAATCCTTTCGTCATATGTGTCACAAGTCGAAGCTCCTGTCGGGCCAATTAAGGGATTCCGATACCCCCAGCCAAGCACCATCCCCATCGGTAGGTCCCGAATAAAACCAATATGAGCTTTTGCTCCTACCGAGCCAATTAAGGGAACCCGATACCCCTTGCCAGACACCCACCCGTCGATGGATCCCGAATGTTCTCGTTGTGTCAAAAGGTGTTTAAGATTCACATATCCTCACATTGTTTCATTTCAAGTCAACCAAAGTCCAAAAGTAAACAATGTAAAATTTCCACCATACCAAGGCGAAAGATGCAAGGATGATCCATAAACTCAACGAATACGATTAATCATGTTATGGGATGGTTCAGAGGTGCTTAAAACAAGTTAGAAGTTGTCGAGGGTCAAAACGATGAAATACGGAACAATTGCAGAAAAACTGTCCATAAGGCTTTAGTATCAATACGGCAAAATGACCTTATCGATACAACATTCAAATCAGAAATTCTGAAGTTACGGTTTTGAAATGGTATCGATACGGCAAAAATCCCGTATCGACACAGCAATGTTACGAGTAGCGATTTGATAGAATTTCATGGGTTCAACGACAACATCAACAACAACAACAATAGGCACGATTTCAAGGTAAGAAAACACTTCTTTTACATATATTGAGAGGTAAAATCCCTACCTCGAGTCTTGAGAATGAAACCCATAAGATACGAGCCCTAGCTTTCCAAAAATCTCGATTCGGACGGAATACTCCACACCGAGCTCTAATCGACGAAGAGCAAGTCCAAAACCTCGAGTAGAATGCGGAATGGAGGTTGATTGGTATGGATTTTGAGTGAGTTGGGTGGAAATTTGGAGAGAGAGGAAGAGAGAGTGAGAGAGCTAAGAGGAGAGAGAGACGTGAGGAAGATGAGAGGAGAAAATATAATTCTCTACTCCCTCACCCTCCTATATATACTCACAAATCCCACTTGCACCCTTCCACAATTAATTCCATCACGTTAGCCCTAAATCACATAAACATTATCATCTCATATTTCTTTATCATTAATCATGCATTTATAAAATATTAACATTGACAAAATAAATACGGGTCTCTACAGCCTCCATCGCCCATCATCTCGGTATAAACCATTCCCCTCGTCGGCCTCTGTCGCCCATCCTCTCGGCATAAACCACTCCCCCGTTGGCCTCCGTCACCCATCCTCGTCAGCCTCCATCGCCCATCCTCTCAGCATAAACCACTCCCGCCGCCGATAGGCAGAGGACGCCATTGTTGATGTCGTTTCTAAATTGAAAGCAAAGAGAGCCAAGTATAAGGCAAACTAGCCTCCCATTTCCTCAAAAATTAAGGCGAAGAAGTGAGATCTTTTATTCTTTTTGATCTAGAACAATATCGTGTGGCTCATGCATAATTATTATCATTCGTTTAAATTGTGACATCTACTGCAACAGAGGTATTCCTAAGAAATAGTAGGAAGAAGGGTTGGATTTAAGCTTTTGTTTCATTTCTTTAATCTTCTCTCTCTCTCTTTCTCTCTCTCTCTCTCTCTCTCTCTCTCTCTCTCTCTCTCTAACAGTTGGATTCATGTATTCATGAATACTTGTTGAATTTTTAGAACATTTTGTCATAAAAATAGATGGTGTAATTGAATGAATGCGTAGAATGTTTGTGACAGTGAAACTATGAAAAATTTGCCATGATTATATTCATGGTGGATTTATGGATATGTGGTCATGTTTTAAAATTTGTTGTGTCAATTTTTTTCTCAGTGAAGCATTGGTCTTCGACAAGATAATTTGAAAAGATAAAAAATTATAATCAAAATTTTTAAAAAATTTATTAGAGGCGAACACAATTAAACTACAGAGAACTTTTTCAAGTTCTGAGAACAAACTTTTACATCTTTTTATTTCTTTCGACAAGGTGAATATGAAAGTCAAATGTTTCAACCCAAATTAAACCATACTTGTAACTGAACGACAAATATAATTCTACTAAAAAGATAATAACTTAAGTTTGTCCAAACTCTCTAGTTGAAATCGAGCCTACGATGAAAAAAATGGAATTCATTTTGGCACTTCCATTTGGGAGTGTGGTTATCAATTTGGGGTGTGCCAACATCACTCCCCAAAAAAAACACCATTTCCAAAGTAGCAATTGTTTTGCAGAAAATGACACATGGCTTTTGGCAAGATTTCTAAAGCGCCCCTTACAGCCTCTTTGGCTGTTGGATATGCCCCGGATTTGAAATGTGGCTGGAGATGAAATCTGGGCTCTCCTCTTCTCCAGTCTTTGGAAGCGAAAAAAACCACCCCGTAGTTGCCCCTGATTTGGGGACTTCGGACTACAAATCCACTTTTGGCCGGATTAGCTAATGACAAGGGGGGCGAGGGCTATGTAATGACCATTTCACCCTTGCTTTTGGTCATCACGCGTTTGTGGAGCGCAGAAACCAAACCGAAGAAGATAGAGGAGGAGGAAGAGGAGGAGAGGGAGTGATACCTCGCAGAGATCGGCGGCGTCGGAGAAGAATGAGGTTTTCGATCGTCGGAGTGGAGGCTAAGGAAGGGGTTAGGAGGAGAGGGGAAGGCAGTGGTGGATATGTCGATGGGATTTTTGGAAGTGGATCTGTGTGTATGTATATGTAAATATACATATACTGTCACGCCCTCAATTTTTAACATAAATATAAAGGATTTTTATAGATAAAACCTCACAATAATCAGTACAAATACCCCAAAAGAGTTAGACATTTCCATTTCCATAATTGCACTTCAATATCTAAAAGTTTTCAAAAGATTACATCCTTGGCCCCGATGCCCAAATTAACATAAGTACCAAGTATTCGGGAGTTAAGGTTTTACAATATTCATAAATCAAAAGAAATATCAATTGAAGTTACAAATACATCTTCAAAAGAGATTTACAAAGATGACCAAGTAACTCCTCTATATTAGCTTTCAAAATAATGCCCACATCCAAGCACTCCAAGCATGCAAGTTACTATCCAGGGTTAGCACCTGAAAATAATGTAAGGTTTGAGCTACACTAGCCCAGTAGAAAATTCTACACTAACATTATATGCGAATGAAATGCTCGGATGATCTCAAGATAGGAACAAGCACAAGAACCATAGGATAATCAACAACCTTGACTCAATAATCTCAACACAACCACCTAATGAACGTCATTTAACTCAAACTAAACCTAATTCCATCTTCCATGTGTCCAACCTCTTTTCATTGTAAGTGTCATGAACCGAAGCTCCTGCTGGGCCAATTTGGAATCCCGATATTCCTTGCCAGGCACCATACCTTTCGGTAGGTCTTGAATGTTGATCTCGTTGTGTCAATGAGTGTCCAAGAATCTCGCACTCTCGTAATGTGTCATTTCAATTCAATCGTAGTTCAAGAAATAAACAACGTAAAATTTCCACCAAACCAGGGCGAGAGATGCAAAGACACTCTATGATCTCAACGAATACAATTTATCATGTTATAGGATGATTTGGAGGTGCTTAGAACAAGTTAGAAGTGTCCCTAAACAGGCGTAACATTTAACCATACATAATCCCCAAAACCGGTGTAGAATCTTATAACCATTCCACCAAATTCTGACCATATTTTCTTTTGGGATTAGAATTGGGTCATAAAACTACCACCATTAGAAAGTACGTTTTGAGCATATCAATTTCGATATAAAATTTGCCCAAAAAAAGTCCGGATGAAAAAGTTATGCTCGTTCAAAGTTTTAAAAAATGCTAATTTTTAAAGATGTACCGGTACTGCAAAAATCTAGTACCGGTACTGGTCCCAAAAATCCCCAAACAACCACCTCTGGTCACCATGTACTGGTATAGACAAAACCTAGTACCGGTACCACCTGGGTTTTCAGCAAAAACACAGTTTGTTCTTCCTCCGATTTCCAACCTCTTTCTCCACTCAAATCACATCTACAACTCATCAAAACTACACCAAATCATGCAGTAACTCATGTATAACTACGAGCTACTCAGGAACACCCAACCCCATAAACAAAAGCAAGTTCTACACATAAAATCTAAGAATTTAAGACTAGATTCTCGATTTCTCTAAGAACTCCAACACACATCTAAGTTAACTCGAATTCATCTATTCTAGGCACGAATTTAAGGCAAGAAAACACTTCCTTTACATATATTGAGAGGTAGAATCCCTACCAAATGGATTTTGAGCAAAACCCCTAAATCCTGAGCAAGCCTAGCTTCCAAATTTGAAAGCCACCACGAAAACTCCTCCTCCAAGCTTTACCCACGCGATCTCCGGCTCAAGAACACCTCAATACGATGGAAAAGAGGTGTATCTCCGAGCATTCAAGGTGTATTGCAAGATCTTGAGGTGGGAGAGAGAGAGAAAGAGAGAGAGAGAGTCGGACGGAGGGAGAGAGAGAGATGTTCGTGTGTGAGAAGAGAGGGTGAGGAAAAATGATTGTGTGGCTCTCACACACTCATATATTTATACTCATATACTTTTACATTACACTAACACCCCTAACTTTCAAGTTCTATCACATTCAACCCAAATCACATATTCACTTAACATTTTTGCATTATCTCATAATTCTAACTTTTATTAGGATATTAAAATTATTGAAATAAAAATATGGGTCTTTACATATACTAATACTAATATACACAACATGTATAGCTTTGGTTTTTTTTTTCCCTCTATCCTATTGCGTTTTCTTTTGAAAAATAATACTTGTTTATTAAATATACAGTTTAAACATTTATAAATTAAAAATAAATTTATTTTATCCTCAAATTAATGGTAAATACTAATTTTTTCTAACTAATGAAATAAACCAATTTGAAGCATTACAAAATCAAGGAGGGTGATTCAGTCATTTGACATATAATCTCATTATATCCACCCTTCAAATCCCCCTCCTCAAAAAATCATCCAAACACCTCATTACAAATCCACCATTCTTAAGAGGTGAGGTCACCCTCATTACATATCACCCATTGTTACATATCCACCTTCAAATCCACCCTCATACATATCCACCCAAAATCAAATTCTCCATCCAAACGAGCCGTTATAGTTAATGCTGGCCGAGCACAAACAAGGGATATCGTCCCCCATCAAAATATGGAAATAATAAATTTTTGGAAGGAGATAGAAAATGTTAAACAAACTCTTATGAGAAGATTATTCAACATATATAAACCCATGTTTGTTATACCAAATGAAGAAAAAAGGGGACAAGTTAACATAACCATTTGAGCTTTAGCTTAAATAACTGCAGAGATGCAAACATCTGCTCGCCAAAATTTCCACCTACTAAAGTTGAAAATTCCATATTACTCCTCTGTCCTATTTTAAAGGCCATTTATGGGAATCCGTGCATTTGAATAGTTTAGTTTGGTGTACAAAAATTTTTAAAAAATCTATAGAAATATTTTGTGGGGGGTTTGAAAATACATAAATTTATGTGAAGGACATTTAAAATACGAAAGGAGTAATAAGTGTGTTTGACATTCAACAAAGAAAGAAAAAGAAGAAAAGGTAAATTACAGTTAACTCCCTCTAACTATGACTCAGAGACATTTTATCCCCTCTAACTACTATTTTTGACACTTAACCCCCTCTAACTAATGAAAACCCTTATCTGGCTGACTTCCATAACGGAGAGGCCACAGGCATCTTCAAAGGCCAAAACCATTTCTTTCCCAACTCCAAATCTTGGTTTGGAGCAAAAAAAGGGTGCCCTAAAATCTGTGGGTGTCCAAATTGGCTAAAAAATTCCCTCCAATCCACCACTAAAACTATAAAAAAATATTTCCTCAATAACCCTAATCCATTTTGCAGCCACATTTACCCCAATTATGTCTGCAATTGTGAAGAAAAAATGGAGCAATCTTGAGAGAAACACTCGGTCAACCCAGCCCCATCGATGGCACGCCCTTTCCATCAGTGACTGGAGACTCCTTCTAAGGTGTTACTCTCGCCATCGACCTCCATAGCTCTGTGGAAACTAGAGTATAATAATCTCCACATCTATATTTTTAGCAACAACAAAACATAATTGCTATACAGAAAAATGAATGAAATGGTCGGGAAATGGCCGAAATAGAAAGGGGCAAAGAGAGACTGACTCACTGGTGGACTGGTTGCATTCACGACTGACTCTGGCATAGAATCTCGTCGTCGCCAATTGTCTCTAGCATTCGCCAGATCGAGAGAGAAAGAGAGATAATCGTACACACAGAGAAGCGGGGTGGAAGCTCTGGTGAAGATGACTGTTGGCGTTGGTGGTTTGAGATATGCGTTTCAGCATGAAATCTGCATCACCTGTTGACGAGGGGGTGGTCAACGCTAGCGTTGTGGTGGTGGTGGTTGGCGTGAAATCTGGTTTTCCGGTGTGGTGATAGTGGTCGACGGCGTTGTTGTGAAACCCAAGTTTCAGGAGAGAATGGGAGGGGAGGATTTGGGTGCGTGAAAGTAAAAGGGGGAGGATTTGGGTACATAAAAATATACAAAGAGAAAGGGCAATAATGTCTGTAATTTTCAAATGGAAAGGCATGTAACTTGCACTTAACAATTACCATCAATTTCCTTACCAAATGCTAATGGAAGAAGGTTTTTCTTTAGTTAGAGGGGGTTAAGTGCCAAAAATAATAGTTAGAGAGGATAAAGTGTCTCTGGGCTATAGTTAGAGGGGGTTAACTGTAATTTATCCCAAAGAAAAAGACTTGTCATTAGACACCCAATCTTGACTAGATTAAATGACCAGCTCTACCACCAAACATGTGGACTGTGCATGCAATTGGTACCGAAAGAATGTACAAATGTACATCGGTTTTGGGGTCCATTTTTGGGTTCAACACAAAAAATCTGAACCATTCATTAATTTGAAAATAATTTCTTGAGTCCCCTTGAAAAAAAATAAGCTAAATTGGATTTGTATAAGTGGTTGATCCAATCTGTCAAGTTTCATTGAGAATTTAGGATCCTAAAATATGAATAAAATTTCAAAGATTGGATTAACAACTTACACATATCTAAATTATTTGATTTTTGCAAGGGCACTCAAAAATTATTTCAAAATTAATGAACCATTTGACTTACACATAAACAATCTGTCAAGTTTCTGTACATCATTGTTGCGGTACCCATATCATATTATCGCCAAACAGATATATGCAGTTGTACACATTGAAATTGAGGAACAAGCAAAATGACTTGCGTGCAAACGGGATGAGTTGACTATTCAAGACAATGTCCTCATTTTTGCACATACACGGCTAATATATACACATTGTACATCATCACGAAACTTTTGAAGCTTGATATAAAAATTAAAAAAAAAAATTGTGACTTTTGAAGGGAAAACAATTTTGTTGATTCAAATAGATTGAAAGCTAAAACAGAGTGAATTCCATTTGACTTAGTTTTTTTTGATAATCCTATTATTCCATTTCTTAACTTCTGGCAAGTAAATGAACAAGGTTGGATGGAGATGTACAAATAATAAACCCCATCAAGGAGGAAAACTTTAATTTGTTCTATGCATTGGAAATATCAAGAATTTGTACATATCTCTCACTCTAATAAAACTCGTGTATTTACAATGCTTATCGTAGGTCTGAACAAGAGTAAACATATAAAGAAATGTGAAAAACCATTATTTTATTATCTTCTAACAGGAATTCACTATGTACTCACTTTAACTATTTTAAAGAAGGAAGAAAAAAAAAAGAGTGAAAAATCATCATTTTTATCTTCTAACAAGACGAGATGAAGTCGTAAATTTGGAAAGAACATTCTTTGTTTGATACCTTCGCAGTGGCACATAGCCTAGGCCCTAAGGTTAACGTCAACGTCCCACGTGAGATCAACAATCCCCCAGTCAAACCAAACCAATTGTCAAGAAGCTAACAGAACAGCAAAGCCAAAGCCCGTCAACTTCCTCCGGTGTCCACGTCATCCACACCCCACGACACCGATCTCCGGCCCGAAGCGAACCGTGTCATTCCTCCCAAACCGGGTGGCTCCGCCGCCGCTTGTCCATTACCAGCCTTCTCCGTCAGGCGGCTCTTCCTCGGCGGCGATTCCGCCGACTGTGGTTCGATAATTCCGACCGGCTGCTTCGACCTCCGGATGGCCCGGAAAACATCCCCACAACAACAACACCCGAAGATACCGGTTCTCATTCTTCTGACGATCTCGGGGGGTCTCTCCGCCGCCTCGGTTCCGGACTTTTGGCGGCAGCGGCCTCTCTTCGATCTCACCCTCCCCATACACGACACCTTCGGCGAAGACGGCTCTGCGGCGGTTGATTTCGCTATCGACTCGGACCGCTTCGGAGGAAACAACCGTATATTCATATTACTCGCCGTCTTCCGTTTCGCAGTGGCGTCCAATACGTAACTCGTCTTCGGTAGTCCAATGACCGAGGGTCTGGACTTGAAGACGTTGTTCGAAAACCTCTGTGAGCCGGAGTTGAGGTTCTTGGGATTGGTATTGGAGTTCCCCTTGGTTGAATCGTTGCGGTCGTAGAAGGCGTTTCGGTCGAACCAGTGGTACTCGGCGTCCTTGGAGAGCCAGAATGATTCAGGCGGTAGATCTGGCTGATTATGATCCTCTGTTAGTTCGTCCGGGTCGCCGCCTGCGACGCGGGATGAAACGAGATCGACCTGTGGCATCCTGCGGAAATTTCAGACGGAGAGAGGGGGGGAGGAAGTGGAAGTGACTAAAAGCCTAAAAGAGTTTTTTTAGGAAAACATACCTCACATCATCACCACTTTTTTTGCATCGTCCACAAATTATCAAAATCACCTATTCCATCTTCAAACTATCCCAATCTCACCTATTGAGTCAAATCCCTAAGGACGGAGGGGGCTGCTGTCCCCATGCTGTTGTGCCCCATTTTGGGGTCCACTCCAGTCTCGCTCCGATGATTGGAATCGTTCACTTTATAAAGCTCATCGAGTAGAACAACTATGAGAAAAATCAACTTAATTGGATTTCATTAAGTGCCTGATCGGAATTTTTTTATCTTGGAAAGAATGGATCCGAAATACTGGATCAAATCCACTGTAACCCATGGACTGAGAGTTATATGGGTTCCGATCAGGCACTTAATGATATCCAATTAAGCTGATTTTTTCATAGTTGTTCTACTCGACAAGCTCTACAAAGTGAACAATTCCGATTATCGGAACAAGACCGGGGTGGGCCCCAAAATCAGGGCAGCAGCATGTTGCGGGGACAGCAGCCCCCGTGTGTCCAATCCCTAACTCCATCGATCTTTTTGGACGAAAAACTCAAAATATGCCGGCCTAAAACTTTTTTGAAAGCAAAAATGGGATTTCATCTTTTTCCCTTCCCTCCAATTTGAGTTCTATATAATGCTTGACAGAGAAAAAAAAAATAGAGTACAACATCACATCCTCTTACCGAAATCCCCAGCCATGCCTTAATGAAATTTACATGGTGAATTGGTTCACCCATGCCTTTTTTTTATTAATCACAAATGCTTAATTAGTTGTATTTTTTGAGGAATTCTTTTATAACAATGAATGTATCAATTTATGTTTATCAAAAAAAGCTTTTGGTTGGTACCAATCACAGAATGACAGAACAATGGAAGATATTGCAGAATCATGTGTGAGTAATGCGGCCGATGATCTCTGTGGGGTTGTATGGTTAGAAAATAACAATGGGGAGGGAACCTGGTATGGCGCCACATAAAATGCATAGCTTTTCGGCCCCGTTTGATAACCCTCCAAAGGGTTGGGATTGGATTGTTAGAGTGGGGATATTATCAATACCTTGTTTGGTTTCCCAAAAATGGCCCGACTATCAATCCCACCGGATTTCTAATACTCCAATTTGGGGGTATTGCTAATAATCTCATCTCAACCTCTCCTCCTTATCAATCCCTTCTCATTACCAATCTCTTCTATCAATCCAATCCCATCATTTAATCTCATCTCAAACAACATAATATTAATAATCTCATCATCGAATCTCATCTCAAACAAATATACTCATTATCAATCCCTTCTCATTACCAATCTTAATCTTAATCTCATCTCCTTATGAATCTCATCTATCTATCACCGTTATCAAACGGGGCCTTCGATGGCTAGCTTTTATTGGATAGGGGGAAGGGGGAAGGGGAAAGGTGAAATCCCATTTTGCTCTTCAAAACGTTTTTAGATTGGCATGCTTTGAGTTTTTCGTCCAAAAAGGTGGATGGAGTTAGGGATTGGACTCAATAGGTGAGAATTGGATAGTTTAAGGATGAAATAAGTGCTTTTGGTAGTTTACCGTTAATAGATTATTTTTAATTCGGATCGTCAAAAACATTTTCCGACGTCCGAAATTGTGCACCGTAAAACTTATTTACGGTTCCTCCATGAATATATTTTTCTCTTTTCTATGTATATGTATATCTAGGGGTATGATGGATTATGTGAATGTGAATGTGAATGATGATAATTAAGAGTTGAAGGGAGTTTCAAGGTTTCAACTATAAACTTATTGACTAATGGTTTCCTTCATTTACTGAAAATTATTAAGTGCTCCTCGATGCTTCGGACTCTTTCGTATTCATTTGTTTTAGGGGGTGTTTTGGTCAAGCATCGAACGTTTATTAAGTTAACTACTTACTTAGAGGTTTTATTTATAAGGTAATTGATTTTTAATCTTCCTTTTTTTATAATTATATATATTCTTTTTTTTTTTTGTTCACTTGTGATGTGAGTGTACAAAATTAACCTTTCATTTGTATACTCTTTCACGTTTGGAATGACAAAGAATGACAACATTGTAAATTCATATCACAAAAGGATTAAAAAAAAAAAGATGAAGAAGAAGAATGAAGCGTGTGGTTATTAGAAAACGGGGGGTCTTTGAAAATCACTACCCTATTTAGAACTTATGGAAAAGAAAAGATAGAAAATAATTTTCTCTTATTTGATTTGAGCGGAAACAAGAAACAAAATAGCAAAATCAAGAATAATTCTTCCTCCACATTTTTCTTTCCTTTCTTTTCTTTCTGCGGCCATTGAAATTCCGAGTGCGACATTTTTTGAAAGCACAAAAATAGGGTTGGATTGTATTGAGAAATAAACAGTATGGAGCAAATTGTGGGATGCAAGTAAAATTTGGGAAAAATGACGGCCCAGGATATGTTTTGATAATTAATACCGTGCAAGGACATGCAAAGAACATTTGTTAATGCTAAAAAATGTCCTTGGCATGCATTAATTATCAAAACACATCATTGGCCGTCATTTTTCCTAAAATTTGTGTTATGGGAGGAAAATTTGAGAAAATTTTAACCATGCAACAATCCTTCCCTAAGTTCCATATAATAAAAGCAAACTAATGCATACCCGTGCCTCAAAATCGGTATTTACCAAATTATCTAGTTTTGTCCCTCTAACCTCTTGAAGGCCAACGACCCATTCGCAAAATTCCAACTACGCAAAAAACAATAGCTCAAATATATCCACCAGTTAACTTAAATTAATTAGCCATTTAAATTTAGAGTATGTTGACCATGCTACTAACTACTGATAACAGTTGGCAAAAACCCAACTGGTATCACAAAATCCAATTTATGGGCTTAAAAATAAATCAAGCTTAACTTCAGAATTTAAGAATACAAAACCAGTAATTGAACTCAATGATAATATTTTCTTCATCAAGTTTAGTAAAATCAAGACAAAAAGGAAGAACATAAACAACCCTTCAATTGAATATAATAGCGTAATTTCACTTATGTCACGCCCTCAATTTTCAACATAAGTATAAATGATTTCCATAAATAAACCTCGCCATGATCCATACGATAACCCAAAATAATGTAGCATTCCCAAGATTTTACATCTTTGGCTCCGAGGCCCAAATTAACATAAGTAGTGAATATTCAAGAGTTAAGTCTTACAATATTCCATCGTCAAAAGATTTACAGATCAAGTTACTAATACATCTTCAAAAAAAGATTTACAAAGATGCCTAAGTAACTCTTCAATCGTTAGCTTTCAAAATAAAGATCACATCCAAGCACTCTGAGCATGCATGCTATTGTCCTGCGTTGGTACCTGAAAATGATAATAGGTTTGAGCTACACTAGCCCAGTAGGAAATTCTACACTAACATTATATGCAAGAGACATGCAAGAACGATCACCAGGCAAGAACGGGACATAGACCAAACGACAAGCAATAACCAAGGTTTTACAATCCAATATACTCGGTACGAAATTTGGTAAACACCTCAACCTCCAATCATATCAATTTCCCATGTGTTCAATGTCACCTCGCGTTATGTGTCATGAGCTAAAGCTCCTGCCGGGCTAATTATGGGACCCCGATATCCCCTGCCAAGCACCCACCCGTAGAAGGTTGGGCCTTGAATATTCAATATGAGCATTAGCTCCTGCCAGGCTAATTATGGGACCCTGATATCCCCTGCCAGGCACCCACCCGTCGATGGGCCCCGAATGTTCATCGTTGTGTCGATAAATGTCCAAGAATCTCGTACTCACATAAGGTGTCATTTCAATTCAATTCAATTCAAGCGAAGTTCATGCGTTAATCGATATCAAAATTCATCGCACAAGGGCAAAGGATGCAAAGGATACACAACGAACTCAAGGAGTAAGATTAACAACATTATGGAGTGATTTGATGATGTCTGGAACAAGTTAGAAATGATCGGGAGCCAAAACAATGGAGCTTGAAGCAAAGAACAATAGCTGGGCTAAGCTACTGTTGTATGGATACTGCGAATTCCAGTATCTATACAACAGGGGCTAAAAACGGTCCAGTGAGTATCGATACAACAGTAGCTAAGGGCGTTCCAGAGAATCGTGTATCGATACTGACTAATTCAGTATCGATACAAACGGCTGTTCGTCCAGATTTTCTGCAGATTTCAGCGATTCCAACAACAACAACAACCAAAGGCACGATTTAAGCAAGGAGAACACTTCTATTACATATATTGAGAGGTAGAATCCCTACCTCGAGGTCGAAGAATGAAACCCACAAAGATACGAGCCCTAGCTTTTCGAAAACCGTGATTCGAACGAAATACGACTCCCCCGAGCTCAAACCAACGTGGTACGGACCACCTTACGCGTAGAGGATGAAGGTTTGAAGGTTATTTTGGTGGGTTTTGAGAGCAATTTGGAGAGAGAGCAAGAGAGAGGGAGAGAGCTGGTGAGAGAGAGAGAAAGCCGGTGAGGGAGTGAGGGAGAAAATAATCTCCTACTCTCTCACCCTCCTATATATACCCACACATCCTCAAATCACACTTGCACCCTTCAACTAATCATCTTATCACATCAGCCCCAAATCATATAAACACAAATTATTTCATATTTCTCCATTTATAAACATTAAACTTAATTCAATTAAATACGGGTCTCTACATCCTACCCTCCTTAAAGGAATTTCGTCCTCGAAATTTTTCAAGCCAAGACTAGCTAACACACACATCATACATGCATGCAACAATCATAGACATCAATATTATGCAACAAGACATATATCATAATACTTAAATACGAAACACTCACATTTGTTCATTCTGGAAATAAGTGTGGATACTTCTCTCTAACTTCGTCCTCCCTTTCCCATGTCGACTCTTCTCTACCTTGATTACTCCACAAGACTCGCACTAACGGTATCGTCTTACCCCTTAGTACTTGATCGCGCGAATCAAGGATACGTATCGGTTCTTCTCCATAAGACACATCGGCCTCCAACTCAAGTTCGGACCACTCTAACACATGAGACGGATCCGGTTCGTATTTTCTCAACATAGACACGTGGAACACGTCATGTACACCCGATAGCTTCGGTGGTAAAGCCAAACGATACGCAACCTCCCCAATCTTCTCAATGATATCAAACGGCCCAATATAACGTGGCGAAAGCTTCCCTTTCTTCCCAAAACGCGACAAACCCTTACGAGGCGATACTTTAAGGAATACGTGGTCCCCTTCTTCAAACGACAACGGGCGACGACGACGATCAGCATAATTCTTTTGTCTACTTTGGGCAGTCAACAACCTTTGGCGAATCACCTTGACTTGTTTGGTTGTTCTATCTTGTGCTTTCTTAAGACGTTGGCGAATAGCTTTCATACTCTCGGAGGTCTCCTTAATCATATCCGGCCCTACTAACGTAGCCTCCCCTAATTTGGTCCAACACACAGGCGATCGGCACGGTCTCCCATACAAGGCCTCATACGGTGCCATCTCGATACTCGATTGATAACTATTATTATACGCGAATTCTACTAACGGTAAGTGATCCTCCCAACTACCCCGAAAATCCAAGACACAAGCTCGAAGCATATCTTCCAAAATCTGAATCGTTCTCTCGGATTGCCCATCGGTTTGAGGATGATACGCGGTACTAAACAAAAGATTGGTGCCCAAAGCGGCTTGCAAACTCTGCCAAAAACGTGCGGTAAATCTAGGATCACGATCGGATACAATAGATACGGGAATCCCATGAAGTCGGATAATCTCCCGAATATACAAACGGCTAAGCGTATCAATGGAATCGGTAACCTGAATAGGCAAGAAATGTGCGGTTTTGGTTAAGCGATCCACGATTACCCAAATAGCGTCATGCCCCCTCGGTGACCTCTGTAAACCCGTCACAAAGTCCATTGTCACGTTCTCCCACTTCCACTCGGCCACAAGCAATGGTTGTAACTCTCCCGCAGGTCTTTGATGTTCGGCTTTAACTTGTTGGCACGTAAGACACTTGGATACGAAAATCACAACGTCCCTCTTCATTCCGGACCACCAAAATTGCCTACGTAAGTCATGATACATTTTCGTTCCTCCCAGATGGACGGCTAACGGTGAATGGTGAAACTCTCGCAAGATTTCTTCCCGACACGAAACGGGTACGAATAATTTTCCTTGATAGCGCAAGCTTTGATCAGCGTGAATCATCCACCCCTCTTGAGCGTTTCCACTAAGGAACTTAGTACGAAGGTTCCCTGCTTCTTCGTCATGTTGTTGAGCCTCAATCACTCGCGTCGATAAGGTTGATTGCACGGTCAAGTTGCATAGCGTAACCCCATCCCGAACTTCCTCGAAGTGCGAAGCACAAAACCCCAAATCATCTATCATTTTCCACTCGTGGACAGCTAGACTCGCTAAATGTATCGGTTTTCTACTCAACGCATCTGCCACGACGTTCGCTTTTCCCGGGTGGTATTGCAATTCGAAATCATAATCCTCTAAATGCTCCATCCAACGGCGTTGTCGAAGGTTAAGTTCCTTTTGAGAAAACAGATATTTCAAACTTTTATGATCGGAAAAGACTTCAAATCTTTCACCGTACAAATAATGACGCCAACTTTTCAAAGCAAAAACGACGGCTGCAAGTTCTAGATCATGTGTAGGGTAATTCCGCTCGTGAGTTTTTAACTGTCGTGACCCATACGCTACTACTCGCCCCGCTTGCATCAACACGCACCCCAATCCTTCTTTAGACGCGTCACATTACACGGAGTAGCCGACTCCACGTTCGGGCACAATTAAAACTGGCGCGGTAGTCAACCTCTTCTTCAATTCCTCAAAGGACGCTTCACATGAGTCACTCCAAACAAAACGAGTCCCCTTACGCGTTAATCTAGTCATCGGTGCCGCTAGGCGAGAGAAGTCAAGAACGAAACGGCGATAGTATCCGGCCAAACCCAAGAAACTACGGATTTCAAAAACCTTTTTTGGTCGCTGCCAATTCATAATCGACTCTATCTTCCCCGGATCGACAGACATGCCACCCTTCGAAACCACGTGACCCAAGAATTTGACTTCGGTTAACCAAAACTCACACTTACTAAGTTTGGCATACAATTGGTGCTCTCTCAAGAGTTCAAGAACAATGGTAAGATGAGATTGATGTTCCTCCTCCGTGGGCGAGTAAATAAGGATGTCATCGACGAATACAACCACAAAACGATCAAGGTACGCACGAAAGATACGATTCATTAGGTCCATGAAAGTAGCTGGAGCGTTCGTCAAACCGAATGGCATCACAACAAATTCGTAATGACCATAGCGAGTACGAAAAGCGGTCTTAGGAATATCCTCCCTCCGAACCCTCAACTGGTGATAACCGGACCTTAAGTCAATTTTGGAAAAGCAAGTCGCACCCCGAAATTGATCAAACAAATCATCGATTCTAGGCATGGGATACTTGTTCTTAATGGTGACTCGATTTAGCTTACGATAATCGATACACAAGCGGAGTGAACCATCCTTCTTTTACGCGAAAAGAGCTGGTGCTCCCCACGGTGACGTACTCGGACGAATGAAACCCAAGTTCTCCAATTCTTGCAACTGAGTCTTTAACTCTCTCAATTCGGCGGGAGCGAAACGATACGGAGGTATAGAGATAGGAGCGGTACCGGGTAGTAAATCGATAACGAATTCAATCTCTCTTTTAGGAGGTAAGCCAGGTAACTCTTCAGGAAAAACATCGGGAAATTCGCAAACTACTAAGGGTAAATCTCCACGTGTCGACAAATCCTCATCTAACGTCAAGCTCGCCAACATAGCATAAACTGACTCCCTTTCACGAGACCCACATAGATATGGTTCTAACGGTTCTCGACGTTCCCCATGAAATTCAAAACAAACACCCTCAGGCGAACATATACGAACACGGCGCTTGAAACAATCGATTGTGGCATGAAACGTAGACAACCAATCCATCCCCAAAATGAGGTCAAACCCCGACATATCAAGTACGATAAAGTCGAATACAAAACAACGGTCACGAATTATCAACTCACAATCTCGACAAATACGATCAAGAGGTGCTCTACCCCCTAGAGGTGTCTCAACAAACAAAGGAGGACTAAGACTCTCCGTTTCCAATTCCAAGACACACACAAATGATGCAGCAATGAATGAATGCGATGCTCCAGAATCAAAGAGGACTTTAGCAAAGGAGTTGAATAAAAGAAATGTACCCCTCACAACAGATGCCTCTGGAGCCTGTGAAACAATAGGTGAAGCATTCGAGTTGATGTTGAACACACGCCCTTGGGTACTCTGACTTTGTACCAAACCTCCTCTCTGACCAGAACTCTGAGTAGGCGCGGAAGAACTCGCTCCCTTATCAACCCCGGAACTCTGAACCGACGTAGCCTGGCGAAAGTGAGGCTGCTGCTGCCTCTGAGTACCTCTAAATTGTCGGCCCGCATTATGCCCTGCTCCCGGCTGCTGCACGGAACCCGACTCGCTACGCGCTCCCGACCCCTGAGGACAATTTCTTGCAAAATGATCCGTTTTACCACAAACATAACAAGCCTCCTCGAGGTGTGGACACCGAGAACGAATGTGTCCAGGTTGATTACACTTGTAGCACACAGGCGGAGGTCTAGACAAAACACCTCGAGTCCCAGAAGAAGAAGACACCCTAAAGTTGGATTGATTGGATGGTTGCTGAGATGGTTCCCTTTGTCTCTTCTGTCCTTGACTCCCAAAAGTACCCGAAGAAGAACTCAAACTTCCCACTGGTTGCCTTAGTTCCCAAGCCTTCATATTTCGTTGCGCCTCCTTTGGATATTCGATACTCCTTGCACACTCCACAACTTCAGAGAACTTCATCTTACGCTGGACCATCACCATTCTTCTCACGGTGTTGTGTAGCCCTTTCTCAAACCGTCGACACTTCCTTTCCTCCGTTGCTACCAATTCCGGAGCAAAACGAGACAAAGACTGAAACTTCTGCACATATTCTGATACTGTCATATTACCCTGTTCCAACTTCTCGAATTGATCTCTCATATTCTCACGAGAGGTTTCCGGAAAGTATTGCTCCTCAAAGAGCATTTCAAATTCGGCCCACGTCAAATTCTCAACATCCGGTTCGTCTGCCTGAGCCGCGGTCCTTACCGCCCTCCTCGCATCCTTCCTACTTTCTAAGACGGATTCCCACCATTCGCCGGCCTCCCCAATTAGCTGAACGGCCACAATACCCACTCTGATGTTGTCTTCGGTGATATTAAGAGCTCTAAAGAGTTTTCGAATTTGAGCTAACCAGTGGTCCGCTACCAGAGGGTCGCTACTGGTCCCATCAAACGTCGGAGGATTCCTACGGCTAAACTCTCGCATCGCTACCATGGCCCGATCCTCGACATTCTCTCTAGGAGCTTGGTTTATTAGATTTGCAGCCGTAAGTGCCGCGACAAGGTCCCTCGCAAATTGAGTTTGATTGGGTGGTACTCCTGCGCCCCTACCGGCCCCAGCCCCCGGATTCCTACCTGGGTTCTCCCCATGCTGACTAACCTCATCCTCTAATGGCGCCCCACGGCCTCGACCACGGCCACGACCCCCCCGGTTGCCTGCCACACCCCGTCTTGCACGCGATTTCGGAGGCATCTTACTACACGATATAAGAAAGAGAAACTATTAATCACAACATCAAACTATGAGGTCTAAGTCTCCAAATTCCCAACACGGGTTTATAACAACTCAACACCACTCTACGATATCAAAAATGCAATGCCACGTAGTCATATGAATGTTAGTCACACAAGCATGCACAAGTCATCAAAAGATTTGCAAGGTTTTGAACCCATGAGACGAAAAGTCTCCCCACGGTCTCTAGGTGTTATAAACGCATGCTCTGATACCAAGTTGTCACGCCCTCAATTTTCAACATAAGTATAAATGATTTCCATAAATAAACCTCGCCATGATCCATACGATAACCCAAAATAATGTAGCATTCCCAAGATTTTACATCTTTGGCTCCGAGGCCCAAATTAACATCGTAGTGAATATTCAAGAGTTAAGTCTTACAATATTCCATCGTCAAAAGATTTACAGATCAAGTTACTAATACATCTTCAAAAAAAGATTTACAAAGATGCCTAAGTAACTCTTCAATCGTTAGCTTTCAAAATAAAGATCACATCCAAGCACTCTGAGCATGCATGCTATTGTCCTGCGTTGGTACCTGAAAATGATAATAGGTTTGAGCTACACTAGCCCAGTAGGAAATTCTACACTAACATTATATGCAAGAGACATGCAAGAACGATCACCAGGCAAGAACGGGACATAGACCAAACGACAAGCAATAACCAAGGTTTTACAATCCAATATACTCGGTACGAAATTTGGTAAACACCTCAACCTCCAATCATATCAATTTCCCATGTGTTCAATGTCACCTCGCGTTATGTGTCATGAGCTAAAGCTCCTGCCGGGCTAATTATGGGACCCCGATATCCCCTGCCAAGCACCCACCCGTAGAAGGTTGGGCCTTGAATATTCAATATGAGCATTAGCTCCTGCCAGGCTAATTATGGGACCCTGATATCCCCTGCCAGGCACCCACCCGTCGATGGGCCCCGAATGTTCATCGTTGTGTCGATAAATGTCCAAGAATCTCGTACTCACATAAGGTGTCATTTCAATTCAATTCAATTCAAGCGAAGTTCATGCGTTAATCGATATCAAAATTCATCGCACAAGGGCAAAGGATGCAAAGGATACACAACGAACTCAAGGAGTAAGATTAACAACATTATGGAGTGATTTGATGATGTCTGGAACAAGTTAGAAATGATCGGGAGCCAAAACAATGGAGCTTGAAGCAAAGAACAATAGCTGGGCTAAGCTACTGTTGTATGGATACTGCGAATTCCAGTATCTATACAACAGGGGCTAAAAACGGTCCAGTGAGTATCGATACAACAGTAGCTAAGGGCGTTCCAGAGAATCGTGTATCGATACTGACTAATTCAGTATCGATACAAACGGCTGTTCGTCCAGATTTTCTGCAGATTTCAGCGATTCCAACAACAACAACAACCAAAGGCACGATTTAAGCAAGGAGAACACTTCTATTACATATATTGAGAGGTAGAATCCCTACCTCGAGGTCGAAGAATGAAACCCACAAAGATACGAGCCCTAGCTTTTCGAAAACCGTGATTCGAACGAAATACGACTCCCCCGAGCTCAAACCAACGTGGTACGGACCACCTTACGCGTAGAGGATGAAGGTTTGAAGGTTATTTTGGTGGGTTTTGAGAGCAATTTGGAGAGAGAGCAAGAGAGAGGGAGAGAGCTGGTGAGAGAGAGAGAAAGCCGGTGAGGGAGTGAGGGAGAAAATAATCTCCTACTCTCTCACCCTCCTATATATACCCACACATCCTCAAATCACACTTGCACCCTTCAACTAATCATCTTATCACATCAGCCCCAAATCATATAAACACAAATTATTTCATATTTCTCCATTTATAAACATTAAACTTAATTCAATTAAATACGGGTCTCTACAACTTATGTTGAATCACTAATAATAAAGTTGTAGACTTTCTAAATTTCAAGCTCCAACCAACTCGATATATGTTATTGGTTAGTCAATGCAACCTATAAAAAATAGATGTCACTTCAGTTCATATACCATTTCAATCATCTAGCAATAAAATTTAATAAAATAGATGGCTCTTCAATTCACATACTAAGTACAGTGGTACGATTCTAAAAAGCATCATTATACCCAATCATGTTTATTCCTTTAAGCAAACATTGAAACTAAAAAATTGCAAAAATAATTACAACTAACATAGTTAGAAGATGTAGATAGTCCATTATGATTTTGATTTATAAGAGTCTTACATTTGTATCTCATGGCGAGTGTTTTTCCAATTGCCGAGCAGTGCTTTGCTTTAAAAAAATTTCTCGTTCTCGTTGTGCATGTGGCGCAAGCATTACTTTTGATATCTCATTACCAGATTGTGCCTAAAGTATGTGTAACAGCAACTCTAATAAATTATTATTGTAGTCCCAATACTCCTTCAGAAATTGAAACACTAAGGCTCTGTTTAGTTGCCAGGAAAGGACAGAAAAGGATGGGAAAATCAATTTTTCCATAACTTTCCTAGTGTTCAGATGGCAGAAAAATTCTAGGACTTACCAATTTAAGTTTTCCTGCAGGAATTACTTTCCTGCAAAAGTGATCCTGCAAAAAACACAGGATTTTGCGTCGCGGGAAAAGGAAAATGAGTGAACACTCACAAAATTTTCCTGAAAGTTTCTTTTTCTGACAAATGAACAACTAAACCTTAATTTTTCTTGCAAAATTCTTTTGTCAAATGAACACTCACAGGAAAATAATTTTCTTTTTCTTTTACTTCACCTCACTTCATTTTTTCTGGGAACCAATTTCCCACACAACTTTCTCGACAACTGAACGGAGCCTAATGTTTTGTCTACCCAAATAGGTCAAAAGATGTAGTTTAGTAAGGTGACTGCCAATTATTTTTTTTAATCAAAATAAAGATAGAAAATATGCCAAAGGGATACCCATGAATCTTTTTCTCCATTGCCCACATGTGTTGGCTTCCCTTTGCTAGCCATTGCCTCTAATTCTTCGTGCCCAGTTAAGAAAATATACTATATACTATATCCTATAATTCTCCGTTCGCTTTCATCCCTAAACAAACGTTCACAAAAGGACATAACAAAGTTATCCAAGAAATCTAAAAATTATTGGAGACATTATCAAACAGGTAACAAAGTGATCTAAACTTTAACATGCATGAAGAACATTTAATCAAGTGAAAATATTCAAGTCTATAAGTTATTCCATAGAAAGCTTGGAGCTCCCTTGCTTTCCTGGTAATATGAAGAGTAATCTCAATCTGTTAGATTAATAAATTTGTTGTTTTGAAGAAGATAAGCCACAAATTAGGTGCAACTGAAATAGCCTTAGCTTTTGCCCTTACTTGAAGAAAGAAACTGGAAAAAAGTTCATTCACATCCAGTCTCAGTAGTACCCCATGATTGATTACCAACTCTGTAACTCACTTTTATTTACCCAAGGGTCAAGAGCCCAAGACCTCCTAAAGACATGCAACCATAATTTGTTCTCAAAAGTAGAAAACCAAAAGACCTTCTGTAGGTGAAGAAGATGGGGTAACGATAAAGAAAAAGAAAGCTAACATCAAACCAAAGGCACACGAATAGAATTGTATCACCGTTATTATGCGTAAGTGAATAATTAACAAAAACCCAAAAAAATGGAAAAAAGAAAAAAATATGGATGAAGCCTAAGCCTAAGCCGTGGTAAAATTTGTAAAATGTAAGGACCCATATTTTCGAAAATTAATAAAAGGTTTATTTGCTATTAGAATGGAGGAAAATATGAGATTTATTGAGTTAAAATGAGTTGGGGTTAATGTGATGAAATTATTTGTAGGAGGGTGCAAGTGCAATATGTGTTTATATGAGTATATATTTGAATGGGTGTGTGTAGAGGAGTATTTTCACTCCTCTCACTCTCTCCCTCTCTCTCTCCCTCTTTTCCTCCAACACCCAAAATCCCACTCAATCACTCAAAATCCACATAAAACAATCTTCAATGTTTCACCTTCACGCGTATTGGAGCTCATATCCCATTGGGTTTAGCTCAAAGAGGAGTTTTCTTGCTCAGTTTCAACTTTGGAGTTCTAGGGCTTGATCAATCTCCTTGGATTCGGCTTTGGTAATCAAGGTAGGGATTTTTTACTCTCTCTACATGTTTATAAGTTGATTGTGTGTCTAAATCGTGCTCTAGTTGGTTGGATTTCAAAGTTATGCTCTTTCTTGATTTTTTGCAAATCGCGCACTGTAATGTAGTAGTACTGATTCCTACTTTTTGAGGTATTGGTACCTTATTCTCTGATTGCTCTCTAGATTGGTTTGATACGGATATCTATATTTTGTCATATCGGTACCCATGGCTCAGAAAACTGTTTTGAACTTCATTGATCATTCGTCGATTATGTTGATCCCCGATCACTTCTAACATTCTCCAAACACATTCTAATCACCTTTAAACTTGATTGCTCGGGTTCTAATGATTAGTTGTTCGTCCCCACTCTTTGGGCTTGTCACACCCTCGATTTTCAACATAAATAAAGGTAAATTTTCATAAATAACACTCCACACATTATCTTACATAATACCCCAAAAGAGTTCACCATGTCCTAATCATTAAATTACAGATCCAGCCCCAAGAGTTTCAATATATTACATCATAAAAAGAAATAGAGTTAGGATTATATTACATTCCCAAAACATGTTTTATCAAAAAGTCCATGAGTCTCTTTTACCACTTCTTTCGAAAATATATGCACTTGAATGCGCACTTTGCTCCATGCTAGTGCTCCGGGTTCACACCTAAAAAATGATAGGTTGAGCTACACTAGCCCAGTAGAGAAATTTATACAACCATTATATGCAAATGGGATGATAGGTAGAATGAATAACAGAAACAAGGTAAGGTATCTCAAAGGAGAAACAAAACACGACTAGTGATTGTCCCAACGTCGACGACGCAAATGAAGTACTGTGACAACACATCAAGTCTCTAGGTCAACCACGCGGACTTACTATCCATACGGTTTTCGCATAACTACCACTACTGTTCATTTTATTTCGGATCACTAATCCGATATCTTGTCTTGTGAAACTATTATAATCAAAGAATCGCAACGTCAATGCTTTTCATACCGCTCACACTTTCACAATGATAGCCCTTTTTATTCACATCGTGTCACAATGTCCTTATCATTCTATGCCATGAGCAAAAGCTCCTGCCGGGCCATTTAGGGGCTCCCGATGCCCCCTGCTGGTACCTCCCTCACTGACGGAGCTAATTCAAGTCACTCATCATAGATCACAATATCACAGTTCCTCTGATACATTTAACAATTTAGTCATTTATCTCAATCACATATAGTGAACACACAACGAAGACTTATTCACACAGTAATAGCAGTAGTAGTAATAGGGATAATTCTACTTCAGTCAACTCATAATCATTACTTCATTAATTCTTCATATAAGCATTCACATAACCAAACCAAACCAAACCGAGCCTTACGTCCCAATCACTTGGGGTCGACTACATGAATCCGTTTCCTCCATTGAGCTCTGTCAAGAGCCACTTGTTCACATAGACCTATTAGACTCATATCTTTGCGTACTACAGCATCTAATGTCAATTTAGGTCTACCCCTCCCCGTAATATTGCTACCTAGAGCTATCCTATCCACTCTCTTAACTGCTGCATCTTCCGGTCTATGGTAGATATGCCCAAACCACCTTAGCCTATTTTCCCTCAACTTCTCCTCTATAGGTGCTACACCTACCATCTCACGAACTGTTTCATTTCTAATCTTGTCTCGCCTAGTCTTACCACACATCCACCTCAGCATTCTCATTTTCGCTACACTCATTTTGCTCATATGTTGTTTCTTAATAGGCCAACATTCTGTCTCATAAAGCATCGCTGGTCTTATGGTCATTCCATAGAAATTTTCCTTCAATTTTGTGGGTACCCTCTTGTCACATAGTACACCAGTAGCGCTTCTCCACTTAAGCCACCCCACTTGGATCCTATGGGCCACATCATCTCCAATCTCTCCATTGCTACTAATAATTGAGCCTAAATACCTAAAATGATCACTCTTTGGTATCTCCTGGTCTTGGATCATCACACTTTCTTCAAGCGCACTACTGGTACCACTAAACTTGAACACCATATACTCCGTTTTACTCATACTTATCCGAAAATCCTTTGACTCTAATGCTTCCCTCCAAATTTCTAGTTTCGTATTAACTCCTCTAGCAGTTTCATCTACGAGGACAATGTCATCTGCAAACATCATACACCATGGAATATCCTCTTGAAATTGTTTAGTCAATTCATCCATAACTAAGGCAAAGAGGTATGGGCTCAGGGCTGACCCTTGATGCAATCCTACGGTGATTGGAAATTCACTCGTTTCCCCTACTGGTGATCTAATGGTAGTGATGGCACCTTCATACATGTCTCTAATCACCTCGATATACCCTTTGGTCACTCATTTTCTCTCCAAAACCCACCATATGATATCCCTAGGCACCCTATCATAAGCCTTTTCTAAGTCTATGAAAACCATATGGAGATCCTTCTTCTTTGCTCTGTGTTTTTCTACCAATCTCCTTAATAGGTAGATAGCTTCCATGGTGGATCTTCCTGGCATAAACCCAAACTGTTTCTCTGACACCGTAGTCACCATCCTCAAGCGATGCTCAATAACTCTTTCCCACAACTTCATCGTATGGCTCATCAATTTAATACCTCTATAGTTGTTGCAGCTTTGAATATCCCCTTTATTCTTATATATAGGTACTAAGGTGCTCCTTCTCCATTCATCGGGCATCTTCCTAGTCATAATAATCTTGTTGAACAACTTCGTCAACCAAGTCATCCCCAAGTCACCTAGACTTTTCCACACTTCAATAGGGATACCATTTGGTCATAGGGTTTTACCCAGTTTCATCTTTTTCAAAGCTTTAACCACTTCGAACTTTTGTATTCTCCGATAAAACTCATATTCTATGTTCTCACCAGGTACATACGCCTCCTCCGCACCAAAGCCTCCTTCATGTTTCTTGTTTAACAACTTATCGAAATACGACTTCCATCTATCCTTGATCGCTTCGTCTTTCACCAACACCACCGAATCAATATCTTTCATACACTTAACTTGGGAAATGTCTCTAGCTTTCCTTTCTCGTATCTTAGCAAGTTTATAAATAATCTTTTCTCCATCCTTACCATCGAGTCTAACGTAGAAATTCTCATAGGCTTTCAACTTTCATATAAGCATTCACATATCAAAGAATATTCTCTCACAAACGGTTCATAGATTTTCACCTTGCAACTCATAAATACCGCACAAGTTACGCAAAAGATGCGCCACATACCAAATATAAGGAAAATGTCTCAAGTACCCACGCCTGGCGTTGCTTAACTCAAAGGAGTGTCCTACGTGTTCATTTTTCACATGGCATGTCAACACATTCAACCTTCGCTCACCTATATTCCTTATATTCTCTAAACCCTCGTTTCAATTTCAAAGACTCATATGGAACCCAACAATCACTACAAAGCCTTGAGTATACCACTAGCCTCATCAACCATTCATCTAAGTACTCAGGAGAGCCTAAGAACGTCCATGTCTCACTCAAACGATTCTAAGAACAAGGATTACCCAACGCATACAAACATATTCACCTTATTTTGGCTATCAAATCTTATCGGCATGGAATTAGGCTATGAGACCACCACAATTGGAAAGTAAACCTTCCGTACATCAATTTCGATATAAAATTTGTCCAAAACGGAGTTCGGATGAAAAGTTATGCCCTTCTGAAGTTTTACAAAAAATGCTGATTTTTCATTTCCTACCGGTAGGAGATTGTGTCCTACCGGTACGAGACCAAAATTTCACAAAATGACTCTACTGGACAGCGTTTCTACTGGTAGGGCCAAACTCCTACCGGTAGGACCTGGGTTTTCAGTCCACGACTTTCTGCTTTCACTAGAACAATTCCAACAACGAAACCAACGATCTAGGACACGATTCAAACACCAAATCAACACATAAACATATAATAGAAGTGAGAAATCCCTACCTCAAAGTCGAAGAACGAAACCCAAGCTCGATCAAGCAAGCCCTAGCTCCGAAAACCTTAAATCAACCGAATACTCCTCTCTGAGCTAAACCAAACGAAATCCGAGCTCAAGATCGCATGCGGAAGCTGGAGTGAAGGGTAATTTTCATGGGTCTCGCGTTTAGAGGCGTGATTTCGAGAGAGAGAATGAGAGAGAAGGAGAGAGTTGGCGGGAGGGAGAGAGGACCGAGAGAGAGACGTGAGTGGGAGAATGATTCTCTACCACTCACTCTCATCTATTTATACTACCACACACATCAATTACAATTGCACCCCAAACTTTCAAATTCTATCACATTCAACCCAAATCACATTTTCTCTTTACCCCAATATTCTAATTTTATTCTAACATTAAAATTATTGAAATTAAATACGGGTCTCTACAGGGCTCTCATTAATGCAAAGAAATGTGTAAAACTAAATGATTATGGTACTTGTTTCTTGTTTATGCATTTGAGTTGTTATATGGGCATTGTAGCATGTTTTATGAATGATAAGAACTTGACATGAATTATGCCTTAAGATATCAGGCTTGTCGAATGAAAAATCACAATTTAGAACAATAGAACGATACGAAGAAAGCTACGGATCCACTATAAGGTGTGATGCCGAATACGGGACACACGGGGCCCCAAATGCCCGAAGGTGCACAAGAAAGCCATGGATCCACCGCACGGTGTGATCCAATACAGGATGCATAGGGTCCTAAATGCCCGGAAATGAAATCGAGAATACTTGACATAATGAAAACAAAGAACTTAGAGATTATCAAGCGACGTGAATATGAACGGTGTTGGTTATCAAATCTTATCCTTTTGCTCTTGTTCCTGTGGGAACCTTTCTTGTTGTCAATGTTCATCTCGGTGCATTATCTATCTCATATGCATATAGTTTGAGCAAAAATTTCTCTACTGGGCTAGTGTAACTCAACATATTACTATTTTTAGGTACACCTCAAGGGCATTGATATGAAGTGCTTGACGTGCATATGACTTTATTCTTTTGAAAGCTGACACTGAAAAAGTTACTTTAGCATCTTGTATAAACTTTACTTTTGGAAGATGAAATTGTAACTTTACATTTGTATTTGGGAAATATCTAAACTTGTCATCTTTTGTTTAACTATGGGATTTGAGCCAGTGCGCCAATATTGTAAATTCTGAACATGTTCGCACTCTTGGATGGATTATGGTAAAGCTATTGGGTATTATGATGTATCTTAGGGATGAGTTTCCTTTTAAAAAGTTATTATTATTATGTTGAAAATTGAGGGCGTGACAATGTAGCCAGTAGTGTTCTAATCAGAAAAGCCAAATACATAGTTAAGAGGCAAAACAATGGATGAAGCAGAGAGCATATCATACATAGTGGTTGCCATAACCGAGAGAATCACATAGAATTATGGGGGCAGGGAGAGCAGAGCGAAATCTGAATTGCTTTCAATTGTCAAAACCATAAACCTGCCGAATGAATTCACACAGCAAGGACTCATTGATGAACTTACTGAAACAATAGGCATATAACTATGTTTAAATTGCATTGCATAGTTATAAAGTAGTCCCAACCATGGGGAGACAACTTGAGAGATCTGGACAAAGACTAACACTGCATTCTAGGAGAAAATATTAGGCCACCCATCCATACCCAAGGGAATGTCACCCACAGACCACAATAAAATCACTATAAATTTTTATCTTTTCATTGGTGCTAAAAACTTACGGAGACATTAAAGAAATAATTATCTACAACTTATGGACCGTAACTGTTGTATAAATGTAGATGTCTCAAAAAAATCAAAGTCGAAAAATTGTAATTAAAAAAGTGAGAAAGCTTTTAACTGTGAGTTTGTTGCTTCAGTTTGTTTGTACTTTCATTCCGGTCTTACGTCAAACAGGTGGTGAGTTCTTTGTTTTCAATACTTTGTCCATATTACAAGGGGACATTAATTGAGGAAGAAAAAATATCCAATCAAGAATAGAAGTACTGTATGATTTAGTGTAGAATTTCAAAAAATCATAAAATAAGAGTTTTTTTTGCACCTTATCAAATTGAATTCACTTAACGAAAAGGAGAGAGAAATTGATAAGAACTCTCGATGGCAAATTTGATGGTGTTCAACATCCTAATCGAGGGACGTCGTATGCACGCGCGCGTGTGTGTCACATTTTCAATAAATTACCCAAACCCACGAAAACTATAACCCTTTTCAAATTGATAAGCAAAAACCTTGAAAGCCTAAAACCATTATAGAAAAAGAAGAGAAAAATTAAATGTAAAGTAGTGAATAAAATCTGGGTGGACTGGTTGAAGTCCGTAACATCGGTGGGATTTGGAAGGTGGAGGTTATTGTTGGTTGAGAGAGAGTGAGAGAGGGAAACCGTGCCCATTAGCCATTACAATCTATTACAGAGAGAGATGAGGTTTGAACATTTGATTATAGAAACAGAGTCAGAGAAAGAAATAAAACAAAAATTCTTCATTGATTACATACGAAATCTGTTACATAAGATACGAAAATCAACTAAATTACCGACGAAAATACAAAGAAATCAGTTTCCAGGCTTCATCAATGTCAGTGTTCCAAGATCGCGAAGCTGGTGACGGACAGCTGGAAGCCTGTAACCTTCGGCGAGAGAGAGAGGGAAGAGGAGGCGCTACTTGTGTATAGGGTTTTTTAGGTTAGGAGGGGAAGGGACGGAAAACAACAGGTCTAGGGTTTTTTTTTTTTCTTTTTATACTCAAAGTCGGTTGGGTTGGTCGGGTTAGGAAAATAATCAGGTGCATCCGACACCAGACTGACGTGGTGAAAAATCTTTGATTTTGGACCTGAATCCGACCGATCCATCCGATTTGAACCATTCGTTGTGTTTTTTTCGGGTCGGAACTGGTCGGGTGGTCAGGTGGGTTGGTTTGGTGGACAGTCCTACAAGTATGTTTATTTGTTATGAATGCCTTTTACTATTATTTATCGTTGAGTTTGTGTTCATTTTTACATCTATTTATATTTTCTTTGTGCTTCATACTATGATGCCCTGAGGCTCTTAGAGGTTGCCGCGTCGGCGTATCGAACATGGAGACATGCGGGAGACACAGATTGCCGAGTGGCGGTGTTTGTCATTTCTTTATTTTTTTGGAGGTAAATATGGTATCACTCAAAATGTTGGGTTAAAATGTAGTTATATACCTAGACAAAAACATATCTCGACCGATAAAGCCCTAATCGGCATCCTTAATATATACATCGACAGCTCCTCCCTCACGATCGAAATCTCTCTCTCACGATCGCCACTCTCGGTATCTCTCTCTCTCGCGGTATGTCTCTCTCTCTCTCTCTCGGTAGTATACTGTATATAGTGGATAAAATAAAGCAGAAGTATCTGTGCGAAGTTTGAAATTTCATGAAAAATGCCCACCTGCAGTTTCGAATCATCCTGTGATGGAATAGAGATCACTGATTCACCTAAATTTTCAGCTATTACAGTAGTTAGAAGGACATTTAGAAGAAAATAGTAGAAATTAGCGTTTGGAGATTAGTTACTCAGTTTGTTTCTTTGGCTTATTATTATGGAACTATGGATGTTTTCTTTTCAATTGGGTTGTATTGAATTTAGATGTTTTGTTTTGTTTGAATGGTTTTGGTACTCATCAATTTTGTTTTGTTCACATTTGGCAATTTAAACTTGGGATTTTTTTATTTATTAATATCTAGAATCTCTAGATATATACATGTGGCGTGGCCCCGCCGTGTCTGATACGCATGTTTTTAGCATTCCCATGTCTCTGTGTCTGTGTCCCTGCTACATAGGCTTCATATATGTCAATGTTCTACATTCTTTCCTTTTTTTTTCCCCTATTCATTGTTTAATTGTCTAATCATGTTTATGATGAATGAGTTAAGGGAGAGAACATGCCTCCACTTACCATGGATGATGTAGTCTGAAGATGTCTGATGTTTGTAAGTACCTTGAAAAAACTGCATGATAGGCAGTGTGTTATGTATTTGTGGAGCTGATTATTTCCTCATAACTTATACTGGAGATTCTATTGGCTTTGGTTCATCTACTTCTAGGTGTTCTAATAGAGATTTCATCATACGGTATTCTGGTTTGTTTGAATTGGCACTATAAAACCAACTGCTTTCTTTGTTCACCTGGAAGAAATACTGAAGGAAAGCAATTTTGAACCTATAACAAAACAAAAAAAAAAGTGGAGGAATACAGTGATATACTACTTTATCGGCATTTAGTATTATTCATGTCTGCATTGTTCCATTTTGAATTGTAATTTCTCGTTTGTTAATTCATTATCTTTTGATGGAATCAATGACACCGAGGGGTGGATGAGACCGGGCGACCAACCTACATAAGTTTTAAAATTTCATTAGAATTATAGTTATTTTTGTCTTAAAATTGTAAAATTAAATAAGTTCGCGTGCCCAATGGTTTTTAAAGAAAATCTATCATCTGTCATTTCAGGCTTTTTTTCAAAAGTTTCATAAGCTTTCTAAGATTGTATGCATCTATAAAAAAATTATTACTATTAGATTCAATATTTTAGCTTTCGAAATAGCTGTGGGGTACAATATTGTTTGCGTCTACATTTTTATGTCTACGTCTACATTTTTATAATTGCATAGGTTGATTGACAATATCTATGATTATTTTTTAGTATTTTTTTTTCATTTTTGTAATATGTACCTCTTGTTGAGAGTCAACATCCGATTCTCCGTAGATCTAGAAACATCCATTATAGACTAGAGAATCCTAGTAAAGTTCGGAAGGCTTAAGAGCGTTTTAGACTGTTCTAGAATAGTTTAGATTATTCCCCATTCTGGAAGGTTCTAGAAGGAAGTTAGAGTTTCAAAAAATTCTAGATGATTCTGGAATGTTCTAAAAGATTGTAGAAAACTCTACTATATGCTAGACTTGTGTGGAGAGTTATGGAATATTGTGGAGATGTGAAGAAGGAAAGATATCTTCTAGGAGGATTTTAGAAGGAGAATGTAGGCCGTTAGAATGAAAATAATCCTAGCCGTTCAATGAGGAGGTGAATGACTATAAAAAGAAATATTGTGCTCCTTTGTGATTGTCCATCCTTGGTTGGAATTTTAATGTTATAGCTCTAGGTCTGGTTTTCTGATGTCAGGACTAAGGAGAAAATGATTGGCCTTGTTCGTTTGGTAATTTTGGGTGTTTTAGTTTGGTAGTGGATGGAGAGAGAAATAAGATAATGATTGAAGAGAGGGGTAATGAGTGGAAAGAGATAGAGAGAAAAATGAAATTAATAATTGAAGAAATAGGGTAATGATTGAAAAACAAAGTTAAAACTAAGTAAATATGTTAAACGAACAAGGCCGTTTGGAACACAACATCTATATACGTATTGCGGAATGACATTCTGTGATTGGAGCCCTCATCGCGACAAGTGGCTACAATTGATTGGGCAAAAAATTCTTTTTTCCAATTCTTTTTGAATGTTTTAAAGATTTATTTTAGGTTAACAAATCCATAATTTGTGAGATAATTGTTTGAAACATGGAGAACATTTAAAAGGATCCTATTTGATTTGTCAATGAAGGAAATGTAATTATACTTATGGTATCAGTTTATTCTTCCTATCCTGTACCCCATTTGATTTTACCTAAGAAGTTCAAATCTAAATTTCTCAACTTAGGAGATTTTATTTATAATATTACAGATCCTCTTGTGTTTGTGAATTTCAAAATAAGGTTATTTACGTATCCTATGATGTCATGTCTCTCTACTCTTATTATTATTTCCTTCTAATTTTATTTCATTGCCACCAAATATCTCTTTAAGATTTATCTCATGCATGCAATTTTTGTATTATTCTTAGAAATTTAATGAAAATTCGGCCTGTATGTAGGAAGTTATGAGCGGTGAATGAAGAATAAAGAGGATAAAGGTACTTGCATCGGGTATTATGTGCCCACTAAATTAATGAATCTGCAGATGCAAACTACTTGAATCATCTGTCATATCGAACAACAGTGATTCTACCGGTACTTTTCCGTTCCTCCCTCATGTTAGCATCTACATAATTGAGACCTTTTCTTTTTCCCTTACATCAAAATGTTTGGTGACACTACTAGAGGTGATGGACAAAGGCCCAAGTTTGAGTAGTCATAGCCCTTTTTTGATTGGGGCTAACCATATTCCAAATACCACCTGCACATGGTAAGACTTTAGCTTCAGTCCTGACATTAGTGCAGTGGGATCCCTAATATAAAAGTTAATAGTGTGGTGTGCTTGGTAATACTCCCGGGAGAAGGTGACATGGTATCATACATGCACTTTCATTTATTGCACCAAATAAAGATAATGACATGCTACAACGTGGTAATCACTTACACATTATTTTCTTACTATTTCATCTTATATATGTCAAAAGTTCGAGTCATGCATGATGGATTAGCATTGGAGTCATAATGATGACAAATTGGCGAACGATATTTGATTGATTCCGTGAATAATGTATATTTTGACAATTTAGAATACAAATATATTTTTTCGTTTTGGATTTAATTTAACCGAGTATATTTTAAATCATTCCATGCATAGCACGGGTTAATGCTGGTATACATATATTGGAAATTCAATTTTCCATGTTCTTTAGAAGTCTGCAATAGAGATGCTTAAACAGAAAGCTATTCTTTCATTTTCAATCCATGATCACAAGACTTTGTGCGTGCGCGGAGCCTAGTAAGCCAATAAACCAAATGAATTTTAAAGTTTGTAGTCAAAAGGGGCAATATTGCCCATAGCTGCGGGAAGAAGCTAGATGCTAAACGGTAAAACAGAAGACAAAGCGTCTCTCTCTCTCTCTCTCTCTCTCTCTCTCTCTCTCTTTGGAGAAAGAATTGATGATCGAAAGCGAGGGTTGAGACAGTAGATATCTATCTCTTGCTTTTCATACGCAAATCATCGCATTTATATATCATTCTGTTAAGACGTTGTATAGTTTTCTTTTTGCAGTCTACATTCTGTCTATAGACGACTACTGTTGGTAGAATTTTTGGTCTTGGCAATCATCATCAATCATGCTATCTCTGCAAAGCGATCCCCGTCAACACCACCAAATGCAACAACAGCAACAATTCCCGCTGCAGGGGGGGCATCAGGTTCCTACTAGGGTTTTGTTCAGTGGCGATCATTGTGACCCAGAGTCGTCGTCCTTGGCGGCTCCTTCGAATCTCAAACTCTCACAGGCGGTCAACACCACCCTCGAAGGTTTGATTTTTTCCGTCTTCGGCATTGAATGTTTATTAGTTGTAGGACTTTTTTTAAGAACTCAGGCATCCGGGCTAGCTTACATGCTCCTCAACTAATCTTGGGGAGCCAATCCAGCTGTCGCCAATGGGGCCGCAATTACAGCAATTAAGCCTTGATCACTAGGCCAGCTCTTGGGGTTATTAGGTAGCAGGACTTGATAGGCAGTTTCTCACTAAGTTATTTCTTTTCATTTTTGTTGTTTGGATTTCTGGTCAGTGCAGAGCTACATGTATCAATGCTAAAGAATGGTGCTTAGATTAAATGTGTGTTTGCAGAAAAAAAGGCCTCTATGTATTCTCTTGCCTACGCTGGCTAACTCTAACCTTTTCTTGTCCAAAACAGCCAAACAGGTTCAACGTTTTCTAATAAAAAAGAACTATCTTGACTGGCACCGTTATAGGAATAAACCAACTTCAAATCCTATTTGTAGTACGCCCATTCTGGTAACCTCTTGCAACTCCATCCAAAATATTGAAATCTACCTTCTATATCACAGTTTCTGGTAACTTCATCTATGGCTACCAGCAATAGGTATCGCGGTGGATTTCATAAAGAGAGGTTATAGGTTAAGAGTTCTATATTTTGTGAGAACCAAAATTTGTTTCGGCTTGATTTGTGAAAGATGCAGGTTGCAAGGTTTCAAAATGGAAAAATTGGTTTTGGAATTGATGTTTTTTGGTTGGAAGGGAAACACCTTTAGGGTATGGATCAGACCGAAAATTGCTAAAGAATTGCCGCAAATGGTATGGCTGTGATTGTGTCGTTTTTGTAACACTTTTTTTTTGTAAAATCTTGATTTTACTACTAGTACTTCGTAGAACCGTGGCTAAGACTGAGTATTGTTCTTCAGGGATTGAATGGCTAAGTTACATTAAATTCAATTAATTCCTAAATTAATTAAAAAAAAAGAGATTTGCATCTAGAAGCTATAACTAGATTAATTAAAACCATGAGAGAAGAAAATCTAAGAAAGAAAAGGCTAGGGTTTCGAATTCACCACCACCTATAACAAGGTTTTGAATAAACACAGTTTACTATTCAAATCAAGGTGAAATTACACGAAGACCCCCTCATCTATACGTTTTGGATACGAACACCCGCTAACCTTTAAAAATGCCCAAAAGCACCCTCTCATCTATAACCTTTTACCGATCAACACCTTTCTGTCAAAAGATCGTTAAGATAAAAGGGGTTAGCGTGGACAATTTTTTTTATAGATAAGGGGGTCAGTGTGGGCGAGTTTAAGGGGTAGAATTGTCATTTTCCCTTATCCCGTTAAAAGAGTGAGCCAATTTTTTAATTCATATAGATGAGGGGGTTTGAATGGGCAGTTTTAAACGTTAGGGGGTCTTTGTGTCCAAAACATATAGATTAGGGGGTCTCGTGTATTTTCACCTCAAATCAATTAAAATTACTGTTAGGGCTTGCAATCCTTGTCAATAATTGCCGAGGAGATTATTACGATTCGTCAATGGGCATAGCCTATCTTAGGCACGAATCGTCTGAGCACGAATCGTCTCTCCTAGCATAAGCTATCTCAATCACCAAAATTGCAAACTAAGAAAATCATTGCATGACTATCAAATATTGCAAATATAAATATCAAGATAGGTAGGAAATATTCAAACCAACCCATATAATGGAAAAAAAATCCTTGTTGATTGCGGATTTATACAGGAACAATGTTACTTGAATGATAGCTTTTATCTACACCCAAATGATTGGTTTAGTCCCTCTTTCTGATGTAAATGCTTCTTTCCATAGTTTTAACAAGTCCCAAGCAAACTAGGACACTCCAAACCAAAAGGGCAATTCGGATGGAAGTTTACTCTGCATATTGACTTTGCTTGTGCGCCCGTTTTGACCTAGTGAATTCAAAAATTCGTATTTCTCGCAAAGTTGTAGCATTGAACTTAATTTTTCAACCCAATTTGAACCTCCTCAATTGGATTAGCGTGTAGAAAGTTATGGTCAAAATAGCAAAGCTGTGCGACTTGAGTCCGAATTCGGCATGGAATTAAACTCTTGATTCTCCTTCCAAATTAGATTAGTCTAGATTTCCTCACATGATTTCAAGTATCCAAGACTTCTATAACCTTCTAGGATTGTTGTTCTTCCTTTATTTCTCACTTGGGCTTTCTTAACTTGCAACCTGGTCCGCCTCTGTGTCCTTAACCCTCCAAATTAAAGCCCAATTCATGCAATTGGCTCTAGTAACATTCGATCACGAAATAGACTTGACAAGTATAATTTAGGGGCCTCCATGTATACGTGTATGTGTTTATTGAGCTTTCTTCAGTTCAGCGCCATGCGCTTTGCTTCGCTTTGTAGAAGATAGTGACCGTTGTCTTGAGAGTGTTACGCATTTATCAGGCTGCATACATCATCATACGCTATTGGAAGAGCATAGTGCAAGCTCACATAAGCCCCTTGTATATACCTTATATAAAAGAGAATAGATGATTGGTCTTGCGCATGGAAAATGACCATTGTACCCTTACTATCTTCAGGACTCTCAATGCGTAATATGAAATTATATATTAAAAACATGCAACCCACAATAGTAAAACTCTAGATGCATTATCAATTTTTAGTGGCAATGTTGGACCTGGGACATTTAATTTATAGTGATCAATAAGAAGAAAGCACAGAACTGTTGTAGAAGCTTACAAAATATGGTGATAAATCTCAGCCGCTGATGATGGAGGTGACATATAGTAATGGGAGCCTAAATATTGATAGGTTATTGGATAAAAAACAACAATAGTCCAACTTAGAAACTTAGAAGATTGTTTAGTAATAAAAAATTCAAGATACGATGAAGGCATACCAGCGATGTTACTTGAGAAGATTGACGACTATGATACACAGATTGTGCATATAAGCGATGATGCTGATATAAAAATAAATGCAATTACAGCGAAAATAACATCTATGGTGCTTTCCACACAGTGGCAATTAGACCAGATGATAGCTACAAGGAATCTACATCCATCTTTCTCTTAATTGTCAATGATGGAGCATATCAATGGCCATCAATCGTGAATAACGACTTCATCAATTGTGAAGGATAAAAGGTTATTGATGGTTGCATTTAATAACATATGATGACCCGTATTTGGCATTTGCTGACACTAGTGACAAGACAAGAGCCAAAGAGGCAAGCAAAAGCCTACTCATAACAAGTTGCTGGCTTTTGTCGGTCATTGCATCTGACGCTTATGTTTTCTGCACACTTCATTGTGTTTATTATATGTGAGAAGCTTGCATGTAGGGGTTGTTGCTATAAGTAGCTAGTTATTAGCTCGCTATGGTTCTCCTTAACTAATGAAGTGGAGGAATTGACGTCAAACAAAGAGTGCCTGTTGTGGGACTATGCCCCCTCTTGTGTTTTTGTCAATTTTGTTAAGTCATAACTTAATAATGAAAGTGAAAGAATGTTGCAGCATTTTCTTTTCATGCTTGGCTGAAATTGCATGTACTAAACAAAAGAAGCCTAGTTAAGGTGACGCTCTTCCCCTGGCACCAAGGGGCCTCATAAAGCCTTTGGTCAAGGGTTTGACTTGCCCTCGCGTGTTATCAATTCTTGTGAGAGCCAGTCTATACAGGGCTTTATATTGGCTTTAAATGGTCACTGTTAGTGGACGGTAGGATTTTTCGTTTACGAAGGGTTTGGCAGGTGCACATTATCCTTTGATGTTCTCTTACTATTACTTTCCATTTTGCTACATATATTGAGTCAGTGATGTATTGATGTCAGATTGTCACTTATTACCCCCATCGCTTTCATTCATTATCACTGGCCCCTTTCATTTTGCTACTAATTACGAGCATTTTCTCTCTTTAATATCATGATTGATAGCCTTTATGTGGTTATTACCATCAGTCTTCTCCATGATTGTAGCCGATTGGCTCCCTTACCAATGATACTTTTCATTCGGCTGAAGGATTGATTGTATTTTCTTCTTAGATTTGGTGATGTGAGTTATCACCCTCATTTCCACTATACTACAGATCAGGACCTACTTTCGTTTTGCTCCCTTGCAGTTGGGTCCTGAGTGGACTTAATTTCTTGTCCCTATGCAAATTTGAGAAGTTCTTTGTCTAGCGAGTCTATCCTTGCAAAAATACTTTGGTCTCTAATATCTCCTTGATCACTTGATTTACTTCCTTAGTATACAAAGAAGGAAAATTTATTTACTCCAGCAATCAATATAGTATAAAGCAAGTGTCAAGTGTCGAATTTAGCCATACTAAAATGTAAAGAGCTACCAATAAAAATTGGGTGAAGCTAATAGTTTGACAATACCTTAGAATGTTAGAAAGAGGATGTACTTGTAAATTGTCCTTGTTCAAGGTAAACCGCGACTCAGGAAATTTAATCAGTCTAAGGTTCAGGCCCTTAAATCTGTACTTAAACAAGCACATGGAAGGCCGTAATGGCTAGTTTTCTTTCTTAGGGTGGCTGATTTGCAAGAAGATGGAGTGGTGGGGCTGTGGTAGGGCTGATTTGTTGATTTGGGTGAGGTGGCCATGGCTTTTCACTGGTAAAGATGTAGCAAATTGGTTGATTTTGTGTGCGTACTCTTTGATTAGGCTGTGGTTCCAGTATATATATCAAATTGACAGAAATAGATGTAAGTAACCATGCTTCCTATTGGTTAGTGTTCGGGATGCTATGGTACATTGGATAATCGGCCATTGAACAGAGGAACGAGGGAGTGCGGAAGAGAAAAGCATGAGTGAACATGATGGGTGGTTGATCTATTGATGTCTTTGTTGAGAGAAGCTTTTATGGAGGGCAATTGACTGGTGATTCGTAAAAATTGCGGTGATTTAAGTCAATGCCTGGTCCAGCCACGCCTTGCGTACATTTTACGACTCCATTTATGAGTTAACCTCATTAGACTCCTGTTTTTTACATTCCAATGGGCGCTTATTGGATTTTGTAAGCAAGTTGTAGAACTTTGGGTTGAGTGGTGATCACTTCAAAACGACCAAATTAGATTGGTGTATGCTTTGATTTATTGTCTTCCGTCAAACATGTTCCGATTCTTATTCGCTACATGAACTATCAGCTCTTCCTTTGGAAGAGAATGATCTTTTATGTTCTTTGATTAGATTTTTCCCCCTTTTTTTTTCTACAGATGATGAGGACATGCTTTTGGCCCTTGCTCATCAAAATTACAAAGCTGGTAACTACAAGCAGGCATTAGAACATAGCAACGCTGTTTATGAGAGGAATCCACGGCGTACTGATAACCTTCTTCTTTCGGGTGCCATTTATTATCAGGTTAGTATACCAAGAAATACATGTTTTTAACTGGAGATCCCAAATTTGCTAGTCCGGCTGACTATAGTACACCTTTGCTAGAGTGTTGATTCTATAAAGGAAGTAGCCGTCCCTCTCTCACAGCTTAAGCTTTGTGATGAGTTTGTAATGGGATATTTAACATGGAATCTGAGACTACGGCTTTTGGATTTCAGCACAAAACCAAAAATTTTTCTACTTGCATGTGTTGACACGCTTATGAGGAGAGTTTTCTCATATGTGGTCGGGCGTGGTTGAGGATATGAATATTAAGTTGTTCTTCATAGCAACTTCAGCTTTTAGGCGAGTTGGTGGTTAGCAATTTAACAAACAGTAAGGGTGGTTGTTTGCTTGTAGTTGCAAGATTTCGATATATGTGTTGCAAAGAATGAAGAAGCTCTTCGAATTGACTCACATTTTGCTGAGTGCTACGGGAACATGGCAAATGCTTGGAAGGTAAAATGCAAGTTGCTTTAGTGGCTGGTGTAGTCCTTCTGCGAGTTCATCAGAAACTAATATTGTATCTATGTGTTTTTGTTTCCTGCAGGAAAAAGGCAACATTGATTTGGCTATCCGCTATTATTTGTTTGCGATTGAGGTTCGTGGACAGTTGTCAACTATTTGTTCATATTCAGTTCATTCTTGCAACACTATTAGAATTTCTAGTACATGCTTAAGTTGTAGGTATTGTTATTACTTCATATTATTTGACTGTCTAAAGTTGTGTTAGCATCTTCAGTTAATTTTTGAGGTTCATTTCTTTTCTATAATAGAAGGGAGTTGTAGTTATTGATATTTTTTTTAGTGGTACTGGTCTCAGCGTTTGGTTCTTCCTCCATTTATGTTTAGCTTCCAAAAATAAGAGGTATTTAGTGGTCACTGGTCCGCATCAATGCATCTCGTTTTTAACATGGGGACATGTATGCGTAGCCATAACTGAAAGTACGGACCAACGTAGGACAGAGAATTGAACAGTAACATCCCATTCTTGAACTGCGACCTTGTAATTTTCCTAAAGGACAAGATCTTTGGTTACCGAAATAAGGGGACATTTCAATATCATCATGACCGCTTGTTAACCACCAGAAGTTGCCATTTCTGGTGGTTTGATTCTACGTGGTCACATCGTCTGTCTCTTCATGCCTGTTCACTGGAACTGATCATGGTGATTTTTTAAATTGTCATTGTCGCAGGATCATAGTGATTTCTTAACATTAACAGAAACCCGGTACACTTAAGCTGTATAGCCCTGCATGTTAACTGCTTTAAGGAAGAAGTGGCACTTGAAGGAGTAAATGACATCTTCCTATATTTGCACAAATGCCGATGTGAAATATTTAAATTTGAATTTATGGTTGTAGTGGATGTTTGAAGCTTCGTATTGGTTTATCAGTATGTTGAAACCGCAATGAACACAGTTATCAGTGAGTTGGTCTGCTCCAAAACTAAAAGAGTAAAAGATAAACAAAACGGCAGCTTTTATTCTTTAATCGATTACATTCTGATACTCCTGATACATGTTGTGAGTCTTGTGACAATGTTTAAATTATAATTGAGTCTATAAGATACTCTAGCTGCTAGTTGTTGACCAAGCTCCATGATGTGCATCATTGCATGCTGAAGAGTGAGGACATAAATTTTCAGCGAGGTAAATATAAATGGGTGTCTGATGATTTTCTTCCCCGACTCTACACTTGCTTTGTCTCTTGTTTGGAATTGCCATTACTATGCCTCCCCTATTTTTAAATTGCTGAGATTCTAAGATGTCTCTTTTGTAGTGAGTGTGATTGGCTTTGGTTGTACTTTTTTTCTATTGCAGCTTCGACCCAATTTTGCTGATGCATGGTCTAACTTGGCTAGTGCATATATGCGGAAAGGAAGGCTTACTGAGGCAGCTCAGTGTTGTCGCCAGGCTCTTGCGCTAAACCCTCATTTGGTTGATGCCCACAGTAACCTTGGGAATCTGATGAAAGCTCAAGGTTTAGTGCAAGAGGTGAGAAATTCTCCTTTATGCCAAGTATCAGAGTAAGTGGTGGGTGGGTCAGCTTAGGGATCCAAACATCTGAGTGTTGGGGTGGTGTTGATCTGTTTTGGAGCACATGATGGCAATTGGTGTAAGACAACAGCTCAATTATCAGAAGCGATGATGGCTGGTTGTGGTGGTGTTCGAAACAGATTCTTGACATTTCTAGTACTCTTAATTCTTCACCTATATTTCCGTTGTGAGCTGTTATGATGTTGGCCGGAAGTGGTATGCCAGAGGAATCCTGCGTGGTTTTCATTTGCGATCTTGCTTTTGCCCAAATTTCTTTGCAGATTCTGCAGATTGTTTTTTTTTTTTTTTTACACGCTTTTTGTTTCTCAGTACTCTTATGTTTTAAAATGAGTTGAGTTATGCTTTCTAGGCATATAATTGCTACGCTGAAGCTCTACGTTTGCAACCAACTTTTGCTATAGCATGGTCCAACCTTGGCGGTCTTTTCATGGAAGCAGGCGATCTAAATCGGGCTCTCCAGTATTACAAGGTAAATTAATAATATTAGGTGGTTTAAATATTTACTCTGGTTTCTGTGATTTGGTTTTTAATTTCATGCTCCCTCATTCATGTAGCTTGCTGAATGTGGTTTTTGATGTTTGCAGGAAGCAGTAAAGCTTAAACCCACATTTTCTGATGCCTACCTGAACCTGGGTGGTGTTTATAAGGTAAGCTCTTATGTTCCGTGCCAATAAGATCAGGTAGATGCAAATGCAAGGACAGGAATCCGGAGAAAACAAGCTATTTCTTCTGCATTTTCCAGGCTTTGGGAATGCCTCAAGAAGCAATTGTGTGTTACCAGCGTGCTCTTCAATCGCGTCCAGACTATGCTGTGGCTTTTGGTGAGCACAATTTTCTGTATTGTATGCTTGCATGTGAGTATTCTAAGTTCTAACATACGAACAGTGATACTTTAATTAAAATAATCCGTGTGCCAGATTAGTGGTTGCCCGTTGAAACTTATGGTCATTGGGTTGGAGTCGTTGGACCCACAATGATTATTAGATATATTCTTACTTACCTTGCTGAGGTCAGATCTAAAGCAAGTTGACCTTTGGAAGATAGAGTAAACCAATTGCGGCCAGAGTTACAAACGAACTAAATTGAGCCATTTGCGAAGTGTTGTATTCGTCTATTAAACGAACCAAACTTGGGCCTCAATTTTAGGCTTGTCTAATAAATGTGCCGAGCTCAAGCTTAACAGTTTCCGTCTCTTTTTTTGCCTTAAGATATATTCAAGACCCTATTTAGTGGTACTGATCATTGAGAATGGAAAATGATTCTTTTAAAAACCTTCGCCTTTTTTTATAATACTTATCACTTGTAGAGTTTCTGTAGGTTGAGCACCCTTTGCTCTTGATCAGCCTTTCCTTGGCCCATTCGCGTTTTTTTTGCTTTACACCCGGTAACCTATGAAGCATGGGTAGTTGATACTGATACGCGATATAGACATGATACAAGATACTGATACGACAATACGAGAAAATTCAAAGGAAATAGATTACATATATGGATAGGATACGTTAGATTGCAAGACATTTTTTTAGGTTTTTAGCATTGTATGGGCGTGTTTGTGATAGCTGTGGATACAAATTTTAGATTTTAGCTTCAAAGTCGTGATTTCAGATTTTAGATTCCAGTTTGTTGTAGCTCCGAGATCATGAGAATTTCATTCATTTTTTTGAGAATTTGTGTTGCAGAATCCCAAAAGCTACCCAAACCCAGCTTTGGGATTTTGAGAAGTTCATTCCCTTTTTAGCTTTTCACAATCTGTAGAATCCAAGAATCCTTTATCTAGAATTTTTGAAAAGCTAGAATTTCAAAATTTGCAAAAAAAATTTATTGCAAACAAGCACTATTACCCATAAAACTACTGTATTTTTCTCATGCAATATTGTTGTATGCAAGTCTACTTGGTTACTTGCTCAATTATTGAAGTTTAATTTTATTGAACACATGTACTATGATACAACAAAATGTTAAGAAAACATTAAAAAAGCGGGATACTTCATTGAATCTCAGTACGTCTCTCCTTGTAGAAACTAAGTTAAGTACTTCAAGTCTATCATTTTCATTATTTCTTAACAATTTTATTGTACTACTATGCAAGAAGTTGCACAATCTTAATTTCATGGAAGTTTGGATGCGTGTCTTAAAGTATCCGATACTTCGTAGAATTGAAAGATTATTTTTATAATCGTGGATACTTCTAGGATATGTATCCACGAGTATCGGAACGACCCACATCTAGAAGTATCTGTGTTTCATAGCCTGTAACTCTTCCTCCACACGATGCTTGTATTGCTCTCCCACAACCCTGTCCTTAACACAGTAAGATCACTAAGAATTAACAAGAGTTGAGGAAAAAAAATCCAAAGGAGGTTCTTTTATTGCATGATGGGCTCCCTTGGAAAACATATCTCACTCAAGGGGTGCTGAGTTGGAATCCAGATGATTAGAGCACGTTGCTACAACAAGACAGAAGTACCTCCTGGACAATTAGACACAAGTACTTTCACAAAAACGAAAAAGGATGGAAATATTATGTGGCTCTCATTTGGGTCCCAAATGGATTGGCTTGTTCGGAAAAGGTAGCGTACTTTTGTGTGGTTCTTGTTGAAGCATATATTCGGGAGGGAGGGAGGGAGGGTGTGTGTGTGTGTGTGTGTGCAGGGCGGGGGCTTGACATGCCATGAATCCTCTTGGAAGAGGTGTGCGACACTGAGAGACGAAAGCTAGGGGAGCAAGCGGGATTAATCCAAGGCCTCGAAAACCCAAGGGTTCCTCATCTAGCCTCCTCACTCTCCGTCTCCACATCCAAGCCTCTTCTCCACATGGAAATTTTATTTGCAGCCTAGACCCGTGTGCTGAGCATAAATGTATTTTACATTGGTATTTTTTGGCTCGTTAAGTTTCGTGAACAAGTTCCTTGAGTAAAATCTAGGCCATGCTCGGCTCGAGCTCGGATCGCCAAATTTTCATTGGGCTCGAAGCTTGTGCTTTCTAAAAACAGAACGAACACACTTGAGCATGCTATAATTCGGCTCTGAAGGCTCGGGCCGGGTTGCTTGCATTGTAGTCATATCTCTGAGGGCACAACAGCCAATGACTCAGTAGTCTAATGTAGCCATAGTTCTAGTTTGAATGACTCAATGCTTGTATTATTCCGTCAAAATCTTGCTTAATAGTACTAAGAGTGCAGCACTTAGCTCTATTGGGAATGCATTGTACTGATTTTGTAGTATGATGCACTTCGAGACTTAAACTTTGAGTTCTGTGATTTTTCTTAACTTGTTATAATAGCTTGAGGTAAAACAAACTGTGCAGGTAATTTGGCTAGCATATATTATGAGCAGGGGAAACTGGATATGGCGGTGCTCCATTATAAGCGAGCCATTGCTTGTGATGCTGGATTCTTGGAGGCATATAATAATTTGGTTGGCTCTCATTATCTTGGTCTATCTAATGCATTATGAAGTTCTAGTGTTCTACAATATAGATTTCCTTTGTGTTTGGACTATCTAAATTTCGTGTTTCCATTCTCACTATTACAAGGGCAATGCACTTAAAGATGCTGGCAGAGTCGAGGAAGCAATTCAATGCTACCGTGTAAGCTTTATTTTGCTGAAAGGCCATCTGTATTTGTTTCCCCTTTATTTTTTGTTTCTTTGTCAATTTTGTCTGATTAGGGTTCTTTGTTTTATGAAGCAATGCCTGGCTTTGCAACCCAGCCATCCACAAGCACTTACTAACCTTGGGAATATTTACATGGAATGGTACGTACTTCAAGATCTATTACTTAGTTTCTTTTGATTTCCTATGTTTATTCTTTATCTGGTGAATGGAAGCATTGTGACTGGACTTCTGATCTTGCAGGAACATGATGAGTGCTGCTGCACAATGTTATAAGGCAACATTAACTGTGACAACAGGACTGTCTGCACCTTTCAATAACTTGGCAATAATCTACAAACAACAGGTAGTGTCAGTTCTATGGTTTCTCTCTCTTTACCAACACCCTCCCTTGGAAATTTGTGCAAGGATGACACACACAAATTGAGAAATGGTTCAAATTTTTTACTTATAAAAAAAATCATTTGGGGAATAAAATGTGGTTATTATTCGTTTAGAAGGGATCCTGTTTAGTTTAAAAATCACTCTTAACATTTCCTTGCACAGGTTTTATGTTGACCGCTGTCTTGGTTTCCCGTTTCCTCTCTTCTTTTTTTCAATGCAGGGTAATTATACAGATGCTATATCTTGCTATAATGAAGTTCTGCGCATTGACCCATTGGCAGCTGATGGCCTTGTCAATAGGGGAAACACGTACAAGGAGATTAGTAGGGTCAATGAAGCAATTCAAGATTATTTGCGTGCTATTGCCATTCGGCCAACCATGGCTGAAGCTCATGCAAATTTGGCTTCAGCTTATAAGGACAGGTATACATTGTTTTGAATGCTGTGGAACTTTGTCTTTGATCCATGCTTATCATTTATCTTTGGAATTCTTGGATTTGGATAATTTGTAGTGGGCATGTAGAAGCAGCTATAAAAAGTTACAAGCAAGCATTAGCTTTGCGCCCTGATTTTCCAGAAGCGACTTGTAATCTTCTACATACCTTACAGGTACATATCGATTTGATATATAATTTACGATATGATGTCGGTGCTTCAATTCAGTCATGTATATAATGTCAGAATGACATCTCACGGATGGAACTACCCAACAGATAACGATTTGTTTGTGGAGTTTCCTGTGGTTTTTGTTCTCACTCTTTCACTATTGTTTCCATAAATCATTTTTGGTGTGTCCAATGCAATTCTCTTTTATTTACTCTTCTATCTTGAGTTTGTGTACCGTGTGACCTTCAACATGCTCTCTTATCAGGGTATTTACCTATTGTTAACCTCCAGAACAGTGGTGTATTCTTAATGGTTCATATGTTTTGAGGTTTATGGTCCATCAAATGGTTGGGTTTGACCATCGCAGAGGAGAGAAAGCCAGAGAGGTATGAGGCGAGATTTTGTTGCGCCTCACGTCACGACTAGTTGAGCCGAATCTCGACTTACCGGTAGCCTAGTCTCAATTTTTTAATCACTGGGGTGATAGTGTGGGATATTAGGTTGCGAAGGGAAGTGCACGAAAGGGAAGAGGAGGCTTTGACGACTTTGTTGAATAGAGTATGACATGTGTTGTTTAGGGGAAGGGGACGCCGAGATGTGGTGGAATCTGTCAAAATCAGGATTGGTTCAGGTGAAATTTTTCTGTTTAGACGAGACGTCGTGGATTCCTTTCCATGGCAAGCTATTTGGAAAACTCTGGCACCGCTCAAGGTTAGTTTTTTTGTTTGGTGTGCTGCAAAAGGCAAGATTCTCACTGTTGATAATTTGATTTGTAGAAGGAGAATTATTGTGGATTGGTGTTGCATGTGCAAAAAGGATGCGGAGACGGCTGACCACCTCCGTATTCATTGAGCGGTGGCTTGGGTGCTTTGGACCTGTTAAGGAAATAGGGTCCCGCATTGCTTATTTAAGCAACCAAAGCTTGGTTAATGTGTTCTAGAGCTCCACCTATTGCCAATTGGTTTTAGGTTGGAACCCTCCAAGAAATCTAACATGGTATCGGAGCTAGGTCTTGGGTGGCCTCACTTCTCGTGAGAAAAGTTTGTCATCTTTGTCGCCCGAGTCAATCACTCAGCTCTTAGTCTGTCACCTTCACGTGCATCCGGGCTGGGTTAAGACTTGTCCTTGGTATTTTCTTGGTTTGGTATGCAGTGGGTTTGTCAAAGTATTTTATGGAACTCCTAATTGCTTGGAGAGGTGCTAGAGTGGGAAAGAGAAGGAAGCTAGTTTGGGCCATGATTTTGCTTTGTTTGATGTGGGCTATATTGGCGGGAAAGAAACTCGAGATATTTTGAAGTGAACGAAAAGCCGTTATTTAGAATTAAAATTTTTTTGGTGAATAACCTGTATAGTTGGGAAGAGAGAATGTAATCTTTCTATTGCCTAATTTTAAGATTGGTTTGAGCTTTTCTTCATAGGAGAGTGTATAGAGCCTTTTTGTCTTGCGGCCTTTATTGTATACAGGCATTCCCTTTATCCTTTTTTGTTACTCCCTCCGTCCCAATTTAAGTGTCCACTTTCTAAAAATTACTATCAAAATATGTTAAACTTCCAATTTTACCCCTAAGAAGTACCATTTCCTTCATAATTGATTTGACTGCTTTTTATATTTGTGTCATTTTTAGATTGACAATATCTTTCAATTTGTAATATTTTTCATGATTTTGAAAACTTTGTATAATAAAACTAATTGAGATCTATCAAATAAGATCCATATTACGTATTTTTTGAGATTCGTATTGAAAGATATAAGCGATTTCAATACATATAATCAACTTCACAGTTTTAAGGTTAATTTTGGAAGTTTAGAGCCAAAATTTTGACTTCTTAAATAGCACGATTTTTCGTATAGGAAAATTATATTGGGACGGAGGGAGTAAAAAATTAATTCCTTATATAAAAAAAACCCTCTCCATTTTTATCGGAGGTATGCAATGATTGTCTTCTTTCTAAAATGTGTATTTGACAAAAAATTATGGCGTGTAAGAAGGAAACTCCTACACCAGGTTAAAGTTGATACTGATTTTAGCTGTAAAGACATGTATCTAGGAAAATAAATGTGTGTGATCGGTAAATGTGTTTGATCAATATATGAGAACACAGATGCATATGTCGATATATATTCTTATCTTAGTGTTACTGTTTTCTTGCCTGGTTTTCTGGGACCATTCGCGTTTGACATTCATTTGATTTTTTTTTTTTTTCATTCTTTGAAGAGTGTGTGTGATGCCACTTAGGATTTTACGGCTTCCTCCATCTAACCAATACTAGTAAGAAGTTCTGAAAGTTAAACATTCTACATCAATCCCCGTGAGCTTGAATTACTATCGCATTTTAATATTGCTATTCTCTCATTGAATGTTTATTAGTTGGATGCTTTTCCAAAGTTGGTTGTGCTTTTGTTCTCTCTATAAATACTTGCAATTTGTGGCAGAAAAATCTATTAGAAGTGTTCTATGGCAGTAATACACTCTACTGTTGTTATGTGGGCACATATAATTTCCTCCCATGCGTTGCTTTAGGTTGACATTACTACTGAATACTGATGACAGTCGAATTAGGGTCATGATCACTTTCAGTTTTAATGTAGTTTGCACACGCCAGTATGTTATACCAAGATTGCGATCTATTTGAAGGCTAAGAGTTTGATGAAATGACTTTTGTATTTTGATTTTGTGTAGTGTGTTTGTGAGTGGGATCATCGGGATAAGATGTTCGCTGAAGTTGAAGGGATACTTCGGAGACAAATAAAGGTGTCAAGAATTTATTTGATTTCTTCTTTTTCATTTTAAGGAGGGCTGTATGTTGTTTCATCTTATTCTAGGCTGACTGACTGACTACAATTAAATCTTCTTCCAGATGTCACTTATTCCAAGTGTACAGCCGTTCCATGCAATTGCGTATCCTCTTGATCCAATTCTGGCACTGGAAATTAGGTGACTACTATGTTTGGTTGGTGCAAGATCAAATTGTGACTTTTTATACACCTTAATCATTTCTTGTTCTTGTAGTCGTAAATATGCAGCACATTGCTCCATGATTGCTGCCCGCTACTCGCTTCCTCCCTTCAATCATCCTTCAGCGGTACCCATAAGAGGTGGAGGTCGGAACGGCCGACTAAGGGTTGGGTAAGTGTTTAAGACTTATGTCTTTTATTTTCTTCAGTTATTATAAAGGACTCTAACGTGGAATGGCTCTCCTGAATACAGATATGTCAGCAGTGACTTTGGTAACCATCCATTATCACATCTTATGGGCTCAGTATTTGGCATGCATAATAGGGAAAATGTTGAGGTTTGCAAATCCAAATTGCTTTCAAAGCCATTGTTCTGCTTAAAACTTTATAATTTCTGTCTCTTTGGTGATTTGCCCACTTTGAAGATACCATATGTTGTAGGTTTTCTGCTATGCTTTAAGTCCAAATGATGGCACTGAGTGGAGGCTGCGTATCCAATCTGAGGCAGAGCACTTTGTAGATGTGTCTTCCATGCCATCTGATATGGTTGCTAGGATGATTAATGATGATCAAATACAAATCCTTATCAACCTCAATGGGTATACCAAGGTATTTTACTGTATGCAATTTATCTGTGTTATCATGTATTTGATTCTTTTAGTTGTAGATTATTATGTTTTTATCTGGATTATTGTGTGAATATATTCTCTTCCTCTTACTAAGTTCTGGATTGATCTTGTTGCATCATTTGTTGATTGTGCAGGGGGCTAGAAATGAAATATTTGCCATGCAGCCTGCTCCAATCCAGGTTTCATATATGGGATTTCCGGGAACAACAGGAGCATCTTATATTCAATATTTGGTCACTGATGAGGTTAGAAACTGGAATTTCCCCTACTATGATCATTCATTACGAATCTTGGTCTTTAATTAGCTCAGTGTTTTGGCAGTTTGTTTCACCTACATGCTTCTCACATGTCTACTCAGAGAAGCTTGTCCATCTTCCTCATTGTTACTTTGTGAACGATTATAAGCAGGTTTGTATGTGTACCTTCAAACCTGTTCCATTTCAGTTTTGGTGTGATTGTACACTCAAATCTTTGACGCTTGCTGTCAGAAAAATCGGGATGTATTGGATCCAAGTTGCCAACCGAGGCGTTCAGATTATGGACTTGCAGAGGACAAGTTTATATTTGCCTGTTTCAATCAGCTGTACAAGATGGACCCTGAAATTTTTTCAACTTGGTAATGTTTGGGTCGGTTTTATAATTGTTTACTTTGTCTACTATCTGGCACTGTACTTAGCCCAAGCCGTTTGATTGTATCAGGTGCAATATACTTAGGCGTGTACCCAATAGTGCACTTTGGCTTCTCAGATTTCCAGCTGCAGGCGAAATGAGACTTCGGACGTGTATGTAACTTACATTGTGCTATATACATTATTTGAGTATGGGGTGGACTTTTTTTTCCCTCATTAAGACAGTTTATTAGTATTTGTCATTTTGCTTCTATTCCATATAGCTTTGGAGTTATTTAAATGTATGGTTTCGTTTTGTCCAGATGCTGCTCTTCAGGGAGTGCAACCAGACCAAATTATTTTCACTGACGTTGCCATGAAAAGCGAACATATCAGACGAAGTTCTTTGGCAGATCTTTTCCTTGACACGTATGCAATATAATGCCTGTTGTCTCATTTCTAGATTTCTTAAGCTGCAGTTTATTGACTGCTGGGAAAGACCTCTTCTGTGTTGATTTTAGCTGTTATATTATACCGACCTAAGTTCTACGTACTTAATTTTTCTTATTTGGCGTAGGCCATTGTGCAATGCGCACACAACTGGAACTGATGTACTTTGGGCTGGTCTTCCTATGGTGACTCACCCCCTCGACAAAATGGCAACTAGGGTTGCCGGTTCACTTTGTTTGGCCACTGGAGTTGGGGAGGAGATGATTGCCGACAGGTAGGTTACGAGGTACTTCTGTCATGCGATCACGTAAGAACAGGGGATATGTGTTTGTATATGCTTTATTGAGAAAAATTGTTGCAAGTGGATCGATCTTATGTGTTTTATCAGAGACTAAGACCAAAGTTGTGGCCACTTCAACCCAAAGAAGGGTGACTCCCTTGTCAAACAGAAAGAAGTACCTCACCTTACTTACGAAGTAGCAGCAGCTATGCTGCATACTTTTTCTTTTTGGGGTGATGAGATGGTTGAAGCAGATTCCATGCGTTCGAACATCTTGCATAGTCCAGTGATGCCTTAATGATCCTGTACTGTACCCATCTCTGGCTAACCTGTTTGCACATGTTGCATCTGAGTTATAGTTGACAGTACCCTAAAAAAGTTGCATAGGGGAAAGGACGTTAAAAGAATTATGCACTTGGTAAAACACTAAAACTGAAAGATGTAAGTTGTTGCCCAACTGGCTTGCATTAGAGTTCTTATGATCATAAATAGCTTGACCTGGTAGTGAGAGCTTTCCTCTATTTGCATTAGAATTTGGTCTCCCATTTTCTTGCACTTTGTCTCTTTTTGAGAGGTGGTGTGATCTACCTTTTGAACAAAATGTATTTGTAGACTTGATCTGTTTTTGCTCTGGGGTCTATTGATTGCTAACTTGATGTGGTTCACTTTTATTGAAGTATGAAAGAGTATGAAGAAAAGGCAGTGTCACTGGCACTAAATCGCTCAAAGCTTCAGGATCTTACTGACAGACTCAAAGCAGCCCGGTTGACATGCCCTCTGTTTGATACAGCCCGCTGGGTGAGCTGAGCTATATTCATGTTGCTTTGTCTATTTAATTGTTCAATCTCTGTGCGTGTGTGTGTGTGTGTGTGTGTGTGTGTGTGTGTGTGTGCAAGGGAACAATGTTAAAACTTTTATGTTGGCATCTTTGCTCACTTACGATATACATCGCTTATGTGTTGCCTGAATGCTGTGCTTGGATCTTAGATTTACAGAAGTTTGTGGAGGGAAAGGAAAGTAACTTTTTGCAGCATTTTTTGTTCACCTTCCCCTAGCTTTACTTTTCCCTCCAGGAGACCAAGATCCAAAGGCAGCCTTAATGTATTTTGGTTCAGGAGGCATACTTACATTTACCTTCCATGACGATCTCCAGGTGAGGAATCTAGAACGGTCATATTTCAAGATGTGGAATCTATACTGCTTGGGTCAGCACCCTCAGCCCTTTAAAGTGACTGAGAACGATGTAGAATTTCCATATGATAGATCATAGATAGGCCTAAGAGAGATGGATTGTTGAAAAAGCACAGAGAAGGTAAAGCTGTTACTTGAAGGTTATCTATTCTTTGTTTATCAAAGGGAAGAGGTTCTTGTCCTTCGAGATGGTAGTCTAAAGTGGATTGGGTTAAATTTACTCACTTGGATACAACTATTAACATAATGCAATTCGCATTGTTGATGTTATATACCTATGCCAATTGCAATTCAGCTGCGTGTCGTTTCATTGACATTCTTTGCGAGAGCTGTTGCTTCCAGTATTTGAGCTATTTCTGGCGCTTAATTAGACGCTCAAATGGTGGATTCGCCCGGTGGAAATGGAGTGTTGATCTTACTATTTGCATTCCAAATGGGCTGAGCAATCGTTAACATGACGTGCATTTTGCTCATAAAAATAGATTTGTGGTGGTTGTAAAAAACCATGGGCTAAATAACTTTGATATGGATGTTTTTGGCAGTCGTTTAAAAATACGCTTGAGCCCGTGTATGTCGGGGAAACGAAACGAGAAGCAGGTATTGTGCGTCAGTAGTTGTGCAGGTACTGTGCTTCAATTTACTGTAGTGAGGTTGACAAAGTGCGGTTGAGGGACAAAAGTGCGCACCTCAGGGCTAAGCGCAACGTGCATGAACTACACATTAAAGCATCGACTCTGCAAAGTCTTTCTTTTCAAATTTTTTTTACGTTTATCGAACACTTGGTGAGGTTGAATGTCCCAGATCAAAGCTTAGTTCGTCATTTCTGTTTCTGTTTCTCTGTTTATTCTGTCTCTATTTTTCCATTCTACTATTTTACTGTTTCATATTTGCTGATGAATGTCATATGATGATGTTCAAACTTGTAGGATTTTTATGTACGGTTTTTGTCCTATGATATATGTTGATTTACAATTGACAATATGGATGTCACATTATATGGTTTTGGATATCACTTTATGAAGCATATCTACTTTTCTCAACTTGCCTACTTTTTCTCAACGTGTTCCTCCGGCCTTTTAAAACCCTGAGATTTTTTTGTGGCCACTGGGTGTCGGTTTGTTTTGAGCTTCCTTCTGTCGTGGAAGCTGTTTTATAACGGGTAGTTTTACATTTGCTGATCTTTTATTGAAGGGGATCCTTTTGCGTACGGGCAGACCCTTCCGCTACAGTTTTTTGTATTTTTTCCCGTTGGTATAGATTTTCGGAATTCTCTCTCTCTCTCTCTCTCTCTCTCTCTCTCTCTCAGAGTTGGACTCCAGTTGTTGAAAGGATTGCATGGGCAATCGGGCAATGTCGGATTCTATTTCGAGTCTATTCTAATGATCGAATTTGTTCATGTTATAGAGCGTTGAGAGAAATAATTACATGCACAATAATTATTTATAATGGATACCGATTACGAATTGAATGGATCACATTCCCTTTGAAAAAAAGTTGGTTCTTTGAGTTGTTATTGCGCGTGCTTAACTCATTTCTTTTCCAAAAAATGTACTACGATCAGATAATTTTTGTTTTTTTTTTGTTTTTGTCATAACTATGATCAGATAATGGTCATCATATAAACCAAATGAATTTTTAAGAGGTGGTTCTGCTCGATAAAATTTCCATGATGAATGGGTTGGATCCAAAATTGCTGGACTAGGCTCTATGCAATCCTCTAATAAATGGAGACAGGCCTCCTTCATACATAACACACTGTAAGATTTTAGACACGAAGTGGGTACAAACACAAAGTAGGTTAGGATCGTAAAAAAGAGCACAAGATGGAATTCTAGAGAACAAGAGAGACTGGAATATTATAGAAAACACTGACTTGTATTCACTTGAACTGACTTATCTTTTACAACGGGGAGAACCCTCCTTTTATAGGCATAATGAGGGGATGCCTACTTCACTGATTACCTATACAAACAGTATAAACATATAATTGGTTTACCACCAATTATATTCGTTACAGACCAAAGTCTCCTACGCATTTATTCACATAAGGCTTTATACTATTCACCCCAGCCTTTGTTCTTACTAGTCTACGTCTATCTACTGACTACTTACCATTACATAGTCTTCACTAGCATTTATTACAAACTTTATACATCACTACCATCTAATGAACACCAATAATATTACCCTCTTCTGAAAAGAGAACAATACTACTACACTTTATCTTACATCACATAAAAGAGCCAGGTGGCTTGAACACAAGAAAATTATTCTGGTTTATCTGAACCACTGCTTCCAGAATAGTCTTCAGTCAAGTAATACTGTTCCAAAAGATAGCGGATATTTTGGCGCCACTCTTCCGGATAAGTATCATTGAATTTCCAATTTGCAGATTCATAATGGAGGAAAGATGAGGGAACTTCTGCAGGTGTCAAGCCATTGAGTGAACATTGAGTGAACACATCGTTTGAGTCATGACCAAATAATTTCCATTGTGGATCTCAATGCTCGGAGACTCTTGATATGCCGAAAGAAATATAGTGTGATACTCCTTTTGCCAAGTGATAGAACCATTTGGATTAGGAAGACATCTGTTGTTGCGAGTTGTCCAAAAAGCAAATTGGAGGTCTTCGTTTGCACCAATGGGGATTTGTCTGATCTGTTGTTGCCAGTATAGTATGTTGCCAAAAAGCAAGAGAAATTTCAAAAAGAAATCCTCTGGGGGTTGAACTTGATTAAATGCTGCATGTGCTAGATACACCAGTACTGCTGATTTATTAAAACTGACGCTTATAGTAAACACATCGACTAAATACCATAAGAGAAGGAAGGCTTCCTTTTTTAAATAAAAGACATTATGGTAAGACACTTCAAACTGGGTGAGAAAAGGATAAACAGGATGGAAAGGTAGACCTTTTATGGGACCTTCATCAAGACCATATTTGAAAATACAGAGATGTTGAAGGTTTTGACACATTTGGACACACCTGGAAAGAAGGGTTAACTCGAAAAGGTGACACTGAAGGTTGACAGGAAGATTGACCGGGTGAAAACAGGAAATCATTGGAAAACAACCAGGGACAAATGAATATGGCTTTGTTTTTGAAAACTGGTTGATTTCTTTTTTGAGTCTTGACAGAAAATCTGGGAGGACATTTGTCTTTCCCTTTATGTGAACAGTATTAAAACTCCAATTGGAAAACCAATTTGCCCATCTGAGTAACTGTGCTTTTGGAAGGTGCTTCTGTTTGAACTTGAGCATGCTGGGGAAACTCATCATATCAGTCTCAATTAGAAAATGATGACCGATTAGATGAAATTCAAACTTCTCAATACTCCTTTTGATTGCCAGAATTTCTTTGTAAGTAGAGTGGTAATGAAGTTCTGTTGGAGAGAAAGCACCACTCTTTTATCCACAAATTCTGCGCTTTTGTTCTGAATTTTCTTCCAAAAGAACTGCTCCCCAATATAGATCAGAGGCATCTATCTGAAGAACTCTTTTCCCATCTGAAGGTATGGCTAATGGAGGAAGGGTTTTGGATATGGCTTTGAGATCTGTGACAACTTTGGTACATTGGACTGACCAAGGTGGAAGGGTTTTCTTTAGTAGAGCTGAAAGAGGAGTACGGTATTGAGCAAGGTTGGGAATGAAATCAGCCATATAGTTAATAATTCCAAGGAACTGTTGAACACGTTTGACTGTGAGGTTTTCTTCTGGAAAATGGTCAAGTTGGGAGGCTATATGTGGCTGGAGGGTGTATTGACATTTAGAGATATGCATCCTTAAAAAATCAATTTCTGGTTGAGCAAGAAGCATCTTTTTCTTTGAGAGCATGATACCATGGGTTTGGACAAAGGAATGAAAATACTGTAGTAAGACAGCATGAGACTCAATATCTGGGGAGAAGAGTAGAATATCATCAATATAAACAAGGGCTGAGGACAAAAGAGCAGCAAATATCCAAATCATGGCCTTTTGAAACAAGGATGGAGTTGTTTTTAATCCAAAAGGTATAACTGACCACTGGAAGTGGTGATCTAGAATGCAAAAACCAGTTTTGGGACGATCATCTGGATGGATGCCCAGTTGCAAGAAACTTGCTTTCAAGTCAAACTTGGAGAAAATTTGAGCTTTAGGCAAGTTTGCAAAAAGAACACTTCGTCGAGGAAGAGGGAATTTGTTATCCTGCAAAAAATGATTAAGAGGCAGGTAATTGATAACCAGGTGAAGCTTTCCTCTTATTTGCTCTGTTCTATTGTTGACATAAAATGCTTTACTGGCCCACTGAGAAGTTGTGGACTCGATTAAACCCTCTGACTGAAGTTGTTGGAGTTCTTGAAAAGCAAGCTGGTAATGTTCCGGGTTCATGCCATGATGAGTGGCTTTGGTGGGGTTGATATCTTCATTTTTCTTAAAGGGAAGAGAAATGAAGAATTCTGAGTTTTTCCAAAGTGGGTTGGAGCATTTAATGAGGAACTGGGAATGGGATTCTGCACAAGAGGTTTGGATTATGGCTTTTTTGATGGAGGAGAAAGTTTCAATGGAAAAGAGGTTGGGTTGAGTGGTCCAGGGTAACAGGTAATTTTTGTATTTCAAGCCTTTTTTTGAGCCGGAGACTTTGCTGAGAATTTGGAGAATATCAAAGTCTAACAATAAATCTTTTCCTGGGAGATCAGAACCATAAACTTGGTGTTTGATGGTGTATCCAGGGAAGAGTTGGATGGTGATAGGCTTACTGATCAGAGTGATGACAAAAGTTTTTCCATTGGCTGTTGTAAAGGGTCTGAAACATGACTGCCAGTAGGACCTAGGAAGAATTGCTGGGTTGAGAATGGAGGCTGTTGCACCAGTATCAAAGAAAGCGATAACTGGTATGGGCTTCTCATATTTTCCAAGTAAGATGTTGACCTTGGCTAAGGGCTGAGCCAGCATGATATTTGAGAATCCAAAGGTTTAGATTTCATAAGGGAATGAGTCAGAATCATCAGAAAAATTTTCTGATTATGAGTCATCTGAATCATCAAAGGTGAATGCTAAGACTGCTTCATCTGTTGCTTCATCATCAATAGAGAATAATGATTCAACATCAGCATCTTCAAGGTCATCAGCAATGAGAGCCAAAGAGCTTACCATTTTATCTCGTGCTGCTTTATTGGGACACTGTTTTGCATAGTGCCCTTTTTTTCTACATATGTAGCAGCGATCAGACTTTCGTTGCCCTCTGAACTATTTTTTCTTGAAGAATTTTCATTTTTTCCGTGTGAGAACTTGCCAGATTTAGTAAACTTTGAAAACTTGCTAGGGGATAGGAACTTCCATTTCTGAAAGTGTTTGGTCTTCCGGTATGAAGGATGGCAAGTGCACTTTTTGTCTTTGCACTTTATGGATAGATCTGGTCGGTCACATGCTTTGCCAAGAAGTTTTTCCTGTTCTTTAAGAGTTCTGAGGAATTTTTGGTGATTGCACAATTTTTCCAAGGCAATCAAAGAGTGTTGGTAAATACCACCAAGGGATGTTGCATTTAGCGTCAATCCTTTTGTCTGAAGGAGCCTTGTTGTCTCATTTCCCAATGGTTCAGGAAGGGAATTGAGAAAAGCTTGCTTAAGGTTGACATCATCCATGCCATTGAGGAGATAAAACCGTTGAGACATACGGTTATAGTGGATCTCTAAGTCTTTTCTTTTGAATGAACAACACTTCATGCTGAGATATTCTTCTCGAACAAACTCTTTAGTGTTGTCATGATCTCCAAGGAACTCAGTATGAAGGGCTGAGATGAATTGATCAAGGGTTGGAAGTTGTTCAAGTTGCAGCTGTCGGTACTTACCAAGAGATAAGTACCACTGACGGAGACGGCCAAGGAATTTTGCTATACACTTAGTAATAACATCACTGAGTGTAGCGTTCGGGGAAAGCATAGCGACAGTACACCAAGCATGAATCTCATAGAGTTTATCCAACCATTTTGATGGGGGAATGGTATCAAAGGAGAAACCTTGGGTAGAGATATTGGAATGTGAGAAGGAATCAATAGTTGGAATTTCTGGAGGTGTTTCAAACTCAGAACCTTCTTCAATAATTGGATCTTCAACATGTTCCTCTGGGTTTTCTGGGTTCATCATGAAAACATGAGGAATTGGCATAGAGTTTGTGGATTCAGTATCTGAATCAAACTCAATGGTAGGTTCAGGAGATGGGGTGTCTGGTATAGTGGCTAAAGTATGTAGGAGAGTGGTGATTGGATTTTTTGAAGGGCTAGACGTTGGCTGGACCATTAACTGTGGTAATTTTGTGTAACGCCCCGAATTTTGGGTATGTTAATGAGGCATTTATTACATAATAAAGAGAGTCCAGCTCATTATTACATCATAAATACATCAAAGGAATACATTCATTCGACAAAGGAGAAACTAAGGCTCCTAACTACTGCTCCGCTTGCTCCTCCATTCTGGCAAGCTCCTCAGCTCCGAAGGCCTCCAAGGTGTACTTCTCACCCTGTTCATCTAGGAGGTCTGACACATTATACCGGCGTCGCCACCAATATAATATGTCAGTGTCACCAAAAGGCAACACCGTGAGCTACAACGCTCAATAGGAAATCCTTACCCAACCAACCTTACAACAGGAAAACATTTACAACAACGCTAACAATCACACATTCTCATTCGTCAATCAACTATCGTTGGCGTCCAAGATTGTCGTGTTTCTCATACGCGACTCATCGTAGACCGTGTCAACATTTTCATATTTACAAATCAACCTTTTCAAATCATTTGCATTGGCTCCGTACCGCGGATAACCAAGCCTTTCAAAATCATTTGACATTGGCTCCGTACCGCGGATAACCAAGCCTTACACACCCAACCTCGGTTCCGCCGCGCCGGGTTCCCGAGTATCCTCACAATGGTTCCGCCGCACCGGGTTCCCATTGGCACACAATTGCATTGGCTCCGTACCGCGGATAACCAAGCTACTCACCCTACCTTGGTTCCGCCGCGCCGGTCTCCCAAGTATCCTCACTATGGTTCCGCCGCGCCGGGTTCCCATAGGCACACACACACTACTCACATAATACCCTCGAGATGGTTATTATGTAGTTTCTAAGATATCTTCTTTTTCGGAAAACATATTCCTCTTGCTAACCACATCCTAGGTGCCATGTTTCTATTTCCTCGGTTTTCGTGTCTCGTTATCATGCAAGACTTCGCGGTCTAAAACTTTACCACATAAACAATCATACGACATTCATTGCAATCTTTAAACTAACAACATTATTCAACTCCATACTACTTAGCATACTCAAATCAACGCTTAAAGCATAACGCCACATGTTCGGACGCCCTTGGAGTGATAAATCACTTATGCTTTATCGTGTCACAAGTAATACAAGCAATTCAAATAAGCATGCTCATAACCATCTTTAAAGATCGAAATACGAATACTTGAGATAAAGATAACCTTATCTACTTTTGAAAGAAACGATCAAAGTTATTACTTAAAGACATTCTATTTCTCCAACATACGATTTAATACCATACATAGGGATAGGGTAAGAATATCCTACCTTGATCCGAAACTAGTCGGGGCCGAATAAGCTAGTTGGAAATTCCACGAGTGGTGAAACTCACGAATCTGGCCCGAACTTCGGACGGCAGTAACTCGGTCAATCCTTGGCCGAATACAGTCGTTCTTGGGTCGAAATCGAAGCTCAAGAAATTCTCTACAACTTTCGTGAAGAAAGTTGATCCTAGAAACTGCTCTAAGTAGGAGTAAAATGGTGATAAATGAGAAGACAGTAAGCTGTCTGGAAATGGAAATCCGAGAATTCCACTGAACTTCGGATGCCAATATCTTGGTCATTTCTTGACCGATTGGGGTGGTTCTTGAGCCTAACTTGAAGCTCTCAAAGTGTTCTACAACTTTCCCGAAGGAAGTTGGTTCTAAAAACTACTCTAAGAAGGAGAAAAGTGGGGATTTTCGAAGGGACAGTAGGCTGCCCAGAAATGGTTTCTAGAGAGAAGGAAGAGCAAATGCTTCAAGGGGTGAGTTGAAATGCTTGGAATGGCCTTCTATTTATAGGCAAAGGTTGGCTCTCTCTCCTCTTCTCAAGGCCGGCCCCCCTCTCTTTCTCTCTAAGCCTCATGTTGACACATGGCATGCCAACTAGAAAGATCAAGGCCTAATCTTAGGCTTGCATGGCTAGATTGGTACTAAGGATTTGATCTTGGGAGACTTGGTGGGCAAGAAGAATAATTGTACAAGATTCTAGGGTTAAACAAATAATAGAAGGACACTAAAGGACTAGATTGTTGGCTAGGAAGAGTTCACACCAAGGATTTGAAGTACAAGGAAGATCAATGAGGTACAATCCTATTTTCTTCTTCCTTCCTTCCTTCCTCTTTCTCTCTCCCTCCCTTGGCCGAATTCTCTCTCTCTCTCTCTCCCCTCTCTCGGCTCCTCTCTCCCTCTCTCCTCTCTCTCTTGCAAAGTACTAATATAAATTTATATATATATATATGAGTCCCCTTCTTATAAGGACTACCTTATTTTAATAAAATGCGGACTTCTTTTTTCCGATCGAATTTCGATGATCCGAGCCGCTCAATGTGTTCAGAACATGATTTTAAGGGTACCCGCGAGAAATCAGCCAAAAAAAAGACCGGGAAGGGCTTCATCCGAACAGTTTTTGTTTGTTTTTTATCTAACGGTTCAAATAAAAACTGCTCAAATCAAGCCCTTCCCGGTCATTTTTTTTGCCGATTTCTCGCGGGTACCCTTGAAATCACGTTCTGAACATATTGAGCGGCTCGGATCATCGAAAACAGATCGGGAAAGGTGAGAAATGGGAGGTCCGCATTTAAGGTCCTCATTTTAAGGTCCTTACTTGAAGATTTCTGATATATACACACACAATGCAAGCATACAAAATAAATTAATAGGTACTATTGTACCAAGGTTCAAGGTAGATTTTAAAAGGCTAGGATTTTCCCAATAAACTAATAAATAGGCATGAGGTACTTAGGGCAATACTTTAACCATCTAGGTACATAAATAATATATGCACAAGTACTAATGTATCTAGGTAGATCAAAACCCCAATAGAAAAATAAATAAGGTACTTAAGAATCTTGGTACCATGTACCCTATCTTTAAAATAATGCCATACTTTCACATGAGGGTTAAAAGGAAGTATAAATTTAATTAAAACCCATGGTACTTTGAAAGACTAAGTCTTTTACCCAATGGGTAATAAAACCCCTAACTTCTATTGTCCAATGGACAATAGTTATTAGGTAACTTTTATATTAAAATAGTATGTACCTTGTCACATGGGGATTTAAAGAAAAGACTAAATTAATAACCCCATGTACTTGGTTAAAAGATGAACTTATTATCCAATGGATAATAATTCTCCTAGCTTTTATTGTCCAATGGACAATAGTTACTAGGGAACTTTATATATCAAAATAATCAAAATGGTACTTTAGAAATCTAGGGTTTAGATATACCCCAATACTTTAAGGCATAAAAGTACATGGGAATCCCATACTTGAATATTAAAATGATACCTTGTACTTTGTTGGAAGACCAAGGCTATTACCCAATGGGTAATAGTTTCCCTTGTAGTTATTAACCAATGGATAATAAAGGACAAGGTACTTATATAATAAACTAAGCTTTTAGGAAAGACTACATGTCCTTTTGCATGTGGCAAATACACATATGTATATATATACATGTACTTATCAAGATATAATAATGGAGGAGCTATTGTCCAATGGGTAAAGATTACCCTAACAATTATGGACCAATGGGTAATGGTAAAAGGTTCAAGAAGGTTCTAAAGGTTCGACTAGTAACTAGGTTAGTCTAGTTCCATCAACTAGTTGGTTAGAAACTAACTAAATTGATGAAGTAGGGTTTCTAGTCAAAATCTCACTATGACGGAATTTACAAGAAATCAAATAGCCACCCAAGAGATAATTCAAATAAAATTCAAATATTTAACGAAATTTAAAATAACAACGAGATTTTTATTCGTTAAAAATCGGGGTTGTTACATTTTGAGCTTGGATTTGGTGGTTGAGAAGGACTTGAGGTAGTTGGAACAGAGGTAGAGATAGATGGTGGAGATGAAACTGGTAAAGGTTGGACAGGTTTTATCTGGGGCTTTGGAAAAGGAAGTTTTGGTGGAGATGGTCTTTTTGGTGGAGGAAGAAAAGCTGATGAGCTGCCAAAGATATTGGACTCACCAAATATTGGGGTATGATTTATAGGTAAAGGTTGAGACATTCAAGGATACCCAAACAAACTTTGTTGAGAGGAAGATGTGAACATGTCAAACGGGCTTTTTTGTTGAGAATTCTGCTGGACTTGGAGAGAATGAAGCTGATTCTTTAAATGCTTCATTTCAGCATCTTTGTGGTAAAAAGCTGCTGAAAATGCTTGGTTGGCATAAGCCATTTGGAGAAGTTCTTGATGAACATTCTGAATTTTCTGCTGCAAATATCTGATAAGAAGTTCCAAAGTTGATAACTTCTTATGGACAAGATTCTTCAAATTTTGCAGAGAATTAGCAATCCTTTGAAGAATTTTGTTTTGAGCTAGAGAATTTGCTGACTGCCAATTTATCGCTGTTTGTGCTGCTGATACTGCCTTGTTACTACCATCAGGGAGAATGGTAGTAGGGTCTGGAATTTTATGGCGGTGAGTTGTCCTCTCTTGGGAATTATGGAAGTCCAAAGGAGGAAAATCTACTTCAGTCCAGGAAGAGGATGAGGTGAACATAAAACATCCATTGGGTTGACTCGATGAACCATCATCAGATGGAGGTTGAGGAGGAGGTGGAGATTTACAAGGTGTGGGAGGTGACGAAGGACATATGGGACATGAGTCATCTTCAAAGTCCTCGTCATCGTTAACAAGACTTTCTTGGAGACAGTCATCACAGTCACAGACATCAAAGTAACAATGACATGTTTCTGGATTTTTGAAATAGTAGACTGGGAGGCCACTGAGTTGAAAATATTGAATTGGAGGGCCAGGTCGAGAACCATCGACAAACATGTCAATTCTTGAGAGAAAAATGACAGGATGGGTGGAAGATGAGGTAGAGCCTTCTTTTGGAAAAGTAATTGCCACGGTTCCATCAGGCTTGGTGATGAAAGTTGGATTTGAGGGTTGGACAGGAATAGAGTTGTTTTGATTTTTCTCATAAGCTGTGACCCAAGATTTTGGGAGAAGCTTGAGAAGTTCAGGACGGAAAATCTGACGTGGGACATGGACACATGAAGCTTGGTGAGGTGCATTTACGGTTAAGAAAAGGGCTTCATCTGTGGAGGAAGGTAAGGACATGTTAAAAGCATAGTTTTGGAGACGGTAGGCCATTTGGTAGTGAATGGTAGCTGCATATGTGGTGGAAATTTGAGAGGCACCACCAATTTGAACTTGCACTTTCAGAGCTGATAGCAAATGAGGATCTGCTAGTGGCATGTTAAAATTGGGGTAAAAGGTAAAGATCACAGTTCTTGCATTTAAGGTGGTTTGAACCGTAACAATACAAGCATGTTGGTATTGCATAAACCTGGTATCTACCAGAGCAAGTCTAGAAGTAACAGGTAAACCTTTTCTTCCATGGAAAGTGACTGCCAGTCGGATTGCTCCAAAGTGAAGGTGTGTAAATCCTTGTTGTTGTCAAAGGCGAGGCAAATCAACTGGGATTTCCAGAGGTGAGAACTGTTCAGCTTCTGTAGCTGCTATGAAACACTGGTCAAACTTGGAAGCTTGGACATACTCTTTTACAGAAGTGGGGCGTTTTGTGGAGAAAAGTTGGGTGACATATTTTTTTTATAGAAGTTTGGGGTCTGACAAAAGCATTATAAGGGTTTAGGAAATGGAGATCAGTAAGGGGAACCGTATTATCATCAGGTAGGTATTCAAACTCATATAAGTATTCAAGATTAGAAGAAGAGGATGAAGAGTTTCTACTGGTAGAAGACATTGATGGAACTAAAGAGGACGTAGCAGATGAGTAGGTAGTAAACAAACGATTCATTCTTTAAGAAAAATCTGGGTTCTTCTTTCCTGTTTACAACAAATATTTTCTTTTCAAAATAGCACCTTCAACCAATTTTGATTAATAAAATTTTATATACTAGGGAAGATAAACCGAGATACACTGCCAACACATGGGCCAAAATCTCAAGGTACTTTTATCCCATTGATACAAAATTCTTTTAACCAAAATAGTTAGTGAAATTTCTAATGTGGAGGATCCTAAGAAGGCAACCATAGAGCATATGCTTCAAGTTTTCTTTTAGAAAAGATTTGAGGTAATATTGGAAAAGAAGTTCCCAAAAGGGGGTTTAAGCTACAATGGAAGACATGGCTCTGATGCCAAATTTTCAGACACGAAGTGGGTACAAACACAAAGTAGGTTAAGATCATAAAAGAGAGCACAACAAGGAATTCTAGAGAACAAGAGGGACTCGAATATTATAGAAAACACTGACTTGTATTCACTTGAACTGACTTATCTTTTACAACGGGGAGAACCCTCCTTTGATAGGCGTAAGGAGGGGATGCTTACTTCACTGATTACCTATACAAACAGTATAAACATATAATTGGTTTACCACCAATTATATTCGTTACAGACCAAAGTCTTCTACGCATTTATTCACATAAGGCTTTAATAACAGTATGCAAACAATCTTGTGATGGGTACAAAAATTCGCATATTAATTTTATTCATCTCAAATGAAATGAGATGAGAGAAAGTAGCCCACACCCCAATATATAGTTTGTTTGCCTCTGTTTATTGTCCCTGTCGATACAGTCGATTAGATCCACTAGAGGTGGCAAATGGGCGGATTAAAACGGGTTACGGGTCAAATATTAGCGGGTCAAATAGTAAACGGGTCGGATCGAATATGAGTCAAGTCAAACACAAAACTGCCCAACCCGACTCGGTTTTTTTTTTCTTTTCTTACCCCCTCTTTCCAAACACAACTTCTCTCTTTCCTTCATCAATCCTGATCAACCCATTCCACCTCATTTCTGATACTATAGTTTATGGCATTAACTAACACAATAAAATTCTAACTTCGTCACCTCGAAACCAATTTAAGGAAACCCTAAATCAACATAGCCCACTTTGCGGCAAAAAAAATAAAAATCCAGAGAGGGAGAGAGAATACGTTTTGGACAAAGAGGTAGTTGGCGACGACGAGTGAGGTGGAGAGGATACTGGTCTAGACTCTAGACTCAAGTTGCTCTTGGTGATCCATAAAAAAAATACCAAAAAGAGTTAGTATTTTTTTCGGCAAAAAAAGAAAATGATCTTCTTTGAAAGATCTCATCAAGATTCTTTAAATAATGCAAAAAAATTAATTTTTTATTTTTGTAAACTTATTATTTTTAAGATTGAAAATTTTAGAAAAAGTACTTATTTTTTAAGAACGTTTAGTGGACCAGAAAGGGATACCGATCCGTTCCCAATGGCACGCAGGGCCCACTCGTTTGGATCGAGCACCTATACACATCGGATGCCGTTGATTCTCGCGTGGGCCCACTCAAATTTTTTTTTTTTTTTATAGAATTTTTGGACGGCTCGGATCAATCGTTCGGTAGCTGGAATGGACCCGACGTGCCAACGGGAACCGATCGGTATCCCTTCGGTCAGGAACAGTGGACTTTTCGAATTTTTTTTACTCCACTGAATTGCCCTTGTCAGCTCATACGGATGACCCTTTAATTGGAATCACGACCTTGGTATATCCATTTGTTTGTTACACGTGGTTTGTGGATTGTGGTGGAACATGGGAACTGTGTGGGACTGAATGGAGTTGGATGGGTTTTGAGCCATTATTGGTTACTTTGATAAGATGAAGAGTGATGGAAGAGTTTTTGGGCTGTAGGTGATAATTTGCCAACGACGGAAAAGGACGTTGGAGTTTACAGGTTCGTTGGAGGAAATTTCCAGTGCCGAGCGAGTATTGCCGACGTGGCACCCGCTCGGGGCACAGAGCCGTCCGATCTATTTTTGGATGGCTCGGATTAAAACACTCTCTCTCTTCTCATCTTAACACTTTCTCTCGCCAAATCTAAGCTGTCCAAACACGTGACGGCTCGGATGCGCGAGCTGGCACCACGTGGTATCCGCTTGACATTGAAAAATTTTCCGGTTCGTTGAGACAGTCCGGCCCTTAGGAGTGATTATTGGCAAGTGGGTCTTTTAATTCCAACCCATTTTTAACCTGACCAAAGGTCTTTTAATTCCAACCCATATTGAACCCATTTTTAACCTGACCAAACTCATAAAAATATGAGTTTATATGGGTTCAACCCATATCAACCCATTATGTAATATGGGCGGATTGGGTTGGATTGGATTATAAATAAGCGGATTGGGCGGGTTAAAAAAATATGGATTGTGATTGTCACCTCTAAAATCCAAGCAAAAAAGGATCGGTCGTTCAAACCCAGCTGATGTCACGTCCTCGATTTTCAACATAATATTAATAAAGGATTTCCATAAATAACACCTCACAGCAATCCATACAATATCCCAAAATAATACAATGTCCTTCATTTCCATAATTTCATTTTAGCATTCACGGTTTCCAAATGTTATATCTCTGGCTCCAAGGCCCCAAATTACCATAAGTACTGAGTATTGAAAGAGAGTTAAGTGTTTACAATATTCCAAATCAAAAGATTTATAAATGGAATTACAAATACATCTTCCAAAAAGGGATTTACAAAGATGGATAAGTAACTCCTCCACATTAGCATTTAAAATGTGTCCACGTCCAAGTATTCAATCATGCTAGTTACTGCCCTGAATTAGTACCTGAAAAATGATGGAGGGTTTGAGCTACACTAACTCAGCAGGAAATTCTAATCTAACATTATATGCAAAAGAAATGCGAAGATGATCAAAGAATAGGAACATAAACAAGGGCAACATTGTAATCAACACATTTGGCTTATTAACCTCGAAACAATAACTTGACAATCACCGTCTAACTCACACTAGAGCCATTCCCACCCTTTATGTGTCCAGCACCATCTCATCGTATGTGTCTTGAGCTGAAACTCCTGCCAGGCTAATTATGGGACTCCGATATCCCCTGCCAAGCACCCACCTAAAAGGTTGAGCCTTGAGTGTTCAATATGAGTCTGCCGGGCTAATTATGGAACCCCGATATCCCCTGCCATGCACCCACCCGTTGATGGGCCCTGAATGTTCTCATTGTAACGATAAGTGTCCAACAATCTCGTATTCACATAATGTGTCATTTCAATTCAATTAATGTCTATATGGAAATCAATGTCCAATTACACCAAACAAGAGGCGAAGGATGCAAAGATACTCCATGAACTCAACAGGTACGATTAACAACATTATGGGGTGATTTGGAAGTGTTTAGAACAAGTTAGAAGTGATCGGGAGTCAAAACGAAGAAGTATGGAACAAAAGCTGAAAACTGTCCATTGCGATTTGGTATCGATACGGCAAAACGCTGTATCAATACAGAATGCAAATCAAAAATTTTGAAGCTTCTGTTTTGAAATGGTGTCGATACAGCAAACATCATATCGATACGGGGACGCTACGAGCAGATTTACGAGGATTCAACTACCATAATCACAACAACAACCATAGGCACGATTACAAGGCTAGAAAACACATCTTTTATATATATTGAGGGGTAGAATCTCTACCTCAAAGTCGAAGTACGAAACCCAAGAAGTTACGAGCCCTAGCTTCCGAAAACCTTGATCCAACCGAAATACGATTTCCTCGAGCTCAAAGCAACGAGATACGGGTCACAATACGCGTGGGGATGAAAGATTTGAGGTAGTTTTGAGTGGGTTTCGGGTAGAATTTAGAGATAGAGCAAGAGAGAGGGAGAGAGCCGAGAGGAGAGAAAGAGACGCCGGTGAGAGGAGGGGGGAGAAAATGATCCCCTACTCTTTCACACTCCTATATACCCACACATCCACAAATCACACTTTATACCCTTCCACAATCAATTTCATCATTTTAGCCTCAATTCACATAAATACCATTATTTCATTTTTTTTCCCCAATATTCATGCATTTATAAAATATATTAACATTGATAAAATAAATACAGGTCTCTACAGCTGAACTGAACCAAACCAATCTTGAGGTTTAAAATCTGTTCTATTTACCATGCTCACTGAAAATCCTCGATTTCGCAGACCAAACCATTCTTCTTCCTTCCGCAACTTTTGTTTGAGAGAAAAAATTCTTTCCACCTTAGGTGGAAACCATGGGTATTCACCACGCATTGCAGGTCCCGCCATGTATTTTTTCAGTAATCTGAACCGTTCATCTTGTAGGACTCTCATAGTAAGACATTCCCACAAAAAATCATATTTATCGGATATCAATAGGTATATTAAAAATTAAATCTTAGTTTATAAAATAGACGGTTATGGATAGTTTAACTTTAAACTTATCTTTGTCGATTTTTTAAACCAAACTTCAATTTTTTTAATATCTATCCATGTCCGATAAATCTGATTTTTTGTGAAAATGTACTACTTTGCGAGCCCTACAAAATGAACGGTTCAGATTACTATAATATACGCATGGTGGGGCCCACAATTGATGGTGGTGGAAAACCTAAGTTTTCAACCTAAGGTCGATGAAATTTATAACTCGTTGTTTGAAGCCTAGATTTCATTTAGGCTCCGTTTGTTTCGATGCTTATAAAATGTTTTCCATGTAAAATATTTTTTTCTGAAAACAAACTTCAAATTTTTATTTTCTGGTATTTGGTTGGCACTTGAAAATATTTTTAGAAATTGTCAAAATAATGTAGAGGGAGAGACATGGGGCTTAAACGGTGGAGAGATCTGAGATTATTGGAATTGAACGTGGGTCAAGACTAACGATCAAGAAAACTGAGTATTGAGAATTAAGTAGAGGGCAGCAGGTTTATTTTGGAAAATAACTTACAAAAAATTTTAAGGGTAAGTCATTTTCATCAAATTAATGAAAAATGTTTGACATGTCAAATGTTTCCTCATTTGTTACACAACCAAACACCGAAAAATAGGTAAAACATTTTACATGAAAATATTTTATGCCTAAACAAACAAAGTCTTAACGTCAAACCCTTACACAAGTGAGAAATCCCTCCTTTTAACTACTCTTTAGCATCAGGAGTTGATTTCTTTGATTGAGTTTCTATACGCATGCATCATCAATTGACAAAAACGCATGAGGGTTATCTATGTTTGCATAGAACCAATGGCAACTCAGTCGTTGAGGACTCTTACACCTCATTTTGTGATTATGAATTTGAATCTTCTCACGTGTGTGAGTCCCTTTGTACTTGTTGGGATTATTTCTCCTCCTAATGAGGCTTGCAGTTTTTATTTTTCAAACAACAAAAACTGCCCAAAAAAGGTACAAACACCCAAAATCTAGAGCCCTTCGGTGGAAAAACCAATCCTCAACTTTCGAGTTATCCCTGTGGATTGAGTAGGATCTCAATAAGTACATGGAAGAAATACCCACAGAAGGTAGATAAAGTTCCGAATTGGAACATAAATCTCCATAAGTGAAGATAAACAAGAGCAAACAAGAGTACTCTATCGTGGCTTATAAAACAAAAGCTATTATAAAGGGTAATGTTGGCATCCAAGATGGAGAAATTAATGACACTAACAGAATCTAGGAAAGTTCTTCCAACTATGCAAAATTTTAATGCGTAGAAATTCATTGAGTAAGATAAAACATTATTAGGCAAGTGGAGTGGAGTGGAGTGGAGTGCAGTTGGTGTCCCTCTTATATTCCCATATACATGGGCAATGTTCGATTCCCGTAAGCATCTATCTCCATTTCCAAGTCCCTTAGGATGTAGTAGATTATGTTTAACGAATAGAAAAAAAATAAAGATAAAACATTATTAATTACAACTAAAGAGGTGCCCCTAAACATCATTAACTTCAAATTACACTGTTAATTGCTTCTAAGTAGATGCCCTAGGTGTTAGTAATTTATTTTAATCAACGGTCATCTGTGATCTTAACGTGGGGAGATTAATGAGTATTTAATAACATGGAGCTCGAAATATAATTGAGATAAGGACGGGAGTGCAATTACAATTCTGTAGTGTGGTGAATTGTAATTTGTGTGATAAGAAGTGGAGGCGACTGTTCGCAACCCTCTATTTTCTCCCGTAGCCCATTAAAATTTTTCAACTAATTACAACATAAACCCCCAATGCAAAATGACCTACTTGCTCTTATACATATACATGAAATGACCTACATACCCTTATGACCAAAACCCTAAATTATCTTCTTCCCCTTTCCCCCTAAAAAATCATCATTCACGTTTAAAAAAAAAAAAAAAAGGGCAAATTTTCGTAGTAGTCCCTGTAGTTTTATGGTTGTCTCACTTTCGTCCCTCTAGTTTCAAAGTGCTCGAATTTCGTCCATGCAGTTTGTTTTACGTTCCTAATTGGTAAAATCGTTAACACCGTTAACGAAACTAACGGAAAAAAAAATAAGTGTTCCAATTTTCAATCCGTTTGAACCGGTGCGAAGATTTTATTTTTTTAATCATTTTATCCTAAATGGTCGTAATGAATTTTTGGCTCTAAGGCCTTTCAACGAGCACCGGAAGACTCCTTATTTAGTTTCAGGGCTCTCTTAGGGTGCTCATTGAAAGGCTTTAGAGTCAAAAATTCATTACGACCATTTAGGATAAAATGATAAAAAAAATAAGATCTTCGCACCGGTTCAAACGGATTGAAAATTGGAACACTTTTTTTTTTCCGTTAGTTTCGTTAACGGTGTTAACGATTTTACCAATTTGGAACGTAAAACAAACTACAGAGACGAAATTCGAGCACTTTGAAACTAGAGGGACGAAAGTGAGACAACCATAAAACTACAGGGACTACTACAAAAATTTGCCCAAAAAAAACCAAGCGAAGAAGTGTTCTTCATCTTCTATTCTCCTCTCTCTCTGAAGCTCTCTTTGTTCTTCATCTTCATCCTCTCTTTTCTCATCTCTCTCAAAATTTTCAATGGAGGAGGAGCAAGAGCCAAATATTGTATCAATGGAAGGTTCAAATCCTTCCAATGATACAATTTTTGACCCACTTCTAGGGTTGGATTTTGAAATTGAAATAGAATCAAATTCTATTGGCAACTATTTGATGGCTGAGGAGGAGAAAGATACTATGATGGACATTGTATCTTGGAAGCCACGCGAGGAGGCAAGTTTTCCCGTTCACAATGGCCTCTGCTTTGTTGTTGTTTCTATTGTACAGTGCCGTCTGATTTACAAAATTTTAAACCAGTTTTTTGGTATTTCAGGTCCGAATAAATTAATTAATTTCGGTAGTTAACCACTGTAAAATATTACCATAATCAACAAGTAGTTACCGAAATTGAGATACATTTTCAGCATTCAATTACCGAAATATATGTATTTTTTTTGTTATACTAAAGTTCGGCAGTTAATTACCGATATGTATATGCATTTTTGACATGCAGTTACCGAAGTATAATCTTGTTTTCAACAGTTGTTTACCGAAATGTATGTAGGATTTTCGCGTATAGTTCGGTAGTTGATTTTGTACATATTTTTGACATGTAGTTACCGAAATATAATTTTATTTTCAACAAATATTTACCGAAATGTATGTAGGATTTTCTTATATATTTTTGACAAGTACTTACCAAACTTGATACTTATTTTCAAGAGTTAGATACAGAATTCTATGAATATTTTTAATATTCACTTATTGAAACAGATCCAGAAAGCTAGAAAACTTGTTTTAATGAACTTTTCAATTTTTGATACTTTCTTCAGAGAGGAGGGAAGGGCGGCAGCGGTGCTGCAGTGATGTTTTGGCAGGAGTGGCGGTGGTGCGGTGGTGGCTATGGAAGTGGGTCAGATGATGGGAGATGTAAATGGGGGTGGGGGGGTTTGGGTTTGGTATTTGGGTAGGCTGAGAGTTAAAAGGGTGGGAGTTAAAAGTGTAATATTTGAGAGGGGAAGGGTATAATGGAAAGATCTGGTACATTTAATGGGTTATATGGAGAAATTTTTTTTATTTAAAATATTGGAAATGGGTTATATGAAGCAGTGGGCTAAGGGAGAAAATAGAGGCTTACGAATAATCGCACCCTAAGAAATAGAATCCTAGTGGGATTAAGATTTCTTATTTACACAAGGAGCTCAGATTTATTTCTCCTTAGGTCGCTGCCCTAACCCTATAAATATACCGCTTCGTTCTCACGATAATTTTTTCATGGTTATTGTTATTTATTGGGTACCACGATTATTTTTCATGGTTGTAATAATTAATCGAGTATGTGAACCCCAATGGAGGCATAAGATCAATGTATGTATGTTTCTTTGATTGTAATAGAATTCGACGGTTATTCGGAGATAGAAGATGGTAAATACAGAAGATACAAATTGTTTGGCTCGCAACAGATTTTTTTCTAGATTCATAGGGTCTGATTATAGGGCTATTTTGACCGAGTAAACGTTGGAATTAGAAAATTTGTTCGTCACAAAAGTTGTAGATAATTGAATTTCAAATTCAACCCAATTTGAATCACTTCAATCGAAGGTCGGATGAGGAAGATATGACCAAAATACTGAAGGCTATGCAGTTTACGCGGGAATATATCAAATCCGAATTTTCTTGCCTAAGCACGGTTGGATTTTGGTTTCCTTGATCGATTCAAACTATCTAAGTTTTCCACACAAGTATTGTTGAAAGATTTCAAGTTTGGAAGGATTACTTAAGGTTTTCAAGTTTGGAAGGACTCCTTATTGCTTAAGGATTTCAAGTTTGGAAGGATTCCTTGTTGCTCAAGGATTGCATCTTTGACCATAATAGCTAGATTCTTTATCTTGTGTTCCCTTATTATTTGTGTTTCCATATTGTTTGCATATGTAATAGTTTACCACATTAGGACAATATGGTAATATTCGGCTTTTGACCTAAATCACGTTTTCTTGCAAACTCAAAAATTTGATAACCCTCACAAATTTTTTAAATAACTAAGTGGGAGAGGGAATTTATTTTGGATAAATCCCATCGTCTCCATTCCTAGTCTGTAGATGATATAATTAATTTTGTGTGTTGGTTTCAGAACCTTCCTCCCTATCAGACAAAATTAATTGTGGCATCATCGGTACAAACTTCCTAAAAGGATAGCTCTAAGATAATTGTTGTGTGGGTCACTTCTCCATCTGAGATGGTTCATAACGGAACAATAGGTCTAAAATCTAGGTATTGGTATACACATAGATATAAATAATAATATCCTCTCTATCTGAATCACTATTATTATTTATAGGACCGAAGCAATATTGTCTATTTAATTTTCCTTGGCATATTATAGTGTCTAGATAGTAAAATTAAAAGTTTGTGCCTATCTACACGAATGATGAAGAGTAGACGACCTTCCCATCGAGGCATGTTCTTTACGGTGTGTAGGGTTGCCAATGTTTTTCTTTTAACATGTGGTTGAAGGAACCAATATTGAAATGAAATTCAAGTTTTTATTGCCCTTCATAATTGTTGTTATGTGATTCTCAAATTCAAAAATGGGTTCTTTCAATTCATTTGCAATTATTCTCAAAGCAAATAAACTTACTAGATCGAATTATATTGACTGGAAAAGGAACATGGATATTGTGTCTTAGCACAATTTTGTGCTGTCTGAGGTGTGCCCTCCTAGACCTGATGAGAATGCCACAGAACAGGAAGCAAATTTTATGAAAATTGGTGAGTATCACCCATGTTGAAGGGACCCCGATTAGGGATCATGTACTGAAGATGATAGCTTTTCTTATTGAATTAGAGATCCTTAGAGCTGAAACTGATGGTGAAACCTAGATCGATTTCGTTCTTTACTCACTGCAGTCTAAGAGTTTTAAGTAGTTTCACCTGAACTATTCTATGAACAAAATGCATTTAATTTTGGCGAAATTTCTTAAGGAACTCCATGCAGTTGAGAGTCTTGTGGGTGTGAAGAAACCATCCGTATTAGTGATGGAAAAGGATTCTACTTCTAAGTCGAAAGGCAAGAAGAAGCAGAACAAATCTTAGAAAAAGGTTGTGGAGCCAATTAGAGCGCCTCAAAGTGGAGTGAAAAAGCCTACGGGTAAGTATTTTCACTGCAAGCAGCAAGAACACTGGAAGAAGGAATATCTATTCTATCTCAATAAAGTGAATAATCAAGATAGATCTTTTCGCTAGTCGTTGTATCATGTTTAGTGGTGTTATCTATCAATACCTGGTGTGTAAATACGGGAACCACTAATCATATTTGTAATTTGTTGCATGAATTCCAAGAAACCAAGAGACTCGGTGATGGAGAGATTTATCTACACATGGGTAATTCTACGAGAGTGACAACAGTTGTAGTAGGAAATGTTATTTTAAATTTTAGTAATAATAGGAGTTTAATTTTGAGAGATTGTCTTTATGTTCTCACACTTAGAAGAAACTTGGTTTCAGTTTCTAAGTTGATTAAAGATGGATAATTGGTATATTTTAGTAACTTTGTGGTTATTAAGTTAAATAAACGTTTTATCTATTCTAGTTCATTGGTGGATAATCTCTACTTTATTAATCCCATATTTCCTACAGTGCAACTGCATGAATTGAATAACACTAATAATATGCAATGTAAGAGAAATGAGCCTTCTAAATTGAACCAAACGTATCTTTGACACTTATGTCTTGGTCATATTAATCTGAATAGGATTTCTAGACTGGTCAGGGATGAACCTTTAGGTTCATTGGAAGTTGAAAAACTTCTAATCTATGAATCCTGTTTAGAAGGTAAGATGAACAAGAGGTTTTTTTTTATAAGCAAAAGGTTATAGAGCCAAAGAGCCGTTGAAAGTGGGTCATTATGATTTGTGTGGACCCAAGAATGTCCAAACAAGAGGTGATTTTGTGTATTTCACCACTTTGATTGATAATTACTCAATGTTTGGGTACATTTATTTGATGCACCGTAAGTCCGAATGCTTTGAAAAATTCAGGGAGTATAGGGCAGAAACGGAGAAGCATCTGGGTAAATGTCTTAAGACACTGCGATTTGATCGTGGTGGCAAATATCCCTTGAGAGAGTTTATGGAGTACTTGTTAGCTGAAGGGATTACATCCTAGTTATCAGCATAAGGTATCCACGTCAAAATGCTTTAGCAGAAAGAAGGAATATGAATCTTATAGATATGGTGAGATCAATGATGAGTTATTCAGATTTACCAATTTTGTTTTGGAGATATGCATTAAAAACAACAACGTACATTCTTAACTTGGTACCATCTAAGTCAGTACCATCTACACCCACAGAACTATGGACTATGCGCAAACCTAGTCTGCAGCATGTTCGGGTTTGGGATAGTCCAGCACATGTGCTGAATGGGAACGCAAATAAATTGGAATCAATGACATAAGTTTGTCTGTTTGTGGGGTACCTGAGAGGAACGAAATGTGGATTATTTTATAGTCCTAAGAATCAGAAGATCATTATTAGCACCAATACCCGATACTTAGTGAAGGACTATGTAATAGACCACAAGCCCATAAACAAGATTATTCTAGGAAAATGAGAGGAGAAGTACCAACAAAGACTTCTTCAACACCAATAGAATAGGAAGTTACATTGCAAGAAAGAGTTGTTGACACACCAGTAACTCATTGTAACGACCCTGATTTTCGGTCGTTAAAAATTTCGTTAAATATTTGAATTTTTTTGTAATTGCTTTTAATTTCCAAAGTTTGTCATAATTACGTTTTTACCCTTCAAATTTGATTTCTTGCACTTTAGTCCTATTTAGCAAGCCTAGTTAGCTTCTAACCATTCGGTTGAAGGAACTAAACTAGGAAGCTATCTAGTCACTGCAAAATGACCGTTTTGCCCCCCTTGGACACTTTGAACCTTTTGAACCCTAGAACAAGAGTTGATTATTCATTTTCTTTTTAATATTTTTGGTTATATTCTTTGTCCATTGGACAATAAAAGTTAGGGAAACTATTATCCATTGGATAATAGAAACCCCAATTGTTTATTTTAAAAGTATACTTGGTCAAAGTACTAAGAATATTAAGAAAAATACTTTTTAATTTCTTTAAAGTACTTTTGGGATTTATTTTAATATATAAGTTGCCTAATAACTATTATCCATTGGATAATAGATGTTAGGGGAATTTTTACCCAATGGTTAAAAGGTAGTCTTTCATCTTAGTACATGGGCCTTAATAAACTAGTCTTTCTTAAAACCCCATGTGTAGAAGTACTACATTATTTTAGCAAGGAAGTACTTAGTACTAAGATTCTTAAAGTACTTCCATATTATTTTATGTTGGGGTATTGATTCTTCCTAGATACATAAGTACATGTGTATATATATTAATCTAGTACTTGGTTGATTATTTAAATGACTTGGTACACATGTGTTTATTAGTTGATAAAACTTAGTCATTAAGTTTCTTGGCTCAAAGTACAAAGTACCTTTTGTTTATTGTTTTCTTGTACATTGTATGCATGTATATATATGTGTGTGTGTACTTGAGGAAGCAAGAGAGAGGGAGGGAGAGGAGAGAGAGGCCGAATGGGAGAGAGAGAGGAGAGAGAATTCGGCTAGGAGAGAGGGAGAGAGAGAGAGAGGAAGGAAGGAAGGAGGAAAGAAGAAAGATTGGGTTGTACTTCCTTGATCTTCCAAAGTACTTCAAATCCTTGGAAATATTCTTCCTAGCCAAAGAATATATTCTTCCATGGTACTTCTTGTACAACTATCAATTGTTTAATCTTGTTCACACCTCCTTGCCCACCAAGTCTCCAAGAATCAAATCCAAAGGGCCATTATAGCCATGCAAGCCTAGCTTTTAGACCTTGATCTTTCTAGGATTCTTGCCATGTGTCAAAATTTGAGGAAGAGTGAGAGGGAGGGGGGCCGGCCTTGAGAGAGAGGAGAGGGCCAAAGTTTGCCTATAAATAGAAGCCATTCCAAGCTTCAAAGATCACACCTTCAAAGCTTTGCTCTTCCTTCTCTCTAGAAATCTCGGATTTCAGTTCCAGGCAGCCTACTGCCCTTCGGAAATCCCTAGTTTTCTCCCGTTTAGAGTAGTTTTTAGGATCAACTTCCTTCTGGAAAGTTGTAGAGAATTTCGAGAGCTTCAAGTTAGGCTCAAGAATCACCCCAATCGGTCAAGAAATGACCAAGATATTTGCAACCAAAGTTCAGTAAAAATTCTGGATCTTTATTTCCTGACAGCTCACTGTCACTTCCTTTATACCCATTTTTCTCCAACCTAAAGTAGTTTCTAGGATTAACTTCCTTCACGAGAGTTGTAGAGGGTTTCGAGATCTTCGATTTCAATCCAAGAACAACTCTATTCGGCCAAAGATTGACCGAGTTACTGCCATCCGAAGTTCGGTCCAGATTTGGAGTTTCACCGCCCGTAGAACTTTTCAACCTTGCTTATTCGGCCCCGACTAGTTTCGGATTGAGGTAGATTAATCTCTACACATTCTCCCTATTATAACTTTTGTTATTCAGTTTATGATAAGGTTATCTATTACTATCAATGTTAGAAATGCATGAAAATATTCAAAAGGTGTTTCTTTTGAAATAATGAAAAGGATGGGGAGTATGTTATACTCGTCAACTTATGGTTATGAGCATGCTTATATGAATTGCTTGTATTACTTGTGACACGATAAAGCATAAGTGATTTATCACTCCAAGGGCGTCCGAACATGTGGCGTTATGCTTTAAGCGTTGATTTAAACATGATTAGCATTGTAGAGTTGGATGATCTTGTTGAATGATCATTATTGTGTATAAAGTCCTACGGCGGAGTCTTTGTATGTAAACATGACACGAGAACCGAGAAAGTAGAAACATGGCACCTAGGGTGTGGTTTATAAAAGGATAAGTTTTTCCGAGGAAGGAAATATTTTTGAAACTACGTAATGACTAGTTTGGTGGCATTACGTGAGATGTGTTTTGAAAACCGTAATGTGGCCGGACTTGGTAGCCCATTGCGCGGGTTGTGAAAACCACAATGTGGCCGGGCTTGGTAGCCCTTTGTGAAGATTGCTAATAGGGCCGGACATGGTAGCCTTATTGGTAATATGGCTTGGTTATCCGTGGAGAGGAGCCAATGCTAGTGTTGAGTGCCAATGGGAACCCGGCGCGGCGGAACCATTGTGAGGATACTCGGGAACCCGGCGCGGCGGAACCGAGGTTGGGTGTGTGGCTTGGTTATCCGCGGTACGGAGCCAATGTCAAATGATTTTGAAAGGCTTGGTTATCCGCGGTACGGAGCCAATGCAAAGGATTTTGAAAAATGGTTTTGTAAGTGGAAAACGTTGACACGGTCTACGACGAGTCGCGTAGGAGAAATCGGGAAATCTTGGACACCAACGTTAGATAGTGAATGTGGACATATTATCGTCATTTATATGATTTCTATGATCGTTTGTTGGTAAGCTATGGGTTAGCGGGTAAGGATTTCCTATTGAGCGTTGTAGCTCACGGTGTTGCCTTTTTGGTGACCCTGGCATATTATATTGGTGGCGACGCCGGTATAATGTGTCAGACTTCATAGATGAGCAGGGCGAGATCTTCAGCTTGGAGGCGTGCGGAGCCGAGGAGCTGGCTAGGATGGAGAAGCAAGAGGAGCTGTAGAGTAGGACCCTTAGTTCCCTCTTTGTCATCCTATTTTGTATTTCAAATGCTCTTACGAGAGTTATGATGTATTAACGAGCTAGACTCGCTTCGTTTTTCTAATAAAATGTTTTATTTAACGTACCCAAAATTCGGGGCGTTACACTCATCGTAGTGGGATGGTTGTTGTCCCACCTAATCGGTATACGTTCTTGGGAGAATCTTATGATATGATCCCCCAAGAACAACATATTGAACTCTGCAACTACAATGAGAAACTAGAAGATAAAGATGAGGAATTTTGGCAAAAGGCTGTGAAATCAGCATTCCTTAATGGAAATCTAGATGAACACATCCATATAATGGAATTGGATGGCTTCATAGCAGAGGGTCAAAAGCACATGTTGTACAAGCTTAAGGAGTCTATTCATGGATTCAAGCAAGCATCTAGATCTCGGAACATCCGTTATGATCAAGCAATCATGTTTTTTTTTGGTTTTGATCAATGTCTAGATGAGTCATGTGTGTACAAGAAGCGCAATGGAAATTTGGTGGTGTTTTCTAGTGCTATATGTTGATGATATCCTCCTCATCAGAAACGATGTGGGAGTGTTGTCTTTAGTGAAAGTGTGATTATCCGGCTAGTTTGATATGAACGACTTGAGAGAAGCCGGTCACATCCTTGAGATTAAGCTTATATGAGATCGCAAGTATAGGATGCTGGGCTTATCATAAGCTACTTATATCGATGAGATCCTTGCTTGTTTTAGCATGCAGGATTCTAAGAAAGGGTTCCTCCCTTTTTAGACATGGAATCAACCTATCCAAGGATCAATGTCGTAAGACACTTGAGGAGATGGAGAAGATGAAGGTAGTTCCTTATGCCTTGGCAGTAGGAAGCCTCATGTATGTTATGCTGTGTATTAGATCTGATATTTGCTTTGTCGTTGGCGTGGTTAGTAGATTTCAGTCTAATCTAGGGCAAGAGCGTTGGACTGTAGTGAAACATATTTTCAAGTATTTGAAAAGAACTAGAGATTATATGTTGGTTTACCAGTCAGATAGTCTGATACCTTATGGGTACACAGGCTAAGACTTTGTGTCAGATAAGAATTCTAGAAATATACCTCAAGATATGTGTTTACCTAGGAGGCAGAGCCATAAGTTGGAGGAGTATCAAGCAATTGTGCATTGATTGATTCCACCATGGAGGTTGAGTATGTGGTAGCTTCTTAAGCAGCCAAAGAGGCCGTTTGGCTTAGAAATTTCTTGATGGATCTAGAAGTGGTTCCTTTAGTGCAATTAACTATTACATCTATTGTGACAATAGTGGTGGAATTGCTAACTCTAAGGAGCCATTGAGTCATAAGAAGGAAAACACGTTGAGTGTAAGTATCACCTGATTCAAGAGATCGTTCAGCGAGGTGATGTAACTGTATCCAAGATTGCATCGGTAAAAAACCTAGCAGATCCTTTTACGAACAGCTTACAGTCTAAGACTTTTGATAGTCATGTAGATGGAATGGAAGTGAGATGCGTGACAGCATAACTTTAAGTCTTAGTGGGAGTTTGTTAGAAAATTATACTAAAAGTCATGCTTTTGCATAATGGATTAATATTTGACTGCTATTTATTAATCAGTTTTATCCATTTTTTATGAGAATCTTTTATGGGCAATGTTTGCATCATATTATTGCATGTTTTGCATGTGCGTCTTTTATTTTACAAAGTAGATGATCCGGCGTGTAGAGTTTGGCTTACACACAAAAAATCAGATCATCGGTTCTTATGAAATATAAGATATGGTTCACAGTCTTAGATGGAACTGGACACACCATCGGTAGGACTGTAATAAAATATTTAGTAAGTTTGTCTTGACTACATGGAACGGTCTAGTTCCAACTCATTGTGCTAGTACACTTTGTGTGTATTGAATGGGTCCGCGTTGAGGTAATTGTCTTTGTACTAACTTTATAAGACAATTGAAACCTTATGGTTATTATGAATGCTTATGCTCTTAATCCAAAGATGATTATTAGAGATGTATATTTAATGTTGTTGACTTTCATTCATTAAAGAGTGAGATCTTTATACGGTCAATAGTCTCGGTGAGTTGGGTAGCAACATTATGTATATGACAACTATTAATTATTGATGGAATCCACGTTCCAGTAGGGATTGATGATACCCCCTTGAGTAAACTTATAAGTTTCGGTTATGTCAAATCCTGCAAGTGGATATTTGTATATGACATATCGAATAAGTTAAGCGGATAGTCTCAAGGTATATGATGTTGATTAAGTGGGACATTGTTAGTAATTTATTCTAATCAACGTGTATCTGTGATCTTAAAGTAGGGAGATTAATAAGTATTTAATAACATAGAGCTCGAAATATAATTGAGATAAGGACGGGAGTGCAATTACAATTATGTAGTGGGGTGAATTGTAATTTGTGTGATAAGAAATAGAATCCTGGTGGGATTAAGATTTCTTATTTACAGAAGGAACCCATATTTATTTCTCCTTAGGTCCCTGCACTAGCCCTATAAAGATACCGCTTCGTTCTCTAGGTCGCTGACACGTTTTTTGAGAGATCAAAAAAGTGGGCTTGAGATAGAACAAACAATCACATAGGGTTTCCATATATGGGTACGTGATTCGAGGTATAAGGGAATATGGTAGATCGTAAGGTACAGTCGAACAGTATTCATGGCATATAGCAAGATGTGCTGTAACAAGTTCAACCAGCGTTCGTGACGCGAGAGTTGTGGTAAAACCCTAATTTCGCCTTGTAGGGTTTTTTTTTTGCAATTTTTGTTGTCTAATCTGTATGCTTCATTACTAGGTCTTGGGGATTCAGTTTCCCAACACTAGGGGCACCTAGTAGCAGGACCGTTCCTTAATATACTCCTTATAGATAATTGAAAAGATAATAAATACTGTCTAATTATGTGTGGTTAAGAACTGGTAATATATAGCATGTGATTTTGGTGTTTCCTGAAATAATTTTGTTGTGCTTATCATGGGCACTTTTATTCCAAATTCATAATCAGTGGAAGACATGATTCTATTCCTTGCGATTTGGAATTCTGTGCCTTGCAGTTTGGGATTTGCTTTCTCTTTATTCTATTTGTTGTTCTTGATGCTTTAGTGTATCTATAGCTTTCTTTTTGCCCTCCATTGGCTTTTTGCCTACCTTCCTTGCTGATAAAAAGGCATATCGTCGGCGGGAGAGTGGACGATACCATAGTTGGAAAATGGAATACACTTCTCTTTTCAAAATGATGTCCATTTTCTATCCTTTTTAATTAACTAGTATAGGAGCAAGTGCGACGCACGTGAGAGGCACATGTGACGGAAAGCAATTGCAACTTATCATGTCTAAAAATTTGAAATATATTTCCACAAAACAATAGCAAAATTGCATTGTCAGAGCTAAAATACTCATGCACCAAAGCATTTAGAAGTCTAACTTAAGAAGAATACGTTTTATTGCCGAAACATAGATGAATTTCCATGTCGAATCCAAATGGCAGCTTCAAGTACATATTTGATTGCGGATAAAAAGGAGAGAGTACATATTTGAAATGATCATTGGGCCCCCCATTTTTTACATCTATGGAGTCCATACACCTAGATTCGATGATAGAACTCTTCTATTTTTTCGGTCAAAACAATAGAATGCAGTGTCATTGCAATTTCGCAATTTCCACTCCAGTTATTTTCTCCGTGCAAATCTTTCACGCGTGAAGATCTCCAGAAAAATTTCCTTCAAAAAACAAGCACCACATTAAGAAACGAACTATCTATTACTCAACCATGTGTTTTACCTGTTTTTTACATTTGTGGGCACACGCCCCAAAATCTCTGGATTTTGTTTGTTCAAAAATTGTTGGGTGCGGCCCTCCTTGGAAAAGCGCGGCGAAACGCTTCGATTCAGAGTCGCCACTCGGGTTTTTTAGCGGTGAGGCACCCAAGGAACCGAACTCGAAAACGCTTTGCTACGTTTTTGCTTTGATTTGAAAAAGGTTGGATTTGTTTTGAAGAGGCGCAGACTGGTCCGTCGTCACCTTCGATATCTGAGGTTCGGGAGCCAGGTTACGAGAGGGGAAGGGTTTTATGGCACCTCTCTCGCCCAATCTGGAGATCGGTTCTATGGATAATGATTTGCTTGCTTGAATTGAATTAAACGTAAGAACATAGATTGAGAACAAGCACTGCAAAAGGTTCAACGGGATGATGTACGCTGCTTGTCGGGTGCGCGAGCAGGCGACATGCTGGCATGCAATGGCCAAGCCACTGCACGCCAACACACCCTGCGCACGCCACCTCAAAGCTGGCGTACACTACCCTACTGATTTCTTACAGCTCCTACTCTCAACCCTCTGGGCTCTGGAACGGACCAGTGCACACCCAGGACAAACCACGCAGTTGATAATATAGACTAGGTACATGTACAGACATGAGAGATGGCTAAGAGCCAGGAAAACAGCAAAGCAAACCCCATAAACAGAGTGGGGAGGAACAAGAGGCCAGGACTGAACTGCGATGTAAGGGCCAGGCGCTGGTCTGTGTCAAGCATGCCGTACGCCACCCCATGGGGACCGTACGCCAGGCTTGCATTCTAACCAGTGTTTGGCTTTACATCATCTGGGTTCTGGAACATGACCAGACGTACCCCAGAGGCCTTATGAAGCAAAAAGATACAAGTATTGAAAACTAGATTTGAATAGTCCTAAAATACAGAAAGCAATAAACTGGTTATTAGCATGCTAGAAGGTGATGACGGAAAAGGAAATATGCAATAAACGGACACTTCATGATCCCCACGCCAGCTGTGCACATACAGCCAAAGGTGGCGTACGGCCTGATCAAGCTGGCGTGCGCCATGGCTTGTCCTCTACGACTGATTTATTTTACCAGAGAGGGGCTGGACTAGTATCAGTTACTAGCCAGAACCCTTCTGGTTCCCCACAGGAGCTGAAAACAGAAAGCAACACAAAGGTGGTATACCTTTGGTGCAAGAGATGAAAGGAAGGATGTGAGCCTTGGGGGTTGAAGATGGAGGTTATGTAGTGACTGATCAGTGAGCTAGGAAAGGGGATGCTTCTCTATCTCTCACTCTTCTAATGAAGGAACAAGAACAAGAGAGATAAGGGAGAAAAAGCTTAGCTATTGATTGTTGTTAACCCTTGCAAATGAATGCAAGGGGGGGTATTTATGGAGAGAATGGCCAGAGGAGGGGGCTGGCCAGCTGGGGTTAAGGCTTGGTTGAGTTAGAGGGAGGAGTCCCATGCATTAAATGCATGGGACTAGTTGATGGGTAATGTAGGAGAGAGAGGGGAACGTCCCCTGCAGAATGCAATGATCAGGGGACTCTGCGCCGTACTGAGACGGTTGCAAAGTCTCGAGCACGTGACAGAAAAGTGGTGATTTGACCGGCCTTGACCTTGCGTACGCCAACCTAGGACCGCTGTGCGCCAGGTCAAACTGAGTCAACGGTCGATGTCTGACACGTGGCAATTTGCTGGCGCACGCCAAGTAGAACCTGGCGTAAGCAAGGTAAGGTTTCACTGAGGCTTATCTGGCTCTGGATTTGAAGGGTTTGAAGGGATTTGAAATGGGTTTGGATGAGGAGAGTCCAATACTCAAAGGTCAAGACCTTCCATCGACCTCGGAGAGTTTTCAACCTTTTAATCATCATTGGGGCAGCAAAGACAATAAAAGAGCTAATCCGGACAGTCCAGAATGGGGTGTCTACAGAAGCCCCCCTTTGACGTCACTTGGAGCAGCCTTTGGTTGATTGGATACAAGTAACGTCAAAGGTTGTCTAGACACCCTATTTTTGGTTTACCCGAAGCGGAAAATTGAGCAAAGAAGACATGAATTTTTAAAGAACCTGGTCGGATAGGCTTAGCCAAGTAGATCATTTGAGAAAGATTGCCGTTTGTGGAAGACATAATAGACGGATGGACCGCTGCTTGATTGTGCATTGGCGAGCGTGGCACAAGCTACCGTAGAAGGTGAACTTCGCTGAGGAAATAATCTTCTACAGAAAGCGTCAACTTTGTTGGGGAAAAGAGATGAAATTAGACGGATGGATCGTCGTTGATTTGAAATTGGACAGATGGATCGTCGTTGATTTGAAATTGGATGGACGGATCGCCGTTGATTTGAAATTGTGCGGACGGATCGCCGTTGATTTGAAATTGGGCGGACGGGTCGCCGTTGATTTGAAATTGGGCGGACGGATCGCCGTTGATTTGAAATTGGACGGATAGATCGTCGTTGATTTGAATTTGGACGGACGGACCGTCGTTGATTTGAAATTGGACGGATAGATCGCCGTTGATTTGAAATTGGGCGGACGGATCGCCGTTGATTTGAAATTGGGCGGACGGATCGTTGTTGATTTGAATTTGGACGGACGGACCGTCGTTGATTTGAATTTGGACGGATGGACCGTCGTTGATTTGAAATTGGATGGATAGATCGTCGTTGATTTGAAATTGGGCGGACGGATCGCCGTTGATTTGAAATTGGGCGGACGGGTCGCCGTTGATTTGAAATTGGGCGGACGGGTCGCCGTTGAATTGACTCTGCTTGGGGATAAGCTCTCCAGGGGTATAATTTAAGCATTGGACCACCCGGGCTCTATTTTTGAGAAGGAAAATTGATCCAAGCGGCGTTTGGGCTCACGGCCCAATAAAATATGGCGTACGGTGTGGAAACCCTGGCGTACGCCAGGAATCTTTCTTGGCCCGGTCCAGATCCGGCCCAGACCCAGCCCAATCGGTCCCCACGTAGTATAAACTCCTGCAGAACTCGGGAAACCGCCATTCTTGATAGTTTCAAACTCAAAAAGCTTTCAAACTCTCCCAAACTCCTCATCTTCTCACTCAAACTCTCCTTCCCTACCATTATCTGCTCGGACCAGTGCATCCATGGCCGAGCCTAGTGCAAGTGGCGGCAATGGCGGTGGTGGCGAAGAGAGTAGGCAACCAAGGGTTGAAATCGAGGCTTCGGGGTCACGAATCGACGATCGGCTAGAGGAGACAGCCGTTTTAGGTGCTGGTGCAACGGTTTCAGGCTGCACAGGCTGCGGCGATGGCCATGCAGCAGAGATGGGTGACGGCGAAGGGCGGCGTACGCCAGGGCCGACCGGCCGTACGCCATCCTCGGGTGACACAGGGGGTCCACGGGTGCAACGTTTGGATTTCCATAGTGGAGTAGAGGGCCTGGTTGTGACGGGCATGGGATTTGAGGCCGGCAGTGGCGGCGCTGATGTTGATGGTGGCGATGATCGGCCGGAGGCGCCGAGGAGGGATCCGGCGAGGGGCAAGGATATTGTGACTGAGGAGGGGGCTCCCATTGTGGCACCCATAGGGCCAGCGGAGTTTAGGCCAGCGGCGGGGTCCTCGGCGCGCGTTCCCATTACGCGCGGGGACTTCGCGGTGTTTGTGACAGACGAGGTGCTTGACCGGCTGCTACGCGAGAACCCAACGGTGGTTGAGACGGTGATATCAGCCCGAGAGGAGAGACAACGGCAGATTGCGTAGGCCCGGGAGGAGGAGCGCTTGAGAGCTGAGGCCGAGAGGGCTAGAGTAGAGGAGGCTTTTGTGCAGGAGACAGAGGTAGCCGAGCAGGCCCAAGAGGAGGGTGGCCTAGCTCGTGAGCGGGCGGTGGCACAGGCAGAGGCTATGCGGGCTGCAGGCCGTGCGGCGTTCGAGGCAGGGGCCTATGCTCCCCCAGAGCCACACTTGTTCATACCGTCTGGGTTTGAGAGCTACATCCCCCGCCGCGATGACTACGACGCAGAGCTCGTGCTGAGAGATCCAGAGTGGCACTTGTCGGTGGATTGGGCGAAGGTATTCCTTTGAACTTGCCTTTGATTTTCTTGTAGTCCTTTATTACTGTACTTGCACATAGCCTATTTGTGCATGACCCTTGATAGCATGGTAGCTTTGACAGCATGAATAGAACTTTGGGTAGAAAACACTCGGATTCGACTGTAGACTTGTTAGCATCCTGATAAGAATCACGTGATAACGAACTTGAATCGACTGTAGGTTGCCTTGACTTGTTAACATTGTGGAATGTTAATTCGACTGATAGAATACCATGCTCTTGATTCGACTGAATAACTTGTTTCGACCACAGAATGTTGAACACACCCTCGACCTTGACTTGATTGCCCTTACTTGTGACTTTTCTTGATTCGACTGCTTGTTATGGTGTGCATGCTGACAAACTCTTGCCCATTTTGCTTTTTGTGGTGTGCAGAGGATGAGAGGTAGTACAAGAGGGCACGGCGGTCCTGCTAGTTCCCTTGAGTTGTACAGAGGGTTGCCCGAGCAGGTCAGGTCCTTGGTTGACGCTGCGGGGTTCAGGCCGTTCATTCTCACACAGACGGCTACGCTCAGCGACCATGCCCTGCTCACAGCGCTGGCTGAGAGGTGGTGGGATGCCTCCAACACCTTCCACCTTCCGATTGGGGAGATGACCGTGACTCCGGCGGACTTTGCTGCTCTGACAGGCTTGAGGGTAGGAGGAGAGTCTATCCCATTCGACACGGGGATCCACAGGGATCCGGATGCGCTGCAGTGGTTCTTGGGTTTTGTGCCCGTGGGTATTTCGGAGACGTTCTCTCATGACCAGTTCCACTGGCATTTGAAGGATAGGGTCCCGCGCTCGGAGCAGGAGGAGGAGCAGATGGCGAGGACCTACTTGTTGTACTTGTTCGGGGCTTCGCTGTACCCTAACAAGCGATCCACGGTGCACTTGGCCTACTTGCCAGCCCTGTTTGACTTGCGCGCAGCTGCTAGATACGACTGGGGAGGCGCTGCTTTGGGGACGTGCTACAGCTTCATGGGGGAGTTCTCTCGACGGAAGAAAGCGATTGCCGGCCTTTGGAGGGTGTGGGAGGTAAGAAAACAAACTCGTAGCTTTTACTTTTCCGAGTACTTCCCTTTCTTTTGAATTGTAACTGCTGTACTGATGTTTTGATTGTTTGAACTTGCAGCTATGGGCATATGAGGTGCTGAAGATGTACCCTCCGGAGAATTCGTGCCCGGACTTGAAGATGCTCCCCCGTGCTCTGATATGGGGGCCACAATATAGGGGCAAAAAGGCGGCAAGGGGCAGTCTCCAGGCCTTTCGGGCGTATCTCGACGAGCTGTCAGGCACCCAGGTAGAACACAGCCTTCTGTTGCTTACTATCGCCATTGAATTGCTTCAATGCTATCACTGATCGACTGTTTGTTGCTTGATTGCCGAATGTTTGCAGGTGGAGTGGGATCCTTGGAGGACCGTGGAGGCTGAGCCAGAGTACCTTTCCCAGAGCAGGGTGGTAGCTACGAGCCGCGTGCTGCTGGAGTCGATCTTCGGGTGGCAGTGGTACTTGGGGGACTGAGTGACACGGCAGTCACTTGAGGCCTCAGAGTTTGTTGTGCCGGGCCCGCTTCCGCCTCGTGCTTCACACACGGACCAGTACACGCTGGTTGAGCTGCAGCGCTTCACCGTCCCGACAGGCCTTACTGCTTTCTTGAGGCCTGAGCGCAACTATGCTGTCTATTAGAGGCAGTACTTGGCGAGGCCGCTTGAAGTAGTCGAGCACGGAGCTGTAGAGGCTGAGGCTAGAGCGGCTGGAGAGGAGAGACGTGGACAGGGTGGCAGGACTGCCCGCTCAAGGGAGAGGAGTGAGCCTGCTAGGGCGACGGGCCTTCCTCGACTTTCTTGGACACTGGCTGTTCGGGACGCTCAGGGGGAGGAGGCCACTGTTCAGTTCGAGCCTGCTAGGAGGGAACCCGACGAGATCACAGGATCGGTACGATACTTAGCATCCTCTGAAATTTCCTTACTTCGATTTTCACATGTATATTTGCCTTGCATATTGATTTGATCACTTATTGTAACATAGGCCCCGATGGAGTGGGTACGAGAGGCAGTGCGCCTAATGAAGGCCATGGAGAAAGAGTTTCACAGAATTGCTAGCGGCGCCCAGTTGCGGCTGCATTATCCACCTCCAGCTCCAGCTCCTACTGTGCGGCCTCAGGTATAACTTTGCAACTTTGATAGAACATGTCCTGCTTTCACATTTTAATATATACATGCAATATGTACGCAAATGCTAACAAGCTAAATGTAATGCAAGGGCGGCTCCTAGGAGGAAGAGCGTGCAACCTCCTCCGCAGAAGAAGATAGCACCGAGCTCATCCCGACCAGCACCGAGCACTCAGAGGGGCGTGCTGATCACTCCGGCCAGCGAGGAGCTCCAGTTCCGCCGAGAACTGAGGAAGAGACCCGCGGAGAAGAGGCCTGCTGAGGGGCCTTCACAGAAGAAGAGAAGAGAGGAGGAGGAAGCAGAAGAAGAAGAGGAGAGCACGTCCCTCAGCAGTGGCTCTGACCCCGCGGACGATCCTAGATTCCGGGTGGACCCACGAGAGATGGTAGAGAGTGAGGAGGAGGACGACGACGAGGACCTTTTTGACGACTGAGAGCTATGACTGAGCCTCGGTCTACTTTGCTTGTTTTGCCTTTTTGACTTTGACATAGTAGACATCTTCGGATTTTGGATATGAGGCCTGCGTGCCTTCTTGACTTTCGGGCGAGTGTGCCTTGATACTTTTTGAGTTTGCTCGGGCCGTTGTGCCGCTTGATACATTCCCACCCTTTTGCTTTTTAGGGCTTTGACATAGTAGTAATAATATCAACATTTTCTGTTTGTCGATTTTCCTTTTAGATTATTGAATTTTTAGTAAAGGAAATGAGCAAACCGTCCGCTAATATTTAACATGCATTGATGACTGCTCTGAATTGACACAGACACTCGCACATGTGCAAAAATGGATCTAGCTCAAAGAAAAAGGTATAGAAAAGCCCCAGGATACGAGATATATCCCAGACACGCGGAGGATACGGGAAAATAGGCGGCGATAGGCCAAAATCCGTAATTCTCCAAAACGAAAGGAACTGACACTTTGAATAGACCATACAGGTATACAATGACTTGTACATCCCATCAAAATAGGTAGAAACATCCTGTTGGAAGGAAAATACCGATAAAAAGCTAAAAATGCCGCAAAAATGGACATAAGACGCCAAAGATGACTCGATATGGTCCCGGACTGAAACCGACACCCCCGTGCAGTCACACAAGTCCTATGTGACATGTACGATATAACAAAACTTGGCAAAACCCTATGAAATGAGATTCGACCCTCCGTATCCTTGATTTAAGCTTGAAACGGGCCTTCGGGGGTCCAGAATCTTCGACGGGCGCGGCTTTCGGGATCCGGCACTTCGCTATAGTCCCAAATGATGTTTAAGACTTGTGGGAATCAAGAAATGGCCAAAGCAAGCCCTGGAACTAAAAACGACCATGCGAAGGCAGTAGTTGCTGGAAACTGGTTTTCTGGTGCATCAACCTACCGTATGCCATGTTTTGGGACCCGCACGCCATGATTGGGAAAGTCGTGTGTACGCCAGCTTCAGGTTGGCGTACACTAAGATCCCAAGAGTCAGATCCACTTGACTGACCAACTGTCCTTTTTCAGGGGAAGTTTGTTTTTATCCCTACACGGCTTCCACACGGTTTCGGTGGATTCAGGGGGGCAGGGTACTTGGTATAATGCTTCCTTGGAGCCTAGCACTTGGTTGTATCCTTCATGTGGAATTACAATGGTAAGTTGAAGGCCTATAATGCTGGGGTGCCCTCTTCATGGCATCCTCAGCATCAATTACCCCCTTTCTTCTCCAGTACATACCCGCCTTGTCCATGGATAATCCTCTTCTAACACTGCTCAGGCCTTGGCTAGTGTCTTTTTTAAGCGTTGACTGGCTTAACTTCCAATATCACGGGCTTTCTTCATTCCGTTTTCTTCGACATGTGCCAATCCGCCCGGCGCTGTTGTGGGCCGCCCTGAGATTCTGGGATCCGGACGTCCATGTCTTCCGCTTCGGTGACGATGAGATGTGCCCGACCGTGGAGGAATTCCAGGCGTACCTCCACACCTACGCGTCCCCGACGCTCGTCGTTCCTCCCTATCAAGTGAGTATGCCGAAACTGCTGGCTAGCTCGCTTGGTATTTCTCGGGGTCTGGCGAACAAAGTCCTGGAAGGTGGCCAGGTGAACATTATCCGGCTGGTTGAAATGTACAGCCCGGATGTTGACTTGGATAGCCCAGGCAGCGATGAAGTTCAAGCGTGTCGACGCTTCGCCCTGGTCATTTGTCTGCTCGCGGCCTACCTGCTCGTTCCTGCCAACGGGCGAGTCAGCCATCTGCTCAAGAGCGTGGCTGCTTAGATGGGGGCACGTAGAAATGTGATCCCCTTGGTCTTGGCGGAGACGCTCTCAGGTTTGGATTTGGTGAGCACAGGCCAGTCGGCTGTTTTCAGCGGGAGCCCGCTCTTGCTTCAGGTAAACTCACTCAGCTCACCTTTTTCTGGTTTTTCGCACATTCTCGTTTTACCTCGACACTCGGCTTAGGCTGCTTCCTAGCTTCTTACTTGTCTTTTCGCTCAGGCTTTATCTAACTCCTTACTTGTTTTGTCACTCATGCAGTTGTGGTTGTCGGACAAGCTGAGCCTTCTGCATCCACCGGCAGCGGGCTGGAATTTGTTCCCAAAACGGGTTCATCAGAGGGAGATGCGGTATCCTGACTTGGATGTAGGGGGCTGGTACGAATTCATGCAGGAAATGCAGCCCGATGAAATTGCTTGGAGGTGTCCTTGGCTGGACCTTCCAGACATGGCCATCCATTCTGACGGCTTTGACAGGATGGTCATTGCTGGATTGACTAGCTTCACCTTTTATATCCCCGGGCGGATCCTTCGACTGGGCGCCCCACAAGAAAATGTCCGTATCAGTATCGGGGGCTTCCATCTTCCAAATTTCAATGCTCAGACGTTGAACGGCTATCAGAGGCGTTGGGGCATGAGGGTTCTCCAGGCGGAAATACCAGGTTTTTCCATAGGGCTGAGAAACCGCTATAGACAGTGGCTAAGAGCAGACGTCCATGCAAGAGAAAATGCCGACTAACTCCAGACCACTTTGCTGTTCTTAGAATAAGCTGTGAACCGCTAGGCTTCTCAAGCATTTTGTTCTGTTTTTCATGCTTCATTTCTTTTAAGGCTTTTATGCTCAGCTTGTTGTATTAGAAATAATAATTTGCGAATTAAAGTTGAAAGATGGAGGGTTTCCCCCTTCTGATTCTCCAGCACCGTCTTAGCTCGTTTTCAAACCCTTCGACCTTTGATGCGGACCTAAAACGTCGAACCCTGGATCCTTTTGATAGAATGTGACCGGGTCTCAAAGTGAGACTGCCTATGTATCCCTTTTGAAGGGAATCAGGTCAGAACGTAGTTCAGGCTAAGGTTCGCTCGTGTATTTTACCTCTAACTTTTGCCTAGAACCGCCTTAATAGGTTTTCGGTCTAGCGAGCTTTTTGATTTTGCCTATTTATTTTTGCCTAGACCGCCTCCTTAGGTTTTCGGTCTAGCAGGCCGCTCTAATTTTTGCTTGGAATCGCCCACCCTTGTGGTTTTCGATCCAACGAGCCATCTCTCAGGGATAGTAACGCTTGAGCTGATCCAGGTTGACCAAGGTACTGAATTCATTGCCGTCGAGGTCGATGAGCTTGGCAGCGCCCCCAGATAGGATGGTCTTGATGATGTACAGCCCAGAACGCTTTGGCCGGAACTTCCCACGAGGATCGAACACTGGAGCCCGGATCTCCTTTGTGACCATATCTCCTTCGACCAGACCTCTTGACTTCACTTTCTTATTGAATGCCCGGGCGATTCGACGCTGATACCCTTGAACGTGATACAGAGCACGGAGCCTTCTTTCGTCAAATAACATGAGTTCGACAAACCGCCCACTTAACCATTCAGCTTCCTCGAGCCCATTTTCGGCCATGACTCTCAGAGACGGAATCTCAAGCTCGATGGGGAGTATAGCTTCCATTCCATAGACTAAGGAGAACGGGGTTGTGCCTGTGGAAGTGCGGATAGACGTTCGGTACCCCCAAAGGGCCAATGGTAACAACTCATGCCAATCCCTTGCAGACTCAGTGGTCTTCTTGATGATCATCTCGACGTTCTTGTTCGCTACCTCGACAGCCCCATTCGTCTGTGGCCGATAGGTTGTCGAATGATGGATCTTGATCCCGAATTCCTCAAATAACTCCAGAACCCTGCCCTTGAAGTGGCTTCCATTGTCTGACACAAAGGCCTGAGGAACACCGTATCGGTAGATGATGTTCTTTCGAATAAACTGCGCCACTTGGACGGTTGTCAGGGTCTTGTAAGATTCGGCCTCGACCCATTTGGTGAAGTAATCGATGGCTACCAGTATAAACTTGTGTCCATTTGAAGCAGAGGGCCTGATCATCCCGATAACATCGATTCCCCACACCGAGAATGGCCAGGGCGAGGTCATACCAAAAAGCTCAGTCGGAGGAACATGCTGTAGATTAGCATGGATCTGACACTTGTAGCAACGCCGCACGTAGTCGATACACTGCGACTCCATTGTGGACCAATAATAACCCTGCCTGAGGATTTTCCTTGCGAGCATGACGCCGCTCATGTGAGGACCGCAGACTCCTTCGTGAATCTCCTCCATTATCCTTGTTGCTTCGGCGCCATTCACACACAGCTTGTGCATCCCGCAGTGAGACCTTCGATACAACTTTCCCCCACAGATGATGTACTGAGCAGCCAAACGTTGCAGAGTGATCCGATCCTTCCTAGTAGCCCCAGCGGGAAACTCTCCACGCTCCACAAAATTCCAGATATCATGGTACCAGGGTAGGCCATCATCGACATCATCGATGGCATTGATGTATTCATAAACGGGCAAGTCCCTCTGTTAGATCACGATTGGTCGCAAGTTAACTCCTACTGGAAGCTCGATCATTGAAGCCAAAGTCGCCAAAGCATCGGCGAACTGATTCTTCAAGCGTGGAACATGGGTGAAGGTCACCTTGTTAAAGCGAGGAATCAGTTCTTCCAAATCTTGGTGATAAGGCTTCAGCTTTTCCTCACGAACCTTCCAGTCCCCATTGGCCTGAGAGACTACCAAATTTGAATCTCCAATCACTTCGAGTTTCTCGACTCCCAATGCAATTGCTGCCTCCATTCCGACGATGCAGGCCTCGTATTCCGCTTGATTGTTGGTAACATCGAAATTTAGCTTGAAAGCCAGCGGAATATGAGCACCGGCAGGCGTGATTAGCAATACCCCGATTCCGAAACCTTTCTGATTAGCAGCCCCATCGAAATACAGCGTCCATACTTCCTCAGTTACAGTCAGCACATCCTCGTCTGGAAAGTTGAAATCCACAACCTCTGGCCCCTCAACTGGGTGATCCGCCAAGAATTCTGCCACGGCGCGGCCCTTTATGGACTTCCTCGTGACATGCTGGAGATCGAACTCAGCCAACAGAAGCAACCAACGTGCTAGCTTATGGGTGAGCGCTGGCTTCTCGAATAGATATTTGATGGGATCCATTCGAGAAATCAGCTTCACCGAATAGGCTAGCATGTAGAGTCTAAGCTTTTTGGTAGCCAAAATTAGTGCCCAGCATGTCTTTTCCAAAGGGGTATAGCGCTCCTCACTTCCCACCATTTTCTTGCTCAGGTAGTAGATGGCCTTCTCGACTCTGTTTTCCCCTTCCTGCGCTAGCAGACAGCCCATCGCCGTCGGTGTTACAGACAAGTACAGAATCAATGGTTGTCCTGGCGTAGGCGGCATCAGTACCAAAGGGTTTTACAGGTATTTCTGAATCGACTCAACAGCAGCCTAACACTTGTCTGTCCACTCGAACGGGACATTCTTCTTGAGTAAGCAGAACAGCGGCTCGCAAGTTGGAGTCAATTTGGCGATGAATCGGCTGATAAACTGAACCTTTCCCAGAAAACTTCGCACTCCCTTCTCAGATCGCAGGGGCTCCATTTCGAGAATCGCTTTGATTTTAGACGGGTCGACCTCGATTCCTCTCTTGGTGATCAGAAATCCCAACATCTTGCCTGCCGTAACCCCGAATGTGCACTTCTGCGGGTTGAGATGTACATTGTACTTGCGGAGCCTTTCGAGAAACTGTTTGAGTGAAGGGAGATAGTCCTTTTCCTCTCTTGCCTTTACGATCATGTCGTCGACATACACTTCGACCATCTTGTGGATGAAGTCATGGAACAGGGTTGTTTGGGCTCTTTGGAAGGTGCATCCGGCATTCTTTAGCCCAAACGGCATTTTCACGTAACAGTAAGTTCCCCATTCTGTGACGAACGTTGTCTTCTCCTGATCCTCTGGGGCCATGAAGATCTGATTGTACCCTGCGAACCCGTCGACAAAGGAGAGCAAGGCATGCCCCGCGGTGTTGTCCACAAGTACATCAATGTGAGGCAAGGGAAAACTATCTTTGGGGCTTGCCTTGTTCAAATCCCTAAAATTGACACAAACTCGGATCCTTCCATCCTTCTTGGGTACAGGTACGATGTTGGCGACCCATTTGGGGTATTCAGCAACCCTTAAGAATCCTGCGTCGATCTGCTTGGTAACCTCTTCTTTGATCTTCTGAACCCAGTCTGGCCTCATCCTGCGGAGCTTCTGCTTGACAGGAACTGCCCCTGGCATTAACGGAATTCGGTGCTGCACTATCTCGGGATCGATACCAGGCATGTCAGCATGAGACCAGGCAAAAACTTCGAAGTATTCTTTGAGCGCATCGATTATACCAGCGTGATTTTCCGGGGACAAGTTTGAGCCGATTTGTATCATACGGGGGTCACCCTCATCTTTCAAATTTATTGAAATTACTTCTTCTTTTAGAGGCTGAGCATGCCTTTCGTCTTCCCTTTCGATGAGGGAACGCAACTTGGCCGGGATGTTCCCCTCAAAGTTGATTCCTTCATCGTCGGGGTCGACACAGTTTATGTAAAAGTCAGCAAAGTAGTCGGAAGCAGGATCATTCATTTCATAAAGCCCGGAAGGGCTGCCAAGTACAGTAGACTCAAACTCGAAGTAAAAGCTACGACGTGGAGGGCCGAGAGGCACAAACTCCGACTCTGAGCTAGACTTAGACTCGACCGACTCTGTGTCAGACTCAGAGGTACCATCAATGCATGTCAAACGCGGAGTAAAAATGCAGTTGTTAATACTACCGGTCGCTTTTACAATGAGAGAAGTTGGATCCTTGAGGATGTCTTGAGAGTCGGGTCCGAGCATCAGCACCCCAGCCTCTTCTTTCCTGCCAACCAAACCTACTTGGGCGAACAGCAGCTCCAAGCTTCCCTGACCAAAGGTCTTCACCCAGTCGACTTTCTCCCTGATCTCAGCCAGCTGCCTCTTGAACTATTCCTGAGCCAGCTGCTCTTTAGCCATATCGTCCTCATCATCGGCCCAGGTGTCTTCAGCGAAGATCTCGAAACCCGGAAGCCAAGTGCGAGTCTTGGGATCCCAAAATGGCTCGATTTGTCCCAAGTAAGCAGTGCCACCTCCCTCACGGACGAAGTTGCTATCGGGGTTACCATAAAGGGTTCGAGGTTTTCCCACGTCTTTCCTCTTTTGGGCATCCTTGGCTGGGGGAACGTATCCCAAACCAGAGCGGCCTTCGGTGAAAGGAAAAACGGGGAACTCAGCGATCCCCTACTGGTTGATCCCGAGTCCTAGTCCAGGCATGAATGACATCTTCCGCATGATTTCGAGAGCGGTTGAGCTAATGAGAAAGTCATCATCCATGACAATGGATAGGACTGAGCCGGATGTATCAAAAGCGAACCCTCCAAAATCTGAGTCCTCGTCTCCGTGCATAATCCTCAAAACTAGTGTCCCATCATCCTTGAGCGGGCGGATCCCAGAATCTCCGCAGATGGTTAAAGTACCAGTAGGAAGCCCCAGCATGACCTTCTGGTGGAGAGTTGACGGCACGGCCATGATGTCCGCCCTATGCAACCAAGGCCTTCCCAATAGCTAGTTGAAAGTGGCGGGGATGTCGACTACGTGGAATTCCACATCCATTTCAAAGCCCTCAGCATTGAGCTTAAGCATTAGAGTTCCTTCCACCACACGACGCGTGTTGTCATAGGCTTTGACAGCCAGGTTGGAGGGTGTAAGATCATTCTTTGTGAGCCCCAGGTGGTAGGCAACCCTCATCGGGCAGATGTTGATGGCGGATCCGTTGTCAATCAACACGGTCGGCACCCAGTGTCCCCTACACTTGATGGTTATGTGCAGCGGGCGGTTGTGAGCAGTCCCATCAACAGGGAGATCCTTCTCAGTGAAAGTGATAGAATGCTTGGAGAGCAGAGGCAAGACCAAGGCGATCATTGCCTCGGAAGTGATATCTATCGGTATCTCGAGATGAGCTAAAGCTGTGGCCAACCTTTCACGATGCTCCTTTGATGAAGATATCAGACCCCACACAGAGACGGCGGCCGGAATCCGATCTAGTTGTTTCTGGAGAAAATCCTCTTCTGGTGCGCCGCTTGGAACGAGCTGCGAGTTCCTTTGAGTTGGTGGAGGGGTAGGTTTCTGCGCCAAAGGATTGGACGAGCCTCTAGCCGAGAGGTTTGGCGGTTGAAAAACACGGCCTCTTCTCGTGACATTCGCAACGTCCCACCAAGAAGAGGTGTCAAGCGAGCCCCAGAAATCTGCGGGTATCTCCTCCAACTTGCGCTTTCCTTTGTCAGTCGATGCAACCGTTGCGGTTGAGTCTTGCCCCGGAATCATATCCCATAGCAATTCCTCCATCACCGTTCCTTCCCAAAAGCTCGGATCTTGTGCAGCAGTTTCCTCAAACGGCAGCCCCGGATTGGTGACAAACGGTACATCCCAGAAACCCCCATCGACTAGAGCAGAGTTGACAGTCCAAACCTCATCACCCACTTGCATGTCGACCACTTTATCAACGTCCCAGAAATCTGCCGGCAGCGGGCTCTTGTTAAGGTCGACGATCTCATCGATTTCCCATAGGTCATCGGGCGGTGCATTCAAGACCATGATAGAACAGTCATCCCTAGGAGGCACTATCGGGCGCGGCATTCCCATAGGCACGATATTGACAGTTGGGTCGCCCGTATGCACGGCGCTTGAGATGGAGTCCAATATTGGCCATGCTTCCCCTAGCTGCCGACGTATGTCAGGGACGACCTCTCCTTCGCTGTAGCAGTCCAAGTACTGCTCACCCAAATCCTGATTATCGTCCACTTTTTCCATATTGAAGTTCTGATTCCAGGCCAACTGCGCAACATCGGGTTCCGGATCCCACACATACTCCTCCTCGGCCTCGGCCGTAGCAGGCTCAGGCTGGTAGAAAAACATAAACAGTGACAGGCCATCGAGTGGATCCACCCTTGCTGCGTTCCAATCTTCCTCCCATTGGTCTAACTGGGCCTGATCGACAACCGGCGCCTGAGGGAATCCCAGGAAGTACTGCTCGTTCCAGTCATTAGCAAGTTCTGCCCATTCCCTTGCTTTGTCTTCCATATCCCAGCCAACTGCCAGCATGTTGACACTGAATTCTGCGGGGATGGTCACAACAGGTTTCGGGTAGTGCTCTGGGGCTATATGGTCAGTGGGGTTGAATATGGTGGAGCTGGGCTGGATTATAGTGGAGGTGAGAGTTATATGGTTTACTTGGGGTTAGAATTATGGTAAGGCATGGAGTTGGTAATGACATTAGGCTTTGGAGGGGTTGGAAGGGTGCCGTTGTCCACCAAATCCTGAATCGCATGGAGGAGACGATAGCAAGAGTCGGTGTAATGGCCGGGCATTTGGTGATAGGCACAGAAGGCACTTGAGTTATGGCTTGGAGATGGGTTTTAAGGAAGAGGAGTTGGGTCTAATGGCCTGAGATGGCCGGATTTGACCAACCTCTCCAGGACTTGAGAGAGAGGAGCTTCAAACTTGGCAAAGTTTCTGGGTTGGTTGCGGTTACGGGGTTTTTGAGGAGTTTGAACTTGGTTAATGTCAGCAACATGACTGGAACCCTGCGTAGCACTATTGCTGGCAACCGTGGCATTGGCGTAATTGTTACCACCGAATAGAGTAGTGCTATTGCCTGTGTAAGCACGGGGCTTGGACTTTGAGGCAGAAGAAGAAGGATTACCACTCCGCTGCAGGACCCCAGTTTGGAGAGCTTCCTCAACAGCAAGGCCAGAGTCGAAGAAAGTGTCGAAGTCAGCGCCCTGCACCAGTACAAGATTCCTGGCGAAGTCGGGCTGGAGATTCCGGGAGATGATGCGGATTTGGTCCTTCTCACTGGGCCGGTCGGTCATGAGGGCTGCCTTAGCCCTCCACCTTTTGATGAAGTCCGCAAAAGATTCCTTGGCGTTCATCTTAGTTGACTCGAGCTCCCGAGTGGTCATTTTGAGCTGAGCATTGTAGCTATACTGGGAATTAAAGGCTGCACCTATGTCCTCCCATGTTCGGCGCTTGGCGATGTCGAGAGACAAGAACCATTGGAATGCCGGACCAGCCAGAGTCTGAGGGAAGAGTTGCGCCATGGCTTCCTCCTCTACCCCATGTAATTTCATAGCACCTTGGTAAGCCAGTAAGTGGGTCTTGGGATCCCCTGTACCATCAAACTTCGCAAAGTCTGGCATCTTGAATCTTTCAGGCAGCCTGGCGTTCGGAAATGGGCAAAGACGATCCATAACCAAACCACCGGCTCCTATCCTTTCAGCTTTGGATACTGACTCTTCCAGTTTTGCCATTTTGGCAATTAGAGCAGCCATTTCCGGATTTGGTGGAGGGATCTCGACGTGAGGTGTGTCCTCAAGCTCAAGTTGACGTTCATTCCTTTCTCTGCCTCCTCCTCCTGCAGGGAGTCGTTCCTCAATCAAAGCACGCAGGTTGGCCATGGAGGCATCAGCTTGATCGGCCCTCTCTTGCATGATGGCCAAGTTGTGCTGGAGGTCTGCCAAAGCATTGGCAAGGTTCGGAGGTGGAAGCTCGGCCATGTCCCAAACTTCTGTCTTGACTGGTTTTGGCGTTCGGGGAGGAAACGGACTGGATGGCGGAGTTTCATGTGGAGTTGTCGGTGGTGAGTCTTCCTTTGACAGCGTGCAAGCCAGAGCTTCTGTTGTGACTGACCCCAAAGCAAATCTCAAAGCAACTTCTCAAATAACCCCCACAGGCAGTCCCAAGTAGGTTTGGCTCTTGATCTCGGAGCTTCCCATAGAACAGCTAGACAGCAAAGTATAAGAGCTCAGTGACAGCCTGCAGCAGTTATACTTTTGAATTTTAAAAGGATGGAAAAATGATCATGCCAACGTCGTCGGTGTCCTCCTAGACTCTAGAACTAGAGAGAGACTGCCCTACGTCATTCGCACGCTGCCATAGGATCCTCAGATTTCTTTTCGACTATGTATCCTTGATTGAATCGATTGATACTAAGAGATGTCAACATAACCTAAGCCTGTGGTCATTATTTTCTCGAAGTTCTCCAACGTTAGAATCCGAAAAATCGGTGTGGATGGTGTGATACCGTAACCGGAGTGGCGTAAGCAACACTGTGCCGGAGCCTTGATGGTGTAAGTGATTAGCACTTTAACCTGGATGGTGTAAGTATCACGGCATCGTTTCCGTTTTTCCAAGTTTTTGCTGTCTAAAACCTTGATTTGGGCTTTTGAACAAAGGCTTAGAAAATTTTGATTTCTCAAAGTGTCTATGATTAAGGACTTCGAAGTTTGATAACGTGCAACATCGAGATGCACGACTCGTCATCGGTCCATGGCAACATCCTAACAGATGAAGGAGAGTCTCAACAAAGACAACCTAAAAGCCGCCCTAGCATGCTCCTACGCAGATCGGTGTGAATGTATGTACAGGCATGCGATAGGGAAAGCAGTAACACATAGACAGTATATGGGGGTTAGATGCAAGCAGATCCTACCCGGTAGGTTCCTGTCTTAGGTTGAAAGGTTCTAGTGCTTTGTATGCATGTAGAGGCCGGTTTTGGTTTAAGGGGGGTTCCTCTGACTAGAGCCGCGGTATACCTCCCGCTGCAATGCGTGTTGCAGAGCAACGGTCGAACGGTATTACGACTCATCATCGTCCAAGGTTGTTGGGCGTTCGAGGACCCCGGGCTCAAGTAAACTGCGCCGGTTACCCAAAACACCTCAACGGGGCTAGCCAACATCGATGCAAATGGAAGAATGCCAAAGAATGATCAAATGAGAGAGAAATGCAAAGTTTGTAAAAATGCTTTTTTGAAGCTTGGCTCACTTTCATTAATCAATACTTGGAGAAGACTACACAAGCGAACAATAGTAAAAGCCCCAGTTCGGATTGGTCGGATGCTGAGATCCTGTTACGTTACCACTCCGTTCTTCAGCAGCGCGGAGCGTACTGTTTTGCAAGACTTTTGAAAATTGTTCATTCATGTTTTAATCGCCAAATATTAATCAATGCAATGGTCCCCAGCAGAGTCGCCACTGTGGGCACACGCCCCAAAATCTCCGGATTTTGTTTGTTCAAAAATTGTTGGGTGCGGCCCTCCTTGGAAAAGTGTGGCGAAACGCTTCGATTCAGAGTCGCCACTCGGGTTTTTTAGCGGTGAAGCACCCAAGCAACCGAACTCGAAAACACTTTGCTACGTTTTTGCTTTGATTTGAAAAAGGTTGGATTTGTTTTGAAGAGGCGCAGACTGGTCCGTCGTCACCTTCGATATCTGAGGTTCGGGAGCCAGGTTACGAGAGGGGAAGGGTTTTATGGCACCCCTCTCGCCCAATCTGGAGATCGGTTCTATGGATAATGATTTGCTTGCTTGAATTGAATTAAACGTAAGAACATAGATTGAGAACAAGCACTGCAAAAGGTTCAACGGGATGATGTACGCTGCTCGTCGGGTGCGCGAGCAGGCGACATGCTGGCACGCAATGGCCAAGCCACTGCACGCCAACACACCCTACTCACGCCACCTCAAAGCTGGCGTACACTACCCTACTGATTTCTTACAGCTCCTACTCTCAACCCTCTGGGCTCTGGAATGGACCAGTGCACACCCAGGACAAACCACGCAGTTGATAATATAGACTAGGTACATGTACAGACATGAGAGATGGCTAAGAGCCAGGAAAACAGCAAAGCAAACCCCATAAACAGAGTGGGGAAGAACAAGAGGCCAGGACTGAACTGCGATGTAAGGGCCAGGCGCTGGTCTGTGTCAAGCATGCCGTACGCCACCCCATGGGGACCGTACGCCAGGCTTGCATTCTAACCAGTGTTTGGCTTTACATCATCTGGGTTCTGGAACATGACCAGACGTACCCCAGAGGCTTTATGAAGCAAAAAGATACAAGTATTGAAAACTAGATTTGAACAGTCCTAAAATACAGAAAGCAATAAACTGGTTATTAGCATGCTAGAAGGTGATGACGGAAAAGGAAATATGCAATAAACGGACACTTCATGATCCCCACGCCAGCTGTGCACATACAGCCAAAGGTGGCGTACGGCCTGATCAAGCTGGCGTGCGCCATGGCTTGTCCTCTACGACTGATTTATTTTACCAGAGAGGGGCTGGACTAGTATCAGTTACTAGCCAGAACCCTTCTGGTTCCCCACAGGAGCTGAAAACAGAAAGCAACACAAAGGTGGTATACCTTTGGTGCAAGAGATGAAAGGAAGGATGTGAGCCTTGGGGGTTGAAGATGGAGGTTATGTAGTGACTGATCAGTGAGCTAGGAAAGGGGATGCTTCTCTATCTCTCACTCTTCTAATGAAGGAACAAGAACAAGAGAGATAAGGGAGAAAAAGCTTAGCTATTGATTGTTGTTAACCCTTGCAAATGAATGCAAGGGGGGGTATTTATGGAGAGAATGGCCAGAGGAGGGGGCTGGCCAGCTGGGGTTAAGGCTTGGTTGAGTTAGAGGGAGGAGTCCCATGCATTAAATGCATGGGACTAGTTGATGGGTAATGTAGGAGAGAGAGGGGAACGTCCCCTGTAGAATGCAATGATCAGGGGACTCTGCGCCGTACTGAGACGGTTGCAAAGTCTCGAGCACGTGACAGAAAAGCGGTGATTTGACCGGCCTTGACCTTGCGTACGCCAACCTAGGACCGCCGTGCGCCAGGTCAAACTGAGTCAACGGTTGATGTCCGACACGTGGCAATTTGCTGGCGCACGCCAAGTAGAACCTGGCGTAAGCAAGGTAAGGTTTCGCTGAGGCTTATCTGGCTCTGGATTTGAAGGGTTTGAAGGGATTTGAAATGGGTTTGGATGAGGAGAGTCCAATACTCAAAGGTCAAGACCTTCCATCGACCTCGGAGAGTTTTCAACCCTTTAATCATCATTGGGGCAGCAAAGACAATAAAAGAGCTAATCCGGACAGTCCAGAATGGGGTGTCTACAACATTACAGCATACGACAAATTGAAAGTATTCTACCAAAAGTCAAAAGAAAAAAATCTACAAAAATATGAAACAGAAAGATAGAATATTGTGATATATATGTAGGCTCATAGCACCATTAAAGCCTTCAATAAAACACAATGGGTATTGGGTGTCTTGCCATGCAAGAACTCTTGTTAAGACGCTCTTCGTTCAATATATATGGGCGATCAGTTAAATGGTAAGCCGAACCTTGTAGAGGAAAAAATGAAAAATTAAGTTCAAAGATCATCCAGAATCTAATTCTCTACATTTGTTTGTAACCAAGTTCAGTAAATGTGCTAGTAAGAATAATACACATAAATCTCGAGGCCACGGCATCCATTGAACTGCTTAATTATTTCTTATTTTTTTCTTGGCATTCTTCATTAGTTTTCGAAGGAGGATATATGAATGCATGCATGAGATAAAAGAGAAGTGGTTATCAAATCCGTACAAACCGTAAAGAACTATACATGCTATTCCCTTGTAACATGGTATATAAGATATAGTACCTTTATTAATTATTATTAGGAGTTCATAATTTTTGGCAAGGTTTTTTAATCCATTCATTTGGTAAGTACTAGGTGCATCGCGACGTGCAAGGCACGTCTGTCATACCCGTTGAATCCCGTTGAATTGAATAGTGTTGAATATTTCAATAAGCATAAGGTGCATAAGTTTCATATACATAAATACACCATATTTTTTATTACAAAAGGCCTAGTGAAATTAGGCTGAATGTTTTCAATTACAAAAGACATTTACATAGCAAAAGGCTTCCTCTTCACTTGTGGTTGCAGTTTGTGTGAAGCTATTGTAGAGATTGACTATTTGTGATTGTAGCTGCCTGCCCAACAAAGTTTAGTGATTGTCATGAGGCATGAATTCAATCAGCAAGAATGGTGGCAGCAATTGACTTGCTGAAAATAAGAAGCTTCAAGTTAGTGGTGATTCAATGAGCAAACATCGAGTTAATGTTTAATCAATGAGCCAACGGTAACAAAAGTAGTTACATAATACTATGTTTTGAGGTTTGTACAATAGAAGCAATAGAACTTGATGATACATTGACCTGATCTAGAGAGTAGAACATTGATCTTATAGGAAGAGGGGAATCATTGGATAAGTCACAATGCACTACTTCGCATTCAAGTTCAACCAAAGATCAAATGCCTTAATCTTCAATAAACAATGTGTCCAAAAGAGTGCAATGGAACGCACCTACGGCAGGAATAAGGGAAAATAAAAGAGAGGGAAAAAAAACTGATTCTACATATACTTAAATGGTCTCATGTGAAAACTTTCAATGAGGAATACACACTCCACAGAAGGTTGTTTGACTTACTATTTCTTTTTCCTCATTTTTAAATTGGGCTGCATTGTCTACTCTAATGTTTCTACTTTTGATCATTTAAAAAAACAACTTTCATTTAAATTTCCCCAGACCTAACAATACTTCAGTTTTCAGTCTGACATCAACGAAGCTTTTAGGAGAATAAATTCAGTCGACAAGTTTAATGGCAAGAGAAAACTACTAACAAGCAAAAGTTGTATCAAGATAGACATGTAACTGATCGTCCAATACCAGGTACAATCCTCTCATCTCTAGAACTTGAGAGGTGATTACGGGTGCATTACCAAAATATTTGCGTTCGAAGGGGAAAAAGCAGACACACTTGTTTGTACTCGATCTACAAGGGTGAACTTACAAGAAAAACTCTTTTGCTGAACTAAAGCGTATGAGTTGCAGGTGACTGACCGCACCTTGGTTCAAATTTGTTGCAACGAAGCATAACTACATGCAGAAAAGACAATAAGCTTAATCAGCATCTATAAAAATCAATGAATGACTAAAAATTTGAAGGTCTGCAGAAAGAGAACTAAGGAAACACACCTCAACTTGTAAATCTTATTTCAACCCATTAAAATTGAAGTAAGAAAATTTGACTTTCAATTCTTAAAATAAAACAAGACCTGTGCTAACCGCAATCATACAAATAAGACAAAAAAGAAGAAGATAATGATATTGTAAAGGAAAGAACAAATAAATCAATCTGACGTTACAAAGGCTTCAATGAAAATTCTTCTTCTTTGCTGTCTCCATGCCTAGGCCCAGTGGTATTTATACCCAAACCTTCATTCTCATTAGAAACATAAAATGCCCTACGAAAAATTAGGACGGAGAAAAGGATTAGAGAGTAAGAATATAAGAAAAGTTATTGTAATTATAATGACCCAAGCAATCAAGTTTTGAGCATCCAATCAGCGATGGAGAGGAACAAGTATTGATTAATATCCTTTGATGCTGTAGCAATTAGGTGTTAATCGGTACTAAAAACTTCAAAATCCTTGACGACCCTCAACAGAAAAACATGACATTGAGTTCAATGTGGAAATACCATTAAAGTAAAAAGATTGAAAAAGATTGAAGATTGCTATTGCATAGGCACATCCAATAACTTTTGAAACTGCAGATGAGAATAAAAAACTAAGCTATAACTATTTACTAATCATGTATATGATCATAGTACATAAGGTTAATAGATCAATAATACTATTACTACCAAACTATATCCAATTACAATATCCAACATCCAATGATAAACAATATGATCAGAAATTTAGGAATTCTAGTTCGATGATAAACAATATCCAATTACATCAAGTTTCCCTCCGGTAAAACTATCTACATGCTTTATGATCTAAATACATTCCAAGGATTTGCTATTCATAATTCATGGGTTTCATTTGCCAACGAAGCGCTCCAAAACCAACATGACTGACCTATTAAGTACAGTAACATACAAAGTTACACATTCTTGCCCCAATGAAATAGAAACTCTTTAAAAATAATAATAAGAAGCAACAAAAAAACTCTTAAAAATGGAAGAATCAGAGATAGCTTAAGAGAGATAAAGATTGTACCTACGTATATTCTCTATCGAAAGTTCATATTACTAGGTAGTAAACGGAAGGCTTGATTCCAGGAAGATAACCCACCTACATGCAACATAAGAACATTCATCAAAAATCATTGGCTAAGATACCTAACCAAACAATACATAAAATGAATAAGACTTTCGGAGTCCTACAAATCAATTAATTTCAAATCCCTCGCAAGTTGTAACTCATCTACACAAACGAAAACCATGCAATTTGAAAATCAAACAGTATCAACTTACCTGGGAATATTGGGGCCAAATCAAGTGTTTTTTTCCACTTTTAGGATTACCAAGCTTGGTTATTTACGGTTATTGAAAAATCAAAAAATAAGCCAAAACTCATCAATTCTTCCCAGACTACGAAAACAACTCATAAAACATATTCCTACCTCCAATTTAATGTATTTACAGAAAAATAAGCACAAGCCCCATCAATTTTTAACAAAACCCAAATGAGATACGACATTTACGGTTGATTGAGAGTTTCAGTCATTAATACGCTAGGGTTTTGAACATCAGTAGTTATAGTGGAAGTCGATTTAGGGTTTTGAAGTTTGCATGAAGTTCGATTTAGGGTTTTGAGGTATGGATGAAAGTCGATTTAAGATTTTCAGGTATGGATGGATGTCGATTTAGGGTCGCGTGAGAGAGAGGGGGTCTGAGGGAGAGTGAGAGTGAGAGTGAGAGATGGAATTACCGTCTTTCACTCGGGGGAGAGAGAGAGAGAGAGAGAGATACCTGGTGGAAGAACAGACCTGGAGAGATCTAGATAGAAGTCGTCCTCGATGGCAACTTCAGCTTCTCCGTTTTAGATGCTTTAGACTTGGAGACTCGTTTCTTCCTGCTTGATTTGCCTGCCGACATTCTTGGATCGTGGAATTGGAAGGCGAAGCCATTTGAGAGAGAGAGAGAGAGAGAGGCCATGGGAGGAAAATCGCAAAGAGAGAAAGAGAGCGCTACGTATTTCGGAAGGAGTAAAAGATGGCAGGTGGATTATATGTGGCTACCTGTAATCCACCCACCTGGGCCGTTAACAATGAGACAAAATTACCATAATGGGCAACTGGCTAAAACTAAAAGCCCAGCAATTAAGGGATATAATTGTCCAAATTGAGCAAAAATTGCCAAAACTGGTTCTTCTTAAGTAGGAGGAGAGGAGGATAATGTGGGGATAAAATTTAACGTACGGATACAAAATTGTAGGTCCTAAGAATGACCTAAAATAAAAGTAGGTTGTCGCAAAGCTTATATATATAGTCCCTTGAATCAATACTCCAGAGAGCATCCTAGAGTCCTAGACAACAGAGAGCAAAAGCCGGGATTGCAGGATATAAAATGTGTACCCTAAAGCATTGCAAGAAGTTGTGAGCACCATGTGGACATGCCACATGGTAGTCCGGGACTATTGCATAATTACTCAAAAGTGTACTAATAGTCAATAAGATGTGGAGGTGATACATGAGATCAGGTCTGAAGCATAAGTCTCTCCTATCTTTTGAGAGATTATTCAGTATCATGGGCCCTTCCCTTGTACATCTCAGTGTGATGTCCATTTACTTAATTAGTCATGGATCTCACATCAATAAGTTGTGGTGAAAGAGCGCGGGGCACTATGTGGGTTGGCTGGGGGCATTGAATAATTTTTCTCTATCAGTTAGCCCTCTGTTAAACTCAAAAGGACAAGTACATCTTCTCGTGGATTTTCTATGGTAGATCTAGGGCGTGTAGAACAATTTGAAGATGCAGGGAAACTATTGTTTTAATGACAATACACCAAATCAGAGGAAAAATGCTTTCAAAGAATGCTAAACCCAAAGACAACTTAAACCACTTTTGAAATATTACATATTACAAAAAAGCCTTTAGTACCTTGTACAGGTGGAATTAGTTTCTCCTCACATCTCTCTACATCACAAAGCACTAACAAAGTTTAGAAATGTAACGCCCCGAATTTTAGGTACGTTAATGAGGCATTTATTACATAATAAAGAGAGTCTGGCTCATTATTACATCATAAATACATCAAAGGGGTACATTTATTCAATAAGGAAGGAACTAGGGCTCCTAACTACTGCTCCGCTTGCTCCTCCATTCTGGCAAGCTCCCCAGCTCCTCAGGCCTCCAAGGTGAAGATCTCGCCCTGTTCATCTATGAGGTCTGACACATTATACCGGCATCGCCACCAATATAATATGTCAGGGTCACCAAAAGGTAACACCGTGCACTACAACGCTCAATAGGAAATCCCTACCCACCAACCTTACAACAGAAATCATACACAACAATACTAACAATCACACATCCACATTCGTTAATCATCTATCGTTGGTGTCCAAGATTTCAGAGTTTCTCCTACGCGACTCGTCGTAGACCGTGTCACCATTTTCACATACAAATCAACCTTTCAAAATCATTTGTTTAACTCACACAATTGCATTGGCTCCGTACCGCGGATAACCAAGCCACACACCCAACCTCGGTTCCGCTGCGCCGGTCTCCCGAGTATCCTCACAATGGTTCTGCCGCGCCGGGTTCCCATTGGCACACAATTGCTTTGGCTCCATACCGCGGATAACTAAGCTACACACCCAACCTCGGTTCCGCCGCGCCGGTCTCCCGAGTATCCTCACAATGGTTCCGTCGCGCCGGGTTCCCATTGGCATACACATACATACTTCTTGTAATGCCACCAACACTGGTCATTACGTAGTTTCAAAAATATTTCCACTCCCGGGAAAACATACTTTCCTAGTCAACCACACCCTAGGTGCCATGTTTCTACTTTCTCGGTTCTCGTGTCTCATTATCATGCATAGACTCCGTGGTAGGACAAAAGTAAGCATGAATCATTCATTGTAATCTAACAAGATCATCCAACTCCATATTTAACACGCTCAAATCACAACTTAAAGCATAACGCCACATGTTCGGACGCCCTTGGAGTGATAAATCACTTATGCTTTAACAACAACCACAATTAGTGCAAACAATTCATGTATACATGTTCATAACCATCCTAAAGATCAAAATACAAATACTTGAGATGTCACGACCTCGATTTTTAACATAAATAAATAATACATTTCATTACAAGAATCTACCGTATCATACATAATACCCAAAACAGTTTCCCACCTGTTTAATTTACAAACAAGTCCCCAAGTTCAAAGAAATACAACCTTGGCACCACGGCCCAAATTAACTTAATTACAAGTACGTATATGATTGGAATGTTACAAACTTTAGTCAAAAGGTAATTCAAGAATAGTTAGTTACAAACTCATCTTTACCAAAAAGGAATTTAATTACAAAAGATGATAAAGTAACTAAAGCATGGTTAGTTTCCAAAAATCTTCATATCCACGCACACCATAGCATGAAGTCTATTGCCCAACATTCGAACCTGAAAAGAAGGATTTTGTTGAGCTACACTAGCCCAGTAGGAAAATCTTCACCAAATTTATATGCAAATATGATGACAAGTGCAAACAAGAGAGGATAAGGAAATACAGCTTAGTAGACGATAATCAATCAATGTGTAGATGGGCCCTGTCGAAATTGAATGCATAAACTATATGACACTAACCCCTCAGATAATCCCAACTTGACTCGCTAATCCCCAACTCCCACCATCGGTATTTCCACCACTTGCGTTACCGTATAACACCATAAGGATTACCGTGTTACCACCACTTGCGTCACGATGATCCCTGATGACTCGGGTTACCGTATTACCACCACGTGCGTTACGAAACCCTCTAAGTCTCTGTATTACCACCATTTGCGTTACGGGACTTCCTAAATCAACTTCCGACCCAAAAATCAACTATTTTCTTACTCGATATGCAAATTAGGACATTCCCATAACCACATTCATGCAATGATCATTATACAATATGCCCTTAATACTACCAAGTAACCAATCAATCAACAAGTTACATTTTCAACGCGGTTTTAACGATATGCCAACGGGCCGAGGATAACTTCAATGAATCAAGTGGAGCCAATTAGACATGCTTGGAATTGATTTGGAGGTGTCCAAAAAGGTTTAAAAGTGATCAGGGGTCGAAACGGTCGAATCGGAGCAATATGGCAAAACTGCCCAGAAAGCCATGGAGTATCGATACGCAAATAACCGTATCGATACTCCAGAGTCTGGAGTATCGATACTCCAAAAACTGTATCGATATGGAAACACTACGACAGATTTCTGAAGCTACTAGAATGCGGATCCTTTCAGCGTATCAATACACAAGAAATTGTATCGATACGGGGACGTTACGAGCGGCGATTTTGTGCAGAAAACTCAAAGGCCAAAACAACAAGACATCCAACGATTCAAGGCACGATTTCTACACTTAATCAGCATATAAACACATAAAAGTGGCAAGAAATCCCTACCTCGAGTTAAGGAGCGAAACCCAAGCGATTCGTATGAGCCCTAGACTCTCCAACTTCAAAATCAACCAAGAAATTCTCTTCCGGCTTCACCCAACAAGATACGAGCCCAAAATCATGTAGAGGAGGTGAAATAAGAGTGGATCCTTGAGGTTTTCCAAGAGTATTGAGTGTGAGAAGAGGAGAGAGAGTGAGTGAGCCGAGAGAGAGAGGGACGACGTGAGAGAGAGACAGATGGGAGGAAAATGATTTCCTACATACACACATCACTATTTATACCCTTATATCCTTAAACTACACCACCACTCCCTCAATCTTCTATTCTATCACTTTAACCCTCAATTCAATTAATCACCAATTAAACCACATTCTTCCAATTAGTCATTTAATAAACTTTTTTTTTAAAGTAATAAAATATTCGGGTCTCTACATGAGATGGAAAGTAAATAAAGATAACCTGCTTTCTACTTGGGATGGAAGATAAGGGGATCCTACCTTACTTCTTGGCGGTAGTAACGGCTTACGGACGGCAATCGGTGGTCGGACGGAGTAACTTCCTACGGAATGTTCCCGGTAGCTTCGAAAGAGAAGGTTTCTCTCGAAACTTCTTCTTGACTAAAACTACTATACTTTATGGATCGAAGGGTGGTCGATTGGCGGCTTAGTGACGGCCTTGGATGAGTTTCTTGAAGAACACAAGAAAAACTCAAGAACAAAGAGAACAAAGAAAGAACAAAGATTTCTAGAGAGAAGTTGGAGCTATGAGAAGGTGTGTGTTGAATGGCATGGAGGTGGCTCTATTTATAGCCAAAATTGGACTCCCTCTCTCTCTCTAAAGGCCGGGCCCCCCTCTCTCTCTCCACCTCAAATTTTGACACTTGTCAAGAAATCTTTGAAAGATCAAAGCCTAACCCTAGGCTTGCATGGCTAGTTTGTACCAAGGATTTGATTCTTGGAAGATTTGATGGAGGGAAGGCTAGGTTGTACAAGATTTGGTGTTTAAACAATTAAAGAAGTACAATGGAGGTTAGATTTTTGGCTAGGAAGAATCTTACCCAAGGATTTGAAGTACAATGGAAAATCAAGCCAAGGTACTACCTAATCTCTTCCTCTCTCTCTCTCGGCCTCTCTTTCCTCTCCCTCTCTCTCGGCCTCTATTTCCCCTCTCTCTTGTACTAGCTTATATATATATATAGATTACAATGTACAAGAAAGCAATTAAAATATAGGTACTTTTGTACTAAAGATCAAAGGAGTTTTAAAAGACTAAGATTTTCTCAATAAACAAATTAAATTGGCACATGTGTACTAAGCCAATTCTTTAGTCTATCAAGTACATATTCTAATATATAACAAAGGTACTATGTACTCTAGGTAGTTCAACTCCCCATTAAACAAATCCAATTGGGTACAAAACCCTAATATAGAATAATATAGGAGTACATAGGGAATCTTAGGTCTAAAAATCCCATAATAAAATATTGGTACATCATCCCATGGGGATTAAGAAAATGATTTGCTTATTAAACCCATGTACTAAGTTGAAAGACTAACTATTGGGTAATAAATCCCCTAACTTTTATTGTCCAAAGGACAATAGTAACTAGGGAACTAATATATTAAAATAATCAAAGTTGTCCTTTAAAGCATGTGAACAAAAACCCTATATTTAAATATAGGTGTGGTACCAAGTACCGTAATTAAATAAAAGGCTAGGATTCTCCCCATTAAACTAATAACAAGTACAAATACTAGTTTAATCAATAAAGTATTTTAGAAATCTAGGGTTTAGATATACCCCAATATTTTAATGCATAAAAGTACATGGGAATCCAAAACTTGATTATTTAAATTAAACCTTGTACCTTGTTGGAAAAGTAGTGCTATTGTCCAATGGGTAATAATTTCCCTTGTGGTTTAACCAAAGAATAATAGAGGGGTGGGAGAAAACCCAATAAACAAAGAATAAAAGTACTTTGCACATGTGTTTAAAATATATATAATACTATATTCATGTACTAACCAACATTTAAATAATAGGAGGCCTATTGTCCAATGGACAAAGATTACCCTAACTTCTATTGACCAATGGGTAAAGGCATAACGGTTCAAAAGGTTCATCTAGTAACTAGGTTAGTTTGGTCCCGCCAACTAATCGGTTAGAAACTAACTATATTGGTCAAGTAGGGTTTCTAGTTGAGAGTTAACCAATGACCAAAACCTAACTATGACGGAAATTATCAAGAAATCATATAGCCACTCAAGAGAAAATAAGTAATTCAAATATTTAACAAAATTTTTACTGACAAAAAATCAGGGCTGTTACAAGAAAACAAAACAATTGCTTGATATACAAAGTATGACCTGTATTTGAGAAGAGAACTCATAGTCCCTGTGGTCTCGAGTAATAACTCCATCTCTAAATGTTACCCTCCACTTATTTCTGATCCTCTATCTGCAGACATTCATCATCCACCAAGGCAAACTGTTTCAGGAAACTAAAACATTAGCGACTGAACTAATTATTTGTTGGATTCCATTCGATGACGGTGCGTCCGAATGGGTAAAAAGAACGGGTTCAAAGAAAGCAAACCATGGCTGATATCAGTGACAAAGGCCCTTAAAAGAATGTATTTCAGAAAGCATACCATCATTCATGTTACCGGTATTGCATGATTAATGTTTGCCTAGCCTCTTAATTTGAAGGAATTAAATCGTTACGTATGAAGCTAGGAGGAATCCAATGATTAAGAGAGTGGCAGAGAAGAGATGGGGGTGCAGAAGGGGGCTATCTTTTTTCCTTGTTATTAGCAACGTTTGCAATGGAGCATAGTGGTTTAGATGGTGTCGTGCCGATTAGTTACGAAAAGTTGCATCATTTCCCGTTGCAAAGTTGCAGGGAAAAAGCCTCCATGTTAGGTTTGTAATTATTTGTTTTTGAAAGGGAATTTTTGGAAAACAAAAAGTAAAAAATACCTTCGTGCTTTTAAAAGAAGTAGTATAGATTCTTTGGAGATTAATTAATATGTTTATATATGATTTATCTTTCGCTTATAAACGAAAATGGCGAACACTGATCAATAGAATACGGGGTACGTATAGAATATTCTAATTGAAACAATGGGGGCCTTAAAATCAAATTAAAGATTTGCTGATATGTAATTTCCTCAAATGGTACTCAGTATCTCCATGATTTCCATATGCAATGCTGAGGATCGCATCCTAGCTAATTTCAGCATAAATAGTTCGGTGGAGCACAACAGCTAGCAATATGTCCAATTTGGCAACACCGATGAGAATTTGATCCTTCAACTTCAACAAACAGTACTTGATGGAATATTGAGCAATTTTGGTTTCGGTGACTCTGGAAAATTCTCTCAATTTAACTTAGAGGAAAGTCCACTTTCACCCCATATGGTTATCGCCATGTGCGGATACCCCCTTGTGGTTTAAAACTGACCACATAACCTACCTGTGGTTTTGAAAATGTGCGCATAGACCCCCTGCTGTCATGTTTTCCATCCATTTTAACGGACACAACATTAAAAGACCGTTATACCCCCATCACGTCCCTTGATTCTTCTTTTTTAAATCTAACCACACCATCCTGCATACCAAAAATTAAATCCAAACCGTTGATATTGTAAATTTTGACGAGTACTACGCCTATGCCAAAATTCAAGTCAATCAAAAAATGAAAAGCTCATGGTCAAATCGATTTTGTTATGAAGTTAAAATTTCAAATTTGAATTTACAAAAAATTATATCACTGGGTTATCGATGCCTGATCGAAATGATTTTTTACAGAGATACTCTATTTTTTATTTAATACATTATGAACGACTCAGATTACATTCTAGAGATGTGTGAGATACACCTCCGTTAAAATGGATGGAAAACATGACGGCAGGGGATCTATCCGCACATTTTCAAAACCACAGGTAGGTTATGTGGTCAGTTTTAAATCACAAGGGGGATATCCGCACATGGCGATAACCACAGGGGGTGAAAGTGGACTTTCCTCTTTAACTTACCATATACGTACTACACCTAAATATATGGTTGGAACCACCTCTCTCTCTCTCTCTCTCTCTCTCTCTCATCTATATCAAACTGTCAGATTCCTGCAAATAGTTCAAGTGCAACGTATTTTTATAAATACTTCGCCCACACACCCTAGCTTTCACTTAATTAGTTCCCAACCTTAATTGAGTTTGCAAGAAATCAAATGCTGGGAAAGAAGAAGGACCAGAAATCATCACTTCCAAATTCACCTACATGTCCACCATACTCATCATCAACATCAGATTGTTTGCCTCCTAATGGGATTCATAATGATGCCAATAATGAAGTTGCAAGCTGCTGCACCATTCGCTTGGAGGAAGAAAACAAGGCGGCACATATGCCAGTATGTCGTCGGCGGCGGCAACAATGGCACTCCCACTGATAATGATGATCATCTGTTTGTTTCAAGTGATCATAAGTTAGATGATGTTCATGTCGATCCCGGTGCTAGTCACGTCAAGGCCAGTAGTTCTTTTGCTCATTCGGTCATCAACATGGTTGGCATGCTTATTGGTAAGTCAACCAGTTTTAAAACCCCTTTTACTATTTCCTCTTATTATCATTCAGCTAGCGCTATAGTGTAGTATTACGAGAGATATGGCCCATAATCCTAATTAGATTTTGTACTTTAACTATATAGTTCTTCTGTTTATTACTAGCTACTTTCTAAGGCCAAAAGTACACATCGGGAAAAAAAAATTCAAAAGACATAAGCATTTAAAAGCAAGTTTACCAGTAAATGTAAAAAAGGCTTTTTATCTATTTTAGCTTGTCAAAATAAGAAAAAATGCTTTGCACCAGAGTAGCAAAACACAAAGGTAAGAGCAAGTTTACCGGTAAATGTAAAAAAGCTTTTTATCTATAGCTCATCAAAATAAGAAAAAATGCTTTGCACCAGAGTATCAAAACACAAAGGAAAAACAGTTTTGGTGGTTTGGCTTGGTATTAATACCGTAGAACTATTCATGAGTTATCCCATTAAACAATGATTGATTCCCTTTCTTCCAATCTCTCCCTCTCTCCAATGGAACTCTAGTACCGGATGAATAGTAAAGTTTTATAGTATTTTATAAGAACAAGGATGGTAATAGAGAGGATTAGTGTTGGGTTGAGAGAGATTTGAGTTGGTAACATGAAAAAAATGAACTGTTGAGTAGCTAAAATACACAACTGTTAATGTACATGTTCTAAAACAGCTCTGGTGGTTTGCCTCGGTATTAATACCGTAGAACTATTCATGAGTTATCTCATTAAACAATGGTTGATTCTCTCTCTTCCAATCTCTCCCTCTCTCCAATGGAACTCTAGTACAGGATGAATAGTAAAGTTTATAGTATTTTATAAGGATAGAGATGGTAATAAAGAGAATTGGTGTAGAGTTGAGAGAGATTTAAGTAGGTCAAATGAAAAAAGTGGACTGTTGAGTAGTTAAAATGCACAACTGTTAGTGTACATGCTCTAACGTGTCAATTTTTTTTTTAAAATCTGCATAATGTTTCAAAAGCAAGGGGGGTCAGAGTTTTTTCCAAAATTAGAGGGAAGGTCTTACATACTATGAGTAATATTTGTCAAAAAAAAAAAACCCTTAAGAGACGTCATTACAATTTACCCTAACTCACAATGAAAGTACTATAGCTTATTTGTAATTTATGTATTTCAATAGTTATTCAACAACTAATTAACCCACGGTTACTTTTTTTGTCACAACCCGAATTTTCGCCCTATTTTCTTTTTTGAATAAAGAAATTATTTTTAATCAAATAATCTATAGAAATCGATTAACTATTTAAAAGTGTAATTAAATTAAACCAGAACCTAGAATAATTTTTCGTGAACAAATTAGTTTAGCAAAATTTTATTCAATTTGTAACTATAAATGTGTGTGCATGTTTATCTATATTATTTATACTGGTAACCATCCCACAATTTATGGGATTTGCTTACCCATCTCTCACCAATCTCTCCCTCTATCTTTATCTTTTCACTTATCCACTTGCTTTCAAACTCTTCCTTAACTATATCTCTCTCTAATCTCAATAACATCCCACTCTCCCCCTTTCCTTCATTACTCCCTCTATATTACTCCACGTCTACCGCAAAATAAATCCACCCCATTTCTTTTCCCCATTCTCGGCAGGCAAGAGAGAGAGAGAAGTGCAGGGCTAATTAAGAAGAAGAAGAAGGAGGCAAAGTAGGAGAAAGAAGAAAAGAAAAAGAAACAGAGATCATGTCATTTCGTTTTTCTTCATCCATACCACGAACCCATCTTCTTGTCTATTTTTGTCCTCGGTAATGACCTTCTAAGGCCAAGTTCTTCACATATGTTGTAGAGGGTGTCAAGAGCTTCGATTTCGACACAAGAATCACCCAAAACGGTCAAGGATTTATAGAGTTATCCCCATCCAAACTTTAATAAAAATCTTGGATTCCCAATTCCGGGCAGCTCACTGTCCCTCCACAAATCACCATTTTTCTCCTAGTAAAAGTGGTTACCGCGCTTGGATTCACAAAAGTAGTAGAAAATTTCGAGATCTTCGCGTTAGACACAAGGATCGCCAAAAACAAAAAAGGTTTGACTAGGTTATTTCACTCTGAAGTTGCTGCTGGAATACTGAAATTTTGTCGCTAGACGAAAACCTACCGGATTCCACCGAATTGTTTCGTCCGAATTAAAGGTAGTATAATCGCTTCCCTACTTTCTCCTAAGCATAAAATAATTCCTATATGCAGATTTAAGCAAGTAATAATGGGAGAACTCGAACTTACGCATCGGGAATCATGGAAATTGAGAATCCTCTATTTTTTGGAAATAAGAAATGCACCACTGTGCATACACATTTTGATTTTAAGTATAATGTTCTTAAATTGCAGTTTGCTCCCTGTGTTTACTATAGTTCTCAGATCTGATCCTAAACTTGGTGGTTGACTTATTACATTTGTTGCTCAGTAGGATATATAGATGCATGACTATTGTATTCTCGATTGATTTGTATGATATGAAATGTTTGTGAATAAGTCAATCACGATCAAACCTTATCGTAGGAAAGGAAACTACTGAACAAGATTAATAGTAATAGTAAGCTTAAACGAACATCAACCTAGAATTTATTCTAAGTGATAACTTTGGAAAGAAAACTGAGAGAGGTTGAAAACTTATTTTGATAACAGATTTTTAAAATCTAAACTTAGAAATTAGAGAAAATGCTAGAGCAGTCTAAGTGCTAAACTTAATATGTAATAGTCAGTAGCTATAAAAAAATGCATAAGTGTACATGATAAAACAAAAAGCTTTCTCTAGAAAACATTATTTGTGAAGTATTAAGTTTCAGGAATGGAATTAATAAAAGGATTACTAGTGTACAGTAATTAGTATTTTTAGTGAAATAAATAAAAACAAATATGTTCCAGCATACCTATAAAGTAAGATAATTTATTATGTAAGCTTGTTCTATTTTTAGTAGTAAAGAATATACTTACAGGAAAATTGGAACAAAGAACAAAGATGTTTATTACAAAAATATCAGTAACTCGAAAGGCATCGGCCCGGCCAATCCAATCCTTTACGTGTGTAATTATTTGCACATATGAATTGTTATATTGCTATCTCATTGAAATGTATCGTGTTTGAGTTATTGTTGATTATATCATGTTGTTCGTTCTAGAATGCACTTGGATTCATGAGATGGTTTCGAGTAGTGAACACATAGACGTGGTTAAATAAAGGATAAAATGGTAAAGTTGATTGAGGATGTTGGGTGCCGGTAAAGGACCTTGGTATGGTAAAGTATCTTCAGTTGAGTTGGGGAACGGTAAAGAACCCCGAGTACAATAAAGTACTCAGAGTGTGTGGAGGACGGTAAAAGACTCCGGACACAATATTTGGGATACGGTAAAGGATCCTAAATACGGTACAATACCCTGTGTGTGTGTGTGGAGGACGTTAAAGGACTCCGGGTATAGTATTTTGGGAAACGGTAAAGGATCCCTGAATACGGTACAGTACCCAGTGTGTAAATTAGGGATATGGTAAAGTACCCAGTGTGTAGAGTTGGGACACGGTAAAGGATCCTGACAATGAGATAGTGCGACCCCTAATGCTGAGTTGTCATGGTGAGTTGTTCCTCTATTATGGTTGTAGGCGAATCCTGATTGAGTAAATAATTTAGTAGTATTCGCTGAGAACCTTGGTGCAGGACAAATAAAGGGAGAGTTATTCTATGGGACTTTGAAAGTTGGTGGATGTGGGAGGAAATGACCTTGTGGAGAGGATCCTTAGATTTCATGTAAGTTGATGGATAGTAAGAAAATGACGATGTGCTATTAATCTGTACCTTCTGTGTATTATGAATTATTATATTGTTGATCTGCTAATTGTAAGATAAGGGGGTTAGTAGGGTTGAGATTATCTATTGAGTTTCAAAACTCATTATAGTGCCGTTGGGCTGACGTTTTATGCCAGGAAATCAAGAGACCGAAGAGCAGTATCCGCTACAAGACGATCCGTACCAAGGTGAAGACCTCCTAGCTGAGGAAGGGGAGTTTGTTGAGCCTTGGAGCCCATACCCTTAGAAGCTCTATTAATTTGACGTACTTTTATCTAAATTTTCATAAGTGTTATCACATTTGTCAAACTCTATTTCATTTTGTTGGTTTGTTAGACAATTAAGTAGGTTTGAATTTGGTATTTGAGGTTTCCGCTGCTAAACTTTGTTTAATAGAATTTAATTTCTTATATATCAGTTTTATGAATTATTAAATCAGTTGAAAAGGATTTAATTAGCGTGTTCGAAAATTGGGGTGTTACAACTTGGTATCAGAGCATAGGTTCAACCCTCAGCCGTGAGTAGATTGGGTAGATCACTTTCCGAGAGCATAACCTGAGTTACTACTTGTGGTTATTACTTATTTTAAATCTAAACTATAAGTACTATTTAGCTGTCGTTCAACTTAGACTTCAAGAGCGTACTGTGAGAAAACATAGGCTTTACATGTTGACTAACATTTAGGCTTTATGTGTTATGTGCCTATTGTGTATCCGTACTAATAAGATTTGACTAGTTATACTATATTATTATTATTATTACTATTATTTTTTAAATCATTGCTTGTCGTTAGACATGAAACCAAAATTTTACCATTGCAATTTTAAAATTCTTTCACACAATGCCTTTGGCGAACAAAATAGTTGAAAACCCCTCGCCACAAGAACTAGTGCTGAAACCAATGACTAAGATACCAACGTTGATCGCAACGCTGCTACCCTTACAACAATGCTAATGCTGATGTCAATGTCAATGTTAACGTGCATCCTAACGCCATGCCGAGAATCCGCGAGATCAACAACTGCTAGTAGCCGTCGTCACCGTGACTATGTTGACACCTAAACCTCAAGCACCATAGACTTCTCAAAATAGTTGACCAACGAATGAAAGCATGATGTTGTCTATGATCTGCAATCAACGACCACCTATATTCTAGGCTAAGTGAACCCGATAGCAGCACCGTCATAGATCAGAAGATCGAGGAACTGCTCGTAGTCATGGACATCCGAGAAGACAGCAAACGTGGTTTTATTCTTTTAAGGGGGATAGAAGAGGCGATTGACGACTGTACATTCATCTAATCCTCTTTCTTAGTCAATTGACTATATTATTACCATTCAATGTTTTCAACCTCTCTTGATTCTTTTCTTATGAGATTCCTTCTGAAGCATTTTTTCTATTCAAGTACAAACCCAAGAGCTTAAACTCATTGAAACACTTCTCTTTTTGTAAGTTGTGAATTCTTGAGGATTCTCCTATTGCAAATTCTTTCTAATTGATCAAATTTCATCCTTACTATCTCAACAATCTACTCAGTTATAAGACCATTGGTACCAACTTTGTAAAATTCTCGTTGATCAACTGGTTGTGTAGAAATACCTCATCGTTGTCAACCCCACTCGATTCTTTCCACATTCGTCTTTCCAAATTTTATAATTGTAAATCCTATAATTTTTTTTAGCTAGAGTTTCAAATTTCAGAACAATAGTATTCTCTTGAATGGATGAGATTTGGCCCTTGATATATCAAGAACTTGCTCTATTTTAAGAATGGCCTAATGGGCTAGTTGCGTATGCATTGCAACCTTTAGAATTAGATATTTGCATTGAAATGCGTTTGGCTGACGTAATTCAAAATAATTCAACATCTGGTTCCGTTTTTCACTTCTTTACCTCGTAATCGTTTCTAGAACTTTGTTGAAATAAATGGGCTCCTCTTACGAGAACCATTGCTGTTTATGCAAGACAAGTATCCATTCACCTCATTCACGTGTTTGGACTTGAATAATCATTATTGTAGTTGCATGAACCTTCATCATTGATTAGTCCTTATTAATTTTGTCGTAGCCACTCTTTGCTACTTAAATCCAAACTATTTGTACTCTGACTCTTAGAGGATAATATGTCACCCTTTCCATTTGGCATTTCGACCTCCAAACCATTTGAATTTTATTTTAGTTCATTGGATCTTCTTGTTTCTATATGGGGGATGACCCACCTTGTGAGAGTCATAGACCCAACTTTCAAAAGAAGACCGAGAAAGCGAAGGTGATACTACAACGACTCATCGATCAAAGTGAAACCTACACGCAATGGTAGCAATTCTCTAATTTCGAGGACGAAATTGTTTTAAGGAGGATATATTGTAACAACCCGGATTTTTGCCCAATTTTCTTTTTTAAATAAAAAAATTATTTTTAATCAAATAATCTATAGAAATCAATTAACTATTTAAAAATGTCATTAGATTAAACCAGAACCTAGAATAATTTTTCGTGACCAAAATTAGTTTAGCAAAATTTTAATTCAACTTGTAACTATAAATGTGTAACGCCCCTAATTTTAGGTACGTTAAAGGATAATTTATTATAGAAATTAAAGAGAGTCACTGCTCATTATTACAACATAACTCCCGTAGGAGTATTTTAAACACAAAAAAGGAAGCTAGGGTTCCTAACTACAGCTCCTCTTGTTCCTCCATCCTAGCGAGTTCTTCAGCTCTGAACGCCTCCAAAGTGAAGAGTTCGCCCTGTTCATCTATTAAATCTAACACATTATATCGGCATCACCACCCATATAATATGCCAGGGTCACCACAAGGTAACACTATGAGCTACGAAGGCTCAATGGTAAAATCCTACTCACTAACCCATAACTTATGAACAAAACACCATATTAAAACATCGATTTCCACATGATACGTATATAAACAGTTACAAAAGACAATAACCATAACATATCCACATTCGTTATATAACTATCGTTGGTGTCTAAGATTTTCCAAGTTCCTCCTATGCATCTCATCGTAGACTGTGTCTCCATTTTCATAAACAAGTGACTTTCCAAAAATCTTTCGGTTAACTCACCCAACCTCGGTTCCACCGCGCCGGATTCCCATTAGCACACATTTGCTTTGGCTCCTCTCCACGGATAACCATGCTAGTCACCCAACTTTGGTTCCGCCGCTTCGGTCTCCCAAGTATCCTCACAATGGTTCCGTCGCGCCGGGTTCCCATTGGCACACACACATTCATACAACTCACATAATACCCTTGAAATGGTCATTATGTAGTTTCTAAAATATCCTTTTCCTCGGAAAACACATTTCTCTTGTTAAACCACACCCTAGGTGCCATGTTTTTACTTTCTCAGTTTTCGTGTCCCGTTCTCATGCAAGACTTCGCGGTGTAAGACTTTACATACAAACATGCATCTCATAAGACTATTCCAACAAGATCATCCAACTCTAAGCCACATAGCATGCTTGAAACATCTTGAAAAGTAATGATCAAAGTTGCTACTAAATAACATTCTATTCTTTAACATATGATTTAAAACAATACTAAAGTTAGAGAGGCAAGATTAAACTACCATTCTTCTAGGCAGTGGTCGGTTACGGTGAATCGATCGTCGGTTTTGAGTTTCGGCAGTGTAACGGCTCCGGTTTGCTTTGAAAGGAAAAGAGATGTTATTTCTTTTCCTGGAAACAACTTTACTAACTAATGCAGACTACTTTAAAGATCTATGAGTGGTTTTGGAAGTGGTTTGGTGGTTTTGCTCAAGAACTCAAGAATAAGAAGAATTCTTGAACTTTTGAACCAAGAACTCTTAGAATTTCTAGAGAGAAGGAAGAGCAATGCTTGAAGGTGTGAGTTTAAGCCTTGGAGTGAGGTTCTATTTATAGGCAAGGCTCCCCTCCCCTTCTCAATGGCCGGCCCCCCTTTCTCTCTCCTATTCCTTTTTTTTTTTAATCCATGAAATCATGTTCACATGGAAGATCAAGGTCAAAATCCTAGGTTTGCATGGCTAGGTTAGTACTTAGATTTGATTCTTGGAAGGTTTTGTGGTAGAAAGGAGGTTTGTACAAGATTCTAGTGTTAAACAATTGGTATTTGTACAAAGGAGGACATTGGTGGTTAAATTTTGCTTGAAAGAGTAAGCCACCAAATATTTTGAAGTACATTGGAAGATCAAGATCAAGGTACACATCAAATCCTTCTCTTTCTCTTCCCCTCTCTCTCTCTCCTCCTCCCTCCCTCTTGGCATCTCTCTCCCCCTTTCTCTCTCACAGCCTCTCTCTCTCTCTCTCTCTCTCTCTCTCTCTATAAGTACTAAATGCAAGAATACAAGTAAATTAATAAGTACTTTTGTACTTAGGATCAAAAGTAGTCAATATTTTTCCATTAAACTATCAAATGAGCACATGTGTACTTAGGTATTATTTTACACTTCCATGTACTTATATAATTTATACATGGGTACTATTGTATACTAGGAAGAACAACTCCCCAATACAAAATTAATAAAGGGTACTCAGGAGAATCTTAGTACTAAGTACTTACATAATAAAATAATAGGTACTTTGTCACATGGGGATTTAAGAAAAAGACTAAATTAATCAACCCATGTACTTGGTTGAAAGATGAACTTATTATCTAATGGATTATAATTCTCCTAGCTTTTATTGTCCAATGGACAATAGTTACTAGGGAACTTATTTAATAAAATAATCCAAAAAGTCCTTTTAAGCAATTAAAAAGTCTATTTTTTTTATAACTCTTAGTACTTGACCAAGTATTCCTTTAATATAAATTATTGGGGTTTCTATTATCCAATGGATAATAGTTTCCCTAACTTTTATTATCCAAGGGACAAAGAATAAAACCAAAATAATCAAAGAAAATAATCAAACCAATTCCAATCCTAGGGTTAAAAAGGTTCACAAGGTTAAATGATGGGCAAAAGGGTTCATTTAGGGTTAGGGAAATGTAACTAAGTAATTTCCTAGTTTGGTTTCGCCAACAAGCCGGTTAGAAGCTAACTGGGCTTGCTAAGTTGGGCTTAATGCCAAGAAACGAATTTAGAAGGGCTAAAGCGTAATTATGACAAACTACAGGAATTTAAAGTAATTCAAGCAATTTAAATTAATAACTCGAATAATAAACAAATTTTTATTTATTGAAATTCAGAGTTATTACAACCTATCCCCCTTAAACGATTTCGTCCTCGAAATTAGGCGCACGCTCGGATTCGAATAGGTGAGGGTAATTCATCTTCATGGTTTCTTCTCTTTCCCTTGTGGTTTCTCCAGCTCCCCGGTGTTTCCACAAAACTCGTACCAATTTAATGGTCTTGTTTCGGATCACCTTTTCACTTCGATCTTGAATCTCTATGGGTTCTTCTTCATAGGTCGCATCTTCCTCGATAGAGATATCTTCCCAGTTGAGAACATGTGTGGGCAATGCGAGGTATTTAAGGAGCATTGAAACGTGAAACACGTTATGCACTCTATCCAGCTGGGGCGGCAGGGCTAGACGATACGCAACTTTCCCGATCTTCTCCACGATGTCGAAAGGTCCGATGTAGCACGGGGACAGCTTTCCTTTCTTCCCAAATCTGATGACTCCTTTCTTTGGTCTGATCTTCAAGAACACATGATCTCCCACGGCAAAGGTTAACGGTCGGCTTCTTTTATCCGCATAACTCTTCTGTCGGCTCAGAGATCCTTTGCCTGATGGTCTTGACCTTTGCCGTGGTATCTCGTACTAAGTCAAGTCCAATCAATCCTGTCTCTCCAGCATCTGTCCAGCAGACTGGTGATCGACAGGGTCGACAGTATAGAGCTTCGTACGGTGCCATCCCGATGCTTGCTTGAGAACTATTGTTGTAGGCGAACTCCACCAACGGTAAATGCTGCTCCCAGTTTCCAGAGAAATCCAAGGCGCAGGCTCTCAGCATATCTTCCAGGGTCTGAATAGTCCTCTCCGTTTGTCCGTCTGTTTGTGGGTTAAAGGCCGTGCTAAGCCTTACGTCCGTTCCCAATGCTTTTTGCAGTCCTTTCCAAAAGTGTGATACAAAACGTGGGTCTCTGTCGGATGCTATCGAGATTGGTACTCCATGGAGGCGTATGATTTCTCGAATGTATAACAGGCTTAGTTGCTCCACGTTTTCTGTCATCTTGACAGGCAGAAAATGCACAGATTTGGTGAGTCGATCCACAATCACCTAGATAGCCGTGTTGGACTTGGTGGATCTTGGCAGTCCAGTGACGAAGTCCATTGAGATGTGTTCCCACTTCCAGGTTGGTATTGGTAATGGTTGAAGATCTCCTCCAGGTTTCTGATGTTCAGCCTTGACTTGTTGACACACCAAACAAGTGGATACGAACCGTGCTACATCCTTCTTCATTCCTTCCCACCAGTACGTTCTTCGCAAGTCGTGATACATCTTTGTATCGCCAGGGTGAACTGCGAAGTTCGAATGGTGAGCTTCTCGGAGTACGTCTTCTCGAAGGGTTCCAATATTAGGCACGGGTACTTTTCCTTTGAATCTCAGACTATTATTCTCCTCGATAGTCCATCCTGGCACCGCCTTTCCTTCTCAGATTCGATGCCGGACGAACTCACAATTCTACTCGAAGGTCTGAGCTAGTAAGATTTCCTGATGAAGCGTTGGCTCTGCAACTAGAGCGTACAATCGAGCGTTCCTGTTCTCTGACGATGGGTGCAAGTTGAACTCGTTGAGAGTGTCCACCATTTCCCATTCTTTAATGGCAGTCTTGACTTTTTGTGCTCTTTCCTTTCGACTAAGAGTGTCAGCTACCACATTGGCCTTGCCGGGGTGATACTGGAGTGTAAACTTGTAGTCCTCCAAGTATTCCATCCATTGGCACTGCCTCAGGTTCAACTCCTTCTGAGTGAAAAGATGCTTGAGACTCTTATGGTCGGTAAAAACTTCGAATTGTTCTCCCCACAGATAGTAACGCCAAGACTTGAGGGCGAATACTACTGCAGCCAATTCCAAGTCATGGGTGGTGTAGTTCTTCTCGTGCGGTCGAAGTTGTTGAGATCCGTAGGCTATGACCTTCCCATTTTGCATCAGCACACATCCCAAGCCATCTCTTGATGCGTCGCAGTAAACTGTGTAATCTACACCACATTCAAGGATGATGAGTATCGGTGCACTAGTCAGTCTCTTCTTCAGTTCTTGGAAAGATTTCTCACAGGCTTCATCCCAATCCAGCTTCACTCCTTTCTGAGTTAGCCTGGTCATTGGTTTGGCTAAGATTGAGAAGTCTGGTATGAATCTTCTGTAATACCCAACCAATCCCAAGAAACTTTTGATTTCAAACACAGAGGTCGACTGTTTCCACTTTAGCACTGCTTCGACCTTGCTTTCGTCCACAGCGATTCCATCCTTGGATACTATGTGACCCAAGAACTTAACCACTTCCAGCCAAAACTCGCACTTGCTGGCCTTGGCATAAAGTTGGTTATCTCAGAGTACTTGTAGTGCCATCCGAAGGTGTTCTTCGTGCTCCTCCTTGCTGGCGGAGTATATCAAGATGTCATCAATGAACACCACTACAAACTTGTCTAAGTAGGGTTGAAAGATCTTGTTCATGAGACACATGAATGCTGTCGGAGCATTGGTCAGTCCAAACGGCATTACTACAAACTCGTAGTGTCCGTATCTGGTTCGGAAAGCTGTCTTGGCGATATCCTCATCTCGAATCCTTAACTTGTGATAGCCTGATCAGAGATCGATTTTAGAAAAGCAGGTTGCTCCTCGATCTCAATTGATCAAACAGGTCATCGATCCTAGGTAACGGATATGGGTTTTTGACTGTGACTTGGTTTAACTTCCTATAGTCAATACACAGTCAAAGGGTTCCTTCTTTCTTCTTCACGAAAAATGTTGGCACTCCCCAAGGCGATGTGCTCGGTCTGATGAATCCCTTGTCCAGCAGCTCTTGCAGTTGGGTCTTGAGCTCCTTCAGTTCTGCTGGGGCCATTCGGTACGGGGCCATGGAAATTGGGGCGGTCCCTGGCTAAAGTTCTATAGAGAAGTCTATCTCTCTTTGGGGTGGTAAGCCAGGAAGTTCTTCTGGGAAAACATCGGCGTACTCGCAAACGATGTGCGGTAATCCCAGTTCCATCCTATTGGCTTCTTCCATTTGGAGACTAGCTAGCCATCCAAATAATTGATTCTCCCATCTAGATCTCTTCGTTGTTGAGCTCGTTGCTTCTCTATCCCCCTTAAAACGGAAACGAGTCCCTTCTGGGGTGTAAGCAATCACTGTCTTCTGTTGACAGTCTACAACTGCTCGATGAGCTGATAACCAGTCCATTCCAAGGATGACGTCGAAATCTGCCATGTCGATTACTCTTAGGTCGCAGGTCAGGCATAGATTGGCTACTTCTATCTCGCACCCTCTACACACTAGACTAACAACTATACTCCCCTCCCATTGGCGATGTTACCCTCGTACTTTTACTTAGGGGTTCTGTTTCTAGTGCTAGAGCAGTTACGCAGGCAGTAGATATGAATGAATGCGATGCACCAGAGTCAAACAAGGCTTGTACGCAGGTACTATATAACAGTAGCGTACCTTGGATCACAAAGGGATCCGGCTCTTGCTCCTCGGTCTGCAACGCAAAGATACGCGCTCCAGTACCTTGCTATGCTCCCAAGGGCTGCTTTCCCTTATTCTGTCCATTCTGCTGCTAAGTTGGGCCTCTAGAGTTTTGCTTCATAGAGCTGGTTTGCCCGGGCAGTTGAGCCTTCTGGTTTCCGGAACTTCCATTCCTCTCCTTCTGGGGCTGGGGGCAGTCACTCTTGTAGTGACCCATATCCTGACAGTTGAAGCACTGAAGTGATGCTCTGTTCTGGCCATTCCTCTGTGGTTCGCCACGCCCTGGCGTAGTGTTCTTCCAAGTCTGGTTGCTTTGACCGGTAGCAAAGGTTTTGGTGGAGTAGGGTTCACGATTGTTGTTGGAAGTCTGGGTTCGAATAGGTCCGCCAGCGTTGCCGGTCGCCTTCCTCCATCGGGTCTTGAAGTCATTTTCTTCACTCTCCAGTCGAAGAGCACACTTCACCACACCGGTATAGGTGGGGAAGGCCTGAGCTACCACAGCCCTTTTAGCTGTTGTCAGTCCCCACTCGAACCTCCTCGCTTTCTTGTCCTCGGTTGCAACAGCATCCTGAGCATAGCGGGATAGTTCTTCGAACTTGGCCGCATGCTGGGTGACGTTCATGGTTCCTTGCTTCAGGTTCATAAATTCATGCTCCTTGGCCAGACGAAGGGGCGTGGGAAAATATTTATCGAGAAACAGGGTCTCGAACTGAGCAAAGGTCATGGTGGCTACTGTAGAGACCCGTGTTTTAGGACTTTATTTTTTTTAGAAATATTAAAATTATCGAGTAATGGCGTAAATTGTGGAAATTTGAATAATGGCATGGTTACTTGATTGGGGTTAATGTGATATTATTATTTGTCAGAGGGAACAAGTGTTATTAGTGTGTGTGCATGTATTTAAGTGTGGGTGGGTAGCATGGAATAATTTTTCCCCTTTCTTTTTTTTATGTCAGCCGACACACACACCCACACACACAAAAAATCATCTCTCTCTCTCTCTACTCTCATCCGGCTCTCTCGCCTCTCACCTCTCCATCAACTTCTCTCCTAAATTTGATCTTCTTAGAGCAAGATTCCGGACAAGGCCCGAGTATTAAAGTTCTTATTCGGCGCACGGGCTTTCCGAATATCCAAGAAAAATCATGATCGGACCTCGTGGAGCTTCGGTTGACTTGGTCAAAGGGCCGGGTTTTGTTCAAAACCCATGAGGTAGGGATTTCTTACTCTTGTTATGCGTTTATACGGTGTTTATGTCCCTAGATCGTGCTTTGTTTCGTTGTTTGAGGTTGTCTATTCAATTTCCGAAAATCTGCAGAACAGGGCCTCTGTTTTTGGTGTTTTATGCCTTCTTAAACTCATGATTGAATTTTGGTTCCTTCATATGAAATAGAGTAGACTTAGAGCCCGTTCTATTGCTGCTGGAATGACTCGAAATCGTTGAGAATTGAATTTATGGTGAATTTTAGAAAACTGGTCTGTAATCTGTCTCGTTTTCTGGGTTTCAGCCCACTTCGAACGGCCATAACTTTCTCGTCCGATGTCCGTTTTATACAAATCTTATATCGGTTCGAAGGTCTTGAAGTTAGCTTTCATTTTCCACTAGAATCGCCTTAAAATTCTTAGTACACCGAAAGTTATGTTCATTTGAGTGGAGGTGTGTCAATCTGTTACGCAGATTCATATAGCTTCAGTAAGTGCCTGTTTAACCATTTTTGGAGTGCAGATTTGACTAGGGTTCCTTCATACCTTTTAAGCTTCATTTACTCGCGCAACGTTTGGGACTGGAATCGTTCAAAAATATTAAGAACTCGAATTATTATGATTTTTAGAAGATTGCCCTGTAATCTGAAATTCTGGGCAGCAACAGAGCTGTGTATTTCATCGTTTGCTATGGTTAAAGGACATTATTGATTATGGGTCCTTGTGGGTTTTAAAGATTGGTAAGTTGGTGAACTTGTGGCGCTAGAATCATTGAAAGATATTAAGGATGCGATTTTTAATGAATATTCGAATACAGACTGCTTTGTTGGAAATCAGGATATGCTCATGTGTCGATTTTAGATGATTACGGTACCCGTTCGTTGTCTAGGTGTTCGGGTGATTATGTGGGCATTGTGGCATGTTGTGATGAATGTTATAAATTTATTATATGTTGAGTATGAGGTTATTAAGTAATGTGAGGCAAAACAAAAAAAGAAATAAATTAAAATTGAGATGATAGAACGAACACGAAGAAAGCCACGGATCCACCGTAACGTGTGATGCCGGAAATGAGACGCACGGGGTCCCAAATGCCCGGAATAGAATGAAAGAATTTATTGGACGAACGGGGTCCCAAATGCCCGGAATTGAATTAAAGAATTTTATTGGCCGAACGGGGTCCCAAATGCCCGGAATTGAATGAAAGAATTTTATTGGACGAACGGGGTCCCAAATGCCCGGAATTGAATGAAAGAATTTATTGGATGAACGGGGTCCCAAATGCCCGGAATTGAATGAAAGAATTTTACGGGACGCATGGGGTCCCAAATGCTCGGAATTGAATGAAATACTTGAGAAATACAAGACAAATTGATTATGTTCTAAAAGGAAATTCAGCGATATGTTCGTTTTGTTCTGCTGAGAGATATACTCGTTGTCATTGGCATCTTGGGGTTCGTTGTACATTTAAATTGTTGCTCACTTATTACTATTGATGCGTGATCGTCACATATACGTATAGATCGAGGCAAAATGGAGTATTTGCATAGTGATGGACAAGTGACGGTTGAGGATAAGTTGTGGTCTAATTAGGATGATTCGAGTTGGTTTATGTTTCTGGTCTGGCGTATGAGTTGTTAGGAATACCTTTATGAAGTCATGATCCCCCTGTTGTAGTATGTTCGTTTGTGGTGGAAGACTCACGTTTCTTTGTGGTACCTAGTCGTATTCACTCACTCTAGGTGCATGATTCATCGCATTTTCATATAGCTTGCGTATAGATTTTCCTACTGGGCTAGTGTAGCTCAACCTATCATTTTCAGGTACATTGCAGGTCACAGTCATGGAGTGCTTGGAGTGCATGCTGATATCGTTGTCTAAAGTTATTTTCAGAAGTTATCCCCGTATCTTTGTAAAAAAAAAACTGTACTGCATTGTATTTATTTATTTAGAAACATTGTAACTGTTGAACAGGTTTACTGACTCTGGGATCTGTACTGTCCTTTGGGGTATTATTTGTATTATTGCGAGGATTTTAATTATCTAAAAGTTATTATTATTTATGTTAAAAATCGAGGGCGTGACAACTTGGTATCAGAGCGTTAGGTTTGAATACCTAGAGACCGTGGGGAGACTTTTAGTCTCATGGGTTCAAAACACTGCATAACTTTTCAAAAAAAAAAAACATGTGAGTGCTTGCAGGACTGATGTGTAGTGATTGCAATTGCATTTGTAACGATAGTTATTGTCATCGGTTGCAATCTTGGTCTTGAACCAACTACGGTAAAGTACCTTTTGATGAGATGAGATTTGGAAAGAAAACGTGGCAATTGAAATGGTCGTGGGTTGTGACGATATTGATGTGTGAAAGAGGAAATTTGTTAGCATATGATACGAGTGTTAGAATATTAATATGACTTGCGAGTTAAATGTTAGATGTGATTTCTATGTGAACTGTATGGATTATGTAATTAGTTTTAAGCGTTGTAAGTTTTAAATACTTTAAGTAGATTTATTATTATTTTTTTTTTTTGTGAGAGAGGTGTATCATAGTTAGAGGATTGAACTAGTGAGCATTTTGAATGTGTTTGAAGGGATAATGTCGTGCTATGGTAATGATTGTGTTTGTTATTGTTATAGTAGTTATAGCGGTAGTGATTTTGAGAATAGGTTAGACAGGTGGAACCTTTGTAAGTATCTGTGGTTGACTTAGGAATATGAGAGTTATTGGCAGGGTGTCTAGAAATAGTATGTGTCTTCTGGACACCCAGGCGACTACCGATGAGATCCAGTTAGAAGGTGCGCTTGATCACCGCTCCTTCTAGATGGAAGTCTCGGAGAGTCAATTGGATACTAGGATTGTGCATAGGGGTTAGATCTTTAGGCTCGAGATAGATGGTTGTAAGGAGGAATTTCATAGAAAAGGGAAGTGTTATGGTGTCGTAATCTTCATTGTTGAGGTGAATGCCGTGGAGGTGTCATTATGAAAGGATGGTAGAAAATAGTGATAGTATTGTTTGGTAAAAAAAAAAAAAGGGGGGGAGACAAGACTTGAAGTGTACTATATCGACGTGACTGGAGGCAAGTGATTGATGTCAGTGTGTGGTGAGTGACTTGTTTGAAGTGAGGGTAATATGAATGAGGATTGTTGTGAGTTGAAAGATTAGAGTGTAGAGATTGTGTTTGATGTGTAATTGGTGACGTAGACTAGACTGATGACAGTATAGAATGCATTGAGGTATGTCGTTGAGGTGATAGATTTGAGAGAGACTAAGGTTTAAATAGTGGTAGTGATAGTAGTGGTGGTGATAGGAGTCTTAGAATATAATGAGAAGTATAGAAGGATTGTTTGCACCTCGAAGTCTTGTGAGTATTCAGGGATAAGTTTGTCAATCGGTATGCATCGGTGTTTGAGTTTACCTTGACAATATTCGAGAGTATTAAATATGCGTTGGTGCAGCTATTGCACACTTTGTGTAGGTGCTCTAGTGATGAGATGTTAATAGGTTGCAATATTGTTAAAATAGAGGAATGATTAGTATTAATGATACGTGTATTTATGATGTGATGTTTAAGATTGTAAATGTGAAAAGTACGTGATTTGATTCGACCAAATGAATGAGAAAGCTCGAGATTGGTAGAGTAAATAGACACTGTATGAGGTTTTGTGAGAGTAAAAGGAACAAGATGACAGTTGGGCTTCTTGAAGCCATGAATTGTAAAGTAGTGGATACTTGGTGAGTTCGTTGGACACTCGGGAGTTCGTTGGATATCTTTTGAATTCGTTGGATATTGAGTGAGTGTGAATACGTGAATATGTGGCTGGTGTTGTGTACGCCATTAAATTGTACGGTTGATTTTCAGGAGATATTTCATGTAGGAAATGTGTTGATATTTCATTTAAGTGCTTGATTTGTTGTGAATCTGAGTGTGTTGGAGTTTACCCTTAAAGTGCAGTCCAGAATTGGTAAAAAGAGTTATGTGGATACAAAGAGGTGTGAGTTAGAGATTGTGATTAGCGGTTTTGATTTAGGAGTATTGAGTATCTATGTATGAAATTATTGGTGTTCGGTTAATGGAAGTGTCCTATTGATATGTCTGAAGATCGAGTTAAACTCAAAAATTTCTTTTCCTTTTTCGAATGAGAGTGATATTGTATGAAAGTTGATTCTTAGTTTAGTTCATTTTGGAAAATGATAACGATACAAGTTTGGAGTCGGCTATGACAGGATGATGTGAACTTTATTTTAAATTCATTACCATGTTGTCTAAATTGTCGTTACCCTTAAAGACTAGGTGAGGTGCATAAGATTGATTGGTGATGATATCTTTCAAAAAAAAATTGTAAATGAACTTTTCCTGTTAAATTCTATAAAATTTTGCCACAAGGTGGACGTGTTTCGATGATTTTTCAACTACGGGAACTTAAATTTTCAATGGACTAAGTTTTTTTCATCAAAACTGCTTGGAGGTGTGTGATATTACACTTTCACTATGAGAATGATGAGTGGAAAACTCATTATTGTTGTTTAATTCTGATCTCATTGTGTCGGACATGTAGACTTTGAGCTAACGTATGCCTTTGAAGGGAACTTGTCTTGAGTTAGCGTTAAGCGTCATTAGAGCTTTGCTTATGTAAGTTTTAAGAGCGAGAGTAAGTTGAATAATAAGAAAGGAAGTGAAATAGAAATGTTTGGGAGTTGACCACTTTGTCAACATACATGAAAAAGTCTTGTAAACCTCGAGGGAGAGAAGGAAAAATCTTAAACTTGTTAATTATATATGGCTTGGCGAGTTGTTGAGTTACGATGTCGTAAAGTTCTCCTTTGTGTTTGGGTACTATCCTTTAAAAACGGAACTGATTAATCGGAAAGAGTGAACATGGATACGGTTTGGGAGACCAAAACTGATTGCTGACACGAGTAAGATTCAAACGAATACGGCAGCTCCTTCATCTGATGTGTGTAAAACTTAGGATTTGACGATTGTTTTGGTAAGAGGTGATACAAATTGATTGTGGCATTGTAGAGTTCATTGCGTCTTGGACACGAGAGTAGATGGGTACGAAACGTCGTGAGTGGACACGGTCTTGTGGATTAGAGTTTCTTTGATGATGTGTTTTCGTAGGTTTGATTTAAATTTCGAGGACGAATTTTTTTTTAAGGAGGGTAGGGTGTAGAGACCCGTGTTTTAGGACTTTATTTTTTTTAGAAATATTAAAATTATCGAGTAATGGCGTAAATTGTGGAAATTTGAATAATGGCATGGTTACTTGATTGGGGTTAATGTGATATTATTATTTGTCAGAGGGAACAAGTGTTATTAGTGTGTGTGCATGTATTTAAGTGTGGGTGGGTAGCATGGAATAATTTTTCCCCTTTCTTTTTTTTATGTCAGCCGACACACACACCCACACACACAAAAAATCATCTCTCTCTCTCTCTACTCTCATCCGGCTCTCTCGCCTCTCACCTCTCCATCAACTTCTCTCCTAAATTTGATCTTCTTAGAGCAAGATTCCGGACAAGGCCCGAGTATTAAAGTTCTTATTCGGCGCACGGGCTTTCCGAATATCCAAGAAAAATCATGATCGGACCTCGTGGAGCTTCGGTTGACTTGGTCAAAGGGCCGGGTTTTGTTCAAAACCCATGAGGTAGGGATTTCTTACTCTTGTTATGCGTTTATACGGTGTTTATGTCCCTAGATCGTGCTTTGTTTCGTTGTTTGAGGTTGTCTATTCAATTTCCGAAAATCTGCAGAACAGGGCCTCTGTTTTTGGTGTTTTATGCCTTCTTAAACTCATGATTGAATTTTGGTTCCTTCATATGAAATAGAGTAGACTTAGAGCCCGTTCTATTGCTGCTGGAATCACTCGAAATCGTTGAGAATTGAATTTATGGTGAATTTTAGAAAACTGGTCTGTAATCTGTCTCGTTTTCTGGGTTTCAGCCCACTTCGAACGGCCATAACTTTCTCGTCCGATGTCCGTTTTATACAAATCTTATATCGGTTCGAAGGTCTTGAAGTTAGCTTTCATTTTCCACTAGAATCGCCTTAAAATTCTTAGTACACCGAAAGTTATGTTCATTTGAGTGGAGGTGTGTCAATCTGTTACGCAGATTCATATAGCTTCAGTAAGTGCCTGTTTAACCATTTTTGGAGTGCAGATTTGACTAGGGTTCCTTCATACCTTTTAAGCTTCATTTACTCGCGCAACGTTTGGGACTGGAATCGTTCAAAAATATTAAGAACTCGAATTATTATGATTTTTAGAAGATTGCCCTGTAATCTGAAATTCTGGGCAGCAACAGAGCTGTGTATTTCATCGTTTGCTATGGTTAAAGGACATTATTGATTATGGGTCCTTGTGGGTTTTAAAGATTGGTAAGTTGGTGAACTTGTGGCGCTAGAATCATTGAAAGATATTAAGGATGCGATTTTTAATGAATATTCGAATACAGACTGCTTTGTTGGAAATCAGGATATGCTCATGTGTCGATTTTAGATGATTACGGTACCCGTTCGTTGTCTAGGTGTTCGGGTGATTATGTGGGCATTGTGGCATGTTGTGATGAATGTTATAAATTTATTATATGTTGAGTATGAGGTTATTAAGTAATGTGAGGCAAAACAAAAAAAGAAATAAATTAAAATTGAGATGATAGAACGAACACGAAGAAAGCCACGGATCCACCGTAACGTGTGATGCCGGAAATGAGACGCACGGGGTCCCAAATGCCCGGAATAGAATGAAAGAATTTATTGGACGAACGGGGTCCCAAATGCCCGGAATTGAATTAAAGAATTTTATTGGCCGAACGGGGTCCCAAATGCCCGGAATTGAATGAAAGAATTTTATTGGACGAACGGGGTCCCAAATGCCCGGAATTGAATGAAAGAATTTATTGGATGAACGGGGTCCCAAATGCCCGGAATTGAATGAAAGAATTTTACGGGACGCATGGGGTCCCAAATGCTCGGAATTGAATGAAATACTTGAGAAATACAAGACAAATTGATTATGTTCTAAAAGGAAATTCAGCGATATGTTCGTTTTGTTCTGCTGAGAGATATACTCGTTGTCATTGGCATCTTGGGGTTCGTTGTACATTTAAATTGTTGCTCACTTATTACTATTGATGCGTGATCGTCACATATACGTATAGATCGAGGCAAAATGGAGTATTTGCATAGTGATGGACAAGTGACGGTTGAGGATAAGTTGTGGTCTAATTAGGATGATTCGAGTTGGTTTATGTTTCTGGTCTGGCGTATGAGTTGTTAGGAATACCTTTATGAAGTCATGATCCCCCTGTTGTAGTATGTTCGTTTGTGGTGGAAGACTCACGTTTCTTTGTGGTACCTAGTCGTATTCACTCACTCTAGGTGCATGATTCATCGCATTTTCATATAGCTTGCGTATAGATTTTCCTACTGGGCTAGTGTAGCTCAACCTATCATTTTCAGGTACATTGCAGGTCACAGTCATGGAGTGCTTGGAGTGCATGCTGATATCGTTGTCTAAAGTTATTTTCAGAAGTTATCCCCGTATCTTTGTAAAAAAAAAACTGTACTGCATTGTATTTATTTATTTAGAAACATTGTAACTGTTGAACAGGTTTACTGACTCTGGGATCTGTACTGTCCTTTGGGGTATTATTTGTATTATTGCGAGGATTTTAATTATCTAAAAGTTATTATTATTTATGTTAAAAATCGAGGGCGTGACAGCTACGGCATGGGTTGCCTCTATCAGATCCCACCAGTAGCGGGCTTCTCCTTTCAACTGGTAGGTGGCTAGGGCTACACGATCTCCATTACGGGTGATCTCCAAGGTGTCCATGATCACCTTGACTTCCATCAACCATGATTCAGCCACGGTAGGGTTGGTATCTCAGTTGAAGGTCAGAGGTTGACGCTTGCATAACTTGTTCATCGCTCGAGTTTGGGTCATAGGTCCATCGTTAGGGTTCGGGTTTTGGCGAGCAGCATTCAGAGCGGTTACGAGCGCTTACATGACTTGAGCGAGGTCGGGGTTAGGATTAGGGTTAGGGTTAGAGGAGTCACGGTCTCATACCCTAGTCCACTGCATCGGTTCACCATCTATGAGCGAAAATTGAAAAGAGGAAGGTTTAGTTTTAACTAAACTATTTTTGCACAAGGTAAGAAGCAATCAAATATTCAACAGTACCTTTAAAATAAAAGTAACTTTTCATAGATAAACAGAAGATTACATTTAGAAGCATAGAGTTTCACTACAAAATAAACATACCCAAAACAAGCTTTCTCATACATGCTGAGACAATCCTAAAGATCATACTACTTGGCTCTTCTAGCATAAGTGCTTGAAAGGCAACTCGAGCTATTAGAACCTTATTCTAATACCACTACTACTCTACTGACTAGGTGGAACGAGTCCATAGAACTCTCTCAGCTGCTCCTTCCATTCCTTCTCTTGGATTTCGAGCCAGCGCTCTCCTTCACGGCGAATCTTCTCAGCGATCTCCCTAAATGGTGAGTCCTGAGGGTTAGGAACTGGTCCTCGCTGGCAAAAGGTGTCATCACGACTATCTCGTAAAACTGGTTGCCAGTCTCGGGGTCACGGATCCCTGGGTGAGGTATCGGTGTGAGACTCTCAGGTGCAAGTAGCGATTTATAGTACAGAAGGTCAGGTACAGTAGTCTCGGCAGCGAAATAGCTATCCATATCTACAATAAGGAAAGTTATATATTAGACTTAACGGTGGAAAGCGGAAATCGTACGCAATAAATACAAGTACCCATAACAGTGATCATAACAAGATAAAAACACAAGTTTTTCATTACTAAAACCAACAAGTTCATAATATATGGCGGCTTATAAGCCAGAGCTTCCTACAGCATACTGATTCCACAAAAGATCCTACCACTTGCTAGGCTTTGTTACTAGTCTAGAAAATATGCGGGAATTCAACCCTATAAGCTCCGATATCATCCTCAAAGGGTGGTGGCGACACATCGTCGGACTCCCAGCCCATCGGTTCCTCCTCAGGAATTTCTTTAGGGTCTTCTTCCTCATCGTCAGATGGTAAGTTTGGATTTGGCATGGCCATCAGATGCTGCCAGTCAGCTTCGTTAATCGGTGGGTCATTGAACTCCTCGGGATCTTCTTCCTCGGGGTCCTCCTCATCGGAATCTGTCTCGACATCTTCCTCAGGATCCTCTTCTTCAGGGTCTTCCTCAACTTCCACATTGTTAGGAGGTGCTACGGCCACTGCTTCGGCATTATTTCCTTCAATTAGGAAATCCACGTCACCGGGGGGTGCGATTTGGACAAGGACAGGTACGGCTTCAACCTCATCTTCCTCCGCCTCATTTATGGGACGAATAAGGGTGCCATGCTCCTGGTAGAAGTCATGATTTAGGGGAAAGCGTAAGGAAAGTAGGGATCCTCCACTAGTTGGCTTGTCATGGATCTTACAGTGCTTGCGAGTTGGTGAGCTTTAGCTAGAAGGTTAACTTGGTAGGGACTCAAGTGATTCATCTACAATAAAGGAGACTATCTATTAGACCATTTAACAAGGCATGCAAAATAATAAGTCTTATATTCATAGCGTAACCAAAATACAACTTAGATAGTGGAAATCCTATTCCTTAACATCTTATATCCCGAAGGATTACATCGGCTAAAGAGTTTATTGGGGCGCTTCCAAGTATTCTTCGAAGTCTTCTTATTTGCCGGGTTTCCTTCCTTAGCTACCTTCATGGCGTCTTCGTGCTATCGGTTTCCTCCTCCTCGCTTCCTATCTCGGTGTTTGGCATCTGGGGTAGGACACCAAAATACTCATAGAAATTGGATAAAATAGGAAACATTTCTGGAAACCAATGGTCTTTCTCGACGGGAATAGGGGTATTCTGTTGAACTCTTAGGAAGTCAAGTTGTTCTGCACGTACTGCGGCGATGAAGTTGGGATCTTCTAAGTGCTGAGCTGTTATTCTCTCTACGGTATTTCTAGGTTGATAGGCTTTGACTAACAGATCAATCGAAGTTTTCATCTACAAGAAAAATTATATTAGCCAAGTTTTGAAAACAAAATAGTTTTAGTAAAAACTATAAGGAAAACTTTTCAGGTTTCTACGTTCCACATTCGATCCTTTATTTAAGTCATCATCCAATTGTTCGGGAATTCCCAGCTCGGCGGTACTACCAATTCCGCGCCGTGCTTCAATCCGAAGATTGTTTTGACAGAATTCCACCCAATTTGGGATGGTAAACTTTAAAATCGAAGTCACGTTTGCGTAACGGTCAAACTTATCTCAAGGTTCTACATGGTTCTATCCATTCTACCCATGGTCGAGGTTTTGAACCTAAAGCTTTGATACCAAGTTCTAATGCCCCTAATTTTAGGTACGTTAAAGGATAACTTATTACAGAAATTAAAGAGAGACACTGCTCATTATTACAACATAACTCCCGTAGGAGTATTTTAAACACAAAATAGGAAGCTAGGGTTCCTAACTACAGCTCCTCTTGTTCCTCCATCCTAGAGAGTTCTTCAGCTCCGAACGCCTCCAAAGTGAAGAGTTCGCCCTGTTCATCTATTAAATCTGACACATTATATCGGCGTCGCCACCCATATAATATGCCAGGGTCACCACAAGGTAACACTATGAGCTACGAAGGCCCAATAGTAAAATCCTACTCACTAACCCATAACTTATGAACAAAAGACGATATTAAAACATCGATTTCCACATGATACGTTTATAAACAGCTACAAAAGACAATAACCATAACATATCCACATTTGTTATATAATTATCGTTGGTGTCTAAGATTTTCCAAGTTTTTCCTATGCATCTCATCGTAGACCGTATCTCCATTTTCATAAACAACTTACTTTCCAAAAATCTTTTGTTTAACTCACCCAACCTCGGTTCTGCCGCGCCGGGTTCCCGAGTATCCTCACAATGGTTCCGCCGTGCCGGATTCCCATTGGCACACATTTGCTTTGGCTCCTCTTCACGGATAACCATGCTACTCACCCAACCTTGGTTCCGCCGCGCCGGTCTCCCAAGTATCCTCACAATGGTTCCGCCGTGCCGGGTTCCTATTGGCACACACACATTCATACAACTCACATAATACCCTTGAAATGGTCATTATGTAGTTTCTAAAATATCTTTTTCCTCGGAAAACACATTTCTCTTGTTAAACCACACCCTTGGTGCCACGTTTCTACTTTCTCGGTTTTCGTGTCCCGTTCTCATGCAAGACTTCGCGGTGTAAGACTTTACATACAAACATGCATCTCATAAGACTATTCCAACAAGATCATCTAACTCTAAGCCACATAGCATGCTTGAAACATCTTGAAAATAAACCATGCATTTCCAACATTTAATAAAAGATAACCTTATCTACTTTTAAAAGTAATGATCAAAGTTGCTACTAAATAACATTCTATTCTTTAACATATGATTTAAAACAATACTAAAGTTAGAGGGGCAAGATTAAACTACCGTTCTTCTAGGCGGTGGTCGGCTACGGTGAATCGATCGTCGGTTTTGAGTTTCGGCGGCGTAACGGCTCCGGTTTGCTTCGAAAGGAAAAGAGATGTTCTTTCTTTTCCTCGAAACAACTTTACTAACTAATGCGGACTACTTTAAAGATCTATGAGTGGTTTTGGAAGTGGTTTGGTGGTTTTGCTCAAGAACTCAAGAACAAGAAGAATTCTTGAACTTTTGAACCAAAAACTCTTAGAATTTCTAGAGAGAAGAAAGAGCAATGCTTGAAGGTGTGAGTTTAAGCCTTGGAGTGAGCTTCTATTTATAGGCAAGGCTCCCCTCCCCCTCTCAATGGCCGGTCCCCCTCTCTCTCTCTTATTCCTTTTTTTTTTAATCCATGAAATCATGTTCACATGGAAGATCAAGGTCAAAATCCTAGGTTTGCATGGCTAGGTTAGTACTTAGATTTGATTCTTGGAAGGTTTTGTGGTAGAAAGGAGGTTTGTACAAGATTCTAGTGTTAAACAATTGGTATTTGTACAAAGGAGGACATTGGTGGTTAAATTTTGCTTGAAAGAGTAAGCCACCAAATATTTTGAAGTACATTGGAAGATCGAGATCAAGGTGCACATCAAATCCTTCTCTTTCTCTTCCTCTCCCTCTCTCTCTCCTCCTCCTTCCCTCTCGGCCTCTCTCTCCCCCTCTCTCTCTCATGGCCTCTCTCTCTCTCTTGTACTAGCTATACACACACACACACATATATATATATATATATATATATATATATATATATATATATATAAGTACTAAATGCAAGAATACAAGTAAATTAATAAGTACTTTTGTACTTAGGATCAAAAGTAGTCAATATTTTTCCATTAAACTATTAAATGAGCACATGTGTAGTTACGTATTATTTTAGTCTTCCATGTACTTATATAATATATACATGGGTACTATTGTATACTAGGAAGAACAATTCCCCAATATAAAATAAATAAAGGGTACTTAGGAGAATCTTAGTACTAAGTACTTACATAATAAAATAATAGGTACTTTGTCACATGGGGATTTAAGAAAAAGACTAAATTAATCAACCCATGTACTTGGTTGAAAGATGAACTTATTATCCAATGGATAACAATTCTCCTAGCTTTTATTGTCCAATGGACAATAATTACTAGGGAACTTATATAATAAAATAATCCAAAAAGTCCTTTTAAGCAATTAAAAAGTCTATTTTTTGTTATAACTCTTACTACTTGACCAAGTATTCCTTTAATATAAAGAATTGGGGTTTTTATTATGCAATGGATATGTAGACACCCCAATCTGGGCTTCCAGATTAGTTTACTTACGGGTTTTGATTCCCCGATGATGAAATGGATCAAGAACACCCCGGGAATGATAGCGTGTTTGAGCTTTGAGTGTTTGCAAAACCCTTGAACCTAACCTAGCCTAAGCCACTTCAAAAACCAAAAACCTTGCTGGTCCGCGCCAGGGCGCAACTATCCCGCGCCCGGGCGCACCATCGCGCGAGGGTTTCACTCCATCGCGCGACAGTGCGCCAGGGCGCACCATCGCGCGACAGTCTCACTCCGTCGCGCGACGGTCCAACCTACCACCGACCTTACTGATGGAGGACAGTTGGCCACCCATACAACTCTCAGCAGGCCTCGTGGACTGGCTGAAGGCCTCTGTTTCCAACCAGATTTGCCCCCTCTCCCTATATATACCCCCTTTGCTCATCCATTTAAAGGGTCCCAAAAAAATTGAAAGGCCAAGCACAAGCTCTAGTGCTTTTCTCCCATTTTCAATCAACCTCACACTCAAAGCTCAATCTCTTTCAAACTCAACCAAAGGTATAGCATACCTACTGTTTTCTGTTCTGATCCCTGAGGGGGGCTGGCAGGGCCAAGGCTGGTAATCAATACCAGTTCTGGTCCTAAAGCTGGCGAGGTTTCAAAAACCGTCATGGCAAGAACCAGCGCGCGATGGAGCCACTCCCTCGCGCGACGATTTCGATCATCGCGCGACGGTTCCCGTGGGGATTGGTGTCTTGCTGTTTTTGTATTTATGTATATATAGATCACTCTGCAAGCATGTTAAAAACCAGTTTACTGCTTTCCTTAGTATAAACTGCTAGTTTGTAGTTAGTTCGTGTTTTTGTTGTTTCAGAGTACCCCTGGGATTATTCTGGACCTGTCCCAGAACCCAGAAAATGTGAACCAAGCACTGGTCTGGTTGCGCCAGGGCGCAACCATCCTGCGCCAGGGCGCACCATCGCGCGACAGACTCAGTCCATCGCGCGACAGTGCGCCAGGGCGCACCATCGCGCGCCAGGGCGCACCCTCGCGCGACAGTGTGACTCCATCGCGCGATGGTTTGCCTCTGACCAGTGAATGGCCTTGCACGGGTAACTTGGATTTAGACTGTTATTCTGTCCCCACACTGTTTATGGGGTGCTTTATTCATTTGTAGGGCTTTTAAGCCTTTAAACTGTATATTATGCTGCTATATAAACTGCGTGGTTTGTCCTGGGTGTGCACTGGTCCTTCCAGAGCCCAGAAGGTTTGAGAATAAGAGTTGTGGGTTTAAGCTCACCGGCGCGCGTGTGTCTTGGAGTTGTGCGCGCAAGAGTGAACAACATGCAGTGACTTGTTTAGTGCATGCTGGTTTCTTCCTGCGCACGTCACTCCAAAACAGGGGCCTCTCAGTTTGTTTAAACTCCCACAACAGTCTGTTCTCATCCTATACTAACTGCTCATCCATGCTATCTATCACATCTTGCAAACATGTTACAGTTTTAAATCCCGATAAACTGTTCCCCCGCCCTAATTGGCTAAAAATTGATTAATCAAACAGAATCGTAAACAAACAACATTTTCGCAAATGCCTAAGTAGAGACCGATCTCCGGATTGGGCGAGAGGGGTGCCATAAAACCCTCCCCTCTCGTAACCTGGCTCCCGAACCCAGATATGGTTATGACGGACTGGTTCCTTAACTTTTTCAAATCAAACAGCGCGGCAGGTGCTTCGAAATACGGTTCCTTGGGTGTCGGACCTTCAAACCCAAGTGGCGACTCTGTATTTTCGCGAGCGCTTGACGTCCAGCTTCAAAAGCGCTCCCGCGAACCGGCAGCATCTTCGGGCAAAATCCCATTTGCCCACAGTGGCGACTCTGCTGGGGATCGAATCAATATTGGTCTATACTTAGAAGTTAATACACTTGAGAACAATCCCACAAAAGCCTGTCAAAACGGTGAGCTTCGCGCTGCCGAAGAAAGGATTGGTGATTTAACAGGACCTCGTGTCCGGCCATCCAATCTGGGGCTTTTCCGATTGTTCTCTCGTGTAGTTTCCTCTAAGTATTGATCAATAAAGAGAGCCAAATTTGAAAAAGCATTTGCGAATTTGCGATTCTATTCTATTAATCAACTTTTAGCATTCTCATTTGCATCGATGTGGGATAAGCCTCGTTGGATCGTTTTGGCAAGCCGGCACGGTTTACCGGAGCCTGGGGACCCCGAATGACCAACAACCTTCGACGATGATGAGTCATTCTACCGTTCGACTGTTGCTCTGCGGTTACGCGGGCAGCGGGAGGTATATCTTTGGCTCTAGTCCGAGGAACCTGTTACAAGCCAAAACCAGCCTTTGCATATACAAAGCGCTAGAACTCTCCAAACTAGGACAGGTACCTACAGGGTAAGATTACTTGCATCTAACCCCCATATACTGTCTATGTGTTACTGCTTTCCCTATCGCATGTACTGTACATACATTATTTTGCATAGGAGCATGCTTAAAGTGGTTCTTTCTTTCGAGTTTGTCTTGCGCAGTCTAAGACGTTGTTGGGCCCGATGAGGAGTCGTTCATTCTGTCGAATGTTCGTTATCAATTGCAAAGTCCTTAGTTCAATGAGACTTTTAGAAATCAAAATTTACTACATCCTTGGCTCATGCCCGGTTAAGAATTCAACCAAAAATATGGAACAACAAAAGTAGTGATGCCATGTCACTGGCGCCACCCAGGTTGAAGTGCGAAGTCACTATACACCGCCGTGTTCAAGGTTAAGGTGCCATGTCATCACCACCATGTTGTTCCAAATTCAAGTTGAATCTTCAAATGGGACTAGTCGAAGATTTAGTCTATTTTGATATCTTTTAGGATCTGACGATCTACTCAAGGACACATGGCCGAAAAGAATTCTGAGGATTCTGGCAACGTCTGAAATTCGTGAGGCAAACTCGTCTCTATTTCTGTACATACATACTGTTTTGCGTAGAAGCATGTTTAGGGCGGCTTTTAGGTTGTCTCTCTTTCGAGTCTGTCTTATGCTTATTAGGACGCTGCTAGGCCCGATGAAGAGTCGTGCATCTCGATGGTGCACGTTGTCAATTTTCAAAGTCCTTAGATCAGCGAGACTTTGGGAAATCAAACCTTTTTAAGTCCTTGGCTCATGCCCGATTGAAGTTTCAACCGAAAATAAGGAACCACAAAGTATGGATGCCATGACACTGGCACTACCCAGGTTGAAGTGCGAAGTCACTATACACCGCCGTGTTCAAGGTTAAGGTGTCATGTCATCTATACCGAGTTGTTCCAAGTTCAAAGTTGAAACTTCGAAAATGAAATAGACAAAGGCTTAGTCTGTTTTGACATCTCTTAGTGTCAGTCGATCTATTCAAAGGATACACCCTCGAAAAGATTTCCGAGGATTTTGGCAGCGTCCGAACATCATGAGACAGACTCGTTTGTAGTTGTAGAGTCTAGGAGGACACCGACGGTGGCAACATGTGCATTGCATTCTATTTGCTGCAGGAACCTCACTGAGTTCTCGTTTACTTTGCTGTCCAAAGCTAAAGGCCATCTCACTGAAAGGAAGAGCCAAACCTACTTGGGTTAGTCTGCCGGGGCTGTTACACCTTCATTTCCAAGGTCATATCACCTGCCTCGTTCATCAAATCAGAAATGGCAATACAAATGGAGCTGGCTGAGCTCAGGAAAGCTATAGAGGAATTGGGTCACAAGATGGACAAACAGATGATTATGGTCCAGGGACTCGTTGGCCTCGTTACCTCTACAACCCCGCAGCCGGATATGGGGCAAGCCAGAGAACCTCCTCAAGCCTACCACTCTCCAACAGTCAAAATCAAACTATGCTCAGGAGACATGTTCAACGACCTGGTTGAATTCCATGAGGCTAGGACTCACTCGAAGGAGGATGTTGATTCCTTTGTCGAAACCATTGCCAAAGCGGAGGACATGCTTAGTGACGAATTCAGCCCCGAGGGCAAAAGAATGCATCCTGTTAATAAGGCAATGTGTTGCAACTGCACAGCAAACAAGGGTCCTACTTTGAACTCTCAATTCACTCGCCGGAACTCACCGAGGGTTTTCTCATATTTCGATGCACCTTTGGCCTCGGTCTATGAGAGGCTCCTCGATGCTGGTTCCATCAAGCCCCTCAATCCAACTTCATTGCCTAAGAATCCCTCCGCCAACTTCAAATATAACCTCTTTTGCACCTACCATCAAATGCCTGGCCATTCAACCAATGCCTGCTTCCGGCTTCGACATGCCATACAAGATCTTATCGATTGTGGCATCATCCCAACCCCATCTCCATCAAAAGCCGATACTATCTCTAGAACCTTACCTCAACCCAACTCTGGCTCACAACTTGGTCAGACATCCACTATCTCCACTCAAATCAACCCCACCTCTACTCAAATCGATCCGAGCTTTAAGCCAACTGTACCCATCCTGTCCGAGCCTGAGGACAGCCTGCTGGCCGCTGTTTGTGCAATTGAGACTTTCTCTGCCAACACCTGGATTGACAGTAATGAGGGGCTTACAAAGGAGAAGACTGACTGGCTGAGGTCCATTGATCAAAGGAGCACCGAGTAGGTTTGGTCGAAGAAGCTAAGGAAGCCGAAGTGCTGTTGCTTGGGCTTAACACCCGCTGGATCCTACCTCTTTTTGTGGAAGCTATGGGTAGCTTTTTAAATATTGCATTTTCAAACCGCGTCTAGTTTGCATTGGCATTTTGTCTGAGTTTGACACAGAGTCATTTGCGTTTGTCTAAGTCTAGCTCTGAGTCGGAGGTTGTGCCTCTTGGCCCTCCACGTCGTAGCTTTTGTTTCAAGTTTTGAGTCTGCTGTACTTGGCAACCCCGAGGGGCTTTCTTTATGCACTATCTTGCTTCTAAGTACTTTGCTGACTTTTGAATAAATTGTGTCAACCCTGACGACGAAGGGATAGATTTCGATGGGATCATCCCCAAGGAAATGTGTTCCCTCGCCGAAAGGGAAGACAAAAGGCATGCTCAGCCTATTAATTGAAATAATAGTTTTCAAATAAACTTGAAAGACAAGGACAACCTCCCAATGGTTCAAATTTGGTTCAAAGCTGTTCCCAGAGGAGCATTGTGTCCAGTCAGACAGGCTCGAAGAGTTCATCAATGTTTTGGCAGGGTCTCTCAAATGACATGCCTAACGTTGACCCTGAGATAAAGGAACATCAAATCCCCCCGCTACCAGATGCCAAGCCAAAAAGTAGAAGCTCAGAAGGTTCAGCACCTCATACCATCCTCAAATTTGCAGGAACAGCGTTCCGCCAAGCACAAATTGGAAAGTTCAAAAGTGGCCTCGAGCAAGGCATGTCAACTGAAGCACTTTGGACCTTATAGCCATTTCATCTGGGGGTGCAGCCATTTCTTTGACCTCAACGGCAATAAATTCAAATACCTTGGTCAGCATGGATCAATTCAAAAGCCTTTTCCCTGAGAGAAGCTTGTTGGGCTGAAAACCCCAAGGGTGGGCAGTTCCAAGCAAAAGTTAGAGCAGCCTGCTAGACCGAGAACCTATGAAGGAGGTCTAGGCAAAAGTAAAGGCGATGTTTGAAAGCTCGCTAGACCGAAAACCTGAATGGGCGGTTCTAGGCAAAAGTTAGAGCGTAAAAGGTGAGGTAAAATACTCGAGTGAACCTTGGCCTGAACTACGTTTTGACCTGATTCCCTAGCTTGGGATACGTAGGCAGTCTCTCCTTGAGACTCGGTCATAATCTATCAATTGGATCCATGGTTGACATTTGGTACACATCAAACGTCGAAGAGGATCGAAGATCAAGCTGCATGGGAGGCGTCTGACGGGGAAAACCTTTTGTCTTTCAGTTTTATTGCAAACTACTACTTCAATTTCAAAGCTGAGCATAAAGCCTTAAAAGAATTTAAGCATAAAAAACAGAACGAAATGCTGGCGAGGCCTAACGGCTCACAGTTTATTCTAAGTTCAGCGAAGTCTGGTGTGAGCAGTTGCAGTAGCTTTGCAGTCATGTTTGCTAGTCTGAGGTTCACGCGCACTTGTTCATAGTTATGTGCGTTGGTCTCAACCCTGCGTGCGCTTATTCAATTCGTACAGCAATCGATAGCAGTCAGCTACTGCCTTCGAGTCCTGTTCAAGGGGCTTCTTGCCAGGTTTGGTCATACCGTGTAGACCTAATGTGACTGCACGGGGGTGTTGGTTTCAGTCCGGGCCTATATGTGTCTTCATTTGCGTCTTATGTCCATCTTTGTGGCATTTTTCTAGATTTCAATCCATTGTCATGTCGAGATGCTATTCTCGGTTCTATTTGTTCGTGCAGGTCATTGTACAGCTATTTTGACCTTGCGCAAGTGTCAGTTTCACCTGTTTAAGAATGTTGTGAATTTTGGCTCGTTAATGCCCAAGATTTCATTATCTTCCATGTGTCTAAGGGTTCGCATTATTCCCTGGGGCTCTTTCTCCCTTTTCGTTCGAGCTAGGCACGTCTGTACATATATGTGTGTCTGTGTCGACTCAGGCCGCTTGTCAATGCAAATTAGATATTAGTGCATAGTTTATATGTTAATAAACTGAAAAATGCAATTTTTATATTGCTATCCTATCTTCTATAATCCATAAGCTGTGGACTCTCTTGAGACGGCAAGGGCACATCCGCCTAAGGCCAAGCAAAGCATATCTCTGGGGCTTATCCACCCAAGCATCGAAGAAGGGGCATGCAGGCCCAATGCCACACCGCTTCTAAATGTCAACTGGGCACGCCGGCCCGCTCAAGCGTCTCTCTATCTGGATGCGCATCTCAGAAGCAAAAGACAGTAAAGTACTGGGGCTCAGTGGTAGTCCTTAGGCATCGTTGTCCTTCTAGGAGCCGCCCTTAGCTTGTGTCTGCATTTTCAATTTGTGCATACATATCATTGCATATTGTATATCAAATGTTTAAAGCAGGAAAATTCTATGCCGGAATCACTTTTTGGGATAGTGCAAGTATGGGGGAATGCCACATGCCACTTTCCTTATCTCATTTGCCATGACAACCGTCAAGCACACAACCTCTCTGTCCTACTCTGTTGGCACTTAGAATGCACTTTGGGGGATCAAAAATCAACTCAATCCACATCGGCATATTCATCCTGAAGCATGATCTGCCCGTCTCAAATCAACGACAGCCGGTCCTGTCAATTTCTCAACGGCTCGATCATTCTGCACACTGATCTGCCCATCTCAAATCAACGACAGCCGGTCCTGTCCATTTCTTAACGGCTCGATCATTCTGCACACTGATCTGCCCATCTCAAATCAACGACAGCCGGTTTTGTCTGTTTTTCAACGGCTCGATCATTCTGCACACTGATCTGCCCATCTCAAATCAACGACAGCCGGTCCTGTCCACTTCTCAACGGCTCGGTCATTTATACTGATGATCCTCCCATCCAGACTTCAATGGCTCGATCATTTATACTGATGATTGTCCCATCCTATTTGCAACGGCTCGGTCATTTATACTGATGATCCTCCCATCCAGACTTCAATGGCTCGATCATTTATACTGATGATTGTCCCATCCTATTTGCAACGGCTCGGTCATTTATACTGATGATCCTCCCATCCAGACTTCAATGGCTCAATCATTTATACTGATGATTGTCCCATCCTATTTGCAACGGCTCGGTCATTTATACTGATGATCCTCCCATCCAGACTTCAACGGCTCGATCATTTATACTGATGATTGTCCCATCCTGTCTGCAACGGCTGGGTCATTTATACTGATGATCCTCCCATCCTGACTTCAACGGCTCGATCATTTATACTGATGATTGTCCCATCCTGTCTGCAACGGCTGGGTCATTTATACTGATGATCCTCCCATCCTGACTTCAACGGCTCGATCATTTATACTGATGATTGTCCCATCCTGTCTGCAACGGCTGGGTCATTTATACTGATGATCCTCCCCTCCAGACTTCAACGGCTCGATCATTTATACTGATGATCCTCCCATCCAGACTTCAACGGCTCGATCATTTATACTGATGATTGTCCCATCCTGTCTTCAACGGTTCGGTCATTTATACTGATGATCCTCCCCTCCAAGACTTCAACGGCTCGATCATTTATACTGATGATTGTCCCATCCTATTTGCAACGGCTCGGTCATTTATACTGATGATCCTCCCGTCCAGACTTCAACGGCTCGATCATTTATACTGATGATCCTCCCATCCTGTCAAATTCCTCAGCGGTTTGATCACTCAGCTCATTGATCTCTCCGTCCGCACCCACGACAGCCGGTCCTGTCAAATCCATCAACGGTATCTAGCCATATCGTCCATACAATCCACAACGACGATCAGATTATCGTCCGATGGCTTGTTCAATGGTCCACCCATCCGCAACTAGTTGTTCCCCAGGAGAGTCCGCATCGGCCTGCCCCAAACAACTACCTCTACTTCAGTCTAGCTTCATGCGCATCTTCCAGCAGGCTTATTGCTCTGTCTCGGATGGTCTTTGATAAGGAGATTGGCTCTGATTCCCAACAGATGGAATTCAACCTACCTGACACGACCTACCCGTGTTTGTTGGAATTCTTTGTGCCGAGGATAGCTTGATCCCCAGCAACGACGGCCTGTCCCGTCCACATCTGCAGCGACAGCCTGTCCTGTCCAAATTTGATCAACAAGCGGCGATTCGCTCGTCCACTTCTACTTCCATCCCCGGCAATGGACAGCCAGTCCATTCCACCGATCAGGTTCTTTAAGTTTACTTGTCTACTTTGGTAGTATGCTTTGCTCTGGATTGCCTTGAGGGGTGTCTAGAATTCTTTGACGTTACTTGTACCAAGTCGATGGTGCTTCAAGTGCCGTCAAAGAGGGGCTACTGTAGACACCCCAATCTGGGCTTCCAGATTAGTTTACTTACGGGTTTTGATTCCCCGATGATGAAATGGATCAAGAACACCCCGGGAATGATAGCGTGTTTGAGCTTTGAGTGTTTGCAAAACCCTTGAACCTAACCTAGCCTAAGCCACTTCAAAAACCAAAAACCTTGCTGGTCCGCGCCAGGGAGCAACTATCCCGCGCCCGGGCGCACCATCGCGCGAGGGTTTCACTCCATCGCGCGACAGTGCGCCAGGGCGCACCATCGCGCGACAGTCTCACTCCGTCGCGCGACGGTCCAACCTACCACCGACCTTACTGATGGAGGACAGTTGGCCACCCATACAACTCTCAGCAGGCCTCGTGGACTGGCTGAAGGCCTCTGTTTCCAACCAGATTTGCCCCCTCTCCCTATATATACCCCCTTTGCTCATCCATTTAAAGGGTCCCAAAAAAATTGAAAGGCCAAGCACAAGCTCTAGTGCTTTTCTCCCATTTTCAATCAACCTCACACTCAAAGCTCAATCTCTTTCAAACTCAACCAAAGGTATAGCATACCTACTGTTTTCTGTTCTGATCCCTGAGGGGGGCTGGCAGGGCCAAGGCTGGTAGTCAATACCAGTTCTGGTCCTAAAGCTGGCGAGGTTTCAAAAACCGTCATGGCAAGAACCAGCGCGCGATGGAGCCACTCCCTCGCGCGACGATTTCGATCATCGCGCGACGGTTCCCGTGGGGATTGGTGTCTTGCTGTTTTTGTATTTATGTATATATAGATCACTCTGCAAGCATGTTAAAAACCAGTTTACTGCTTTCCTTAGTATAAACTGCTAGTTTGTAGTTAGTTCGTGTTTTTGTTGTTTCAGAGTACCCCTGGGATTATTCTGGACCTGTCCCAGAACCCAGAAAATGTGAACCAAGCACTGGTCTGGTTGCGCCAGGGCGCAACCATCCTGCGCCAGGGCGCACCATCGCGCGACAGACTCAGTCCATCGCGCGACAGTGCGCCAGGGCGCACCATCGCGCGCCAGGGCGCACCCTCGCGCGACAGTGTGACTCCATCGCGCGATGGTTTGCCTCTGACCAGTGAATGGCCTTGCACGGGTAACTTGGATTTAGACTGTTATTCTGTCCCCACACTGTTTATGGGGTGCTTTATTCATTTGTAGGGCTTTTAAGCCTTTAAATTGTATATTATGCTGCTATATAAACTGCGTGGTTTGTCCTGGGTGTGCACTGGTCCTTCCAGAGCCCAGAAGGTTTGAGAATAAGAGTTGTGGGTTTAAGCTCACCGGCGCGCGTGTGTCTTGGAGTTGTGCGCGCAAGAGTGAACAACATGCAGTGACTTGTTTAGTGCATGCTGGTTTCTTCCTACGCACGTCACTCCAAAACAGGGGCCTCTCAGTTTGTTTAAACTCCCACAACAGTCTGTTCTCATCCTATACTAACTGCTCATCCATGCTATCTATCACATCTTGCAAACATGTTACAGTTTTAAATCCCGATAAACTGTTCCCCCGCCCTAATTGGCTAAAAATTGATTAATCAAACAGAATCGTAAACAAACAACATTTTCGCAAATGCGTAAGTAGAGACCGATCTCCGGATTGGGCGAGAGGGGTGCCATAAAACCCTTCCCCTCTCGTAACCTGGCTCCCGAACCCAGATATGGTTATGACGGACTGGTTCCTTAACTTTTTCAAATCAAACAGCGCGGCAGGTGCTTCGAAATACGGTTCCTTGGGTGTCGGACCTTCAAACCCAAGTGGCGACTCTGTATTTTCGCGAGCGCTTGACGTCCAGCTTCAAAAGCGCTCCCGCGAACCGGCAGCATCTTCGGGCAAAATCCCATTTGCCCACAGGATAATAGTTTCCCTAGCTTTTATTATCCAAGGGACAAAGAATAAAACCAAAATAATCAAACCAATTCCAATCCTAGGGTTAAAAAGGTTCACAAGGTTAAATGATGGGCAAAAGGGTCCATTTAGGGTTAGGGAAAAGTAACTAAGTAATTTCCTAGTTCGGTTTCTCCAACAAGCCGGTTAGAAGCTAACTAGGCTTGCTAAGTGGGGCTTAATGCCAAGAAACGAATTTAGAAGGGCTAAAACATAATTATGACAAACTATAGGAATTTAAATTAATAACTCGAATAATAAACAAATTTTTATTTATTGAAATTCAGAGTTATTACAAAATGTGTGTGCATATTTATCTATATTATTTATACTGGTAACCATCCCACAATTTATGGGATTTGGTTGCCCATCTCTCACCAATCTCTCCCTCTATCTTTATCTTTTCACTTATCCACTTCCTTTCAAACTCTTCCTAAACTATATCTCTCACTAATCTCAATAACATCCCACTCTCCCACTTTCCTCCATTACTCCTTCTATATTACTCCACATCTACCACAATATAAATCCACCCCATTTCTTTTCCCCATTCTCTGCAGGCAAAAGAGAGAGAGAAGTGCTAGGCTAATTAAGAAGAAGAAGGGAGGAGGCAAAGCAGGAGAAAGAAGAAAAGAAAAAGAAACAGAGATCACGTCATTTCGTTTTTCTTCATCCATACCACGAACCCGTCTTCTTGTCCATTTTTGTCCTTGGTAATGACCTTCTAAGACCAAGTTCTTCGCAAATGTTATAGAGGGTGTCGAGAGCTTCAATTTCGACACAAGAATCACCCGAAACGGTCAAGGATTTATAGAGTCCCGTCCAAACTTTATTAAAAATCTTGGAATCCCAATTCCAGGCAGCTTACTGTCCCTCCACAAATCACCATTTTTCTCCTAGTAAAAGTGGTTACCGGGCTCAGACTCCTTCACAAAAGTTGTAGAACATTTCGAGATCTTCGCATTAGACACAAGGATCAGCAAAAACGGACAAGGTTTGACTGGGTTATTTCACTCCGAAGATGCTGCTGGAATACTGAAATTTCGCCGCTAGACGAAAACCTACCAGATTCCACCGAATCATTTTGTCCGAATTAAAGATAGTATAATCGTTTCCCTACTTTCTCCTTAGTATAAAATAATTCCTATATGTAGATTTAAGCTATTAATAATGGGAGAACTCGAACTTATGCATCAAAAATCATGGAAATTGAGAATACTCTATTTTCTGGAAATAAGAAATCCACCACTGTGCGTACACGTTTTGATTTTAAGTATAATGTTCTTAAATTGCAGTTTGCCCCCGGTGTTTACTATAGTTCTCAGATCTGATCCTAAACTTTGTGGTTGACTTATTACATTTGTTGCTTAGTAGGATATATAGATGCATGACTATTGTATTCTCGATTGATATGTATGATATGAAATAGTATTCTCGATTGATATGTATGATATGAAATATTTGTGAATAAGTCAATCACAATCAAACCTTATCATAGGAAAGGAAAATACAGAACAAGATTAATAGTAATAGTAAGCTTAAACGAACATTAACCTAGAATTTATTCTAAGTGATAACTTTGGAAAGAAAACTGAGAGAGGTTGCAAACTTATTTTGATAACAGATTTTTAAAATCTAAACTTAGAAATTAGAGAAAATGCTAGAGTAGTCTAAGTACTAAACTTAATATGTAAAAGTCAGTAGCTATAAAAAAAAATGCATAAGTGTACATAATTAAAGAAAAAGCTTTCTCTAGAAAACATTATTTGTGAAGTATTAAGTTTCAGGAATGGAATTAATAAAAGGATTACTAGTGTACAGTAGATTAGTATTTTTAGTGAAATAAATAAAAACAAATATGTTCCAGCATAACTATAAGGTAAGATAATTTATTATGTAAGCTTGTTCTATTTTTAGTAGTAAAGAATATACTTACTGGAAAATTGGAACAAAGAACAAAGATGTTTATTAAAAAAATATCAGTAACCCGAAAGGCATCGGCCCGGCCAATCCAATCCTTTACGTGTTTAATTATTTGCACATATGAATTGTTATATTGCTATCTCATTGAAATGTATCGTGTTTGAGTTAATGTTGATTATATCATGTTGTTCGTGCTAGAATGCACTTGGATTCATGGGATGGTTTCGAGCAGTGAACACATAGACGTGGTTAAATAAGGATAAAATGGTAAAGTTGATTGAGGATGTTGGGTGTCGGTAAAGGACCCTGGTATGGTAAAGTACCTTTAGTTGAGTTGGGGAACGACAAAGAACCCCGAGTACGGTAAAGTACTCGGAGTGTGTGGAGGATGGCAAAGGACTCCGCGCACAGTATTTGGGATACGGTAAAGGATCCTAAATACGGTACAGTATCCAGTGTGTGTGGAGAGGACGGTAAAGGACTTCGGGTACAGTATTTGGAATACGGTAAAGGATCCTAAAAACAGTACAGTACCCAGTGTGAGTGTGGAGGACGGTAAAGGACTCCGAGTGCAGTATTTTGAGAAATGGTAAAAGATCCCTGAATACGGTGCAGTACCCAGTGTGTAGATTACAGGTATGGTAAGGTACCCAGTGTGTAGAGTTGGGAGACGGTAAGGGATCCTGACAATGAGATAGTGCGACCCCTAATGCTGAGTTGTCATGATGAGTTGTTCCTTTATTATGGTTGTAGGCGAATCCTGACTGAGTACATAATTTAGTAGTATTCGCTTAGAACCCTGGTGCAGGAAAAATAAAGGGAGTTATTCTATGGGACGGTCAAAGTTGGTGGATGTGGGAGGAAATGACCTTGTGGAGAGGATCCTTAGATTTCATGTAAGTCGATGGATAGTAAGGAAATTACGATGTGCTGTTAATCTGTTCCTTCTGTGTATTATGAATTATTATATTGTTGATCTGCTAATTGTAAGATAAGTGGGTTAGTAGGGTTGAGATTATCTACTGAGTTTCAAAACTCATTATAGTGCCGTTGGGCTGGCGTTTTATGCCAAGAAATCAAGAGACCGAAGAGCAGTATCCGCTACAAGACGATCCGTACCAGGGTGAAGACCTCCCAGCTGAGGAAGGGGAGTTTGTTGAGCCTTGGAGGCCATACCCTTAGAAGCTCTGTTAATTTGACGTACTTTTATCTAAATTTTCGTATCACATTTGTTAAACTCTATTTCATTTTGTTGGTTTGTAAGACAATTAAGTAGGTTTGAATTTGATATTTGAGGTTTCCGCTGCTAAACTCTGTTTATTAAAATTTAATTTCTTATATATCAGTTTTATGAATTATTAAATCAGTTGAGAAGGATTTAATTAACGTGTTCGAAAATCGGGGCATTACATTTTTAACTAACTAGCAATCATATTAAAATACGTACGGGTTTCTACTTAATTTCAACGCTGCAGGTCTCGAGCAATTATTAACCCCATATGCTTTACAGTACGGAGGATGGGCTTCTGCATTCCTTCTTGTAGGCCTAGGCTTAGGATGTGCATATAGTTCTCATTTACTGGGAATATGCTTGAAGAGGAATCCGAAATTGATGGACTATAGCGACATCGGGCAACTTGCATTTGGAGCAAAGGGAAGAGTTTTAGCTATGTCTTTCATCTACATGGAAATCTTCATGGCTCTTGTGTCCTATACTCTCACTCTATGACAACTTAACTATAGCGTTTTTGGGAATCGGGCTACACCTCAATCTCAAGCAGTAGCAGCCTTTAGCCACTAGTCTCCTATCAACATCTCAGCTCCTAACTGTGATTGCCATTTTTGTGGCGCTTCCGAGCTTGTGGCTCAAAGATCTCTCCTTGATATCATTCCTTTCAACTGGCGATAATTTCATGTCACTTATCATTTTAGCAACCGTGGCATGCGCCACCATTTTTGGAGGGGTGAGAGCTAACCACAGAATACCAATTCTCCAACTGCAAAACATTTCGGCAATATCTGGATTTTACATATTCAGTTTTGCAGGTCATATTGTTTTTCCTGATATATATATAGGGGAATGGAAGATCCTTCAAACTTTACCAAGGTAGGCCGGCAATGTGTGTTTTTTTTTTTTTAATACCTAATTTAAACACTTAAAAGTACGTACATAAATACACACACATACATAAATATTGCCCAACTTTCTGTAAATTCTGTCTAGTTCACAGTCCATCAGGTATTATATTAGTATTGTTTAATAATAGAAGCAATTTTAATTAGGTATTCAAGTTATCTATATCTCAAAGAGATCAGGACTAGTACTGGTGCTTTTAGTGTGGTACAATTATTAACAGATCATGTTAGTTTCTTTTAGAAAAGCACAATGCCGCTCGCAATAGTCCATATGTAACCTTTTGTCTCGTCTTCAAATAATAGAACGGTCTTGCTAACCTTTGCCCATTAGGTAGAGAATAATATGCCAATAATTTTAAACAAGTGCGTATATCAATGCATATTTTATAGGTATTAATACAATATTTTCACAAATATCAATATATCTTTTTTGGATATCAATACATATTTTATCTATTATCCAAAACCCGTTGGACAGAGGTTAGAATAATCCATAATTAATAGAAATACTCCTCAACAATTGAATTTTGCTACACATATTTAAAATTAAGAGCTATTCGACGGGGCCTATGCTTTAATTAAAGTGGCTGGATTCAATTCAGACAAATCATTGCGTGCGTGTACGATTTAACAATTATTTTTGTCTGGTTTGAGTAAAATTATTATTCTATTGCTAGCTAGCTTATCTATAATTTATGCAATTCCAAAAATACAAAATTTTTATTAGTGGTTTTAAGTTATTTCGCAAGTATCTATAGTAAGCTTCACGCTAGTGACAGTGCTATATACAACCTTAGCATTCATGGGTGCCAAAATGTTTGGGCGTGAAGTAAATTCTCAAATCACTCTCAGCATGCCGCGAAACCTTATATTTACGAAGATTGCACTATGGGCAATTATTGTCATACCTATGACCAAATATGCACTAGAATTTGCGCCATTTGCGATTCAGCTTGAGCGTAACCTTCCTTTTTCAATGAATACGAGGATGAAGAGGATGGTATGAGGTGGCATAGGATCATTATTGCTACTCGCAATCCTAGCACTAGCTCTTTCTATGCCATATTTTGAGTTCATTTTCAGCCTCACTATCTCCCTTGTCAGTATTGGAATTTGCATCATTTTTCCCTATGCTTACCACACTAAGATTTTTTGGTCTGAAATCTCAAAACCGTTGTTGATTCTGAATGTGATCCTGATTTTGGTAGGCTGCCTTCTTGGGTTATCAGGAACCATTTTGTCGTCACACCTACTTGTGAGGAACTTACATACAAGAACACTGTGAATGGACCAGCCATTGGAGATTTGCAACTTTTCCTACTTTTGTATTATCTTCTATTATGGATGATACATATGAGAAAGTGTTTTAGTTTAACGTGGTGTATATGTGAAATAAACTCTACAACATGATAATGTAAAACTGCATGATTAATTAGCAGTTGGCTTAATAACTAATATGCAGTAACCAATCATATAGTGTCATGTTCAAAAGTTGTGCAAATTATGACATACATTAATTGTTGTGTTACTTGACATGTGTATGTGTATTCGTGCACCCATTAGTATGAATATTGTAGCACTAATTAGTTCTATTTCCAATTGCATTTACTTTCTCACTTACCCCGTTTAGAAAGACTATACACGCTCAATGAAATCACACACCTTCTTGGACGAAAATAATCACACTAATTTTACGTTATGCATATGCATGTGAAATAAATCAAAAATATTTTCTCAATGAATACAATATCTACTGAATGATGTAGACACCTTAATTTAACTTGACAAATATTTTAAAGTCCCACAATTGGCGAACCCTAATGATGAGTAGGTTTTCTAAAAGTCTCAATGATGAGTAGATTTCCTAAAAGTCTCACAATGGGCGAATCCCAATGATGAGTAGGTTTCCTATTGCTTTGGTTGACTTTACGCGCAAACCGATGAACTTTGTGAGCCTTTGTAAACACTTAGAGATCCCAAGTCAGTGTTAGAAAGCCCAGAATGCCAAAAACCCAACCTGTTAGTACAATCAATGTGCACACCGCCACTTTAGCCTTTCCCCCGAGGAATTTTTCAGTCCAAACTCCCAGTGAGATCCATCTCTCGTCCGCGAGAACAATACTCTGGTAGTCACATTGATTAACCAGTTGCCACTTCGATTTACACGAGATTCTAGAAGCCCAAGCAGGAGTTCGATCTCAATCAGAACTCCTTCCACCAATCGGGGTAGCATTAGGGGTGGCAATGGGGACGGTCGGGGATGAGGGTACTACCTCCACCCCCTACCCCATCTCCATCTCCATCCCCGACCTGATCCCCAATGGGGATTTGTTTTTTTCCTCCATCCCCCCCCCCCCCCCCCAAACGGGGAACGGGGATCCAAAACGGGGATTCGGAATTCGGGCACCTGTATTCTACAATTTCAGCACGTAACAGCATATACTAGCATGTTAAAGCCGAAAGGACTTGGATTGTTTTGTATTTTTTTTCCAGGGAAAAGGGCTGAGGAAATAGTACTAGTAACGGTTGTCAGTTGACCAGGAAGTTAGGAGCCAACAAAGCTCCACAAATAGAATTTGAAAAACCAACAAAATAAAATAATTAAAGTAAGGTATCAGGAACGGCCATATTTATCACTGAAAAGTTTCAGTAAAATTCTGCAACACACATTGGCATGCACCTGTATTTGCGGCACATAATAGCACCTCCATTTCCTACACCTATATTTCACAATTTCAGCATATACTACCAATTTTCAGCACATAACAACACTTGTTATTCACTGTTTTAGCAAGTACTATCAATTTTCAGCACATAATAACTAATTCCAGCACAAAAGTTAATCTACAATAGTGTTTTTCCAGCACTAAGTTAATTCCAGCACTAATGTCATAGTTCCATAGTTCTAAATAGCTCATTACCGGAGCAAACATTAAGCAAATAAAGAAACATTGCAAAATTCCATAGTTCTAAACAAAAAACAATCATGGACCAAAGTAGTGCAACCAAAACAGTCATGGACCAAAAAACAGTCATGGACAAAAAACACATCATCCAAAGCATCCCTGATCCTTCCCAATTCCAAGGACCAAAGTAGTGCAACCTGTAAAATAGAAATGTATCATCACTTTCTATTCTCTAATAAATATCTTCAATTGAGAGGATTATAAATTAAAAGAACTCTTACTCGATCAATCATCAACAAATGTTACACTGGAAATACAATCATCAACGTCCATATCCTGATCATTGATAGTTGGAACCTCTACTTTGAAGAAAAATTAGACATAATTAAACCCAATAATTGTTATATACCATATTAGCAAAGACAAAAATATGTGTGAAAATAAGAGATTAATTAAAAAATTACCTCCATCCTTGAAGGCCTTCAGCCAACTTTGAGTACACATCAATGCTTCCAAAGTCTTAGGGTGAAGTCTATTTCTATTTGAAGACACCACTCTACCACTAGTGCTAAAAGCGGACTCTGATGCAACAGTGGACACCGGGACAGCCAACACATCCCTAGCTATAGCTTGCAAAGTAGGGTACTTTAAGCCATTAGATTTCCACCATGCCAATATATCAAAGTCCTCACCCTCACACCTCGGTAACTCTTCCTCCTCCAAATAATATTCCAATTCAGACTTCACATGTATAGTTTTAGCTTTCTTCAAGTTGTCTCTATAGGAATCATATTGAGATAGGCGACTTATACACTTGAAAGTGGTAGTGGGAGGCTTGCTTGATGAGAGGCTTGAAGTTGAAGTTGTCGATTCACCATGATTCTTGTTGGCTTTTCCTTGGTACAATGTAAGCAAGTCATAACAACGTGCCCGAATGTCCTCCGCCATCTCTGTACCAAGCACCTCCCCATATATTTGTTTATAGTAGAAACCAATCAAGGACATCTTGAACCTTGGGTCCAACACCACAACAACTCCCAAAAATCCATGTGTATCCTAATACTTGTCATATTTCTCAATCATGTTGTTGGCCATTTCTTCCACATGATCAATCACACAAATAGCCCACTCAGACAATGTAACTTTAATATCACACACATCTGAAAAAAAATAGATTGGAAGTAGGATAACTAGTTCCACTAAACAACAAAGTGACCTTGCAGAATATTTCCAACCTCTCACATATATCTTAAGCCAACTTCCAATCATCATCATTTGAGCAACATTTATATTGGGAATCCTTGAGTTTTAATCGACCAAAAACGCTCTTATATTCTATGGCATTTTGAAGCATAAAAAAGGTGGAGTTCCACCTTGAAGGACAATAAAGAGACAACTTTCTATCATATGTAATTCCCAATTGACGCGTTGCATCTTCAAATTTCTCCTCTCTCTTTGGACTTACTGTCCAATATGCAACACTATCTCTAACCTTTTCAATCGACGATTTAATAACATCTAAACCATCCGTCAAAATCAAGTTAAGAATATGGGCAGCGCATCGTACATGGAAGAAACCCTTAAACCAAATATGATCACCTCCAAATTTGTCCAACAAAATATTAACCATTGCATTATTGGTAGTACAATTGTCTACTATCAAAGTAGACAATTTCCTATCAATATCCCACTCCAAAATTGTCTCCATCAACATCTCACACAATGCTTCCGCTGTGTGCAGACATGGGACATAAACAAACCTACATAAAACACTTGTTACACTCAGTGAACAATAATAAGGCTAAAAACTAGCATATAATTGAAACATTAACATTAAGAATTAAAAATTCACCTTAGAATGTGGCTATGTAATTTCCAAGAATCGTCAATGAAATGTGTCGTGATCACCATAAACCCTCTTTTTTTATTGCTAGATGTCCACATATCGGTAGTCAAGGAAATTTTACCTATATTCATTTCCATAAGCCTCATTGTCCTCCCCCTTTCAACATCATATATCTTTTAAAATATCACTCTTCATTGTATTTCAAGAACCAACTTTAAAGGCCGGTTGAAGAGCATGGCAAAATTTCCTAAACCAAACATGTGCCACCATGCATAGAGGGTATTCATGCATTATGATCGTATAAGCTAGTTGTTTCCTAGCAAATTCTGGGTCGAAGCTATAAGTTTGAAGGTTGACTTTTTTTTCCCTCCCCCATCATAAGACTAGGTGTTAATGTAGAGACACAAAAATTTCGTATTTAATTTTAATAATGTAGTAAAAGAAAACAAAAGAAAAGGAACAGGGGTGGAAATGTCGTATATGTGGATATGGGGGTTAAATGTGAAAGAAGTTGAAAGTCATGGGTGTTTTTGTGAATAGTGCATGTGTGCAACGTTTATATCACCAGGAGAACTTTTCCTTTTTTTCATTTTTTGTTACTTTTTGTTCCTTCTCTCTCTCGGCTCTCTCGATCTCTCTCACCCTCTCACCCAATCACTCAAAACCCATACAATACACCTTCCAATCTTCTATCATTGCACGTATTGGAGCTCGAATCGCGTTCGTAGGGGCTCGGTGGTTCGTATTCGGCTTGGTTCGGAGTTTGAAGTTCTAGGGCTTGGATGATCTTTTGATTTTGGCCTTAACCCTCGAGGTAGGGATTTCTCTTACTCTTTATATGTCTTGAGTTGATTTTGTACATAAATCGTGCTATGGATTGTTGTCTTGAGTTGGGTTTTGTTTGAGAAGCACCTGATAAAAATCTGCTCGAAAGCCTTTGTTATCGATAACATTTCCATTGTTATCGATAACACTATGTTCTAAAGTCCAGAAAATCAATCGTTATCGATAACGTCGCATCGTTATCCCTAACGTTTGTCATTGTTATCCCTAACGTCGCATCGTTATCCCTAACGTTTGTCATTGTTATCCCTAACGTCGCAACGTCGCATCGTTATCCCTAACGTTTGTCATTGTTATCCCTAACGTCGCATCGTTATCCCTAACGTTTGTCATTGTTATCCCTAACGTCGCATCGTTATCCCTAACGTTTGCCATTGTTATCGATACCCTCGCGTCTGGAACGATATTGACCCACTGTTATCGATACCTTTCTTCATGGTATCGATAACATCTTGGTTTTTTACCTGGTCTCAACCCTTTGTTATCGATACCATTCTTCAAGGGTATCGATAACCCCTAGTATTTGGACAGTTTTGCTTCATCTTTTCCTCGTTCAATTGTGGTGGCATTCACTTATTTCAGACACCCCTTTTCGCTACTCTAAATCACTTCCAAGCATTGTTGTTCGCACTTCGATGATTCCTTGGTTATCCTTATTCATTGACTCGCGTTGCATTGAATACCAAGGTTGTATGACATAAATTGTTGTTCTAACATTTTATTGGAGTGCTCGTTTAACTATTAATGAATACATGAGATAATAAGATTGGTGGGGAGAACTCGTTAAAACTAAATACGCATGGTGATAAGTTGGTCGTTAGATGGGAGCATGGACGAATCATAAGCGGACGCGAGAATTTAATACTTGATGCCATGCAGTATGAGGAATGAGTCAGGATAATTAGTTTGGAAATAGATTGGAAATGTGAATTGGTATGTGGACCGTGTACTTAATATCAATCTCTCTTTATCTACAATAGTGCAATCAGAGCATGAGAACACATATGACGAAAGGTAATACAAAAGAGTTGTAATTGGCATACGAGGTCTTGATACCCGGAACTTGAATCGGATGTACGGGGTCATGAGCACCCGGAATGTAGGACGGATGTACGGGGTCATGAGTACCCGGAAGGTAAAATGGATGTACGGGGTCACGAGTACCCGGAAATGCATTGTGGGTATATGGGGCCCTAAGACCCGGAAAATTTCTTAAACTTACTATTCGGTTTGTTAATGGAGGAAGAGATACATGGACTCATATTGGAGATCAATGGGAGATGTACGGGGCCCTTAAGACCTGGAAAGAAAGTTGGTAACCGTAGAAGTGTACTAGACGGATCTGAATAATAAGGACACGTAAAAGATGGCTAATAGACCGATAAATGGCAAGTGAAGTGTCCTTTAAATCCTGAAATCCTTTCATGGAGTTGCGTTAGTTGCACCCTATTTCATTGTATCCGATATTATTCTTTCATGTTCAAATCGTCTCACTTGCATATAAAGTTTGTAGAGATTTTCCTACTGGGCGCGTGTTTGCTCAACCCTTCATTTTTCAGGTGTACATTCGGAGCTGTAGCATGGAGTGCTGTGCATGCATTGATTGGAAATCTTTTGAAAGCTAACATGAGAACATGGCATTATCACTCTTTTAGATTTCTTTAAAGGATGTAATTGTAATTTCACTTCGACTACTTAACAATTGGGTATTTGTAAATTATTTAATTTTCTCCTTCAATCTTTGTAATTTCAAGTTATTGGGCCGATGTGCCTTGGGTAAAACTTCTTTGGGGTATGATGTATGTTATTGTGAGGATTTTACTTATGAAAAGTTATTCATATTTATGTAGAAAATCGAGGGCGTGACAGTTAAAATCTTTTGTTTTCTATCAAGCATTTTTTTTCAGCGACAAGAGTCTCTATGACCTTTCAAATGTGTTATCCCACTCTCAGGCAACGCAAACAACTTCTTTTTACAATACAAGCACCTAGCTATTGGCTCACCCCTTAACTTAAGTTTTATCTTCTGAAAATGCGACCATACATCACTCCTTACAGAACTTGTGTCCACAATTTCATCACCTTCAGAAGTGTACTTCTTGGTTACATCATCACATATAGGGGGATTTGAGTTCATTTGTGATCATGATATTTCATTCGATTCATCTTGGGTTGACACTTTAGTTGACACAGAGCAATCATCCTGAGTCGGCAAACTGCTTGTTCAAAAAAAAAATAATAATAACATTCTATAAGAGCCATAAAAAAAAAAATCACAAGCCATATGAATATACATAGCACATTAATATACAAGCCATATGAATATACATAGCACATTAGAGAGACAGAGAGATTACCTTGCCGAGCGTGGGAATCTTGCGCTAGGGGATCTCATATCCATTTTTCACGAACGCAAAACAAACTGAAAATAATGTTATCCAAGTTACTGCCAATACTCGTATTTAAATCAAACTCAAGATCATATCTCATTAAACCATTCCAGCTATATGAATATACATAGCACATTAAACCATTCCAGTTATAAAAACAACAGACAAAAATAAGAAACCTACAAAACAAAGAGACAGTCGAGACTAGACGAATAAAGCACAAAACGATCAAGTTAGAAGTCAAACCAAGTCCAGATGCACAAACAACACACGATTCCTGAACAGCAAGAACATAAAAACTCACCATAGGCAAAACGGAATTCAAAATTTAGGTCAACAACTAATATGAGTGGCAAATACGATCTTTCTTTGCTGAAGAATAAAAGGTCTTACCTTTGAAACCCTAGAAACAGTGAAAGTTGTTAAAACGAACCCCGTCTTCCAGAGCTCTCAAATAACAAATTTTTAGGGCTCCCCAGCGCTGGAATTGCCTAGAAATCAGGGATCTTTGATGTTAAGGGATTTGGTTGCACGAAATTAATAAGGCTTTTACAGAAGGAATAAAAACTAGGATTTGGATCGGGATTTGGTTTTTGTGAAGATGAAGAAGTGATGAGAGAGAGAGAGAGAGAGAGAGGAGAGGAGAGGAAAAGAGGAGACACATAAATTTACCTCATCGTCGTCGTTGTTGAAGAGACTTGAGAGACAGAGGAGTTGTCGTTGAGGAAAGAGGAGAGACAGAGGAGGAGGAGTCATTGACTCGTTGTGACTTGTGAGGTCTCAGGAGTCAGGAGAGGAGAAAACTGAAGATAAGAGAAGAGTGGACCGAATGGTGCGGCGGAAATAAATAGAAAAGAATGAGAATCCTAAAAAAACATACTACTGAAGGGGTATATATAATATAGTATATATTTATTTATTTTTATATATAAATATATATATATTTCGGGGATGGGGCGCGGCGGGTTGTAACGCCCCGATTTCCGGACACGTTAATTAAATCATTTCTAATTGATTTAATAATCCATAAAACTGATTTAAGAAATAAAATGTTATTAAACAGAGTTTAGCAGCGAAAATCTCAAATACCAAATTCAAAAATACTTACTGTCTTACAACCCAATAAAAACAAAGTTTGACAAATGTGATAACACTTTTGGAAATTCAAATAGCAATACTTTAAATTAACTGAGCTTCTAAGGGTAAGGCATACAAGGCTCGACAAACTCCCTTTCCTCAGCTGGGAGTTCCTCACCCTGATATTGATCATCCTGAAGAGGATTCTGCTCTTCGGTCTCTTGATTACCCGGCATAAAACGCTAGCCCAACGGTACCATAATGAGTTTTGAAACTTAGTAGGTAATCCCTACCCTACTAACCCCTTACTCTACAGTTAGCAGATCAACAATATAACAAAAGATAGTGGTACAACATAATAGCACATCATCTTTTTCTTTACTATCCATCATCTTACATGAAATCTGAGGATCCTCTCCATAAGATCCTTTCCTCCCACATTCACTAACTACAACCGTCTCATGGGTCCACCCTTCCTCTTGCTTGTCCTACACCAGGATCTTAGGTGAGCGCACCTAAATTATGTATCTAGCATGTTCTCACTTAAGACCATAACCGGAGGATCGAGTCATCCCATGACGCATCGTACATTAGGGTCGGACATCCACTACCCCACGCTAACTATAACCGTCTCATGGGACCCATTCTCTTTCCCAAGAGAAACTTCCCATGACGTGTCATACATTAACGTCACAACATTTCTCAACACTGGGCCCCATTGGTTACCCATTTCAACACAGGGCCCCATTGGTTACCCTTGCCATAGCCATGGCTCAAATCACAATCCACAACCTCACACCTTAACACTTCATCAGTTTCTATTTACTTAACATCGTCTACATGAATCACTACTCGTAACCACCCAGTGAACCTAAGTCCGATCTAACAAGTACACCATGGAAATTCCAATAACAACTCAATTAATAACATGATACATTTTGACAGGAAAGCAACATGGGAATTGATACTATGCGAATAAGTAACCACATAAGGGTTTGAGATTGGGCCAATGCCTTTTGATATTCTTACAATTTTTTTTTTACATTGGACGGTATGTTCAATAGTAATTTTATTAACTCAAGAGTGTACTTATAACCGTTTAGATAATTTGGTAAGCTCGTAAGGTATAATGAAGTGAACGGAAAATTTTAATTTGATACGTTAATCTTTTAGGGTTTAAGTGTAAATCTAGTATATATACTACTACTGTAACTTTTAGCCGCTTGAAATTCCAACATTTTATAGCAGTATTCTAACTTACTGTTACTTAACAAATTTTACTCATTACTTAGCAAATTTTGTTCATTAGAATTACTTTACAGCATTTTTCTTTTCTTTTTCTTAGATCTTCTAGTTTTCTAAAATTGTTTACGTTATATAACAAGTTGTTTATATTTTTTTACTGCAATACTTTACTACATTAACTTATCATGTTCAATGTTTTACTTAGTAAATAATATGTTTACTCTACATGTTCGTTATAACCACCCACTGGTTTTATTTAAGTATTATGGACTTTCACTAAGCTAATTTAATAATAGTATTATCATTAAGGGTTTTTTTTTGTTAAGCATATAATTATGATTCTTCTATTTGTGAGCCTTATTAATCTTTTGATTAACTTTTAATACCACTAATATTTGGGTAACAGCTACAAATATTCAAGGGCAAAGTACGGATTACCTCCCTGAGGTTTGTCCGTTTGGCAGATGACCTCCCTGAGGTTCGATAATGAGCACATCACCCACCTATGGTTTTGGAGTAAAGTGCAACTCCTAACTCCGTTAACGGCATAAGTAAAAAGACCATGTTACCCTTTCTTAAATAAAGGGTATTTACTCTCCTTATACAACGTTGACACAGAGGGAGAGAGAAAGAGAAATGGCCATGGAGATTTGGGGCAAACCATTGGGCTAGTGTATGTATATATATATGCATTAACTTACACACACACATACAAGACACAAAGATAATTAAAACACCTGCCAAGTTTTCTCTTCTTGCGGATCAGAAGACACAGATAATTGTATACAACGTATGTATATATAGAATATGGTCACCGGTGCACCGTCGGACTTAAACTGGCCAACCCATTGGTCGCCTTCTCAAGCTCCCTCAGCGTGTACCACTAGCCCCACCCCAAATGCGACACCTCCGGCATCGCCCCAGTACTCCGTCCGCCGCCGCCGTCGAACGACTTCAAGTCAGTGGCGCTCGTGGCCCCGCTCTCCCGCTCGACGACGCTCGATCGGAGAACATGATCCTGTAGTCGGGCTTGCCGATGTCTATCTGCATCTATGGCGGGCGGTGGTGATCGTCGTTGTCGTTTTTGTGGTGGGTGGTGGTGATTTCCTGGATTTATTGTAGACGACAGGGGTGGGGTCGTTCCCTAAGGAGGATCAGTCAATTAGGGGAGCATTGTCGATTTCTTGGAGATGAGGGTCAGTCAATTAGAGGGTGATGTCGACAATTGGGGTGATGTCGGCGGTCGTTGTGGATTTTACTTTTTACAGTTTGAGGAAAAGGAAGAAGATGAGGAAAAGGATATTTTAGTCATTTTACCATTGATTTTGATTTACCTATTATTTTTTTTCTTCCCATCTGATCAAAAAGGCGCGTGTACACTACATGCCGTTAATTTAGATGAAAACCTTAACAGTTGCACTTTACTCCAAAACCACAGGGGGTGATGTGGTCATTATTGAACCTCAGGGAGGTTATCTGCCAAACGGATAAACCTCAGGGAGGTAATCTGTACTTTGCCCAATATTCAAAGTAAAAACAGTCATGACATAGATTATACATAAAAAATAGCAGAACTGGAAGTATAGCAATATTTTAGGCCGATCTCGTAAATTACAGCAAGTACAGGAGGTGGAGTGTAATTTCAGCATGCAAAATCTGGAAAGCAATGTAAAAGCTACAGTAGCATTTCGACAGAAAATAGAGGATTTTCAACTTAGGTGGGTTTGATGCGTAGGATTGTTTCCATCCGTTCCAAGCCATCAAAAACATTAATTAGGGACTAAATATAGTTAGGGGAAAGTAGGAGAGCGATTATCCTACCTTAAATCCGGCCAAAAAAGCAATTAATGGGTTTGGTCGATTTTCTAGCGATTGGAGAAGACGACGGAATCGGAGAACTTCAGGGCTGCCTTGGAATGAATGGAAGGTGGGCTGTGAATTCTTGGTGATGTAATGGTGGATTGAAAACCCGAATTTGATGTATGGAGTAGTGCTATGTAGGAACCCGTTTTCCTCTCGCTCTCTTAAAACTCCATGGATGAGGACTCAAGTTCTCTCTCTTTCTTTTTTTTTTCTTTCTCTAGACTGAGTAGCAAAATGGAAAGGAGTAACTTTGGTTTTGATTTTCAGAATTATATGGGTGTGTATAATGGGAGAGAATGAGATAGTGGGGAGGTGGGGTGTTGTAGACTTGTAGTGGGTTCATGACATAGAGGGAGAAGTGGGGAGGTTACAATCTGCAGATGGGTGATGGGCAGCCTCATTTTCGACTGGAATGGGGGGAGAGAGTAGTTGAATGTGGGAGGGAAGTTTGGATAGAATTTTGGTTAGGAGTTTTTTTTTTTTTTTAAATAAAGAGAATTATGAATGTATGCACAATAAAGTGTAAATTATCCCGTACTAACATAATCATGAGATTTAACTAATTAATTTAATTGATCATTGAATTTGAATTTAACATTTCAATTTTTTTTATATATGTATTACTTATTTTTAAAAAAAAAATAAAATAGGAATGTTACACGGGTAACGGGGACGGGTATGGTTCAGGGTGGGGACAGACTTATCCCCATCTCCTACCTGATCCCTGAATTTTTTTAAAAAAATTCTCCATACCCTACCCAATCCCCAAACGAATCCCCGAAGTTCAGAGATTTTTGGGGCGGGGAACGGGGAACAGATCGGCCGAGATTGCCATCCCTAGGTAGCATGGCATACTCGTTCAGGACTCTCGAAGATAGATTGGTTGTGTGTTGTGTATGATAAATAATACCCATACCGGTTTATGCAACAGAAATAGGATCGAACTATCCTCTAGTCATTGTTGCTCAAGTTGAACACCAAACTCACCCACTCTAGATTTAGGTGTCTTCCAACCTATGCATTACTTGAGATTGCCTAGATTTGATAAAGATCATACGCTTATAAAATGCTAGGTTAGGAACCCTTAATCTTCCTCAAGAAACCTTATAGTTTTTCTCCATCATGAAAACTAAACTCTCAAATAATGATGATAATGGAAAGCCAAAAGCTTCTTGAAACCACTAAAACACTAAGGAAAGTGGGCAACTATTAATCACCCATGTGACCAAGTGGCCCCTAAAAGAATTTTTTACATTCTCCCATTGGCCCATGAGACACATGTCTACATTTTAAGGTGATAATTACTTTCTATGACCATATAACTGAAAGTGCCCATAACTAAAGGTTTTTGAAAACGTTTTACTAATACCAAACATGAATCATAGCGGTAGTGCCGTAACTAATAGGCATTCCCTTCCATGTATTACATTTAATGACACTTTCCAATGAGTACCAAACAAGACCGAACAAGATATACTTTACAAATGACTAAAATTAATAGTCACTTAGGGTCCTCTTAATTTATCCCAACGGATAACCTTATACAGATTTATACCTTATTGGCACATGTACATCTTTATTCTCTAAGAACACTTATAATGTGACAAAACTTAAATTGAGCAACATACAAGTGAAAATCATCATAAAATGAGCTAATAAACCATGTATTCACTACAAGGCATAAACTATTTGCTGGCAGAAATTAGCTCAATTATTTATGCTCAATAGTCACAAATTTTATTTATGAATTTTCTCCCTCCTAATGAGGCACTTTATGTCGATATACATTATTCAGGTTTTATCTTTAGCTTAGAGAAAACCATAACTGAAATAAACTTCATGATGGTCTCAATATAATATCGACAACCTGAGCCCTTTTATAACATGCTAATACTGTGTAGTTTCATGCATAGCTCCCACTAATTTCTGCATTCGTAGAAAATAACAACTTGAGACATGATTAATGGGATGCATGTAAATCAACCTAAAATTCTGGGTTCTTTATAAGTACCTCATAAAACCTTTATTTGTAGCCTTCTAATGCTTCATATCAGTCACTTGAATATCAACCCGGTAAACCTTTGACAATATCCATATAACCCATAAAAATGTATTTGCTCCCACTAACCTTAAGGAGCATTCTTTTTCTCTACTTATAAATAAAATGACTGTCTTTTTGCAAATTTCTTTTGGATGCTAGCTAGAACCTTATTGGATCTTCCGAAATAGAAAAGTTAACTATTAAAGACAGAGATGGAACTCCAAATACTATTGGGACTAACTCTCCCACTATTAATGCTCAAATTTTTATCTAGCGCATGCACTTAATCATGTGGGTATGGTGCTTTATCCACATATCGCAAAATCACGATCCATGCATTCCAGACTAAAATACTTTTAGTCAATCAATAAAATTTCCTCAACTAATAGTGGAATACAAGAAGCAACTTTAATAAACAACATGAATGGCTACAATAACCAAGAAATCACGACTCTCAATTTACTTGTAAATTCTAACCTTCCTGTGGGTAGAGGTGCATCACGCATGAATTTATCTAACACTTTATGAATAGGATAAATGATCAAAACAATGAGAACAAATTCTTCGTACCTGTGGGCATAAGAAAAATTTACTCTCGACTTTCAAAAGATTATCTTACTCAACTCAAATCACAAAAATAGCAACCTCCTCACAAGATTGATTTTTTTTTTTTCATGAATTAACTGAAACGTTAATCTCAAATCAAAATTGAAATAAAGTAAATTCAAACCTCCCTGTGGGTAAAGGCTACTACACGCACTGAATCTACTTCATTGCAGCAACAAGAAGACTCACCAATTTCGAACACCACATGAAACGTACAATTTATGTACACAATTTCTATTTTTGTATTGAATTCACTAAAATGCCCCAAACAAAATACAAAACTAATTATTTCCCTATGGGCAAAATAATTAATTTTATCAATTCAACCTCAATTGTAGATGCCATGTAATACAAACACATATACTCCTAGCTCCAATCACTACTCCATATGTGACTCTCCTTACATCAAATATTATAATATCTCAAGATACTGTGGCTAATCTCAAAATATTATAATGTTTAAATCACCTCAAAAGGCATCACCATATATTCACTGTATAGTCTCACAATCGTGAGTTGGTGTCATGATCAAAGTTTAAACAGAAATTGCGAGCATACATAAAGAGAGCGAAATTGGCTTAAGTCAAACTACTCCGCTGGTCATGCATCCATAATTCTGTATGATGACATCTGGAAATTTAGTTGCGAAGATACTTAGTACCAAGACCTTTAGTCATTATGTATAGGACATAAGGGAACAATATATCCACATAATAAAACCCGATAGTTTCTGCACAACACATGTAGCTAATCTTGAATATATTATTATGCCTACAACATTTAGTGAGAACAAATTCATGCATATCATGTACTAATCCCGCAACCAACTCTTTATTTTTTTTTTAAACATATCAATGTCCAGAACCAAATCGATATATACGTTCAAATATGTATGTTTCCACTATACTTTAATAGGAATGTTCCTGGAAAAGCAGTCATATCGATAAGTCGAAGTTATCATGTGTAATACTCACGTAATGGCTGATTCGTTCCTCTATAATTAAATTCACCTTGCTGGGATTCGTAAAGCCTCTATGAGTGGATCTATTCCACACATGATGGACCAAACTTCTACTTGTACCCTTATGTATCATGCCTTTAGTAAAAGAGCCAAAAACTAAACTATAAAATTTGGACTATGGAGTACAACTGTGAAAGGTATGTGATCGATCATCAATAGCATCATATCATGTTTGCCGTTATCAGCGTGTGAATTATACAATCTGTTGTTGAACAACATGAACAAGAGGTTTCTCTGATACCACATGTAGGATAAATAATACCCAAATAAGTTTATGTAGCGGAAATAGGATCGAACTATCTCTAGTCATTGTTGTTCAAGTAGAACACCAGAACTCACACACTTTAGATTTAGGTGTCTTCCAACCTATGCATTACTTGAGATTGCCTAGATTTGATGGAGATCATAGGCTTATAAAATGCTAGGTTAGGGACCCTTAATCTTCCTCAAGTAACCTTATAGTTTTCCTCCATCATGAAAACTAAACTCTCAAATAATGATGATAATGGAATGCCAAAAGCTTCTTGAAACCACCACTAAAACAATAAGGAAAGTGGGCAACTATTAATCACCCATGTGGCCAAGTGGGCTCCTAAAAGAATTTCTTACATGTTGTGTTTTACATAACCGTTGTATGTGTAGCACTTTTGGAGATTTAGTAATAGGTTCACTATAGACATTTCAGAAGCCCACAAGTCCACCTAATAGTTTTGTAACGCCACAGGTCCACATAACCTACACCCTAGGGTACCATATGAAAGTGCCTAAAACTCTAAACCCTATGAAAGTGCCCAAACCATTGAAATCCTATAATAGAAAAATGCACCCTAAAACCCTATAAAAGTGCCTAAACTCTATGGCACCCTACGCGAGGGTAATCTACCCTACTCTAGGGTACCATATCTTATAATAAAAAAGTGCATCCTAAAATCTTATGAAAGTGCCTAAACTCTAGGGTACCATACCCTACTCTAAGGTACCCTAAAATGAACTTGAGACCTTACAAAATTAATAGGTGGACTTGTGGGTAAACTCCATGCGATTTCTTCGCTTTTCTATTCCCCTTGTAGTCATTAACTTTGTTCCCGTGTCGAACCTCCATATGATTTCTTCTTTCTTGGGTTCTGATTTTAAGGGTTTTAGTAAACTCCATATGATTTCTTCGTTTTTGAGTTCTGATTTTAAGGTTTTAGCGTGAATTTTGTTAGGGTTTTAGCATACACACTCAGTCTTTTACTAGTTTTGTCACGTCCTCGATTTTCAACATAAATAAATATTACATTTTTAATAAAGGAACCTCACAAATCCTCCATATTACCCAAAAGGGTTTCCCACCTGTTTAATTTACAAACAAGTCCCCCTGTTTAAAGAAATACAACATTGGCACCTCGGCCCAAATTAACTGAGATACAGATACAACACGTTCAGGATACTACAAACTTTAGTCAAAAGATAATTCAAGAGTTAATTAGTTACAAAACCATCTTTGGCCAAAAGGAAATCTATTACAAAGATGAATAAGTAACTAAATAAAATTTAGTTTCCAAAAGTCTTGATGTACAATCACACCGTCGCATGCAGCCTACTGTCCAACATTCGAACCTGAAAAGAAGGATTTTGTTGAGCTACACTAGCTCAGTAGGAAAATCTTTACCAAATTTATATGCAAATATGATGATCAGTGCAAACGAAGAGGTTATGGGAATACAATCCGATAGACGATAACCAATCTATTTGCGAAGGAACTCGTATCGAAAATGAATGCATAAACTATGAGACACTAATTCCTCAAACAACCCCTACTCAACTCGCTAACCCAAACTCCCACCATCGGTATTTCCACCACTTGCGTTACCGGATAACACCATAAGGATTATCGTGTTACCACCACTTGCATCACAGTGATCCCTAACGACTCGGGTTACCGTATTGCCACCACTTGCGTTACGAAACCCTCTAAGTCTCCGTATTACCACCACTTGCGTTACGGGACTTCCTAAACCAACCTTCGACCCAAAATCAACTATTTCTCATGCAACACGCAAACTAAGACTTCTCCATGAACACATTCTTAGATAGAACATCCTACGCTATACCAAGGTCATCACAAATGCACCACAAACGATCACAAATACCAACAATCTATATATATAGAATGCACATTAACAACGTTTAACTAAGTCAAAGCTTATCCAAGTCTTACTAACGGAAGTTCAACGGATCTAAGAATACATCGAACCATCATAGAAAGTCAATTAGACAAGCTTGAGATAGTTTAGGAGGTGTCCAAAAGGATTTAAAAGTGATTAGAGGTCAAAACAATCAACGGAGAAGCAAAAGGTGCAAAACTGGAGTTAAGCTCCTAGTTTCGATACGCGCATAATCCGTATCGATACACAATTACTGTCCAAAAAGATAAGCTCACTGTATCGATACGCCACATAATCCGTATCGTTACCACGGGGCTTCGGGTAGCGATTTTAGCAGATTTTTAGACATGCTCAACAATCAAAATCCAACAATCAAGGGCACGATTCTACACCAAATCAACGTATAAACATATAAAAGAGGTGAAGAAGTCCCTACCTCGCAACAATGGCCGAGATTCAAGTGATTGAAACGAGCCCTAGCTTTTTGAACTCCGAAACTTCGATTTAAACTCAACCCAAGGATCTCCGAACTCAAGAACGCGAATGGAAGGCTTGAGGGAGGTTGATTGTTGAAGATTTTGGGATATGGAGTAGAGTGGAGTTTTGGGTGAGAAGAGAGGAGAGAGAGAGAGATAGCCGGTGGAGAGAGAGAGAGATAGAGAGAGAACGGATGAGAGAGAGTTGGGAGATGAGAATTTAATCTCCTACATCTAACACACACCCCTTATATACCCACATAACTCTAAATCACACACACACACCCTCAACTCTCTATTCTTTCACTCTAGCCCTCAATCCAAAATATCCACCAATTAATTCATATTTTCTCAATTAGGCATTTAATAAACATTTCAAAAATAAAAATTATTCGGGTCTCTACAGGTTTGATTACTTTCTTTATGTTAGGGCCAGAAAACATGTTAAATGGAGTCTTCACATGTGTTTACATTGTGATATTACTATCTCTTGCTTCATCCACGTTTGCATGTGTGTACATTGTAATATTGCATACTACTAGAAAATATTATCGATGAGATAACATTATCTCTTTATTAAGTTTGTGAGATACCAACACTATTCATTTGAGATATTGTTACTTTTTGCTTCATTTTTGCCAATACACTATATTTCTGGCAAATAGAGCTATTTCTTAGTTTATTTCTTCTTTTTTAAGTTCTGATTTTAAGGTTTTAGCATGAATTTTGTTAGGGTTTTAGCGTGCACTTAGTCTTTTATTGGTTTTATCACTTTCTTTATGTTAGGGCCAGAAACATGTTAATTGGAGTCTTCACATGTGTTTACATTGTCATGTTACTATCTCTTGCTTTATCTACGTTCGCATGTGTGTACATTATAATATTACGTACTACCAGAAAATGTTTTCGATGAGATAACATTATCTCTTTATTAAGTTTATGAGATATGAACACTATTTATCTGAGATACTATTATCTCTTGCTTCATTTTTGCCAATTCACTATATTTCTGGCAGATAGAGTTATTTCTTAGTTTATTTCTTCGTTTTGGAGTTCTGATTTTAAGGTTTTAGCGTGCACTTAGTCTTTTACTAGTTTTATCACTTTCTTTATTTAGGGCCAGAAAACATATTAAATGGAGTCTTCACATGTGTTTATATTGTGATATTACTGTCTCTTGCTTTATCCACGTTCGAATATGTGTACATTGTAATATTACATACGACCAGAAAATATTTTTGATGAGATAATATTATCTCTTTATTAAGTTTGTGAGATACCAACACTATTTATCTGAGATACTATTATCCTTGCTTCATTTTTGTTAATACACTATATTTCTGGCAAATAGAGTTATTTCTTAATTTATTTGTGAATTGAATTGGCTAAGATACTGTTTTCTTGTCTATTTTAACAGGAAAAAATACTAAAGATTCCAAATGATACAAAACCCTAAAAAATTTCCCGAAAGCCCTAAAAGACCCAAAAGATTCAAAATGATAGCCCGCTAGAAGACTACAAAGAAACCCAACAACAACAACAACAACAACAACAACAACAAGAAGGCATAAAAACAAGGAGTCAAACAATAAAGGAAAGGAAAGAAAAAGAACAACAACCGGAAGAGGAAGAGGAAGAGAAAGAGACAGAAGTTAAACCAAAGAGGAGAACAAAAAAACAAAAGGAGAAGAACAAGAAGAACATGAGGAGGAATAGAACATAAAAGAGGCGAAGGAAGAGGAGGTTAAACCAAAACGTTTGCAATACAGGTAACTACTTGGTGTGCCATTATACCAAAACCTGAAGGCGAATTCTATTTGTCTGAGATACTGTTATCTCTTGTTTCACATAAATTGCTTTTTCTAGCTGTGTTACCATCTCATGTTGAAATAGGTGTTATTTTTCTGAGATACTCTTATCTCTTACTTCATTTTGCTGATATACTGCTATTATCTTGTATCTTTTATTGTAGGTGAAATCTTTACAGCATTGTAAGCCTTCTACATGATGTAAAGTTCAATGAAGTACAATCCGAACAGATTCGGAAATCATCTTTTGCAAACATGCTGTTTCCAAATACTGAAGGCAGTATTGATGAGCAAATGGTGAAGAAATCTGATCCCATCCTTTCTAAGTTGATAGAGACACGTAAGAGAGGACAAGCAAAGTTTTTGCTTGCAGGGAAAGATATTGCTCTGATGAAAAAATTGCGAAAAGTAAAAAGAATCAGAAAAAAAAAAAACTAGAAAATACAGTTTCAGTTGAACACCAAGGGCCAGAGTATCACTAATGCTGTGTTATTTTGCAGTGAGACCAAATGATTATCGCTTCCTCCAAAATTCAAGAAGTAAATCCCCATCACTGGTGAATGTATAAAAACTGGTCTCCACAATAATGATGCTCCTGAACCTGAGCCGAACCCAATCCAAATAATCGCGAGGTTTTTAACTACAAAACATTTAATGAACCTGTACATACATACATATACATACATATATATATATATATATATATATACACACACATACACACACACACACACACACATACCTAGCCAATGCAATATTTCAAAAGAATGATGCTCCGGTGACAATTTGAAATTATGAGTCTGCTGACTGTGAAATTGCAAATCACTTCATACAAAAACTTCCTACAAGAACTCTGTTTTAACAGTATTACCAACAGAATAACAAAGCTACAATGTCAAAAGATACCCATTACCTTCATTCTATTCAAGATTACAAATGTTCATTCAACACTAACAAATGCAACAAGGAGAGGAGTGATTGCAGCGCATATCGAGTGTCAGTACCAGTATTGAACATGGCAAATATCAACAAGGCAATTTTTTTTGAATTGAAAGCATACGTTCGAACCCTCAGCCGAAAGAACTCCCGAGACTCTCCATTCCATCAATCAGAAGATAGTGCATGCAAAAGATGATATAACACAGCTGAAAACTCACTCACTTCTTGCCCCCAAAACCACGAGGCTTTGGCCTTAATGGGGCAGAGTCTGCAAACCTCCACTTAACTCCTGACCTTCTTTTCCTCCTTGCCGTACCAGGGGGAGCCTGAGAGGATAGTAGTAAACAATGCACTTTGTCAGCTTGTCATTATATGGTATAGCTCCAGAGAGCTACCAAACCAAAATTAGGAGTGAGACAGAAGTTTGAACACGTTAGTGGGAAAAACATACAGAATTCACCAATGTCTGGAAGGTCCTTCTAATCTATTTTGTCCTTTTCTGAGAAGAATTATGTGGAGAAATCACATTAGTAAGGGATATGCTAGAATGAGGTTGCAGCTTGGCCCTTAGGTTGCCTCCAAAACAAGGAGGGAATAGGATCCAAGGAAATAGGTTCCATTCTATGAATTTGGGTTATAGTAATTATCATAATAAAAAGCATCCAAAAGCCAGAGCAGGTTAGTTTAACATAAATTTCTTCTTTTTGGAAGCTCAAATTTATTAAAAAAAATTAGGGTAAATTTCACTGACCAGCAAGGCTTTTCTTAATGACAAATACCCCCTTCACATATGGAAATGACAATAAACCCTTTATGGTTTCCATGCTCATTTCACCGACACCCCAAACAACAACTGTTTGTCCAAACCTATGAAGCACCGACACTCCAAAAGGGCGCCATATCCACGTATTGGACATGGGGACACAGCTTGGGGACACGTATTGGACACACCACGTGGCGTGTCCAATAATTTTTATGATTTTTGGTAGGGGACACGGCTAGAGGTCAAAATGTAATATTTTTAATTTTGGGGGGGTTAACATGAAATTATTCAAAAAAATTGGAGTCAACTGTAATTATGCCTTTGAAAAAAAATTATTCAATTAGTGAAATTATTCATATACAATGATGGTTCATAAAAAAATTATCAAGGATAATATATTTTATTTATTTATTTATACAAGTGGAGTGTCCCCCACCGTGTCCGTGTTCGTGCTACATAGGTCCAAACACAAGATGGAATCGCTTACATTGACAAACTCACGCTTTTTTGATAATAAATGAAACAATAAAAAGCTCTAAATTCTTAATTTTTTTTGGACCCAAAAGATACTCCATCTATCCCATAATGTTTCGCATTTTCAGGAATGCGTGCCATTTTTAAATTGCATATATCTTTCAATCTATAATGTTTTAGGCGATTTTTTGAACTTTGTTTAATAGAACAAATTAAACTCTATCAAACAAGATCCATATTGCTTATAAAAAATATTATGGATTAAAAGATATAGTTAATTTTTTCATGAGCCTAGAATAGTGAAGTGCCAAACATTATGGGACGGAGGGAGTATAAATTTATCCTTTTTGACCAAAACGGATATTCAAATGAGTAAAACAATTATGGGACGGAGGGAGTATAAATTTATCCTTTTTGACCAAAACAGATATTCAAACAAGTAAAACAATAAAGGCCTATTAATAGATACTTCCCGTTTTGATAAAAACAGCTCTCCCGATGGGTAAAAAAGGTCATTTGATCCAGAATAAGTGAGAGTTGATAGTTTTATACTTTTATCACTTTTTATTATCAAAAGTGGTGAAGTTGTCAATGTAAGACACTATTGGTTGATTCCATCACGTGTTTGGTTGACTGTTGTTGATTGGGGTGTCAATGAAACAACAGGGAGTTTTTTGTCATTTCTCATAGGTGAAGGGGGTATTTTTCATTAAGAAAAATCTCAGGGAACGCCACAAAATTTACCCAAAAGATGATCAGGATTCAACCAAGCACAATTGAAAGACCAACATGGGCTTAAATTTTATTACTGTTTCAAATTCCGACATTACTGCCATATTATTCTTTCCCCGAAGTATATAATATGATTGATTTTAAATTTGGTCTTCACCAACTTGGAAATCTTGCATTGGGCGCTCTCTACTTCTTTTTACAGTGTTGAAGGATCATCGCTACTTTAGCGTATTCCTTTAGAGAATATTTTGGGGCATTAAAACCTCACTACAGCAGACCAATATGGGATACCATTTTGACTACGAGGCTTGGGGTCAATAATCTTCTGATGGCTCATAATACAAGCAAAAATATGACTTAACTATAGGAAAAAGACATTGTATGCATTTTGCAAGTATCATCCTCAACAGAGGGCCACTGATTCTGGTTAAAATCGAACTAGTAAACTTGAGATTGTAGGTTCAAACATAAGGGCAACCTATTTGTGCCAATAACTGCCAAAGGTTAGGTGGGTATCCTATCTTCCCTTTCCAGATTCCAACTAATTGGAGAATCAACTATGGGTTCTTTATTCCCTCAAGCATCATCCTCCATACTAGGCTGAATTAAGGTTTCAAAAACTTTCAGTTTGCACCATATCAGGTCACAGAGACCAATATAGTTACCGGTTCATGACAGATAAATGGAAGGGTGGAATCCAAAGTGTAGAATGAATTCAGATTGATTTTTTCTTCTCCCATTGGAGGACAATTTATAATACAAGCTACCTATCAACTAAGGAAACAAAATAGGGAAATACACATAAATTAAATACACAGATTCCTAAACCAAAATATATTCCCCTTCCTAATTTAAATATATACAGCCAAGTTCCCTCAAGCTGGAGAGTACATATCATGTACACCCAACAAATAGAATCAATGGTAGCTTTGGGAAGAGCTTTGGTGAAAATATCTACGAGTTGAGACCCCGAAGGAACGAAAAGAGTAGTAATCTCCTTAGACTCCACTTTTGACCGAATGAAGTGACAGTCAACCTTGATGTGTCTGGTTCGCTCATGAAATACTGGGTTGTTAGCTATATGAATAGCATCCTGATTGTCACAATAGAGAGCAGTAGGATAGTAGGATCATGTACTGGGATCCCGAATTCTCGTATAAGAGTGCCTAGCCAAGTGAGCTGAGCTCACATGTGGTGTACGCCATAGCTCGATACTTAGCCTCAGAACTAGAACGACAAAAACCGATTGTTTCTTACTCTTCCAAGTAATGAGATTACCACCAATAAAAGTACAATAGCCGGTGGTGGATCGACGGTCTACAAGTGACCCTGCCCAATCAGCGTCGGTATTTCCTTCAATGCGAAGATGACCAAATGATCGATAAAGAAGTCCACGTTCGGGAGCATTTTTAAGATACTTCAGAATACAAATGGCTACCTCCATATGAGGAACACGAGGACGAGTCATGAATTGACTTACCACACTGACTTCATAGGAGATATCAGGTCAAGTAATAGTGAGGGAGATTTTTTCAGAAGGCAAAAGAAATTTCATTAATCTTTGAAAATGATACAAAGACTAATAGGACAACGAAAACGGCATCTCCTAACAAAGCTAAGAATAATTCTTTGCCCAATCCGAGACCCAATCCCTCGGTCGGAAAAACCAACCAAAGACCACACCTAAGGGCCAAAGCCCAAAACCACCTAATGGGCCAAGCCCAAACCAAGAGAAACCAAAAAACCTTAACCCTATCCTTCAACTGCGGCCACCACTGGAGCCAAAGAACAGCCACCGACCATCCCAACAGATACCGATCACTGCAGCAACAGCATGCCGACTGCATCACCCCCATCTGCTAGGAAGCCAACCTGATGAGCTGCAGCACCAAGGGCGGCGAAGAAAAAGAGCAGCGCCACTGTCATCCAAAGAGCAAGACGCCCCACCGCCCTACACCATCAAAACCCTCCGCCATAACCATCAGCCACCAAAAACTCCAAAATCAGAACCACAGGTCCACAGCTACCACCAAACAATACCTACAAGAAAAGCTTCTCCAAGATAGAGATCAAATCGAGGATCCGACAACGGTGACAATGAGATCCTAATTAGAGTCGACGAACAACAGGGTATGAAAACCCACCTCCGTACGCCGCCGACCCCCAATCGTTGTTAAGCATACCCATTCCTATCCATGAATGTAAAAAATGGTTGGGGCTCAGCAAAGACGCACAACACAACCGCGCGCCGTTAAGCCCAAAATCGCCACACCCAAAGTGCTGACGAGGCAGAACCATGAAGGGGAAAAGAGAGGGAAAAAACGTAAGAGGGAAAAGAGAGGGAGAAAGGAGAGAATAGAGGGCTCGTTGGGTTGGGTGTGTGTGTGTTGGAACAGGGTGAAAGGGTAGAGCGAGAGTATGCGCTTTTTACGGCGAATAATAGTGAGGTAGCTAAGTCTACCTATAAGCCTCCAATAAGCTTTAGGGTCATCAATCAACTCAACATCATCGAGAAGTAACTTTAAATTAGTATCCATAGGAGTGGCGACAAGTTTAGAATCAAGATAACCTATATCTTTCAAAAGATCAAGAGTATACTTCCTTTGTGACAGGCTGATGCCTACTTTGGATCGAACAACCTCAATACCAAGAAAGTACCAAAGTTTGCCCAAATCTTTAGTAAGAAGACTACAGCAAAGATGACGAATCAAGCTTTGAATTCCAATATTGTCACTGCCAGTGATGACAGTATCATCCACATAAACAACGAGAATCACAATTCCACGATCAGTCCTCTTAAAAAACACAGAGTGAACAGCCTTACTCCAATCATGCCATGAGAAACAACAGAATTGCTAAACTTATCAAAGTAAGCACGGGGAGACTGTTTGAGGCCATAAATAGATTTACAAAGTTGACAGATACCCTCCCCCTTGGACTCAAACCCGAGCGGTTGAGCCATGTAAACAGTCTCAGACAAGTCCCCATGCAAAAACGCGTTCTTCACATCAAGTTGATGGAGTGGCCAATCAAGATTAGCAGCAAGAGATATAATAACACGAATAGAGTTTAGTTTGGCCACCAGAGAGAATGTTTCGATATAATCAATGCCATAGATCTGAGTAAAACCTTTGGCCACTAGGCGAGCTTTCAGATGATCAACAGTGCCATCAAGGTTGTGTTTGACAGTAAAAACTCATCGACAACCAACAATATGAGCCTCAGAAGGCTTGGGAACCAAATTCCAAGTATGATTCAAATCCAGAGCACGCATCTCTTCTTGCATTGCCGAATGTCAACCAAGATGAGAAAGAGCTTTGGTAAGACTTGGAAATAGTAACAGAGAAAAGTGATACAGAAAAAGCTTGAAACGAGGATAAACGATTGTACAAAACAAAGTGGGAAATAGGATGAGATGTACAAGCACACATACCCTTTCTACAATGGGTAGGTCAAGAGAGGAAGCTGAGGGTGGATCTGTAGCCAGTGGATTTGTAAACGGTGGAGGAGACGGTGGGGGAGAATGAGCAGAATCAACTGGAGTAATAGTCAGAGGACGATGAACATAGACTTGGGTAACCGGGGGTCTGGCAATAGCAGGGATTACTGGTGGAAGTACCGGAGTAGAGATTAGTGGATCCTGTAAGCGAGCGCTTTCTTGGGAATAATATGGAACCGTCTCAACTAAGGTAACATTAGCACTAACAAAGTGCTTACATAATGTAGGAGTGTAACACCTGTACCCTTTTTGTGTTCGTTCGTAACCAAGAAAGATACATTTATGAGAGTGAGGATCAACTTTGGAGCGATCAAGGTGAAAGTTGTGAACAAAGGCAACACAACCAAAAATTTTGGGGGGAAAAGGAGAGGAATTCTTTTCAAGAAACATGACTTGAAAACACGAGTCGGCATTCTATTTAAAAGGTACCTAGTAGTAAGAACTGCATCTCCTCAACAATATTTTGGTACATGCATGTGGATCATAAGAGCACAAGCAACAGCCAGGACAAAGCCAATTTTCTGTTCAGTAATACCATTTTGTTGGGGGTAGTGACACAAGTTGTTTGATGGATAATGCCTTTCGAGTCTAGAAAATATTGAAAAGGCTTAGCCAGATATTCTTGAGCATTATCAGTACGAAAAACTTTTAAGTTGGCATTAAATTGATTTAGCATTTCAGCATAAAATAATTGAAACACAATAAATATTTGCAATTGTACGAACTAAGAACATAAAATCCAAGTTAAAAATGAGAAAAACCATCAATAAATATGTAACAAAATACTGAGAGCCACATAAACCAGTGGTCCGAGATGGTCCTCAAATGTTAGAGTGAACAAGAGCAAAACTGAATCAGTGCGAAGAGAAAAAGTAACTCTTTGATGTTTACTGAGTTCACAAGTTTCACAGTTGAAAGTAGAAAAATCAGGTAAAGATGGAACTAAAGATCTAAGGTTAACAAACGACGGGGGCCCTAGACGAGAGTGCCACTGATATGGTGTTGTGGTAGAATGAAGTGCAGATGGATCTGAGAAATCAAGCTGCTAAAAGTAGTAAAAACCATTCTCGTCATAACTCCCACCACTCATCCTCTACAACTTAAGATCTTCAAATTCACAATGAAAGGAATAGAAGGTTACTAAACATTGGATTTTGTAGGTGAGTATATGAATGGATTGTAAGTTAAAAGGAAAGCCTAGTAAGTATAAACCACAAGAAAAAGTGGGAGCAGAAGTACGATATGTGCAAATGCAATGCACTTGAGTTTTGGTTCCATTAGCAATAGTGACATAGGAAGGAGCAAAAGGAGAAATAACATCATATAAAAGTGACAAATTACCAGTCATATGGTCAGAAGCTCCAGAGTCGAGAACCCAAGGTGCATGGGAAGAGGAATGAAGACATGTGTTACCTAAAGAGACAACGTTGGCAGTGGAGGAAGAAGATGCATGTGCTCGTTGGATCATAGAATCATACTCGGACTTAGAAATGGAGATTTGATCTGACATAACACTCTTAGATGGCTCCCCCTCAATCATAGCTTGATTAGCCCACGCAGGTTTGCAATGAAATTTCCAACAAAAGTCAACAGTGTGATTAGTGCAATCATAGTGAGTGCACTTCTTAGTGTCACTACCACCGCGACAGCCACCACGGTCGGAAGAACCAGTATGACCACGATTATAGCTCCCAGAGTTTCCAGAGGATGGGATATAGCGAGCACTAGGAGCAGCAAGAGCAGATATGGGAGCTGATGGGAGTGAGATCTAATTTGAGACCAGAGAGAAACTTGGCAACCTGAAACTCATTCCTGTAATTTTGTTGAGTCGCCATATCTGTGGTTAAAGGTTGATAGATGTTTAACTCATCCCACATACGTTTCAATTTAGAAAAATATTCCTCCACCAGGCCTTCTCCTTGTTGAAGGGAGATTATTTTATGATAAATCTGATAAATACAAGAGAGATTCTGATCGGAGGACTACAATGCGTGAAGAGTCCCAAATGGCTTTGGAAGTCTCTAAGCAAGCCACATTATTAAAAATATCAGGTTCCAAGCTGTTCCACAGTAAAATCATAATATGGGCATCGTGTGTGCCCCAAGTGAGATCAGAAGAAGGTGGATCTGTAATAAAAGAGGTTTCCTCACTCGCTCGGAGAGACAGATACAGCCCGAGATCATGGGAGATAGTTGGATCCATATAGTTTATCAGTAGTGAGTGTCCAATTATAAAAATTATGCCGAATAGCCCTTTCTATCTGATGATCCGGATTTATCCTTGTTTTTATCACCCATGATGAGAAAAGGAAGACAACCAAAGATAAATAGGATCAGAGATACCTCAAAGGTATAGATCAGAGAAATGGGATGCCGAAAAACCTTGAAAATTCTGACCCAGTAGTTTTCGGGACAACCCAATACATTTCAAGTCCTGTTGGAGGTCGCCGGAGGTCAGGGAAGCCTCGGCGAAGGTCGGCGTGGTCCCGCGAGGGTCGTCGGAGGTCGGCGAGGTCTGGCAATGGTGCTGGGTAACAGATCACGAGGTAGGCTATCAAGAGAAACTAGATCAGCAGGCGTGAAGGTCTTTTGTTGAGTGAGACAAGAGGGACGAGATGGCGTGAGGGTTTTATGAGGTAGGGTATCGAAAAAGGTGAAGGTCTGTTATGGTTGTAGTGTTATCGAGTGTTCCTCCATAGACAATATAGGAATGAGAGAGGCGAGAGAAACGAGGAAAAGAAATTAGGGTTTCTTATCCCGCTCTGATACCATGTCGAATGAAATCAGATTGATTTATACTTCTCCCATTGGAGGACAATTTATATACAAGCTACCTATCAACTAAGGAAACAAAATATGGAAATATACATCAATCAAATATACAGATTCCTAAACTAGCTACCGTAATATATTCCCCTTCCTAAATATATAGCTAACACACAGCATGAAAATGAAACTGCAAAAACTGCTGTTAATGTGCAAAGTGACAAATCAACATCAAAGGCATAAGCAACGGAAGGCACCTTTTGTTCAGATTTAAGAGCCTCCTCAATATCCCTCAGTGCAGGAATAGATCCACCTTCCATGACACCCATTAATTTTTTCATACGTGCGCGCATTTGGAAAAGTTGAGAAACAAGTTGGCTCACCTAAAGTTGATGCAAAAAATGAATATCATTTAAAAGCACAAGGCCAGCATTGATTTATAACAGAAACGACAAAGAATCAGCAACTTTCGATAGCAAAATATCTAGACGACACCTAGTGACCTTACATACCTGCTGTTCCGTCTTCCCAGAATCTTGCGCAACTCGCTTCCGCCTGACAGGGGATTCTGCCAATAGTTCTGGTTTCTCCCTTTCCTCTGCATATAAAGAGCTGAATCAGAGGGTTTTAACCGGAAATACCAGTTAATTGGTGATAAAAAAATGAAAACAAAATCTTTATTTATAGGAAAACAAGTGCACAACATATTTGGAAAAAGTCAATCCATTGCAGCTTGAGAATTGCCCTCCACTACACCGAGTACCATCTTTTGCTTCATGCAGATGGCACTTATGGACCGCGCGGCACATGATAAAGAGGGACAAACAGCATCGAGACAAAAAAGACTAGAAGGTGGTATAAAGTTCACATAGAACGGGACAAAGCAAGCTGCTCTAGTTAAAAATGGGCAGGAAGTGTATCACAACATATTTTGGCATGTAGAACCTGGCCACGCTTACCTGGCAAGAGGACCAAGATTTCCACTATATTTGGAAGTTGTGGAAAGAAATAGAAAGGATGTGAAAGAAAGTGAAGTGGAACATTGTCTTTTGTTTGGTTTTGCTAGGAAAAAGCAAGGACAGCTAAGGGAGTTAAAGTTGCCCTTGATTGGCTTAAAGAAAATAAGGGAGAAATCATCATTTAACTTAACAAAGGAAATGACGGAAAGAAGAAAGAAAAAGGAAAAGAAAGTGACATGGAACAGTATTTTCGATTAATTTCACCTCGTTTGCTTTCACAGAAAATAAGGAAGAAATGAACATTTAACTTAACAAAAGAATATAAGGAAAGAAGTAAGAAAAAGGAAGGAACGTGAGATGGAACACAATTTTCCATCTCTTTTTTTCTGAAGTTTTCATTTCCTTTCTAGATTAGAAACCTAACATAAGAAGGAAAATTTACATATTTTCTCTTCCTTCGTCTCTTCCCTACTTTTGAAACACGCCCCAATTCTACGGGAAAGGAGAACAACAACCTGGGGTCATTGCTTCTATCATTGCTTCCATCAAAATTAGGCTCTTCTCAGCCTCACGAATTTGTGCAGGAGTAATCTGTTACCATGAAAAGCCAAAATACAGTTTATGAAATCACCCACCATCTTTGACCAGTTCCTAAACCATAGGGAAAATAGGACATCTGCATGCAAATGAAAACAAACAAAAAAACATACCTTTCCCATGCCCGGAATCATTCCCATAATGCGGCTCATGGAACCCATTTGCGCAATGGCCTTTGTTTGCTTTAGGAAGTCATTAAAGTCATATTTTGCACTCATTATCTTTTTCTGCAAATCTTCAGCATCCTCTACACGCATCTACGTACAAGTTGGTCAAGAGCTAAATCAAACAAATAAGGAAACGTTTAAAAGAAATGGATATGAAACTGACTGTCACTCACAACTTCTTGAGCCTTTTCCACAAAAGAGAGAACATCTCCCATTCCTAAGATTCGTCCCGCCATACGATCTGGGTAGAAAGGTTCCAGGTCTTCCATGCGCTCTCCCCGTCCTACAAGTTTGATGGGCTTTCCTGAAACCTGCAATTGTCCAATATTTAATCATGTTCCTCACATAAATTTGACGGACCCAACAAGGATGACGGAAATGACCGCATCTAGAGAAGGACATCATATCACTTATCTTGCAATTTCAGGCTTCAGTTAACTAGAATTAGAAACTTTATCATTTTTTGGTCATCGGTCATACACTAAAACACCTCTCCCAAGATACAATCCGAGCGGAATAACAAGATCCGTCATGACTCGCTTTACAGGTTGTGCAAAATAGTATTGAACCGACATTGCATGTTTGTTGCCATCGCAGGACTTAAATTGCAAAAACTAAGGCTATGTTCGTTTGGAAGTTTGGAAGTGTTTTGATTTTGTTTTCCAATCATTACCCTATTTCTTCAATTATTACTTTCTCATTTCTCTCTATCTCTCTCCAATCATTACCCCTATTTCCAATCATTACCCTATTTCTCTCTCTACCCACTACCAAAACTAAACTAAACTAAACTAAACTCTCAACCAAACAAAGCCTAAAGCACCTTTTCCGCTTATCAGCTCCAAGTCGTGCAGACCATTATTTTGTTCCCTAAAACAGACCACGAGTCATAGTTTCCTTCTTACACTTTTAAACACACCAGACAATGGGAGGTTAAGCATGGCTTGCCTTCATGTTTATTTGGTTTCTTGCTTGTCCACTCATTGAAGATTTTACTACAAAAGAAGGTCCACGGGGGATACTACCGACACAAGCAAGTTATTGAAAGGCTAATAGAATCATTGCTCCATTAAAAAAAATGAGTCAAAGTAAAAGTAATCATTGGTCCAGAAATCAAGAGTTGCAAGCTTTATCCACGCGAACTATACAAGGGAATTGCTCACCACACTAACGCCACACAGCACTCCTAACCTCTTACTAGGCCACAATCAATTATTCACAAACTATGAAGTACCGACTCTCCTAGAGATTGCCATATCTGTGTACAACACGCCGGGGAAAAGTGACACGCCGGAGACACATTAGGGACGCGCCACGTGGCATGTCCATTAAAGTATAATATTTTTCTGGTGGCATACGCCGGGGACATGCTGGGAGACGCAATGGGGTGATTTTAATAATTTTAAAAAGCTTTTGGGGGCAAAATATTTATAACTTCAAACATTTCGGCCAAAAGTGTAATATAAAACATCTTCGTATCAATGTATGTGTGTAGACATACACCATTGGTTGATAATGCATTCAATAGGAGTCCTAACCTGCATATTTTAGTGGTTACTACGAATGTTTGCATAACTAAAAAAATTATTCTAAAAAGAATTGATGCGTCCCTTGTCTTGTCCTTGTCCCTATTTGTTGAGAGTTACCGTGTTCTGTATCCGTGTTCGTGTCTCGGCAATGTCCATGTCCGTATCCATGCTACATAGTTCGCCAATCATGCATACATGATCCACGAGTTTATAATTTTTCTCATTCATTTACAAAGCTATATTTATTAGTGATAGTCTGATAGACCTGCATCACTTAACTATGATACAATCCTAAGAAAAAAATATTTGAAGAACTTGAAAGAAATAATCTCAACATGCTCGCCCATTTTACGACAGCTAATTTCAGAAGAAAGTTACATTCACATAAAAATCAGGCTACCAAAAGTTGCAGAAAGCAGCCTCCAAAAAGTCCTAACGCTTCTTCCCCTCCAATGAACACTCCCTTCCCACTTAGGTAGAAGCAAAAGCACAAGCAAGCATGCTTTCTATGTTACTGTGCTACAACAAGCTCTTCATTCACATGTACATGTTTTAAGTTCTACAGCTAGTGCACTTGGATTGTACCAACTTTTTGGTGCTCCTGAATCATCAGTAACTTAACAAAGAATTTAGATAGCATTTGCACACCAACAATTTGGTTCAGACTTCTGAGAGTGTCGACAAAATGCTAAAATCTTTAAGTTAATGAGTAAGATCTGAAAAATAATCTACTTATATCTTAGAGGTTCCAAGCTGCCATTTTTTTTAAACTTAAAAAAGCCTCAATGTGCCTTCAGTTACACAAAAACGCAGTATTCACCCCATTTAGATGAATACACATCTACACCGCCAGCATGCAAAAACATATTTAAAACAACCGTTGTGACATCAATCGTGTCACAACCCACAAGTGCACAAATGTATTCAAATTTCCAGAGCCTAGTGATACGAAAATCGATTCTATCTTTAAAGGGAGAGCACCCTTTTGGTATCGATACAAAATTTAGGCTGGCTCACAATTTACACTATGCCAAAACTGCCCTTTCATGCATTTCCATTGCTACATGTATTTTCATCCAACTAAATGCCCTTTTAACTGCCTAGAGGAAATGATATGAAAGGATTGGAAAACAACCATACCCTACATTCAAATGCATGTGCACAACTGCTAGTGTTACGATAAAACAACATTTTTTAAGTTATATGAGATAATATCATGTAAAGACAATAATTAGCACTAAAACTAATAATTAATCAGAAGTAATTTACTATGTTAAGACAAATTGACAGTAAAAAGAGAATCCCTTGGTAACATTCACTACCTGATTCTTGGAGATGCAAAGCACGAGGCTCATAGAATAGGGACCTGATATTCTATATAAAAGAGGGAACAAAATAGAAAATCAAATAAAGTCATAAATTTAAACATCCTCAGAAATAGGCAAACCTCTTTAACACTTAATGCTGCTCCACCTCTCGAATCCCCGTCTAGCTTTGTCAAAATAGCACCAGTAATTCCGATTTCGAGATTAAATGTAGTGACCAAGGCTGAAAGTTCACTAAAGCCAATTAGAAGGAGCGGAGACATGAAATTGGTTCCAACAAACAAAACCAATCAAGGCATGCAACTCAACACTTATGCCCACAGAGTTCAAGTCAATGAATGTATTGGTACTCTCTGCTTCCAAAGGAGAATTTACTCCTGAATTGCCTCAAAAGCATACGAAAACACGCAACCATTTCTTTCGTAACCATAGCTGAAGACTAAACACAACAGTACTACCAACAGCATGTAAGCAAGAGATGATATATCACAAGGACATAGCATTTATACCTGCCTGTCTGATTTTGCACCAAGAATTTACCAGTTTCCCCGGATAATAAAGACTTCACATGCATAAAAACATAGCCAAACACTACATTCTAATACTGCAAAAAGAGGCCAAGTTTTGGAAACCATTTTTGTAAATGAACTTAAAAAGTAGAAACCCTCCATGAATGAAAAATAGCATATTGCTTGCATCCTCAACTGGTTTTATTGACTGGATTCGGCTTCGGTTCTATCGATTATTTTCTACTTCCCCCATATTCCGAATTCAATGGTTTCAATAAACTAGCGAAAGCCGAACCCCGCCATCCTTGATGGAATAATTGTAGTAAAACAACCAGCTCGCAAACAATGATATAGAATATAAAAATATAGTAAGGAATTAACTAAAACTACATTTGACTAACTATACTCTCTTCGTCCGGCCAGCAAATTCTGCCAAGTCCGTTATCCGGTTATGACCCAGATAACAAAGAGTAAAGCGGTGCTGCAGCAAGAAAGGGGCGTTTCTTAATGGTAAAATGGATTCGCTAACTCTAGCCAACATGATAAATGCATAGCACGATGGGGTCTTCAGCTGGGTTAGTCGTAACAAGGTAGCTGTAGGGGAACCTATGGCTGTATTGAATCCTTCGTGTTTTAAATCCTATTGCTTTTCTCCTTATCATTTAAGTAAAAACCGAGGAGTCCTCTAAATTCAGCAGAAGAAATGATAAAGCAATGAACACTTTAGAGTTTGGTATAAAAAAGGGATTAATCCTCCGCCTGAAGACGCTCTTTTTTCCAGGAATCTGGAAATCAGAGGAGTGCATGCAAGATCTTCCCATGAATAAGGAAATCCTGCTCTGCCGCTTTAGCATTTCTTTTTCGTTTCAAAAGAAAGAAATTTCATTCTCCACTTGGACTGAAAAATCTATTTGATCATAAGGAACGGAAAAGAAAATCCATCAGACTGGATTTGTCGTAAAATTGATATTATATTGTTTCCTTAGTCCTTGCAAAGCTTTCGTTTTACTTCCTTGGAAGCTGAGCTCCCGTGTCAATACTTCCATTCCCATCGTTAGACGACGAGAAACATTGGGAAACATCTTCATTGTATGGAGAAAATGTTTTACTCAGAGTAGTGGAAAAAAGAAAGGGCCAAGTCATTGCAGAAAAAACTCATCTAGTACTTATCAAACTACAGGTTCACTATAGAAATATGAATATGCTAGCATAGGCATAACCCTCAAGCTAGAATTGTGAGAAGCACTTCACAATCCAAAGGGTTTACCCAAGTATGTAGATTTGTTTTCCTAACAGTTTAAGCTTTTGAGCGTTGGTTGCTTAATAGCTAGAGGCAAAGTGCAGTTCTCGAAGCACACATGAGGCATTTAATGCACACGCCTCATGTCAAGATGCAAGCTTATGAGGGGCAAGTTGCACTTTTTCCAGATCTCATCTCATCAATTGATTCATAAAGTATAATAAGTTGGGGTATACTTAATAAAATCCTTCAAGCTAAAGGGGCAAAGATCGGTAACCCTAGATGAAACAAACAAGCATAAATTGTGAATTGAGGAAGAATATCGTTAACTCTGGAGGCCCTAGTCCACATATGTTCCTTTTTTTTCTTCGACCTTCGATCTTCTTCTTCTTTGATTATGGATGTTATGTTTTCGTTTGTATAATTTGAAATGTAATGTGCTATTTTGGAATTTTAAAAGTATTTGCACAAGGGGACCATGGTGCCCCGGTGCGCCTAGAGCCTTCTAAAACAATGCCTCCATGGAATCTGGCATCCATACAACTGATTTCAAGCACCAAAAGTGTTGGTTTATGCATCAGATCTGTCCGGCAAAAAAACAACAAAAATGCAGAGCTATGCGAAACAAATCTGATTTGAGGTTAAACTACCTATGTAATCCAACCAAAACAGCAATAAAATTACTCCTTAGTGATTTTTGGCAGTCATAGGAAGGCTTCCGCTAGAGCTTGTCCTGCATTGGTTAATTATCATATCCAACATATTTATTGGGCGACCTCTCCATTCATTGTCAATTCAGTTTCCAAAAACAATAATAACAATAATAATAAAAGAAAGAAAACATTGAGTGAATTCAGAAATCGTAGATATGAAAAGTGATCCTTAGAAATCCAAAACTACTTCAAATTTGCAACCAACAAATAAATAACAGCTTCAAAAATTCCACACAAAAAAAAAAAAAAAAGAGTCACCATTGAACTCTCAAGACTGAGACGCATCATATGACGCCATCGCAGACGACCAGATGAAGACATCATGCTAGCGTCGTCGTAGGGATGGTGGTGTCAGCCTACCGCGGTCACCTCCAGACGATCCTCAGATAATTTTTGACGAACTCTAGGGTGGTATCAGATGCTTTGATACAAAGCTGAAACTGAAATATTGACTAAGGTTTTGTAGGTAGGAGAGAAGAAGAGGAGAGAGGAAAGATAAACTCGGGACCAAGGCTAAGGAATTAATCAGTCCCAACAGCTCTAATGTATTCATATGATTACCAGACATATTTACCAGAATGTCCATTAGATATAAACAAGGGAAAACAAAACTCCAACATAGGCATCCAGTTTGTATCACGGCACGAACTGCATTGACGCTACAAGCCTATTGCAAGCTAAAATGGAGACCATATAAAATTGAACGCCTTTTTCCAATTCTTTTTTTAAGAGCAACTTATCCATTATTGAACTTCATCAGCCAGACAAGTAAAATAAGGTTAAACACCTGCAGCTTCTTGGCCAGTCATTGCATCCACAACAAGCAAAACTTCTGTAGGATTCAACTCCTGTTTAACTTCTTTCAATTCATCCATCATCGTCTTGTCTATCTGAAATAGATAGCAGTTAACTAAGGTTGAAAACTACATAAAAGGAAAACGGACCTTATTAATACTATCCCCAAGAAGATAGGTGACATAACCTGAAGTCTTCCAGCTGTATCCATTATAACCATGTCTATATTCTTCCTTTTGGCCTCTTGTAGACCTTGCTTAGCTATTTCTGCAGGTTTAACCCCAGTTCCTGCTGTATAAACAGGAACATCCACCTGCCCCAACCTTATCACTGAATATGAGAAGGAATTAAGTGATCCTGATGTTGAATCAGACATGAAAACCAAGCACAAAGAAAAGTACTGAATACAGAAACGGCCCAGCACATCCTCATATGACTTCAAATGGGAGACTACAATTCATCCTACGGTATTCACACATAGGAGAAATTTTAGGGTTGACAACATTGAAACAAAGGACCAATTGAGACATAAAGACGAACAAGATTTGCGCCAGTTGAGAACCTAAAATCTAAAAGGACAGTGGTGTGTAAATATTACAGAAGCAGTGGCCAGAGTCTACTTTAACATTGTGCTCAATAACTTGAAAATGGAGATAACTCATGGACTGCAGTCTGCCTTGATGTCTTCAACCAGATCAAAGCAGGAACAAAACAAACAACAAATGTACAAATGGCAATTGCAAATGGACCATGTCATTGGCAATGGAAGTCATATACCTGTTTACCAAGAATAACAAGTTGGTCAATTGCAGCAGGTCTGTAGACATCTCCAGCAACAAGCATGCAACTCTTTCCCTGTGAACCATGCAGGGCCACAGCTTAACAAGTTGTGTACGTTTCATGTGCCTCCATGTGTGTCCGAGAGAGGAAGGGATGATGATTTAGAAAGTTCACCTGTTTCTTAAGATAGAAAGCTAACTTTGCACAAACAGTTGTCTTTCCAACACCTTGTAGACCAGCCAACAAAATTACTGTGGGCCCAGATTTCGCAAAAACCAGTTCAGAAACCTCTCCACCCATCAATTTCACAAGTTCATCACTTACAATCTGCATAAACCAGAAATGTGGTTGAAGTCTTAAAGTAGTCCAGCACCACTGATCCCATAAGTAGTTTTTTAGAATTCATCCATTTGAAAATAGAGTAGATTTAACTGACCTCCTCTGAGGATTCTGAAATGTCACAACCCCCCCTTACTTTTTCTGACATTACCGAAATTCCCTTCTATTAGTTCAACATGGGTATGTTACATGTAACCCAAAGTTTGTTTTCATAGAAAATAAAAAAGAAGACAAGAAAAGAAAACTTACTTTCTAAACATGTGGAAAACTTTTTTTCATTTATCCTAATATTCGAAAACTAAACCCATTGTTTAACAATGAAAGCAGTTACCACCGTGTTTTGCTCTCACATTCCGCAAAATATATTTATATGTATGTATGTATGTATGTATGTATATAAGTCCACTTTCCATAAGGACCACCTTAACTTAAATAAAATGCGAACCTCCCTTCCCCAATAGAATTTCGATGATCCGAGCTGCTCAATGTGTTCAGAACGTGATTTTAAGGGTACCCACGAGAAATCAGCAAAAAAAATGACTGGGAAGGGCTTCATCCAAGCAGTTTTTGTTTGTTTTTTATCGAACAGTTCAAACAAAAACTGCTGGGATGAAGCCCTTTCCGATCGTTTTTTTTTTTGCCGATTTCTCGCGGGTACTCTTAAAATCAAGTTCTGAACACATTGAGCGGCTCGGATCATCGAAATTCGAACCGGAAATGGGAGAAATGGGGAGGTCCTTATTTTTCCTCATTTGAAAATGACTATATATATATATATATATATATATATATATATATATATATATATATATATATATATATAAGTGTGTGTGTGTGTGTGTGTCACAAAGTAAAATAACATAAAACAAAAACTTTAAAACACAGTAGGAGCTTGGATCCTTTCTCGCCAAGGCATGGTTTCCCTAGTTCGTACAGCCAGCCAATAGCTTCCCCAACTGCCTAGTCTCCATAGATGCAGTTAAATGCATATATGATCACATCCTATAAATAGAATGCTTTACTACTACTACGTCACTCTCATTCACTTCGAGCTCTCTGTATTCTATATTGTACGTTCTCTCCGCAGCCCCCGTCATTGACTGGGTTGTTTTGTCTATCACCTAGTCAGTTAAAAAGGCAGAGGAGCACATTTCTATTTAGCCTTGATTATACTGTCTACATATGTAAAGCTCATTCACTCAATGGGGTTGCATACTTTGACCAATTGCTGATCAGGTGTCACTCCACGAATTACACCAACACCAACAGCCTGTTCGCTCACAGCTTGGACAAACCTTCTCACAACTGGAAGGCTTACCTGCAAGAGAATAAAAAAATCAAGTCATCTTTCAGTCAAAATCTCCCAACAAAAATACTACGTAAATTTAAATAATCTAAAAAGCCTTACATCTGCTTCTAAAAGAGCTCTCCTTATATCTTTCATTGGTTCCACAATATTTTCCTTGGTCAAGACCTCTGAACAGAAATGAAATTACATAACAACCACATGAGTTGGCATGAAGAATACTAAAAGCAATCATTCTAGGAGCAAAAATTTCCAACGACCTCCATATATACTTACAACATAAATGGCCCCAAGCTATAAATAAAAAAAAATGGGTGAAACCCCAAGCTAAAATTTGTTAGCATAAAAAGGTGGGGGGAAGAAAAAGGTGTCAATTTATTTCCATTAAGATTCAGGTCTGCCATAACGTCGTTTAACAGGAAACAATCATGTGATTTTTATCACACAATGACCACATACGCTGTGCAGCATAAATCTTGTTCCTAATAGAGAATTTCCAACACAACCACATCCAAGACAAAGTTAAGCCAGCCTGGAAGACTGGATCATATGATTATTTGACTCAAACGAGGCAGGCCCTGAATTGCGGGCCCAACAAAACTCTATAATGTCTTTGGATGTACCCAGTTACCCACCCCTATGTGATCTTCTCCCATTCCTTCTCTTTCCACCACCTCTCTCTGCTACCCCTCCCCATCACCCAACAACACACCCCACCTAAGAAGCACAAATACGGATACGGGACACGGACACGGGTCACACAACACGACTCGGATACGCGGACACGTGATTTTTCAGAAAACAAGGACACAGACACGTTGGAAGATACGTTTAAGTCCATAAATAAATAAATATACTTATATACAGAAATTCAATATTATATAAAAATATTATTTTTTCCAAATTAAAGATGAAAATTTCAATGAAAATGTGAGAATGCGGATTGTGTTTTCATTGTTAAGTTATTTGATATTGGCTTTAAATTTGGTTCATATCTCAAATAGGTCATTGTTACTCCATTTCAAGTTTTAAAAATTACATAACCACGCAAAACATGTCCAATACGTGTCGAGTACATGTCGGAGCATGTCCAAAACGGGTCCAACTCATAAAAAATAATTAAATATTCGGACACATGTCGGGAAAATGTCCGAGCGTGTCCGTGTCTCCGAGCGTGTCCGTGTCCGACACGGATACGAGAGGCTTGTAGACGTGTCCATGCTTCTTAGCACCCCACCTCCACTGCTACGAGCTCATTGCCACCTCTTATGTCTTTCTTATATGCCCCGTCCCTCTTTTGGTACCCGTTAATTGTTTGCTGCTGGCAAAGACAAACTACATAACCATGGAGAGAAACGAATTGTGCCCAATACGATGGTAGCAGAAAACACCAGTCATCGTTGATACTTGATACATCACCGCAATTTTTCCCCCATTCATTAGGAGTGCTCTTCTTTACCACAATGTTTGTATGTGGTTGTGTCGATGCATAGGCAAAGAGAGAAGAGAGTGAGTGTGCGGTCGATGGGGCTTCAAAGGGCCGGAAGAGAGTTGCTGGCGGGATGTCAGCAATGGAATGACAGGTGATCTCTCTATATTGACATTAGGTGAGGGGAGTAATTTTGGTGAGGTGCCATGCTTTAATTGGCATCGATTTGTTCTCCGTTGTATGGACATGTGGTTAATTTAACATCAAAGCCATAGTTCCACCAAATTTGAACACATTGGTGGCTGAAAAACTTGCCAAATCTTATGCCAAATTTGGCACAAGGTCTGAAAATGCCAATTTTGCCACCTCATCATCAACGGCTATGGTTAAGAGAAATATTGGAGATCAATGGTGATAGGTAAGAGAAAATGATAGTTGTTCCAAAAAGGCACCAATAGAACAATATTGCAAAAATTTGGCATTTGGACGATGTAGCATGCCAATTTTATAGATTTGGCCATCTCCATCTTGGCACTGACAACTTGAGTTGATCTAGCTAAATTTAGCATAAGGTCGAACAATAGCTAAATTTGCTCTCTATCTCTCTGATCATGAGGCCCCCAAACGGCTTTTTGGTAGAATATTTTTGTAGAAAATAAAATAATTCAATTTGCACCATTGAAGCAACATCGGATAACATATCTATTTTTCACTGCTCATTGCTAAATTACAACTAGCCACTTACCTATCCAACAAAATTGGAGACACAACACATGAATTCAACATCAGAATAAATACAAGGATAAGGAAAAACCTTCTCCTTTGAGCTTGCTCCAAGCTGCTTCGAGGCCACTCGTTAACTGGCCAAACATTTCCGCCTTGATGACACCGTGCATTCGTCTTCTACCCGTTCCAACCCCATTCTTGGACTTCACCGAACCCCACATCTCCCTCTGTGAGACAAGTCATATGCCCATAGATTAAAAGGGCTTATGTTATGAAGTGTCTAGGTAGGGTTGCTAAACGAACCAAGCTATTGGTGTTCGTTTGTAAAGCTTGTTCAAGATTGATTTGTTACATAATCAAACAAAGCTTTAGTCTTTTTTAGAAGCCCATTAAAGTTTCAAACCAAGCACCAACAAGCTCCTACTCGACTCGTGATGCATAAATTACTAGTTAAATGAGATGTAAAGTGCGATGGTGTCTGTTGTTGGACTTACGGTGAATGAACTTGCGGAAGAGAAGGCGATTGAGCCGGCCCAAGAAAATTGAATTTTGGTTGAGGTTCTGAAATTGGAGGATAGAGTTTTGTGGGTGCAAGTTGCAGAGAAATGGCTGGAAGTGATGGAGATGGCCATGACCATGACACACTCTCGAGAGAGAGAGAGAGAGAGATATGTTCCGAGACTTTCCACTGGTATTGCCTGGTGGTGTTATCCACTGCCGAGGCCCGTTCTATCCAGTTGATTCCTGTGCTCAGGGGAAAAGTCTTTTATTTTACAGCTCAGGAGTAGTATAGGGTTCATTCTTTTGGACTTAATTTAAATTTGAAAATTTTATTTTTATTTCAATTTTTTTGCATTTATTAATTTTACGTCAAATTTTTGTGAATTATTAATTCGTCTTGACATAAGGATCAGAAAAGTAAATTTTTTCTACTTTTACCCATGTCCTTTAAGAAATAACCACTTTTTAGCACAAAAAAATAATCATTTTTTAGCAACTAAAAATTGATTATTTCTCAAAATACTTGAATAAAAGTGCCAAAATTTTACTTTTCCGATTCCTCTCGTCAAGACGAATCAATAACCCAAAAAAATTTAGCACAAAACTAAAAAATGCGAAAAAAATTCAAATGGAAACAAAATTTTCAGACTTAAGTTAAGGCCAAAAGAACGCTTACGTGTTCATTTAAGTGAGTTTGAAAATTTACGTTGTTGTCCTCAAATTATTGTATTTTACATAGATGATTAATCTCTCTCATGATTTTTCTCTTCACATGTTTCTCATATACATGTTCTCTCATCTCTTCCACTCTCTCCAAAGTTGAAACCGAATCTCAGAACAATCTGACGCCCTCCAATCCAATCCGGTGTTTCTACCCAAGCGACATTGTTACGGCTTAGTATTTTATTTATTTAATTAATTACATTTTCATTTATGATTGGGGTGTTATGGTTGGGTCTCAACTAATTATTTTGCACGATATGGATATTATTTACATGATTGTAACCTTTAGAGTATGAGATTGATTTTGAGTAAAATAGTGGTACTGAATGGTAATTCTATAAATCTGTGTTAGGTTAGATTGGATTATATGTAAATTTGTTTTGCTATTTATCGATCTAAATTATGTTTAACTAGTTAGTTATAATTTGGGGTGCAATATAAATTGTGGGTGGTTTTAAGAGTAGTACTTAAGGCTACAACAAATTGGTCTAAAGTCCAAAAGAAGAGGTCCCAAAGCAGATTTAGTCCAGCTTAAGTTTCATTGATGTGTAAAGTCCATTAATGAAAATTCTATGTGTAACATCCCGATTTTTGAGAATGTTAATTTAATAAATTTTAAACAATATAAAATATTTATTAAATAGCAAGGAAAATATAAAATCATTACATGCCAATTTATTTTCAAAACTTCTATGGTGCTCCCAAGTGGTATGGGATCACATAATCTCAATGAATATGGATCATTGGATTGAAATAGATAAATCATAGCTCTTGGATCAAAATCAAAAACTAAAAGTAGGATAGTTTTGTTAAAAACGAGAAAATTTTGTGAACTTTTGACAAAAAAAATAAAGGATTACTTACCACAAAAACAGGCAACAATTACCATTGATTAAGGCAACACTTACTATCGTATAAAGCAAAACTTACCACACAAACAGGCAAAACTTACAACAACCGATTGTCAGGTAACAAGTTACCATTAATTAAAAAATATATATTCTATTTTTTGGCGGGAAAATTTGAAGATTTTGGGGATTTATATATTCACACAACTTTAAGCTATATACACCATAAACTTATCCACTCTAATTCCTCTATGTAAACTGGATTGTATTTTAAAGTGGTGTGAATATATAAATCCCCAAAATCTCCAAACTTTTCCGCCAAAAAATATGGTACTCTTTTTTTTAATTAATAATAACTTGTTATCTAACCAACCAGTTGTCATAATGTTGCATGTTTGTGTGGTAAGTTTTGCCTTATATGATGATAAGTGTTGCTTGTTATTGTGGTAAGTAATTATTCGTTTTTTTGTCAAAAGTTCACAAAATCATCTCGTTTTAAACAAAACCACCCTCCTTTTGATTTTTGGTTTTGATCCAATGGTTGCGATTTATCTATTTTCAATCCAATGATTCATATTCAATGGGAGTATGGTGCTCCGAAAAACACCTGGGAGCACCATAGCCGGACGCCTCTTCTTATCCAACAAAGTTACACCATCAACTCCGCCCCTAGATCCAACAAAGTTACATCAAAATGGATCTAGGTTTGAAAACTATGGTTATGTAGTGTCATAATATTTATTTTGTAGGAATACTAATCTTTAGAGTTCTAGATCTTATATCCATTGTAGTTGTAAGTCAGATACCATTATAAAATTTATTACATAATGAATAGAGATTTCAATGACCCAATTAATATCTTGTGGTTCTTGGATGGATTTTTTATCATAATCTTGAGAAAATCTAGAGAGACTCAGTAAGGGAGCAATCTAGCGTTGTGCTTGGCTGTGAAAGTTTTGCTTCCTTATAATTTTTGGGCTGAAGTGCACAAGTTTTCAACTTTCAATTTGCAATGGGTAGTAAAATTTTTGGTTTTGACTTTGGCAGTTTATAAATACAATGTGAATTTACTGCATGTAACATGTGCTAAACAAAACCATAAATCTTATAACAATTTCCTATAAATAACCTAACATGTAAACCACAAGCCCAATACCTTGATTTTGATCTATAAGCCACACCATATGGCCCAAAATGCTTAAATCCAAGGTACTTGTCACGCCCTCAATTTTCAACATAAATAAATATTACATTTTTAATAAAGGAACCTCACGAATCGTACATATTACCCAAAAGGATTTCCCACCTGTCAAATTTACAGAACAAGTCCCCATAGTTACAGAAACACAATCTTGGCATCATGGCCGAAATTAACTTAGTTACAAGTACAGCCAACTCAAAATATTACCGCTTTCTAGTCAAAAGGAATTTAAGAATAATTAGTTACATACTCATCTTTACCAAAAGCAAATTGATTACAAAAGATGATTAAGTAACTAAAACAAGGTTAGCTCCCAAAAATCTTCATGTACAAGCACGCCGTCACATGCAGTCTATAGCCCAACGTTCGAACCTGAAAAGAAGGATTTTGTTGAGCTACACTAGCCCAGTAGGAAAATCTTTACCAAATTTATATGCAAATATGATGATAAGAGCAAACATGAGAGGGTAAGGAAACACAGCTCGACAAACGGTAACCAATCAATTTGCAAATGAACCCTTAACGAAATCGTATGCATGAGCCCTACGATGCTAACCCCTCTACAAATCCCAACTCGACTTGCTAACCTAAAACTTCATCATCGGTATTTCCACCACTTGCGTTACCGGAATAACACCATAAGGATTACCGTGTTACCACCACTTGCGTCACGGTGATCCCTAAGGACTCGGGTCACCGTATTACCACCACTTGCGTTACGAAACCCTTTAAGTCTCCGTATTACCACCACTTGCGTTACGGGACGTCCTAAACCAACCTTCGACCCAAAATCGACCATTCCTCATACAACACGCAAACCTAGACTTCCCCATGAACCCATTCATAGATGGAACACCCTACATTATGCCAAAGTCATCACAAATGCACCACGAATGATCACACGATACCAACAATCTATAGAAAGTACATTACAACGTTTAACTAAGTCAATTCTTATCCGGTTATTGCTAACGGAAGACCAACGGACCAAGGAGTACATCGAACCATCATAGGAAGTCAATTAGACAAGATTGAGATAGTTTAGGAGGTGTTCAAAAGGGTTTAGAAGTGATTGGAGGCCAAAACAATCAACGGAGAAGCAAAAGGTGCAAAACTGGAGATAAGCTCACTGTATCGATACGCGCTTAATCCGTATCGATACGGAATCAACTGTCCAAAAAGATAAGCTTACTGTATCGATACGGCCCTTAATCCGTATCGATACCACGGGGCTTCGGGTAGAACTTTCAGCAGATTTTCAGACATGCTTTACAACCAAAATTTGACAATCAAGGGCACGATTCTACACCAAATCAACACATAAACATGTAAAAGAGGTAAAGAAGTCCCTACCTCGCAATAATGGTCGAGATTCAAGCGTTTTTGAACGAGCCCTAGCTTTTTGAACTCCGAAACTTCGATTTAAACTTGACCCAAGGATCTCCGAGCTCAAGAACGCGATTGCAAGGCCGGAGGGAGGTTGCTTCTTGAAGATTTTGGGAGATTGAGTGGAGTTTTGGGTGAGAAGTGAGGAGAGAGAGAGATAGCCGGTGGGGAGAGGGAGAGAACGGATGAGAGAGAGTGGGAAGAGGAGAATTTGATCTCCTACAATGCACACACCCACCTTATATACCCACATATCTTTAAATCACACACATACTCCCTCAACTTTCTACTCTTTCAAATCAAGCCCCAATCTAATTAATCACCAAATAATTCCTATTTTCTCAATTAGGCATTTAATAATTAATTTCAATAACTAAATAAATTACGGATCTCTACAATCTATCCTCCTTAAAGAAATTTCGTCCCGAAATTTTCAACGTAAGTCAATTAAGATTATGCATCAAACATACATGCTCATGCCATAATATATATCATCAAACAATAAGCTAACAATCAAAAGATTATAATTTCAAAACTCACATTGATTAGCTTGAAAACAAATGCGGGTACTTCTCCCTCACTTCGTCTTCCCTTTCCCACGTTGACTCTTCTTTCCCAAGATGACTCCATAAGACTCGCACTAACGGAATAGTCTTACCCCTCAAGCGTTGCTCGCGCGAATCGAGGATACGTATCGGCTCCTCCCCGTAAGATGCATCGGCTTCTAACTCTAACTCGGACCACTCTAGAACATGTGACGGATCCGGCTCATACTTACGTAACATCGATACGTGGAACACATCATGAACATTCGATAATCTTGGTGGTAATGCCAACCGATACGCTACTTCCCCGATCTTCTCGATAATGTCAAATGGCCCAATAAAACGTGGAGAAAGCTTGCCCCTCTGCCCAAAACGAGATAGTCCCCGGCGTGGCGATACCTTTAGAAACACGTGATCCCCCACTTCAAACGATAACGGTCGGCGACGACGATCGGCATAACTCTTTTGTCTACTTTGTGCGGTTAATAACCGTTGGCGAATTACTTTGACTTGCTCGGTAGTCCTCCTTTGCGCTTCAAGAAGACGTCTACGAATCGCTTTCATGCTCTCGGAAGTTTCTTGGATCAATTCCGGCCCAATTAACGTAGCCTCGCCCAACTCAGTCCAACAAACGGGTAATCGACACGGTCTCCCATATAAAGCTTCATACGGCGCCATCTCGATGCTAGATTGGTAGCTATTGTTGTACGCGAATTCAACTAACGGTAGGTGATCTTCCCAATTACCCCGAAAATCCATAACGCAAGCCCGAAGCATATCTTCTAAAATTTGGATCGTTCTCTCGGATTGTCCATCTGTTTGAGGATGATACGCGGTACTAAATAAGAGATTGGTGCCAAGAGCGGCCTGTAAACTTTGCCAAAAGCGTGCGGTAAACCTTGGATCTCGATCCGATACGATAGAAACGGGGATACCATGAAGACGGATAATCTCGCGAATATATAAACGGCTAAGCGCATCAATCGAATCCGTAACTTGAATCGGTAAGAAATGAGCTGATTTAGTCAATCGATCGACTATCACCCAAATGGCATCGTGGCCCCTCGGCGATCTCAGCAAACCGGTAACGAAATCCATAGTCACGTTCTCCCATTTCCACTCAGCCACTGGTAATGGTTGCAACTCCCCCGCTGGTCGTTGATGCTCGGCTTTGACTTGTTGGCACGTAAGACATTTAGACACAAAGATGACGACATCTCTCTTCATTCCCGGCCACCAAAACTGTCTACGCAAGTCATGGTACATTTTCGTTCCTCCCGGATGCACGGCTAAAGGTGAGTGATGAAATTCCCTCAAGATTTCCTCCCGACACGAAATGGGTACGAATAATTTCCCTTGGTATCGCAAACCTTGATCGGCATGAATCATCCACCCCTCTCGAGCATTCCCGTTAAGAAGCTTAGTACGAAACTCGTCCGCTTCTTCATCTTGCTGCTGGGCCTCAATCACTCGAGTCGACAAGGTTGATTGGACGGTTAAATTGCACAAAGTGACTCCATCACATACCTCTTCGAAATGTAGAGCATACGAACCTAAGTCGTTCACCGTTTTCCACTCATGGATGGCTAAACTCGCAAGTCGCATCGATTTCCTACTTAGTGCGTCCGCTACCACGTTCGCCTTTCCCGGATGATATTGCAATTCAAAATCGTAGTCCTCTAAGTGTTCCATCCATCTGCGTTGCCGTAAGTTAAGCTCCTTTTGAGAGAACAAGTATTTGAGACTCTTGTGATCGGAAACGACTTCGAACCTTTCACCGTAAAGGTAATGACGCCAACTTTTCAAAGCGAAAACAACGGCCGCAAGCTCTAAGTCATGGGTAGGGTAGTTTCGCTTATGAGCTTTCAGTTGCCGCGATCCATACGCCACCACTCGCCCCAATTGCATCAAGACGCACCCCAATCCCTCTTTCGAAGCGTCACAATACACGGAATAACCAACTCCCCGTTCGGGCACAACTAAAACAGGTGCAGTAGTCAATCTTTCCTTCAATTCTTGAAAAGCTATCTCACACGCGTCACTCCAAATAAAACGAGTCCCCTTACGAGTCAATTTAGTCAATGGAACCGCTAGGCGAGAAAAATCGAGTACAAAACGGCGATAATACCCAGCTAAGCCCAAAAAGCTACGAATCTCGAACACATTCTTCGGTCGCTGCCAACTCATCACGGACTCTACCTTTCCCGGATCAACGGACACCCCATCCTTCGATACGACATGACCCAAAAACTTGACTTCGGACAACCAAAATTCACACTTACTAAGCTTGGCATACAAACGGTGCTCTCTCAAAAGTTCAAGAACGATGGAAAGGTGGGATTGATGTTCTTCCTCTGAAGATGAGTAGATAAGGATGTCGTCCACGAAAACGACTACGAAACGATCAAGATAAGCACGAAAGATGCGGTTCATTAGATCCATGAAAGTTGCCGATGCGTTCGTCAAACCAAAGGGCATAACAACAAACTCGTAGTGGCCATATCGAGTACGAAAAGCAGTTTTGGGAATGTCTTCCCTCCGAACTCTCAACTGGTGATAACCGGACCTCAAATCGATCTTAGAGAAACAAGTGGCGCCCCGAAGTTGATCAAACAAGTCGTCGATTCTAGGCATAGGGTACTTATTCTTAATGGTGACACGATTTAATTTACGGTAATCGATACACAAGCGAAGCGACCCATCTTTCTTTTGAGCGAACAAAGCCGGTGCTCCCCATGGTGACGTACTCGGACGGATAAACCCCAAATCCTCCAATTCTTGCAACTGGATCTTCAATTCTCTCAATTCAGCAGGCGCGAAACGATAAGGAGGTATGGAAATGGGAGCGGTACCAGGAAGCAAATCTATAGAAAATTCGATTTCCCTCTCAGGTGGTAAACCAGGTAACTCCGTCGGAAACACATCCGAAAAATCACAAACGACAAGAGGTAACTCCCCACGCGTGGATACGTCCTCATCTAAGGCCAAACTCGCTAACAGAGCATACACCGACTCACGCTCCCGAGACTCGCACAGATATGGTTCTATCGGTTCCCGACGCTCCCCGAAGAATTCGAAACAAGAACCCCCAGGCGGACAAATACGGACCCGACGCTTGTAGCAATCTATAGTGGCATGGAACATCGACAGCCAATCCATTCCCAAAATGAGGTCAAACCCCGACATATTCAGCACGATAAAATCAAATGTAAAATGACGATCTCGAATAGTAAGCTCACAATCCCTGCAAATGCGGTCTAACGGCGACCTACCTCCTATCGGTGTGTCAACAAACAACGGGGGACTAATACTTTCGATTTCCAACCCCAAAGCACAAGCAATAGATGCAACAATGAATGAATGCGATGCTCCTGAATCAAACAACACTCTAGCAAAGGAGTTAAACAAGAGAAATGTACCCCTCACAACCGAAGTGTCCGGGGCCTGAGAAGTGACAGGAGGTGGTGGAGGCGGAATAGCAGAAGTGATAGCAAATGCCCTCCCCTGAGTGGTCTGACCCTGAACGTGTCCACCCCGATGACTAGAGCCCTGAGTAGGTGTAGACGAACTAGCTCCTCTTTCAGCCTGAGATCCCTGAGCCGAAGTGTTCTGACGAAAGTGAGACTGCTGCTGCCTCTGATTACCCCGGAATGACTGCCGGCCAAAACCCTGTCCACCTCTCGGCTGCTGCACCGATCCCGACTCGCTACGAGCCCCATCCCCACGTGGACAATTTCTTGCAAAGTGACCAGGCTTCCCACAAGTAAAGCACGTGTTCAACAATCGCGGGCATTGGGCGCGAATGTGCCCCGTCTGACCACACTCGTGACATACGATTGAAGGTCTATTAGAAACTCCCCGAGTCCCAAACGAAGATGAAGGTGGAGGCCTAAAGTTTGACGGAACCTGTGAAGCTGACGATTGATCTCGTTGTCTCTTTCTTCCTTGACTACCGAAACTCCCTGATGAGGAACTCATACCTCCCGCTGGTTGTCTCGGTTCCCAAACCTTAGTGTTTTTGGGTGCCTCCCTCGGTGTCTCAATGCTCCTCGCACATTCAACGACTTCGAAGAACCTCCCTTTGCGTTGTGCCATGACAAACTTCTTCACAGTATCGTGCAAGCCCCTTTCAAATCGCCTACATTTCCTGTCTTCGGTAGCTACTAACTCCGGCGCGAAACGGGACAAGGATTGAAACTTTAAGGCATATTCTGACACAGTCATATCCCCTTGCTCTAGCCTTTCAAACTCATCTCTCAATTGGTCACGACTCGTTTCCGGAAAATATTGCTCCTCGAAGAGCACCTCAAATTCGGCCCAAGTTAGGTTCTCAGCATCTGGCTCGTTTGCTTGAGCCGCGGTCCTCGCCGCTCTCCTCGCATCCTTTCGTAATTCTAGTATCGATTCCCACCACTCATTCGCTTCCCCGGTGAGTTGAACGGCTACGATATTGACTCGCAAGTCATCCTCCGTGATCTGAAGAGCTCTAAAGAGTTTTCGAATTTGGGCTAGCCAATGATCGGCCACAAGAGGGTCACTACTCGACCCATCGAAGGTAGGTGGATTTCTTCGGCTAAACTCCCTCATTGCTATCATAGCCCGACTGTCGGCGCTTTCCCTTGGAGCAGGGTTCAAAAGGTTTGCAGCTGCCAGAGCTGCAACGAAATCCCTAGCAAAAGAGTTTTGAACGACCAGGACTTCTTCTCCTCGACCATGTTCGGTCCCTTCCCTCGGAGTCCCACTCGGATTTTCCCCATGGTGGCTAACCTCATCCTCAACCAGCGCTTCTCGGCCACGACCACGGCCACGACCACGACCGCGACCACGGCCACGACCACCCCTACTTTCGGCCTCACCTGCCCTAGCACGCGTTCTCGGAGGCATCTAGCTACAAGTTATAAGAAAGAAAGACTGATCAATAGCAACATTGTCTAATGAGGTCAAAACCTCCAACTATCCCAACACGGGTCAAAGCCACTCTACGGTATTGAAATGCAATGTCACATAAGCCAAGTAATGTCAATGCACACAAGCACACATGTGATATTTCAAAAGGCGTGACTTTTGAACCCATGAGACTAAAAGTCTCCCCACGGTCTCAAAGTATTCAAACCTAGATGCTCTGATACCAATTTGTCACGCCCTCGATTTTCAACATAAATAAATATTACATTTTTAATAAAGGAACCTCACGAATCGTACATATTACCCAAAAGGATTTCCCACCTGTCAAATTTACAGAACAAGTCCCCATAGTTACAGAAACACAATCTTGGCATCATGGCCGAAATTAACTTAGTTACAAGTACAACCAACTCAAAATATTACCGCTTTCTAGTCAAAAGGAATTTAAGAATAATTAGTTACATACTCATCTTTACCAAAAGCAAATTGATTACAAAAGATGATTAAGTAACTAAAACAAGGTTAGCTCCCAAAAATCTTCATGTACAAGCACGCCGTCACATGCAGTCTATAGCCCAACGTTCGAACCTGAAAAGAAGGATTTTGTTGAGCTACACTAGCCCAGTAGGAAAATCTTTACCAAATTTATATGCAAATATGATGATAAGAGCAAACATGAGAGGGTAAGGAAACACAGCTCGACAAACGGTAACCAATCAATTTGCAAATGAACCCTTAACGAAATCGTATGCATGAGCCCTACGATGCTAACCCCTCTACAAATCCCAACTCGACTTGCTAACCTAAAACTTCATCATCGGTATTTCCACCACTTGCGTTACCGGAATAACACCATAAGGATTACCGTGTTACCACCACTTGCGTCACGGTGATCCCTAAGGACTCGGGTCACCGTATTACCACCACTTGCGTTACGAAACCCTTTAAGTCTCCGTATTACCACCACTTGCGTTACGGGACGTCCTAAACCAACCTTCGACCCAAAATCGACCATTCCTCATACAACACGCAAACCTAGACTTCCCCATGAACCCATTCATAGATGGAACACCCTACATTATGCCAAAGTCATCACAAATGCACCACGAATGATCACACGATACCAACAATCTATAGAAAGTACATTACAACGTTTAACTAAGTCAATTCTTATCCGGTTATTGCTAACGGAAGACCAACGGACCAAGGAGTACATCGAACCATCATAGGAAGTCAATTAGACAAGATTGAGATAGTTTAGGAGGTGTTCAAAAGGGTTTAGAAGTGATTGGAGGCCAAAACAATCAACGGAGAAGCAAAAGGTGCAAAACTGGAGATAAGCTCACTGTATCGATACGCGCTTAATCCGTATCGATACGGAATCAACTGTCCAAAAAGATAAGCTTACTGTATCGATACGGCCCTTAATCCGTATCGATACCACGGGGCTTCGGGTAGAACTTTCAGCAGATTTTCAGACATGCTTTACAACCAAAATTTGACAATCAAGGGCACGATTCTACACCAAATCAACACATAAACATGTAAAAGAGGTAAAGAAGTCCCTACCTCGCAATAATGGTCGAGATTCAAGCGTTTTTGAACGAGCCCTAGCTTTTTGAACTCCGAAACTTCGATTTAAACTTGACCCAAGGATCTCCGAGCTCAAGAACGCGATTGCAAGGCCGGAGGGAGGTTGCTTCTTGAAGATTTTGGGAGATTGAGTGGAGTTTTGGGTGAGAAGTGAGGAGAGAGAGAGATAGCCGGTGGGGAGAGGGAGAGAACGGATGAGAGAGAGTGGGAAGAGGAGAATTTGATCTCCTACAATGCACACACCCACCTTATATACCCACATATCTTTAAATCACACACATACTCCCTCAACTTTCTACTCTTTCAAATCAAGCCCCAATCTAATTAATCACCAAATAATTCCTATTTTCTCAATTAGGCATTTAATAATTAATTTCAATAACTAAATAAATTACGGATCTCTACAGTACTAGTAGTAGTCTACAAGGTTTGTTATATGTCCAAGATCATCCATGTAGACTTCCGATGTGGGACGCTGGGCTAGCGGTCTGGTTGGGGTGTTACAGGTGGTATCAGAGCAACCCATGTACACGACCGTGTGGGCTCATGCCAGAGAAAAGACTCGAGTAATGTTGTGGTGACTTTGACTGCTAGAGAAAAGACCTGGGTATAGCTGTGGTGACTAGCCACTAAGGAAAAGAACCGGGTAAAACCGTGGTGACTCTAGTGCTCAACGTCAAGAGGACGTGAGGGAATCTCGCAAGGATGTGAGAGAATAATGGTGGGGAGATTATAACACCCCGTCCCACATTAAAAGTATACATGGATGATCATGGGCATATAACAAACCTTGTGAGCTGTCACGCCCTCAATTTTCAACATAGTTAAATAATCCATTTCAAAATAAGATCATCGCATTATACAGATAATACCCAAAAGAGAGTTCCCAACCGTTATATTATAAACCAAGTCCAAAGTTTAGAGAAATTACATCATTGGCACTCCGGCCCCCAATAACCTTAACACGAGTACGAATAAGTTTAATGATTAAAATTACTTCAGTCAAAAGGGATTAAGAATGATAAGTTACAAATACATCTTTGTCAAAAGGAAAACACTACAAAAATGACTAAGTAACTCTCGAAGTTAGCTTCCAAAATATGTTTCTTCAATCCAAGCTCACAGTGCATGCGAGCTATTGTCCGGCATTTGAACCTAAAAATGATAATAGGTTGAGCTACACTAGCCCAGTAGAAAAATCCTCTACCAATTCTATATGAAAACATGTTGAAAAGTGCAATAGAATGAAGGCAAGAGAATGTAGTTCAATGGACGTATAAGCAACCAACTCACGAGTATATCAACATTCATAACGTTTCAAACTATAGTGTGACACAAGCTCGAATAACCATAATTCATGCGACACAAGCAACTTGACATTCACGACACGATACTCAACCACATGTCGAGACCCGTATTTTCGAAATTCGTTTAAAGGTTTATTAATAATAGAAATTGAGGAATTTATTAGATTTAGTTGGCTTGGGGTCATAGAGATAAGATTGTTAGTGGAGGGAGTGCAAGTGTGATTTGTGTGTATCCTAGTATATATATGTGTGTGTGTGTGTAGGGGATTAAAATCCCAAGTTCTCTCTCTCTCTACTCTCCCGTCCTCTCTCTCTCTCCCTCGGCCTCCTCTCTCTCTCTTGCTCTCCCACCAAAAATCACCACAAAAACTCGAAACCCATGTAACCCAACCCTCTCTCCATCTTCCTCAAGTGCTATTGTGTTCGTAGCTTGTCCGGTTTGGCTCGGAGAGGAGTGTTTTGAGGCGTAGTTCAAGTTTGAGTTCAAATGTTCGCGTGGCCCGATCTCCTTGTGTATTTGCTCTCCAACTTCGAGGTAGGGATTTCTTACTTATTCTATGTGTTTATGAGTGATTTTGTGTTTTGATCGTGCTTGGATCATTGTATTTCGTCGTTGGGTTTGTCTCAAAAATCTGCTGAAAGTTCTACCCGAAGCCCCGTGGTATCGATACGGATTAAGGGCCGTATCGATACAGTAAGCTTATCTTTTTAGACAGTTGATTCCGTATCGATACGGATTAAGCGCGTATCGATACAGTGAGCTTATCTCCAGTTTTGCACCTTTTGCTCCTCCGTTGATTGTTTTGAACCCTTGATCACTTCTAAACCTTTTTGGACACCTCCAAACCCATTTCAAGTTTGTTAATTAAATGTCTTTAGTTAATCTAAGTTACCCTCGTCTCGTTGGCCTTCCATCGTTAATGAAAGAGTAGTAGCTTACTTGATTAAAACTTAATCAAAATGCAACGTATGAGATTGATAGTACTTGGGAATGATTATGGCATGATACGGTAAACGACATAGACACGTTTGGTATTGTAGCATGTTAGGATGGTTGGGGAAGCCGTATTGGGCACTATGGTACGATATAGTGATTGATGGATTGAAAAATGTACAGTAGAGAGGTTGTCGATTATCATAGGTTAAAAAGGTATAACGAGGAACGTTTAGTTGGACGATAGGTACTTGTCTAGAGGTCCGAATGAGAGTGGGGCAACCTATACCCTCGTGAATTGTCTTGTGGAGCCTCTAAATTCCGTTGGTGTTCGTTCTTTAAGATTTACGTTTAGAACCTAGTGGGTGGTGTGTTGTGGAATCGTTGTGGGTTCAATATGCGACGTAGGGCGTCATGATAGGCTATGTGGAACAATGTGTACTTAAAGTACTAATTAATGTGCAATGAGACATGGGCATGAGTTTGTAATACGTTGAATGGTGGTGAATGAAAGATTGCGAACTTGGGAAGTGTTGTTATCCTGTGTTTGGGTTGTTTATGCATATGTGTTGTGTGAGTTATGAATGTTGAATTGAGGGTCCTGCAACGCAAGGTGTGGTAATGCGGAGACTCTAGAGGGCCCGTAACGCAAGGTGTGGTAATGCGGAAACCCAGGTGGAGAGAATTCACTGTAACGCAAGTGGTGGTAATACAGTTGAATGTCTCGCATGGTGAAGGGAGTTATGATCGACTATAGAAGTTCATGTTGTCGTTGGGCTGTTTCTTGTTCGAAATTGTTAGTGTTGAAAAAGGGAATAAATGATTGAATTTATCAATGTTTTGGAAAAGGAATGAACTTGGTTTTGGAAAAAGGATTTTTATGAAAATCCTCCGGCTATTCCCGAACGAATCAACGGTTCCGGTATTTGGGCACAAATCAACGGATTCCGGTATTCAAGCGAATCAACGGAGTTGACCCGTAAAGGTCAAGAGTTTTCTCAAAACTACATTGCCAATAAAAAAATGAATGTTTTCTTTTACGAAAAGAGGTCCATTGGTAATTGATAAGAAATGAGGAGTCTTATAATGGTTTGGGAAACTGTCGTGAGTTATCTTGGTGGACGTGTATTTAATGTTGCTCTTAGTTTGATGTATGAATGGTTAGGGACACCATTATGATGTATTGAATCTCGTAGTCATGGTCTGTCGGTTCCTTATGGTGCCATTCTGTATCTCTTGTTCGTTGAGTCGAAACCATTCATTATCATTGCATGATTCATTACATTTACATATAGCTTGAGTATAGAATTCTCTACTGGGCTAGTGTAGCTCAGCAAAATCCTTCTTTTCAGGTTCGAATGTTGGGCAATAGACTACATGCAATGGTGTGCTTGGACATGAAGATTTTGGAAGCCGACTTCTTTAGTCACTTAATCTTCTTTTGTAATTGATTTACTTTTGTAAAAGATGAGTTTGTGACCAATTGTTCTTAAATTCCTTTGACTAAAGAAATTGTAATACTCTAAACAAATTCGTACTTGTGATTAAGTTGATTTGGGCCGTGGTGTCAAAGTTGTATATTTTAACTTTTGGGGACTTGCTTGTGAAGTTAAATAGTTGGGAACCTTTTGGGTATTATTAAGTTATGCGAGAATCTTTTATCAAATTGGATTATTTATTTATGTTGAAAATCGAGGGCGTGACAAATTGGTATCAGAGCATTAGGTTTGAATACCTAGCGACCGTGGGGAGACATAGTCTCAGGGGTTCAAAAAAAAAATCATTGCATATTTTTAACAAGACATGTGTGTGCTTGCATGATCGACGTTTGTTAACCGATGTGGCTTTGTATTCACATTTACTCAGATAGGTGGAATGTTGGTGACCCGTGTTTGGGAAAAATGGAAGTTTGGCTTATGCGTAGTGTATGTGACAGCGTCTGTTGTTATTGTTGTTGTTTCCTTTAGCAGTCTTGTTCTTGGATTCTTGGTGGTAAAAATGCCTTTTAGGTGAACTGGAAAGCCGTGAAGGATTGTAGTGGTTATGGTTGCGACTTTTGTTAGGGTTATGGTTATTGTTGATAGTCTTGGTCTTGAACCATTCGTAGTAAGGTACCTTTTTAGATTAGATATTCGACGGGAAAGAATCTGAAAGGTCGAGATTGTTGCAGTGTTTGTGCATGGTGACGAGCCCAACATATGAGATATCTGTTAATATGTAATAAAAGTATTAGACTATTAGAAAGACTTGCGAGTTTAGTGTTTGATATGTTTTATTCAAATTGCGCTAATTATGTATTAAATATTAAATGCTTTAAGTAGATTTTATGTGATGTGAGATGCGTTAAGTGTAAACGAGCGTAAGGTAGTATGTTTGTTGCGATAGAAGAGGAAAGGAGGAAAGAGAGTGCATGTTGAGGTGTGACAGGAGCCATAGTTTGTTCAGAAAGTGAGTGAGATGTATCATAACTAGAGGGTCTTGAATGTATGAAGGGATAATGTCTTATTGTGGTAATGAATGTGTTTTGTTATTATTACGATATTGAGGTAGTGATTTTGAATATAGGTAAGGCGAGTTGAGTCCGCGTAGAAAGTCATAAGTATTTGAGGTTGACCTAAGAAGATGAGAGTTATAGGTAGGGTGTCTAGATAAGGTATGTGTCTTCTGGACACCTAGGCGACTACCGATGAGATCCAGTTGGAAGATGCGCTTGATCACCGCTCCTTCTAGATGGAAGTCTCGGAGAGTCAATTGGACCCTAGGATTATGTATAAGGGTTAGATCTCTAGGCTTGAGATAGATGGCTCTACGTAGGAATTTCGTAGAAAAGGGAAGTGTTATGGCGTTGTAGTCTTCATTGTTGAGGTGAATGTTGTGGTGGTGTCATTATGACGGGATGGTAGAAAATAGTAATAATATTGTGTGAAAAAAATGAAGAAGAGGGAGACAAGACTTGAAGTGTACTATATCGATGTGGCTTGAGGCAAGTGATTGATGCTACTGCGTGGTGAGAGGCTTGTTTGAAGTGAGGGCAATATGAATGAGGATTGTTGTGAGTTGAAAGATTAGAGTGTAGAGATTGTGTGTGATGCGTAATTGGCGACGTAGACTAGACTGACGACAGTATAGAATGCATTGAGGTATGCTATTGAGGTGATAGATTTGAGAAAGACTAAGGCTTAAATAGTGGTAGTGATAGCAGTGATGGTGATAGGAGTCTTGGAATATAAAGAGAAGTATAGAAGGATTGTTGGCAACCCCGAAGTCTTGTGAGTATTCAGGGATAAGTTTGTCAATCGGTCTGTGTCGGTGTTTGAGTTCTAGCATGAAGATATTTGAGAGTATCAGATGTTCGTTGGTGCAACTATTGCACACTTTGCGTAGGTGCTCTAGTGATGAGATATTAATAGGTTGCAATATTGTTAAAATAGAGGAATGATTAGAATTGATGATACGTGTATTTATGATGTGATGTTCAGGATTGTAAATGTGATAAATGCATGATTTGATTCGACCGAATGAATGAGGAAGCTCGAGATTGGTAAAGTGAATAGACGTGGTGTGAGGCATTGTGAAATCGAAAAGAACGATATAACTGTTGGGCCTTGAAAGCCATGAATTATGAAGTGTTGGACACTTAGTGAGTCTGTTGAGTTACGGAGCGAGTCTATTAATGCATGAATATGTTTGGTGTCGTGTAAGTTGTTAAATGGTATGATTGGTTTGTGGGGATATTTCGTGTATGAAATTCGTTGCTATTTAGTTGAAACCTATGTGTTTGACTTGCTATGCAGTCCCAATGTGCGAAGTTTATTTTAGTATACGATGTAGGATAAATAATGAAGCGTATGTGGGTATTTGTTATGAGGAATTATTTTCGTGTAGTTAGAATATGGTGTATGTCTTTTCTTGAGTGGAAACAGTGCTACGCGAGGAGTTAAGTTTAAAGAAAATGGTAGATTTGAGAGTTTACGTGAATGGTTCCAATATTGTGTCGTGTTGAGTTACATAGAAAGAACACATTACTGTAAGAGAAAATTTGGGTTTCTAGGACAGCAGTTGGCAGTGATGCCAAGTGGGATGAGAGATGCGGAAAAGCATTAGATCTTGGTTGCGTTTGAATGTTAGATAGATGAAAAGACATTTGAGATTTGTGCAGAGTTCATAGGGAATAGTTATGCGGGTAAATGGGGGTGTGAGTTGGAAATAAGGACTGACGGTTTGTCTTATGTGTTGCTTTTGGAGTTGAAAAGAATGTCAATAGTTTTAATAGGTAAGGAGTGTAATTATGGTGAGTTGGTGTTCATAACTGAGCAGGGGATGATGAATATTAGAAAGTCTTGTCATTGGGTGTTGGGTTCCTTACTTTTAGTATTGTAAGAATTATTCGGGGTGTCCTAGATTAGTAGTTGACATTGATTGGGAAGAAGAGAATGTGGAATTTAAAGTGTAGAGAATGATTAGAGGTGGGTGTAGTTCTTGAGGAGAAACCGGTGAGAATCATAGGAATATGAGATTGACTGTTGAATGGTAGGACCATACCGTTAGATTATGGAAAAGTGGCATGGGGTTATGTATTGTAATTGAAAACTTAGTTGGACTTGATTAGGTAAATTTCGAGGACGAAATTTTTTTTTAGGAGGGTGAGATGTCGAGACCCGTATTTTCGAAATTCGTTTAAAGGTTTATTAATAATAGAAATTGAGGAATTTATTAGATTTAGTTGGCTTGGGGTCATAGAGATAAGATTGTTAGTGGAGGGAGTGCAAGTGTGATTTGTGTGTATCCTAGTATATATATGTGTGTGTGTGTGTAGGGGATTAAAATCCCAAGTTCTCTCTCTCTCTACTCTCCCGTCCTCTCTCTCTCTCCCTCGGCCTCCTCTCTCTCTCTTGCTCTCCCACCAAAAATCACCACAAAAACTCGAAACCCATGTAACCCAACCCTCTCTCCATCTTCCTCAAGTGCTATTGTGTTCGTAGCTTGTCCGGTTTGGCTCGGAGAGGAGTGTTTTGAGGCGTAGTTCAAGTTTGAGTTCAAATGTTCGCGTGGCCCGATCTCCTTGTGTATTTGCTCTCCAACTTCGAGGTAGGGATTTCTTACTTATTCTATGTGTTTATGAGTGATTTTGTGTTTTGATCGTGCTTGGATCATTGTATTTCGTCGTTGGGTTTGTCTCAAAAATCTGCTGAAAGTTCTACCCGAAGCCCCGTGGTATCGATACGGATTAAGGGCCGTATCGATACAGTAAGCTTATCTTTTTAGACAGTTGATTCCGTATCGATACGGATTAAGCGCGTATCGATACAGTGAGCTTATCTCCAGTTTTGCACCTTTTGCTCCTCCGTTGATTGTTTTGAACCCTTGATCACTTCTAAACCTTTTTGGACACCTCCAAACCCATTTCAAGTTTGTTAATTAAATGTCTTTAGTTAATCTAAGTTACCCTCGTCTCGTTGGCCTTCCATCGTTAATGAAAGAGTAGTAGCTTACTTGATTAAAACTTAATCAAAATGCAACGTATGAGATTGATAGTACTTGGGAATGATTATGGCATGATACGGTAAACGACATAGACACGTTTGGTATTGTAGCATGTTAGGATGGTTGGGGAAGCCGTATTGGGCACTATGGTACGATATAGTGATTGATGGATTGAAAAATGTACAGTAGAGAGGTTGTCGATTATCATAGGTTAAAAAGGTATAACGAGGAACGTTTAGTTGGACGATAGGTACTTGTCTAGAGGTCCGAATGAGAGTGGGGCAACCTATACCCTCGTGAATTGTCTTGTGGAGCCTCTAAATTCCGTTGGTGTTCGTTCTTTAAGATTTACGTTTAGAACCTAGTGGGTGGTGTGTTGTGGAATCGTTGTGGGTTCAATATGCGACGTAGGGCGTCATGATAGGCTATGTGGAACAATGTGTACTTAAAGTACTAATTAATGTGCAATGAGACATGGGCATGAGTTTGTAATACGTTGAATGGTGGTGAATGAAAGATTGCGAACTTGGGAAGTGTTGTTATCCTGTGTTTGGGTTGTTTATGCATATGTGTTGTGTGAGTTATGAATGTTGAATTGAGGGTCCTGCAACGCAAGGTGTGGTAATGCGGAGACTCTAGAGGGCCCGTAACGCAAGGTGTGGTAATGCGGAAACCCAGGTGGAGAGAATTCACTGTAACGCAAGTGGTGGTAATACAGTTGAATGTCTCGCATGGTGAAGGGAGTTATGATCGACTATAGAAGTTCATGTTGTCGTTGGGCTGTTTCTTGTTCGAAATTGTTAGTGTTGAAAAAGGGAATAAATGATTGAATTTATCAATGTTTTGGAAAAGGAATGAACTTGGTTTTGGAAAAAGGATTTTTATGAAAATCCTCCGGCTATTCCCGAACGAATCAACGGTTCCGGTATTTGGGCACAAATCAACGGATTCCGGTATTCAAGCGAATCAACGGAGTTGACCCGTAAAGGTCAAGAGTTTTCTCAAAACTACATTGCCAATAAAAAAATGAATGTTTTCTTTTACGAAAAGAGGTCCATTGGTAATTGATAAGAAATGAGGAGTCTTATAATGGTTTGGGAAACTGTCGTGAGTTATCTTGGTGGACGTGTATTTAATGTTGCTCTTAGTTTGATGTATGAATGGTTAGGGACACCATTATGATGTATTGAATCTCGTAGTCATGGTCTGTCGGTTCCTTATGGTGCCATTCTGTATCTCTTGTTCGTTGAGTCGAAACCATTCATTATCATTGCATGATTCATTACATTTACATATAGCTTGAGTATAGAATTCTCTACTGGGCTAGTGTAGCTCAGCAAAATCCTTCTTTTCAGGTTCGAATGTTGGGCAATAGACTACATGCAATGGTGTGCTTGGACATGAAGATTTTGGAAGCCGACTTCTTTAGTCACTTAATCTTCTTTTGTAATTGATTTACTTTTGTAAAAGATGAGTTTGTGACCAATTGTTCTTAAATTCCTTTGACTAAAGAAATTGTAATACTCTAAACAAATTCGTACTTGTGATTAAGTTGATTTGGGCCGTGGTGTCAAAGTTGTATATTTTAACTTTTGGGGACTTGCTTGTGAAGTTAAATAGTTGGGAACCTTTTGGGTATTATTAAGTTATGCGAGAATCTTTTATCAAATTGGATTATTTATTTATGTTGAAAATCGAGGGCGTGACAAATTGGTATCAGAGCATTAGGTTTGAATACCTAGCGACCGTGGGGAGACATAGTCTCAGGGGTTCAAAAAAAAAATCATTGCATATTTTTAACAAGACATGTGTGTGCTTGCATGATCGACGTTTGTTAACCGATGTGGCTTTGTATTCACATTTACTCAGATAGGTGGAATGTTGGTGACCCGTGTTTGGGAAAAATGGAAGTTTGGCTTATGCGTAGTGTATGTGACAGCGTCTGTTGTTATTGTTGTTGTTTCCTTTAGCAGTCTTGTTCTTGGATTCTTGGTGGTAAAAATGCCTTTTAGGTGAACTGGAAAGCCGTGAAGGATTGTAGTGGTTATGGTTGCGACTTTTGTTAGGGTTATGGTTATTGTTGATAGTCTTGGTCTTGAACCATTCGTAGTAAGGTACCTTTTTAGATTAGATATTCGACGGGAAAGAATCTGAAAGGTCGAGATTGTTGCAGTGTTTGTGCATGGTGACGAGCCCAACATATGAGATATCTGTTAATATGTAATAAAAGTATTAGACTATTAGAAAGACTTGCGAGTTTAGTGTTTGATATGTTTTATTCAAATTGCGCTAATTATGTATTAAATATTAAATGCTTTAAGTAGATTTTATGTGATGTGAGATGCGTTAAGTGTAAACGAGCGTAAGGTAGTATGTTTGTTGCGATAGAAGAGGAAAGGAGGAAAGAGAGTGCATGTTGAGGTGTGACAGGAGCCATAGTTTGTTCAGAAAGTGAGTGAGATGTATCATAACTAGAGGGTCTTGAATGTATGAAGGGATAATGTCTTATTGTGGTAATGAATGTGTTTTGTTATTATTACGATATTGAGGTAGTGATTTTGAATATAGGTAAGGCGAGTTGAGTCCGCGTAGAAAGTCATAAGTATTTGAGGTTGACCTAAGAAGATGAGAGTTATAGGTAGGGTGTCTAGATAAGGTATGTGTCTTCTGGACACCTAGGCGACTACCGATGAGATCCAGTTGGAAGATGCGCTTGATCACCGCTCCTTCTAGATGGAAGTCTCGGAGAGTCAATTGGACCCTAGGATTATGTATAAGGGTTAGATCTCTAGGCTTGAGATAGATGGCTCTACGTAGGAATTTCGTAGAAAAGGGAAGTGTTATGGCGTTGTAGTCTTCATTGTTGAGGTGAATGTTGTGGTGGTGTCATTATGACGGGATGGTAGAAAATAGTAATAATATTGTGTGAAAAAAAATGAAGAAGAGGGAGACAAGACTTGAAGTGTACTATATCGATGTGGCTTGAGGCAAGTGATTGATGCTACTGCGTGGTGAGAGGCTTGTTTGAAGTGAGGGCAATATGAATGAGGATTGTTGTGAGTTGAAAGATTAGAGTGTAGAGATTGTGTGTGATGCGTAATTGGCGACGTAGACTAGACTGACGACAGTATAGAATGCATTGAGGTATGCTATTGAGGTGATAGATTTGAGAAAGACTAAGGCTTAAATAGTGGTAGTGATAGCAGTGATGGTGATAGGAGTCTTGGAATATAAAGAGAAGTATAGAAGGATTGTTGGCAACCCCGAAGTCTTGTGAGTATTCAGGGATAAGTTTGTCAATCGGTCTGTGTCGGTGTTTGAGTTCTAGCATGAAGATATTTGAGAGTATCAGATGTTCGTTGGTGCAACTATTGCACACTTTGCGTAGGTGCTCTAGTGATGAGATATTAATAGGTTGCAATATTGTTAAAATAGAGGAATGATTAGAATTGATGATACGTGTATTTATGATGTGATGTTCAGGATTGTAAATGTGATAAATGCATGATTTGATTCGACCGAATGAATGAGGAAGCTCGAGATTGGTAAAGTGAATAGACGTGGTGTGAGGCATTGTGAAATCGAAAAGAACGATATAACTGTTGGGCCTTGAAAGCCATGAATTATGAAGTGTTGGACACTTAGTGAGTCTGTTGAGTTACGGAGCGAGTCTATTAATGCATGAATATGTTTGGTGTCGTGTAAGTTGTTAAATGGTATGATTGGTTTGTGGGGATATTTCGTGTATGAAATTCGTTGCTATTTAGTTGAAACCTATGTGTTTGACTTGCTATGCAGTCCCAATGTGCGAAGTTTATTTTAGTATACGATGTAGGATAAATAATGAAGCGTATGTGGGTATTTGTTATGAGGAATTATTTTCGTGTAGTTAGAATATGGTGTATGTCTTTTCTTGAGTGGAAACAGTGCTACGCGAGGAGTTAAGTTTAAAGAAAATGGTAGATTTGAGAGTTTACGTGAATGGTTCCAATATTGTGTCGTGTTGAGTTACATAGAAAGAACACATTACTGTAAGAGAAAATTTGGGTTTCTAGGACAGCAGTTGGCAGTGATGCCAAGTGGGATGAGAGATGCGGAAAAGCATTAGATCTTGGTTGCGTTTGAATGTTAGATAGATGAAAAGACATTTGAGATTTGTGCAGAGTTCATAGGGAATAGTTATGCGGGTAAATGGGGGTGTGAGTTGGAAATAAGGACTGACGGTTTGTCTTATGTGTTGCTTTTGGAGTTGAAAAGAATGTCAATAGTTTTAATAGGTAAGGAGTGTAATTATGGTGAGTTGGTGTTCATAACTGAGCAGGGGATGATGAATATTAGAAAGTCTTGTCATTGGGTGTTGGGTTCCTTACTTTTAGTATTGTAAGAATTATTCGGGGTGTCCTAGATTAGTAGTTGACATTGATTGGGAAGAAGAGAATGTGGAATTTAAAGTGTAGAGAATGATTAGAGGTGGGTGTAGTTCTTGAGGAGAAACCGGTGAGAATCATAGGAATATGAGATTGACTGTTGAATGGTAGGACCATACCGTTAGATTATGGAAAAGTGGCATGGGGTTATGTATTGTAATTGAAAACTTAGTTGGACTTGATTAGGTAAATTTCGAGGACGAAATTTTTTTTTAGGAGGGTGAGATGTCGAGACCCGTATTTTCGAAATTCGTTTAAAGGTTTATTAATAATAGAAATTGAGGAATTTATTAGATTTAGTTGGCTTGGGGTCATAGAGATAAGATTGTTAGTGGAGGGAGTGCAAGTGTGATTTGTGTGTATCCTAGTATATATATGTGTGTGTGTGTGTAGGGGATTAAAATCCCAAGTTCTCTCTCTCTCTACTCTCCCGTCCTCTCTCTCTCTCCCTCGGCCTCCTCTCTCTCTCTTGCTCTCCCACCAAAAATCACCACAAAAACTCGAAACCCATGTAACCCAACCCTCTCTCCATCTTCCTCAAGTGCTATTGTGTTCGTAGCTTGTCCGGTTTGGCTCGGAGAGGAGTGTTTTGAGGCGTAGTTCAAGTTTGAGTTCAAATGTTCGCGTGGCCCGATCTCCTTGTGTATTTGCTCTCCAACTTCGAGGTAGGGATTTCTTACTTATTCTATGTGTTTATGAGTGATTTTGTGTTTTGATCGTGCTTGGATCATTGTATTTCGTCGTTGGGTTTGTCTCAAAAATCTGCTGAAAGTTCTACCCGAAGCCCCGTGGTATCGATACGGATTAAGGGCCGTATCGATACAGTAAGCTTATCTTTTTAGACAGTTGATTCCGTATCGATACGGATTAAGCGCGTATCGATACAGTGAGCTTATCTCCAGTTTTGCACCTTTTGCTCCTCCGTTGATTGTTTTGAACCCTTGATCACTTCTAAACCTTTTTGGACACCTCCAAACCCATTTCAAGTTTGTTAATTAAATGTCTTTAGTTAATCTAAGTTACCCTCGTCTCGTTGGCCTTCCATCGTTAATGAAAGAGTAGTAGCTTACTTGATTAAAACTTAATCAAAATGCAACGTATGAGATTGATAGTACTTGGGAATGATTATGGCATGATACGGTAAACGACATAGACACGTTTGGTATTGTAGCATGTTAGGATGGTTGGGGAAGCCGTATTGGGCACTATGGTACGATATAGTGATTGATGGATTGAAAAATGTACAGTAGAGAGGTTGTCGATTATCATAGGTTAAAAAGGTATAACGAGGAACGTTTAGTTGGACGATAGGTACTTGTCTAGAGGTCCGAATGAGAGTGGGGCAACCTATACCCTCGTGAATTGTCTTGTGGAGCCTCTAAATTCCGTTGGTGTTCGTTCTTTAAGATTTACGTTTAGAACCTAGTGGGTGGTGTGTTGTGGAATCGTTGTGGGTTCAATATGCGACGTAGGGCGTCATGATAGGCTATGTGGAACAATGTGTACTTAAAGTACTAATTAATGTGCAATGAGACATGGGCATGAGTTTGTAATACGTTGAATGGTGGTGAATGAAAGATTGCGAACTTGGGAAGTGTTGTTATCCTGTGTTTGGGTTGTTTATGCATATGTGTTGTGTGAGTTATGAATGTTGAATTGAGGGTCCTGCAACGCAAGGTGTGGTAATGCGGAGACTCTAGAGGGCCCGTAACGCAAGGTGTGGTAATGCGGAAACCCAGGTGGAGAGAATTCACTGTAACGCAAGTGGTGGTAATACAGTTGAATGTCTCGCATGGTGAAGGGAGTTATGATCGACTATAGAAGTTCATGTTGTCGTTGGGCTGTTTCTTGTTCGAAATTGTTAGTGTTGAAAAAGGGAATAAATGATTGAATTTATCAATGTTTTGGAAAAGGAATGAACTTGGTTTTGGAAAAAGGATTTTTATGAAAATCCTCCGGCTATTCCCGAACGAATCAACGGTTCCGGTATTTGGGCACAAATCAACGGATTCCGGTATTCAAGCGAATCAACGGAGTTGACCCGTAAAGGTCAAGAGTTTTCTCAAAACTACATTGCCAATAAAAAAATGAATGTTTTCTTTTACGAAAAGAGGTCCATTGGTAATTGATAAGAAATGAGGAGTCTTATAATGGTTTGGGAAACTGTCGTGAGTTATCTTGGTGGACGTGTATTTAATGTTGCTCTTAGTTTGATGTATGAATGGTTAGGGACACCATTATGATGTATTGAATCTCGTAGTCATGGTCTGTCGGTTCCTTATGGTGCCATTCTGTATCTCTTGTTCGTTGAGTCGAAACCATTCATTATCATTGCATGATTCATTACATTTACATATAGCTTGAGTATAGAATTCTCTACTGGGCTAGTGTAGCTCAGCAAAATCCTTCTTTTCAGGTTCGAATGTTGGGCAATAGACTACATGCAATGGTGTGCTTGGACATGAAGATTTTGGAAGCCGACTTCTTTAGTCACTTAATCTTCTTTTGTAATTGATTTACTTTTGTAAAAGATGAGTTTGTGACCAATTGTTCTTAAATTCCTTTGACTAAAGAAATTGTAATACTCTAAACAAATTCGTACTTGTGATTAAGTTGATTTGGGCCGTGGTGTCAAAGTTGTATATTTTAACTTTTGGGGACTTGCTTGTGAAGTTAAATAGTTGGGAACCTTTTGGGTATTATTAAGTTATGCGAGAATCTTTTATCAAATTGGATTATTTATTTATGTTGAAAATCGAGGGCGTGACACCACAAGTCTCCTTCGGCTGTATTTTCACCCCTTATGCTACAGTATAACACCTTTAGAGTTACCGTATTTCCACCCTTTGCGTTATAGTGAACCCTAACAACTTGGATCATTGTATTACCACCCTTGCGTTACGAGATCCACTTGAGTCTCCGTATTACCACTCATTGCGTTATGAGACCCACTTACGTTATTAACCAATATGCAAACCATGACTCTCCCTTGTTCACATTCCTAAACGTATCATCATACGACATGTCAAGACATCATAAACATGTCACAATCATTCCCATGTACAAACAATCGCATACGATGCATTCCATCATAGTTTTAATCAAGTAAGTTACTGATCTTTCTTTAATAAAGGGAGACCAACAGAATGAGGATAACTTTGATTAACCAAAGGAATTCAATTAAGCATGCTTAAAATAGGTTAGTAGATGTCGAAAAGGTGCTAGAGGCGTTAGGGGTTCAAAACAATTGAAGTAGGAGCAGCGTGAACAAAACTGTCCCATGAGGTCCTGGGATCGATACAACAAAAAATGTTGTATCAATACAACAATCAAATGATGCTATTGGAATCAGGATAAACAGCTAGTATATTGATACAAACAACAGAAAATGTTGTATCGATACGGAGACATTTCGAGCAGCGATTCTGCAGAAATTCTAGGGCAAATACAACACAACAACCAACGATCCAAGGCACGATTTCTACACCCAATCAACATATTAACACCTAAAGAAGGAGAAGAGATTCGTACCTCGCAACAATGACCAAGATCCATATGATTAGAACGAGCCCTAACTCCAAAGACTTCAAAATCAACCAAAAGCTTTCCTCTCGAGCTCCAACCAACAAAACCCAAGCTCAAGAAGGCGATTGGAATATGGAACGGAGATTGATCTTTGAGGGTTTTGGATGATCGAGTGAGGTTTTGTGTGAGAGAGAGTGAGCTGAGAGAAAGAGTGGAAAGAGTGGCACAAGAGAGATAGAGATGGGAGAAAATGATCTCCTACACACACACGCTACTATATATACCCACATATTTGCAAATTACACACACCCCCTCAACTAATAATTGTATCACTTTAGACCACAATCCAAATATCCACCACATAAATCATATTCTCCAAATTTCCGGCAATAATATAACCTTCCGATAATTAGTAATTTTACGAGTTTCTACATTCTATCCTACTGAAAGAAATTTTGTCTCAAAATTTACAATTTAAACTAACCAAGATCATGCATCAAGTAAATATGCTCGTGCAACGACAACTATTATCAAACAACAATTAAATTACTATAGTTGAAATTCAAGACTCACATTGGTTCAATTCGAAAATAATTGCGGATACTTCTCTCTAACCTTGTCCTCCATTTCCCACGTCAACTCTTCTTTTTCTTGATTACTCCAAAGAACTCACACTAACGGAATGGTTTTACCCATCAAAACTTGTTCGCGCGAATCTAAGATACGTATCAGCTCATCCCCGTTGGATGCATCAACTTCTAACTCGAGTTTGGACCACTCTAGAATGTGTGATGGATCCAGCTCATACTTTCGCAACATCGACACGTGGAACACATCATGTACACCCGATAGCTTCGGTGGCAAAGCCAATCGATACGCAACTTCCCCAATCTTCTCGATAATATCAAACGGTCTGATATAACACGATGAAAGCTTGCCCCCTTTGCCTAAAACGAGATAATCTCCGACGCAGTGATACTTTAAGGAACACGTGATCCCCCACTTCAAACGACATTGGCCAGCAACGACAATCGGCATAACTCTTTTGTGTACTTTGCGTGGTTAACAATCGTTGGCGTTTCACTTTGACTTGTTCGGTTGTTCTCTCTTATGCTTCAAGATGACGTTAGCGAATTGCTCTCATACTCTCGAAGGTTTCTTTGATCAATTCCGGTCCAACTAACATAGCTTCGCCCAATTCGGTCCAACATACAGGTGATCAACACGGTCTCCCATACAAAGCTTCATAAGGTGCCATCTCGATACTAGATTGGTAACTATTGTTGTACGCGAATTCGACTAACAGTAGGTGATCTTCCCAACTACCCCAAAAATCCATAACGCAAGCCCAAAGTATATCTTCTAAAATTTGAATCGTTCTCTCAGATTGCCCATCCATTTGAGGATGATATGTGGTTCTAAACAAGAGATTGGTGCCAAGAGCAGCCTACAAACTTTGCCAAAAGCGCGCGGTAAACCTTGGATCTCGATCCGACACGATAGAAACAGGAATCCCATGAAGACGGAAAATCTCGCGAATATATAAATGACTAAATGTATCAATTGAATCTGTAACCTGAATAGGTAAGAAATGCGTTGATTTGGTCAATCGATCAACTATCACCCAAATGGCATTGTGCCCCCTCGGCGATCTCAATAAACTGGTAATAAAATCCATAGTCACATTTTCCCACTTCCATTCGGCCACCAGTAATGGTTGTAACTCCCCTGCGGGTCGTTGATGTTCGGTTTTCACTTGTTGGCATGTAAGACACTTAGACATGAAAGTAACGATGTCCCTCTTCATTCTGGGCCACCAAAATTGTCTACGCAAATCATGATACATTTTCGTTCCCCCTGGATGAATGGCTAAAGGTGAATGGTGAAATTCACTCAAAATTTTCTCCCTACACGAAATGGGTATGAACAATTTTTCTTGGTATCGCAAGCTTTGATCGGCATGAATCATCTACCATCTCGAGCATTTCCGTTAAGAAATTTGGTGCGAAACTCCCCCGCTTCTTCATCTTGTTGTTAAGCCTCAATTACTTGAGTCGACAAGGTTGATTGAACGGTCAAATTATACAAAGTAACCCCATCCCGAATTTCTTCAAAATGCAACACATAGACGCCCAAGTAGTTCATCGTCTTCCACTCATGGATAGCTAAACTCGCAAGATGTGTCGGTTTCCTACTTAACACATCCGCTACTACGTTCGCCTTACCCGAGTGATATTGCAACTCAAAATCGTAGTCTTCTAAGTGTTCCATCCAACAACGTTTTCGCAAATTAAGCTCCTTTTGAGAGAACAAATATTTTAGACTCTTGTGATCGGAAAAGACTTCGAACCTCTCACTATATAGATGATGATGCCAACTCTTCAAAGCAAAAAAGACGGCCACAAGTTCAAAGTCATGGGTAGGGAAATTCCGCGCATGAGTTTTCAATTGCCGCAATCCATATGCCACTACTCACCCCGATTGCATCAAAACGCACCCTAACTTTTTTTTCGAAGCATCACAATACATAGAGTAACTAACTTCTCGTTCGGGCACGGTCAAAACCGGTGTGGTAGTCAACCTTCTCTTCAACTCTTCAAAGGTCATCTCATACGCATCACTCCAAACAAAACGAGTCCTTTTACAAGTCAATCTAGTCATTGGAGCCGCTAAACAAGAGAAATCAAGAACAAAACAATGATAGTACCCGGCCAAACCCAAGAAACTACGAATCTCGAATACACTCTTCGGTCGTTACCAATTCATTATGGACTCTATGTTTCCAGATCAACGGACACTCCATCTTTCAACATAACATGACCCAAAAACTTGACTTCGGACAACCAAAATTAACACTTGCTAAGTTTGGTGTACAAGTGGTGTTCTCTTAAGAGTTCAACAACGATAGAAAGGTGAGATTGGTGTTCCTCCTCCGTAGGCTAACAAATAAGGATATCGTCAACCAAAACAACCACAAAACGATCAAGATAGGCACGGGAAATACGGTTCATTAAGTGCATGAAAGTTGCTGGTGCGTTCGTCAATCCGAAAGGCATAACAACAAATTCGTAATGTCCATAACGAGTACGAAAAGCGGTTTTAGGAATGTCTACCCTCCGAACCCTCAATTGATGGTAACCGAACCTCAAATCGATCTTAGAGAAACAAGTTGCACCTCGAAGTTGGTTAAACAAGTCGTCGATTCTAGGCATTAGGTACTTATTCTTAATGGTGACACGATTCAACTTTAGATAATCGATACATAGACGAAGCGACTCATCTTTTCTTTGAGAAAACAAGGCCAGTGCTCCCCATGGTGACGTACTCAGACAGATAAACCTCAAAGCCTCCAATTCTTGCAATTGAGTCTTCAATTCCCTCAACTCAGCGGGTGAAAAGCAATAAGGAGGTATGGAAATAGGAGTAGTCCCAGGAAGTAAATCGATAGTGAATTCAATTTCACTCTCAGGTGGTAAATCGAGTAACTCTTTCGGAAACATGTCTAAAAAGTCACAAACGATAAGGGGTAACTCCCCACTTGCGAATGTGTCATCATCTAAGGTCAAACTTGCTAATAAGGCATACATTGACTCCTGCTCTCAAGATCCACACAAATACGTTTCTAACGGTTGACGCTCTCAAAGCAAGCACCCCCAGGTGGACAGATGTGGACTCGGCGCTTGAAGCAATCAATGGTAGCGTGAAACGTGGACAACCATTCCATTCCCAAAATAAGATCGAATCCCAACATATTCAACACAATGAAGTCAGAGGTAAAACAATGATCTTGAATGATAAGCTCACAATCCCGGCAAATACGATCTAGTGGTAATCTACCCCCTAAAGGTGTCTCAATGAACAATGGTGAATTAATACTTTCAGTTTCCAATTCCAAAAGCACAAGCAAAAGATGCAACAATGAATGCTCCAAAATCAAAGAGTTCTCTAGTAAAGGAGTTGAACAAAAGAAATGTATCCCTCATAACCGGAGCTTCTAGAGCTTGAGAGATGATAAGAGGTGGTGGAGGTGGTGGAGGCGGAGTAGCAGAAATGATAGCGAAAGCCCATCCCTGAGTAATCTGACTTTGAACATGTCTGCCCCTCTGACCGGAGCCCTTAGTAGGTGTGGAAGAACTCGTTCCTCTCTTAACACCTGAGACACCTGAATTGAGGTGGTCTGATGGAAGTGAGGCTGCTACTGCCTCTGAGTACCTCGAAACAACTTCTGACTATAACCCTATCCACCCCTCAGTTGTTGCACTGAACCAGACTCGCTACATGCCCCTTCCTCATGTGGACAATTTCTTGCAAAGTGGCCAGTCCTTCCACAAGTAAAACACGAACCCAGAAGCCGCGGACATTGAGCGCGAATGTGCCCCACTTGACCACACTTGCAACACATGATTGATGGTCTACTAGGAACTCCCTGAGTCCCAAAGGAAGAAGATGGAGGCCTAAAGTTCGATGGACCCTACGAAGCCAAAAATTGATTTCTTGGTCTTTTCCTTCCCTAACTTCCAAAACTTTCCGAAGAAGAACTCATACTTCCTACTGGTTGCCTTGGTTCTCAAACCTTAGGATTTCTTGGTGCCTCCTTAGATATTTCAATGCTCCTAGCACGCTCGACAACATTGGAAAATTTCCCTTTGTGTTGTGCCACAACCAATCTCCTCACGATGTCATGCAACCCATTTTCAAATCGCCTACATTTCCTCTCCTTAGTAGCCACCAACTCTAGCGCAAAACGGGATAAAGACTGAAACTCCAAAGCATACTCCGACACGGTCATATTCCCTTGCTCTAACTTCTAACTCATCTCTCAAATGGTCACGACTAGTTTCTGGAAAGTATTGCTCTTCAAAGAGCACCTCAAACTCGGCCTAAGTTAAATTCTCCACATCTGGCTCATTCGCTTGAGCTGTGGTCCTTATCGCTCTCCTCGCATTCTTCCTCGATTCCAGGACGAACTCCCACCACTCATTTGCTTCCCCGGTGAGTTGGACGACCACAATATTGACTCGCAAATCATCCTCCGTAATCTTAAGGGCTCTGAAAAGTTTTCAAATTTAAGCTAACCAATGATCAGCCATAAGAGCATCACTACTCGACCCATCAAACGTCGGGGGATTTCTACGACTGAACTCCCTCATTGTCGACAAGGCACGGTTGTCTGCACTTTCCTTAAGAGCTGGGTTTAGAAGATTTGCCGCCGCGAGAGGCACAATGAGGTCCTTAGCAAAAGGATTTTGAGCATGCAGTGTCTCTGCACCCCTTCTGGCCCCTAACCCTGGATTCCCACTTGGATTCTCCCCGTGCTGACTAACCTCATCCTCAAGAGGCACTCCACGGCCACGACCTCCCCAATTCCCAGCCGCACCCCGTCTAACACGTAATCTTGGAGGTATCTTACTGCAAGATATAAGAAAAGGAAGTTCATCAATCACAACATCATATTATGTGGTCTAAGCCTCCAACTACCCCAACACAAATCGAAAACAACTCTACCCCACTTTACTATATTGAAATGCAATGCCATATAGTCCAAGAAATGTCAATTTACACAAACACACACATTTCATGCAAAAAGATGCGACATTTTGAACCCATGAGATCATCGCATAGTTATCCATTTCAAAATAAGATCTGATACCAATTTGTCATGCCCTCGATTTTCAACATAGTTATCCATTTCAAAATAAGATCACCGCATAATATAGATAATACCCAAAAGAGAGTTCCCAACCGTTATATTACAAACCAAGTCAAAATTTAGAGAAATTACATCATTGGCACTCTGGCCCCCAATAACCTTAGCACAAGTATGAATAAGTTTAGTAATTACAATTACTTCACTCAAAAGGGATTAATGATGATAAGTAACAAATAGATCTGTGTCAAAAGGAAAACACTACAAAGATGACTAAGTAACTCTCGAAGTTAGCTTCCAAAATATGTTTCTTCAATCCAAGCTCATAGTGCATGCAAGTTATTATCCAGTATTTGAACCTGAAAATAATAATAGGTTGAGCTACACTAGCTCAGTAGAAAAATCTTCTACCAATTCTATATGAAAATATGTTGACAAGTGCAATGGAATGAAGGCAAGAAAATGTAGTTCAATGGATGGATAAGCAACCAACTCACGAATATATCAACATTCATAACGTTTCAATCTATAATGTGACACAATCTCGAATAACCATAATTCATGGGACACAAGCAACTTTGACATTCACGACACGACACTCTATCACAAGTCTCTTTCGACTATGTTTTCACCCCTTGCGCTATAGTATAACACCCCTAGAGTTATCGTATTTCCATCCCTTGCATTACAGTAAACCCTAACAACTTGGATCATCGTATTACCACACCTTGCGAACCCACTTGAGTCTCCGTATTACTACTTATTGAGTTACGGGACTCCCTACTCCGATTCCCAACTCACACACTTATGTTATTAACCTATATGCCAACCATGACTCTCCCTTGTTCACATTCCTATACGTGTCATCACACAATATGTCAAGATATTATAAACATGTCACAATCATTCCCATGTATAAACAATCGCATAAGATGCATTCCAACATAGTTTTAATCAAGTAGGTTACTAATCTTTCTTTAATAAAGGGACACCAACGAAATGAGGATAACTTCGATTAACCAAAGCAATTCAATTAAGCATGCTTAAAATGGGTTAGGAGATGCCGAAAAAGTGCTAGAGGTGTTCGGGGTTCAAAACAATCGAAGTGAGAGCAGCGTGAACAAAACTTTCCCGTAAGGCCCTGGTATTGATACAACAATCAAATGATGCTGCTGGAATCAGGATAAGCAGCTGAAATCAATACAACATTTTTTGTTGGATAGATACCAGGACCTTATCGGACAATTTTGTTCACGCTGCTTCCATTTATTGTTGTATTGAAACGTCTCTGTATCGATGCAGAGACGTTTCGAGCAGCGATTCTGTAGAAATTCTAGGGCAAACACAACACAACAACCAATGATACAAGGCACGATTTCTACACCCAATCAACATATTAACACTTAAAGAAGGAGAAGAGATCCGTACCTCGCAACAATGACCAAGATCCACATGATTAGAACGAGCCCTAGCTTCAAAGACTTCGAAATCAACCAAAAGCTTCCTTCCGAGCTCGAACCAACGAAACCCAAGCTCAAGAACACGATTGGAATATGGAATGGAGGTTGATCTTTAAGGGTTTTGGATGTCGAGTGAGGTTTTATGTGAGAGAGGTGGAGAGAGAGAGTGATCCGAGAAAGAAAATGGAGAGAGTGGACTGAGAGAGAGATAGAGATGGGAGAAAATGATCTCCTACACACACACTACTATATATACCCACATATTTGTAAATTACACACACACACCCTCTACTAACAATTGTATCACTTTAGACCACAATTCAAATATCCACCACATAAATCATATTCTCCAAATTCCTGGCAATAATATAACCTTCCGATAATTAGTAATTTTACGAGTCTCTACATGAGTACCTTGGGTTTAAGCATTTTGGGTCAAGTGGTCTGGCTTGTGGATCAAAATCAAAGTACTGGGCCAGTGGTCTACTTAGGAGTTGGGGCGTTACATAACAAATATCCCTAAACTTCCAAGTTTGCCCTTCTAATACAAAAACCCTAATCTCTCAAAATTTTGGACTTTCTTCTCTCTCCCCAAGTACTCTCTTTTCCCGCCCACACCACCACCAACACACCACGTCACCACAACCACCAACAGCTTCCACCACCACAGTCAGCAATCCTCCACTCCACCATTGGCAACAATCCCAGCGACTCACCATCACGAACTCCACTCCCCCCCACTAGTGACCCACCATCACCAACTCTATTATACGATAATGTTCAAATCCTAAACTTCAATTTTTTTGTATTTTATGCTTTTGGGGTACAAATTGGTTTAGAAATTGGGAGTTTAACTTCAATTTCTTCGTATTTAACTATGACTGGATCCTTCTGATTTTAGAATCCGATTCATCATAAAATTTTCAAACATATGAACTCAAGTGGTCATAACAATTTTGAACTTATGAATCTGAAAAAAAAGGTAACTTTTCAAACTTATTAACCCGAAAATATTGAACATTTTCACACTTTAAGTATCAAAAATTTTATACTTAAATCAGTTATTTGAATCCAAAAAGACAACAGTCTAAGATGTTTAAATTGTTGAAATCAGTCATTTAAATTGTTAGCACTTGAAAAGGAGGATTTAGACCCAGAATGCAATGAAAAGGATTGACTAAATGAAAAGATTGCAGACGTAACTAAATCTTAACCAAGCAGATTATTTTCTTCACTTTGCACGTTATTTGGCTTCTATCCTATTTTTCCTTTGCCATCGAGTACGTAGTACCCATGAATATACAATATTTTGAACAATTTTGACAATATTTAGTTTATACAGTTTCCCAAATATTAATTTCAGACCTTCTTAAATGGATAACAAATATGATTATTGTAAGAGGATCCACATGGGGAAACTCAATCTAGTCTAGTTTTTTTCATGATCAAGAGGAACTAGAAAAAGAAAAAAGAAGTTAAATTGTTCAACTACTCAAGTGCAAGTGTCCTTCAAATTTGCAAGTGTTTTCTTGCAACTTCTCCTAAGATGAGCTGCTGAACATTATAAACCTTATTTTTTGTGTTCTCGTTCTACTTTCTTGCTCAAAGGTAATAGGCACCACCAAAGAAAAGATTATTGAGTCAGGGAATCATTTCTAATGGCTCTTGTTCTCTATGTAATGCAGCCCTCAACGATCATTCCCACTTGCTTTTTGAGTGTCCCTATTATACCTGGATCTAGCAGCATCTGCTTGAGAAGTGTTGCTTCTACAGAGTTCCCACAGGGCTTTCTTGTATCATTGTTCAGGTCGCTAAATCTTTTAGGAGCAGTATTTAGAAATTGTGCTACTGTTATCTACCATGTTTGGAGTGGGACAAACTGTCGAATTTTTCAAAGAAAGTCTCTGGCCATGGAAAGTGGTGTAGATAATGGACATTAGAGCTGTAACATCCCTAATTTATGGGAGAAATTTCTTCTTATTTTAGAAGAAAATTTTAAAAATTTATAAATCCTTTTAGTTAACTCTTGGTCTTAGTTGGTAAGTTCCCTTTCTTTCCATCTGTCTTTATTTAATTCATTATTATAATAACCCTGATTTTTTGTAAATAAAAATTTTGTTAATTATTGAAAAATCCTTTTTAATTACTTGGATTGCTTTTAAAATTCATTTTTTAATTTCTAATAATCCATCATAATTAAATTCTAGACTTATAAATTAAGTTTTCTTCGTATAAAATTAACTAGTCATTCACTAAGGACAAAAAGACTCATTTATACTCTTGCATATTTATTTGTGTCTATAATTAATTCATAAATTCATCTTCTTGGCTAGGAATCCTACATTTCCTGGGATAGTTTTATTCCAACCAATTAGTTTGCCAAATCAATTGGATTCTAAGCCTTGTTAAACCTCCCTATCCATTTTTGAACCTTATGACCCTTGTGAACCCTCTTAATCCCTAGTTGAACTTTTTTACCCTATGAACTTTCCTACACCCTAGTTAAACCCTTCCAATCCTAGACTAAAAAATCATTGCACTTTCATGACTAGTCATTTCAAGACTTTATTTCTCATCATTCTTCTTCCAAGTATATCCCTTCTCATCATTACCTTTCTACCCATTGAATAATAGTTCGTAGGGTAATTTTTATCTTTTGAGTAATAGAAGTAAAGACTTGCCATAATCCAACGAGTACATAAATTTGACTAGACAAGTCAAAACCAAATATCATCATTTTGCTTCCATAAGTAGTATTCCTAGACTTGTCATGCATGCAAGCCTAGAAAAAATAGACTTGAACCTAATTACCCCATAAGAATAACTTTCCTAGATTTTTGTAGGTGTTCATACATGCAAGCCTAAAAGTAATAGCCTTGAACCTAATTACCCTCCAAAGATCACTTTCCTAGATTTTCTCTAGGTGTGTATATATATATATATATATATATATATATGTGTGTGTGTGTGTGTGTGTGTGTGTGTGTGTGTATATACACACACACACATAATAGCCTACTATAATCATACCTATATATACATAGATATACTTTCTAGGAAAAGTCTTACCCATTAGACAATATATTGCACTTGAAAACCTAGCCTTTAATCATCCTAGAAATTGATTTACAACTTAGCCTAGGATTGACTACAACTTAGCCTAGGATTGACTAAACATGGAAGGCTACTTCTTTTGGCATCATTAGACTTGTAAGACTTGCAACCTAGGTTATAATCACCTAGTAGTGCCTTTAAGCCTTAGAAAATCTCCATGATTACTTAGCCTTACACCTAGGATGGATTGACAAGGCTTGGCATGCTAAAAAGACTTGATTGGACAATACCATGGAGCAAAAAGATGTGTGAGAGAGAGAGAGAGAGAGAGGGTCGGCCAAGGAGGGGAGAGAGGGAGCCAAATTTTTGCTATAAATAGCACCCCCCTCTTGCCATTCAACTCACACCTTCAAACCTTCTAACTTCTCTCTCTAGAAATCTTGAAGTTCTTCTTTGTTCTTGAAGTTCTTCCTTGTTCTTGAGTTTCTTCTTGAGTTCTTCAAGAAACTCATCCAAGGCCGCCACTAAAGCAGCATTCGACTACCCTCTCGATCCAAAAAGTTTAGTAGTTTAGTTAAGAATTAGTTTCGAGAGAAAAAAAAAGTCTGATCTTTTCTCTTTCGAAGCTACCGTAAGAGGTCACTTCGTTCGATAGCTGACATACTTACTTTTTCCATAGCTGTACCAACCGCCAAGAAGAACGGTAGAATATCTCTACTCACTTTCTCTAGTAAAAGAAATTATAATTATTTTTGAGTTTGAAAACACATGTTAAGTTAAAGTACTAAAAATAGCTAGCAAACTTGTTTTAAAATTTCGAAAATGAAATATGATCACGTTGAATAACTCGACTTTATTTTTAGGAAATACATATGTTGTTTTGAACTTCCCAAAAAGGAAGAGAGAATGGATTTTGGAAACATAAACTTGAATGAAAGTATTCGTATTTTGATCTTAAGGATGGTTAGGAGCATGTATATGTGATTACTTGGATTACTTGTTTGATGTGTGATAAAGCATAAGTGGTATCCACTCCAAAGGTGTCCGTCCATGTGACACTATGCTTTAAGTGTGTGATAATTGTTTAAATGTGATTCCGTGAACATGAGCATGATAAAGTAATATAGAGTTGGATGATCTTGCTAGTTTAGTTTCAATATTACAATGAATGATTTATGAATCACTTAAGTGAAAAGTCCTGCCACGGAGTCTTTGCATGAAAACGATACACAGAAATTGAGAAAGTAGAAACATGACACTTAGGGTGTTGTTAATGAAAGGTGTGTTTGAAAAAGAAAATGTTTTGGAAATCGCAATGTGGCCGGACTTGGTAGCCCATTGTGTAGTATGTGTGTGTGCACGCCAATGGAAACCCGGAGCGACGGAACCACTGTGAGGATACTCAGGAACCCGGAACGATGGAGCCGAGGTTGGGTATGTGGCTTGGTTATCCGCGGAAATGAGCCAATGCAAATTGTGTGCCAATGGGAACCCGGAATGGCAGAACCATTGTGAGGATACTCGGGAATCTGGAGCGGCGGAACCGAGGTTGGGTGTGTAAAAATGATTTTGGAAATGTTGATTTGAAAAAAAGAAAAGTGAAAATGATGACACGGTCTACAAAAATGTTTCGTAGGAGAAACTCTTATTACACGGACACTAACAACAGTTGAATACTGAATATGCATTTATTATTGTTAAAGTTATGTGCTATTTAGAAATCTCTAAATTTTCATGAGCTAGTATACTACTTATATGCCCTGTTGTTTATAAATATGGGTTAGCGGGTATGGATTATTCTTCTATGCTCTTGTAGCTCACGGTGTTACCTTTGGTGACCCTAACATATTATACTAGGGGCGACGCTGGTATAATGTGTCAGACTTTGTAGATGGGCAAGGTGAACTCTACACCTTGGAAGCTTTCGGAGCTGAAGGGCTGGCTAGGATGGAGGAGCAGGTGGAACAGTAGTTAGGAGCCCCAATTTCCCTCCCTTGTTGAATAAATATACTTTTGTGAGAATTGTGCTATAATAATGAGTCAGACTCTATCTAAATTTTCAATAAAAATGTCTATTTAATGTTCCCAAAATTCGGGGCGTTACAAGAGCTCTTGTCTAGTGCCTTGGAAGAAGCTCCATCAAACAGCTTAGCTTAAAACTTTTTTGAAGGATTGAAACATATAGTGTTTGTATATAGGGTTGTTTGTTTACTATATATTTGCTTTTTCTTAGCCCTATTATCGTGTAGTGTTTTTGTTTTCTTTTTGATAAGCTTCAAGGCTATTCCCTTAGCTTGACTATTTTTTGGTGGAGAAGAAGCCACTGATGGATTAGCTATTGTTGGATTTTTGAACTCAATGAATCAAATGTTTGAATTGCTGGTATATTTATGAACTCCATGTCTTGCAATTAGATTCAAGACACATGCAAAAGAAGGAATCGGACACGACACGAGGATACGTAGACACGGACACGACATGACATGAATCCATGTTACCAAAGTATGATGGATATAAACATCCAAATTCGGAAAATAGAATCCAAAAGTTTTAGCCACATTCAGATATAAACATCCGAGTACTTTGATTTCGCTCGGACACAAGAACTTGAGTTCTTATGATCCAATAAATTTGAGCATTTGACCTCATTCGGATATTAAAATCTGATTTGTTTCATTATATTCGGATATTAGAAGTCGAATGCATTTACTAGTTTCAAATCTTTGAACTCAACATGTGTTAAATATTTCAAACTCTAGAATCTGAAATTTTATAGTTATTTCAGATCTTTGAATCCGATTAAGGTAAAAATTTTGATTGTTATCAATTTGTTTGGGCGGGAGCCCATGGGTTCATACACATATATCCAAAAACTGTATAACATTTCGGATACAAGAACTCAAAAACCTGAATGATATTAAACCTCTGGGAGGTTAATTCACTAGGATGTTTATGTCCGAAATTTAATAGGTTTTTCGGATTTTAGAACCTGAAATTAGCTTGATTTTCAGATTCTAGAAATTGAAATTAGCTTTGATTTTCGAATTCTAGAGTCTGAAATTTTGGGACAAAATCGAGCATATGAATCTGATGATGTTGGGATAGAAATCGAAAATGGAGGAGTTATGGCGATTTTGGCTCCCAAAATACAACATTCGTGCTACCTTCTCCTTGTTCTCATTTGTTAGGTCCAATACATCTTCTTTACCAATGGAGGGAGAGGAAGCAATTGAGGTTTTCATTAAAAGTTAGGAGGTGGGAGATGGACTGGGTTTATGGTGGCTGTTGTAAAGTGGGAGCTCCTAGAGCTTGGTTTCCGTCGGTCATGGTGGTTTTACGTGGGTGGGAGGGAGGCTAAAGAAAGTGATGGCCGATGGAAGTGGGAGCTCTTAAAGCTTGGTTTCAGTCGGCCATGGTGGTTTCACATGGGTGGGAAGGAGTTTGAGGAAGATGATGGCCGGTAAAGGAAGCAGAGGAGGTGTGGGTTACGTTTAGTGGTGTAGTGGTATGTATATGGTTGTTTGTAGTAAAATTAGGGTATTTTTGTCTATTTTTGGGGGACATTTTGTCCAAATATGATTTACTTAAAAATAGGCTACATACAGTAAATTCACAGTTGTATTTATAAACTTCATTTGCTACTCCTTTTGTCCCACATTGCTGGTTATGTATTCCATTTTGGGATATCCCAAAATGTTTGTCCTCTTGAAAAAGTCAAACTAAAAATGTAAATATAATAGATTGTCTAATCAAACTTTTTAGAGAAACATGCATTAATTGCATATCCCTTTAAAAAGTTGAATTCACCATACATAACAAGCAAACTGGGATGAGGGAGTAATTGGACAAGGTAGCATAAAAACACGAAACCCAAACTGATAAGCCCTCAATAGTGTAAATAATAGAGCTTATCTCTCCTTTTTGTCACACACACGTACACAATTTACTTGATTTGAACAATATTGCATGAAATGCGTATTTTTGACGTTTTCAGGTAAATCGTGTGAATAAGGCACATTTGAATGCCATGGATAGTCCTGAATGTGTCCAAGAACCCAATGCCACGTGGCACTCCGCCACCGAGTCCCAAGGATGATGAAAAGTAGTTTCAAAGGGTGTGCGGATATAGAAAGGCCAAAGGGGCACTCAAGGTTGAAGAAGCAAAGAAAGCTCAAAACTGCACAAGAGGTACATGTACCACAAAAAGTAAATATCGGTACCAACTGGAATTTTTTGCAGATTTTTGTGCCTGACTTTATAACATCTTAAGGGCATTTAGAACTTTTGTAACACGATTGTAAGGGGGTGTAAATACCTCCAAACCTCATTTTAGTAGGTTATCTTCCATTTTAGCACTTCTCTCTCAACCTCCTTCTCCTTCTCTCTTCTCTAACTCTTCTTCTCTCTTAAAAAGAATAAGGATTTCTAGGGTTTCAAGGTTTGTGTTCTTCATTAAACTTGTAAGTTAACTCAAGATTTTTATTAATCTAGTTTTTATTTTCATTTTTGTGAATGTTTTTTTATCTCTCTTCATTCCTCTTCATGTTTACACCCACCAAGAGTGAGTAGTGATCCATGCTTGGTCCTGGGGTGATTCCTACCTCATGACTTGGGTAGTTTAATGACTTCTCTCATTTCTTGTGTTTAATGTGGTTTGTGAATGGATTAAGTTCTTATCTTTATGAAACAAAACCTAGGGTTGTTAAACTCTTTGATTATGTGTAGGCAAGGACTCGATCTCTTGCCACATATAATACTTGGAGCTATGTCACACTAAGTGTTTGCTAAAATGCCTCAAAGAACTTGTTATGCTATAATCTTTGGTCTAAACCTAGAGATATTAGCTTTTTTGATTGAGTGTAGACAAGTCTCTTGGCACACCCAATGTTTGGAACCACGGCTCTCTTTGTGTTCAATACCAAACCCTGTTGTATGATTGGGTGTAAACGAGTTATCATCCATTACCAAACCCCGTTGTATGAGTTAAACTTGATTTTCATGTTTAAATCTTCCGCGTGAGATCAAATGACAATGACTCTCACTTGAGTTATCAAAGAGAAGCGTGAACGGCCTAAGTTATAGGCGGAATGAACCCCTAGACCTTGCCGCTTTTAATTTATAGTCAATCTTCGTTTTCAATTAAAGTTAGGAAGTATAAAGAATTTCCAAAAGTTGGCTTCCTTAACGCCAAATTTACAGGTTGGCGATCCTAATGCTAAAAACCCTTCGCAGAGCAAACCTTTCGGCCTAGCTCTATTGGCTTCTTGTGAATTCGACTCCGAACTTCCGGATATTAGGTTGCAATCGACCTAGCTCTACGCTTGGGGCAACCTCTATTACGACACACTTTGGTCAAACAAAAACAGACCTAAGGGGTCCGTGGAATCAGTTAATTGGCTTAGCACCCCATACCATCTGGGTGATGTGGTCTTTCCCCACCCATCAAAGAATTCTCATCCACTAGGAGACTCACATTTTCTAGTTAACTCATTTCTTTGTTTTGTGTATTTTGTTCGTTTTTTTTTTTTAATTTTTGTTAGATTCGCGGGATTTTTTTTATTAACATCCTTCTCAATGAAATGAGTCTAAAAAGTACAAAATTATGACCAAAAGCATAAAAAAAGTTCACTAAAGATGCAAAAAGTATCAAACAGCTGTCCTTTAGAGCTTAAGTGGAGTCTTATTTGAATTTTTTCATGATTGGTCCATATTTTTATACTTTTCCGATTTAGTTCATCGAGACGAACAATTAACTCCTAAAATTACGTCAAAAAACTAAACAAAAAGTTATGAAAAGTAAAAATATCAAACTAAGTTCCAGATTTATAAGTTTAAAAGTGTTCACATGGAATGGAGAGAGCATTCATATAATGTTGGACCGGACGGACCAGCAAAGTTGATGATTTGGCCTTTGTGTGTCACTGATTTAGGGTTTCCGTTTGGATCGGTGTTTCTTTGTGGATTGCTGAAATCGCTCATTTTTAAGCGCGGCCTACTAATACACGTAAAGACTAAAATAAGTCTAGGCCCATTGCATACTTTTACCATACATGTCCACCACACGCGTGTGGAGTCTTCCCCGGATCCCACAAAAATATAAAAAAAAAATCCATAAATTTTAAAATAATTTCTTATGGGGCCCTATATATCGGTAAATATTTTTTCTGGATTCGTAGGGTGTATAGTTTCACGAATCCAGAAAAAAATACTTATCGATATCCGTTGAAGATGATTTTTTACAGGGCCCCATAAGAAATTATTTAAAATTTATGAGTATGTTTCTGTATTTTGTGAGACCCAGAGTGGGCCCCACATGCGTGCAGTAGACATGTGCGGCGGTGACTATAGCACAGCTGGACTGACCTCGTTCGTTTATGTCATGCTCTCGATTTTCAACATAATAAATAATCCATTTCGATAAAAGATCCTCACATAATAATAATAATAATACCCAAAAGAATTCTCACCTGTTTAACTTTACAAACAAGTCCTCAAGTTTAAAGAGTTTACAACATTAGCACTCCGGCCCAAATTAAGCTTAAGTACAAGTACGAACAAGTTAGTCAAAGGAATTTAAGAATAATTAGTTACAAAATCATCTTCATCAAAATAAAGACAATACAAAGATGTTCAAGTAACTAAACGAGGATGACTTCTAAAAATCTTCACATCCAAGCACACAGAGCATGTAAGCTGTAGGGGGATAAAAACAATTGGTGCTTAGAACAGCACTAGATTGCAACGGCTACTCGTGCCTCTTCACTAGAACCCTCGTTTGTCGTCGGAACCCTAATCTGCAAAACAAACAAGGAGTGAGCGCACATTTGCTTCTCATAGCAAAGGCCCTCCTTGCCAAAGTTAGTATCACGTACTAGCAATAAACCCTAATTATTAGTAGGAAACTCATATAAGTGCAACGTATTGCGTACCTTTTACCTCTAGGTTTACCTCGTATTTATAGATTCATAGATGCTTGCTACCCGAGCATTCCTTTTGCCCTAGGTTTCCTATCTCGTATAGGAACCCAGGATGTCTTGGATTCTTGTTCCCTTATCAGTTCATTACCTTAGTCCTTTTAGGACTCTTTTCCATAACTAGCCGAACATTCCATTCTCGTTGGGTATCTTTCCTAGATCCTACATTCTCGGGATCTCATTCCTTAATGGAATACCATTGTTTCTGGACTCTTCCAGAGTGTTCCTTGCACCTGAGGCAGTTTTTCCCAAATTTCTCTTCCTGTTCAGCCTTTTCATTGCTGAACAGGTTACTTGGACCAATGACCCCACGTGTCACTGGTTCTTTATCTAACCCTTGGACCAATAACTTCTCATGTTCACTAGTCCAAGGCCCTGCACAGACTTCCTAGACCAATGACTTCTCATGTCACTGATCCATATCGCCGACCACCGTATTGCACGGTGACTGTACCTATTCCATGGTCCCTCGTACCATGAGTTCTTTCCCTGTTCGGCCTGAGCAGTCCATTTGGTCCAGTGACTTCACATGTCATTGGTTCTTTTTAATTACTTGGACCAATGACTTCTCATATATATCTTCTGTCTTTATCTGCCGAATAGGCTACTTGGACCTATGCCTTCACATGTCACTGGTCCTGTATCGCCGTTCGCCACCTTGCACGGCGGTTTATCTTATCTTTTTTACTCCGTGGTCCCACGTACCACTTGCTCGGGCCCTAGTTGGGCTTCTTCGGGAATACCTCCCTACATAAGCTATTGTCCAGCGTTTTGTCCTGAAAAAAAGATAGGTTGAGTTATACTAGCCTAGTAGGAAAATCTTTACCAATTCTATGTGCAGACATGATGACAAGTGCAAAGAGAAGAAGACATAAAGTTATAGCTCAATCGATAGATAGCAATCAATTCAAAGGGATGCTAATCATTCACAACAATTGATTTAAGACTTGCCACTATCACCAATTAACCACATTGTTCATAAGACTCAAGCAACTCTACGGTTTGACACAACTCACTATCACTAATCTCCACCATCGGTATTTCCACCCCTTTCGATACCGTATAACACTACTAGGGTTACCGTATTACCACCCCTTGCGTTACGAGATCCAATTGAGTCTCCCTATTACCACCCCTTGCGTTACGAGACTCCCCAAACCAACTTCCGACCTAAACAACTACTTTCTCATATAATATGCAAGTTAAGATTCTCCCACGATCACATTCATAGATGAGACATCATACAATATAGCAACGTTATCACAAATGCGCCATAGACATTCACAAGTACCAACAATCAATAGAATGCATTCAAACGAAGTTTTAACCAAGTAATTCTCTATTCGTTCCTCACTAACGGAAGGCCAACGAGTCAAGAATAACATCCACTAATCATAGAAAGTCATAACGACAGAACGAGAATCTTAGGGATAGCTAGCGGATGATGGTAGACTAACATACCCCCACTCAAAATGGTCATAACTTTTTTGTGTACTAAGAGTTTTAAGGAGATTCACGTGGCAAATGAAAGCTGACTTCATGCACTTCGATTTGATATAAAGTTTGCATAAAATGGACGTCGGACGAAGAAGTTATTGTGACGACTCAGATTTTGGCCATATTTTTTTTTAAGAATAAAATTTTTTTATTTCAAATTTTTTTTATTTTAATTATAATAATTATTAGATTGTAAAATTCCAAAATTTAATAAATTAAATTTATAGTTTGATTCTAATAATTTAAATTAGTAATTTAAACTTTAATCAAATCTTAGTTTTATTCTAAATAATTGCCTAAGCTATATCATATACGTGTATATATGTAAATCTGCGTGTATTTGACACAATACTTTCACCCAACAAATTACGGATTTTGGTTCCCTCTTCCTCATATCTCTCTCTCTCTCTCTCTCTCTCTCTCTCTCTCTCTCTCTCTTTCTCTCTCTCTCTCTCTCCACCACCTCCATACTTATCCTTATAACCCCACTCCTTTTTCACCCCTATAATAATACCACTCTCTTCTCCATCCAAAATTTACAATACAACACTCCTAGTCCACTGCAAAAACAGAAACAAGAAAAGAGAGACCACACCATTCGTTTTTCGTCCATTCCACGAACCCCTCTTCATGTCCATTTTTCTTTCCGGTAATGTTGTTTCTAGATTTAAGAATCTTTACGAATGATGTAGAGGCGTCGAGAGCTTTGATTTCAACCCAAGAATCACCCCAAACGGTCAAGGATTGATAGAGTTATCACCATCAAAGTTTATTAAAATCTCGGATTTCCAATTCCAGGCAGCTTTCTGTGCCTCCACTAATCGCCATTTTTCTCCTAATAAAAATGGTTATCAGGCTTGGACTCCTTCATAAAAGTTGTAGGGTGTTTCAAGAGCTTCGTATTGGACATAAGAATCGTCCAAAATGGCAGAAGTTTAGTCAAGTTCTTCCAGTCCAAAGTTGCTGCTAGAATACTGTCTTTTGCCACCAAACGAAAACCCACCGGACTTTACATTCGAGCTTTTTGTCCGGATCAAGATAGAATAATCGCTTCTTTACTTTCTCCTAAATATATTTGTACTCCTATGTGTTAGTTTTAATGCTTAGAAGGAACGAGAATCGAATTCCATGTTGAAACTGAAAAGAACAAAACCAATACTTTGTTTTACTTTTCCTCCTGCGAAATCTGTTTCTTTTGTTTTGAAATCGTATGCTATTATTACACTATTAACCCTAAACTTTGTATGCGTGAGGGTTTAACCCCAAATGGTTTACTTTACTGCTTTTACAAGTTGACCTCAAATATGGATTTTACTCCACTGTGTACATCTCTCGTGTTATGTGGTGTTAACTTTTAATGTCTATAAATGACAAATACATGGTGTATCTATTCCAATTCGGATTGGGTAAGATAATACTCTATTATTATCAACAATTGTAAGTTAGGAATACAGTGAATTAAATTACTTAGTGTCTTCAATTTATTAAGTCGGTAGTTTATATTTACACCTAGCATTATGATAGTTAGTTTAATAAGATCAATAAACAAACATACTTGCCCATCAAAACTTAATGAACCAAAAAGGCATTCGCTCAATTCTAACACTACGTGTTTAATTCTTTTCACTCGTATCCAATTGCTATGCTTGTTTCTCATTCAAATGTATCCTATTGGATTCAGTTGTCATTGGCGATATATGATTGTACATGCCAGTCAGACTTAGGTTCATGGGATGGTTAAGAGTAGTGATCACATAGACGATGGCAAATAAAAGATAAATGGTAAAGTGGGTTGAAGTGTTAGGGGACAGTAAAGGACCCCGGGTACAGTATTTGGGGAACGGTAAAGGACCTCAAATACAGTACAGTACCCTGTGTGAGATGATTGAAGTGTTGGGGGACGGTAAAGGACCCCGGGTATAGTGTTTAGGGAACGGTAAAGGACCTCAAATACGGTACAGTACCCTATGTGAGATGATTGAAGTGTTGGGGACGGTAAAGGACCCCGGGTACTGTATTTGGGGAATGGTAAAGGCCTCGAATACGGTACAGTACCCTATGAGATGGAGGTAATGCTACGTGAACCCTAGTCATGGAGCGACATGGTAAGCTACCACCTTATTATGGTCGTAGGTGAATCCAGGCGAGGTATATAACTGAGGTGTATTCACTTAAGACCCTAGTGCATGACGAACAAGAGGGAGCGAACCCATGGGACAGTCATGATTAGTGTTTGGGGAGGAAAGGATCTTGTGGAGAAGATTCTTAGATTTCATTGAAGTTAATGGATAGTAAAGAAAAGGACGATGTGCTATTATTCTGTGTACCTTCTTTGAATTACCAATTCTTATATTGTTGAATTGCTAATTGTAGAATAAGGGGGTTGGTAGGATTGAGATTATTCTACTGGATAAATTATCACTCGCGGATACATTTGTATCCTGGTAAATTAGTTGCTTTGGCGATCAATTTGCCAGAAGGTGCAAGATTCAACAGTGGAGCAGTTGACACAGGAGGAATACCAGGGGCGGAGACCGAGGATGGTTGAAATCTGTATCAACACTAGAGTCGCTCTGAAGATTTTTAAATAAAATGTTAGATTTTTTTTTTTGTATTTATTTTTAATGTAAATTTTGTATAACAATAAAAGGGGCCTAGTAGTTTATAAAATTCAGTGTATTTTAGGGTTAATGCTTCCGAAATTCTTTGAAAAATTGGGGCGTTACAGTTATGACCTTTTAAAGTTGGGCTGAAACTCAAAAGACAGACAGAATTTCCAGAGAGGGGAGGGATCGATCCCTCCTCTCATGGGGATCGATCCCCTTGGTGAAAAATCCAGTTTTGAGTTAAGGGATCAATTCCTCATGCTTGGGGGATCGATCCCTGGGCAATTTCTGCACTTTTTTGACAGCTTTCTAGAGAACAAAGGGAGACGGTCAAGGCCCGATTTCCACATCTAATCAACATATAAACATATAAAAGACGTAAAGAGGTCTCTACCTCGCGAAGATAACAAAGATCCAAGCGATTGAAGCGAGCCCCAGCCTTCATGAACTTCAAAATCAAAGAAAATGATCAAGGCCCGATTTCCACATCTAATCAACATATAAACACATAAAAGAGGTAAAGAGGTCCCTACCTCGCGATGATAACAAAGATTCAAGCGATTGAAGCGAGTCCTAACCTTCTTCAACTTTAAAATCAAAGAAACTCTCCTCCAAGCTTTATCTGGAACCTAAGCTCAAAAGCATGAATGAAAGGTCAAATGGAGGTTGATTCTTGAGGGTTTTGTGAGATGGAGTGGGGTTTTGAGTGAGAGAAGGAGAGAGACAGAATTCGGTAGAGAGAGAGAGAGAAATGGCGTGCAAGAGAGAGAGAGAGAGGGATGAAAAATACTCTCCTACACCACACACCCTATATATACTCATATATCTTTTTATCACCCACACACTCCCTCAATCTTTCATGAAAAATGGCATGCAAGAGAGAGAGAGAGAGGGATGAAAAATGTTGGAGACCTCGTTCTTCGTTAGAAAGATTTCAGTTTATTTCATCCTATTTTAGGGTACACTACGTGACTATGTGGGAATTACAAATAAAATTTCCTTGTGTTTTTTATTTGTTAGTTACATGGGGTAAGAATAACGCCCCCTTGAGTTTCAAGATTATGAATAAAATCCCTCATTTGCAGTATATCAAGTCTCTAAAATACGAATAAGTATTCGTTTTTTATAGTTCTGAAATACAAAATTGGAATTATTTTCCTTTTTCATATTGGGGAGCAGGGACTGGGCACGAATGCTTGAGTTACATACGATGAAACGTTACGATTTTTCCAAGTACAAAATACTTGAGTTGCATGCTTACCTTTCGTAAACATATGAATAAAATTGCTTCTTTAAACTTCGAGAACATTCGAAACACTTGCTTGTTTCCACGAAAAGACTCAAATTGCTTCTTTAAACTTGGTATGTTTACTTACAAAAAGACTCAGATTGTACACGAATACATGCAAGAATACTTTAAGTACGAGACACTTAAAGTTAGTTAAGTACGAGAAACTCAAATTTTTTTTGAATACGAGAAATTTAGGCGAAGTATGAGAAACTTTTACTAAGTACGAGAAACTCAGATTTGTTTAAATATGAGAAATTTAGGCCAAGTATGAGAAACTTTTACTAAGTACGAGAAAGCTTTTGTCTAAATATGAAACACTTCGAGGCATACGACCAAATGTTTCCTAAAGGATGAATCGCCAAGGGTGGATGCATAACGAGATATGTCTAGAATATTTTGACCAAGTATGAAATACTTAGGGTTCAGTTTAAGTATGAGGAACTTAAAGAACATACAAACAAATATTCCTAAAATAAGAAGCATGAGAAGCTTATGTGCATACAAATATATGAAACACTGTTTAAATGTATGAGATACTTAAAATTCAGAGCAACAGATAGAACGTAATTCCAAAGCCACGAAATAAAGCCATGCATGACCACAAACACACACTATTATGCCGCGAGGGGCCAAATACCTGTGTTATCAAAGTATTATCCAACTATGAAAGTACTGATGCCACGCAGGGCCAAAAAAAACTACGATCACACAGGACTTGCAAAATTGTTCTGGAGTGTTAAGGGGAAGAAATTACCAATCTAGTCCAGGCTCTGAATCTCTGGCAGTGTGATGTTTGCAGTTTGTGTTCACTTCAGCAGTGGAAACTCTGGCAACAATGTTTTCCTCCAGGTTAATTGCCCCAAAATCTCCCCCTCGAGTAGGGGAACCTTCTATTGGAGCAACCTGTGTTTCCATCTCGATCGCCTTGACAGCACAATCAAACTCATCAATCTGCTGCTCGATGTCCTCTATCAGATGTTCCTGCGATGCATGAGAGGCTGAAGCACGGCTGCTTGAAAGATCATTGTTTACCCAGAGGGGAGAATCCTCTGGGACACCAACCTTTGTTAAGCACGCCTCCCAGCATGCCGCCCAGATCTGGTCATGAATTGTTGGCATTTGATCAACATAACTCGCCGTTGCAGCATCAAAACCCTTCTGGAACCCATCTTCGTAGGCCGTCTTCTTGGTACTATCAATCTCGGCCGGCGCTTGGCCAAGATTGTCTTCAGCAGTCTGAAGCTTGGTTTTCATCTCTTCTGTATCCTGTTTTGCCTTATCTCTCTCTCCTTCTAACCTAACGATTGACTGGAGCTACCTAGTGTTATCCCGTAGAAGCCTGTTCCTTTCAGGTTCAATTTCTTGGAACTTCTGGCCGAGAGTGACAATCTTTTGAATGAACTGGGAACATCCAAGTATAATGAAAAGTGTTATGATTAAACACAAAGGAAATTCAGAGCTTGGTTAAAGTAATGAGAATACTTTACCTTAATTCCACTAACAAGGCCAGTTGATATCAGCCGATCAGGTGAGGATGCGGCCTCTTTTTGCATATCAACGGGTAATAGAAGGCCTTGAGCAAGGGCCAGTGTAGTCTCCTAAGAGCTGCACTTTCCCCAACGTTCATCGGCCGATCACCTCTGATCAATTGGGGGGTCCAGGGTCGAGATGGGACCTGAGTACCCGATGTAAGATCCCGCTTAGTAGACCCAGTAGCTTGGGCTGAGGCATTCCCAGTATCTTGATTCCTAGGACGTTTGTCCCGATGAGCATCACTAGCCGTACGGGAACTATTTTGTTCCCAAGGGGAGGAGGAGGATCGAGTTGCAGACCCCCTAATGCGACAAGGTGGCGGGGGGGCGTGACCAGTTGACGCCACCCTACCTGTGGCACCACATCCCTGTGAAGAGACGGTGAGAAGGGAGCTGAGGTTCAGTGGTTGTCGAGTCATGGTACCTGAGTTTGGAGGAGATGGAGAGTAGCCGGAAGAAGATGATTGGCTAGTATCACAATTGGGAGCTCGCTGTTTGGGTTGTTGCTGAGGAACGATCTGTCTTTGTGAACACCTTCTAAGCACCACACGCGGCAAGGGGATGGCTTCAGAAATTGGAAATTCACCTGGCTGTCCGGCGATTGTGACTCCGGCGTTAGATCTTGAGCTCCTTGGCTGGGGAGCAATCGAAGTTGAGGCATCGCTGGTACTTGGGTTAGCTAGCCTTCTATCAATAAAACCTTTGTAAGCAGGGTTGTAGCCCAATAAGACGCTCGCGTCATGAACCCGACCAGCTGTCAATGTTCCAGGTTCCCCTGTGTACCTGAGAATCCTGTTGACTTCTGCTGTTTGGACATAGTTAGGTTCACGTCTTGGACGCTTGTTAGCATTATCCGCTGCAGAATTAAAAAGCGAAAATGAATTAGGAACATGTAGAAGCTGTGAGAAGGCAGTAAACGAGAATTATGAAGCGAATTAGGAGCATACGTGGGTAGCCCCATATGTGGGGGCAATGGAAGCCCACTACTTGGCCATCTTCCCCCATTGGCTCGAAGGCTCTAGTGACATAGAGGAAGTCCATTTCATGATCACAAGCAGAATCCAGCAAGTTAAGCACGAGACGCTTTTCTGCTTTCCTTACTTTGAAATAGTAGGTGTTGTATTCGGGGTTTAGCACAATGCTATACCACCATTGGATGTCCCAAATTCCTAGTTGGGTTCCTAGAATCCTATTTAGGGCTACAATCCCCATCACTAATCTGAAAAAGTTAGTGGAAACTTGCATGGGCGTAAGGCGGTACCAGTTTAACACACGACGTAGCAATGGATCGAAGGGGAAGCGAACTCCACCCTCAACAACAGCTACGATGGGAATGCACATCCTATCCTATGATCCAGAATCCCTATCTGCTCCTAATGGGGCAAGTTCGAGCCTTACGTTTTCAGGAATGTTATACTCTGTCCTAAAAGTCGCCATGGCTGCGGAGGTTTCGCAAAGCTTCCTAAATTTACCAGGCTTAGGGCCATTATCACCCTCATCCGCCATGGATATACTAAGAACAAAGGAATCTGGAAATGGGTGTAAGTGAAAACCTAAAGAAATTGATAAAACTGAGAACGAAATCTCAGAACGAAACGTGAAAGAGGAAAGAGAATCTTACGATGATTATCGCAGCAGTGATTAGAGGTATATATGATCGAAGGCTTCCGATGGCGGTAATGGTGAAAGGGAAGAAATAACTCTCGCCTGATTTTAGAGAGAGAAAGCTGATATTCAAATTTTTTGGTAAAAACCCAAAAAGATTCCTTTTGGGGTTTATGGGTGAGAGACGGAGACAAAACGTCTCCTCTCACGCCATTACATGAAAAAGTAACGTGGAATAGTGATTGAACGAACGCCTTTCTGACGACGCTTAGCTAAAACGTCAGTTCGAATTTAATGTAAGGCATACAAAACTTGCCTCGTGGATTCACTACCTCGAGAAGGTATGATGATTGAGGCGCCAAAAGCATCAATGAGTATCAATTCCGTGACTGCTCGGAATCAGAGAAGTTCGGCTCAAGGTCTTAAACTTTAGCTTAGCCAGCTGTCCCCGAATAGTGTCAACGAGTGAAGCTGGGAAGCAATTGTAAGGAGGTATTCCGGAGCAGATACAATTAGAAGCTGAACATTAGGTATATGGGAGCACATGGTAAAAAAGACAGGTCATACTACCGAATAGGACGGTGAACGGCGATATGAAGCAGTGACATGAGAAGTCATTTGTCCAAGTAATCTGTTCGGCATAAAAAAGACATGAGAGGTCATTGGTCCAAATGGTTGATAAAGACCAGGTGACATGTAAAGTCACTGGTCCATATAGATTGTTCGGCAATGAAGTGGCCGAACAAAGAAAGAACTATTAAGAAAGTAGCCTTAACGCTCGAGAAGGTTCTAGAACGGTGGTATTCCGTAAAATATAAAATCCCGAGAATATAGGATCTAGTGAAGATATCCAACGGGATTGGGATGTTCGGCCAACTATGGAAAAGAGTCCTAAAAAGAACTAAGGTAATGAACTGATAAGAGAACGAGAATTCAAGATATCTTGGGTTCCTATACGAAATAGGAATCCTAGGGCAAACAGGGATGCTTGGGCAGCAAGTATCTATGAATCTATAAATACAAGACAAACCTAGAGATAAAAGGTATGCAATACATTGCACTCATTTTGTTCTCCTACTGATAATTAGGGTTTATTGCTAGTTCGTGACACTAACTTTGGCATCGGAAGGCCTTTGCTACCAGAAGCAAAGGTGCACTCACTCCTTGTCTATTTTGCAGATTAGGGTTCCGGCGACAAACTAGGGTTTAGGTGAGGAGGCGGGAGTAAACCGTTACAATCCGGTGTTGTTCCAAGCATCAATTATTTTCATCCCCCTACACTATAGTTTAAGGATTTTGAATTTTGGATTTTAATCATTATCCTATTTTTCTCCAATCATTACTCTTATTTTTCTCTTTATCTCTCCCCAACTATTACCCCTATTTCCAATTGTTACTCTATTTCTCTCTACACTCATTACCTACAAATCCAAAATCTCAAAAGGAACGGGATCGATGATTCATTCAGCACTTTTAAGGCGTAAGCATCAATGTTGTGCAAACTTTGTTACGCTGAACAACCATAGTAGGCTAGATCAATTCAACAGTTTTTGAGAAAATATTCAGTGGAAATTGAGGCACTGAAATGAACCACACATGCGCATGAATACAAACCATTTCAAACGCTTCCTAGACCAACAGTGTTAGTGTGAAATGCAAACAACGTGATTTGTTCAATTTGAAACCAGAAAGTTAAACCAACTCCACTCAGAAACGTAATGAAGAAAAATAACATGAATGAATTCATACACAATATCGCCCAATTAACAAAAATAAAATACTCCAACTGTTCAACCAGTGAGTAAATACCCCACTCCAGACCCAGGAAAAAGCAGCTTCCAACAAACACCCTTCACCGCCAAGCCTCAACCCTCTCGGTTCTAGAATTTAGACGGCTAACAATGGTGGATCCTTTGTTCCTCTCCGTTTTCCTCAAGGCCTGAGCCGCCACCAACCGGTCATCAACTCTTTTGGGTCCTTTCTTGAGACTTGAACTACTTGAATGACCAATTTTCTTCTTCTGAGGGTTTTGTTGAGCCCCTTGACTTGGGCTGCTAGATCCACCTTCTTCAAGTCTATTTATCACGATTTCCACTTGATTTGGAACCAAATGCCCCTTTCCACCAGGAATGATATTCTCAATGGAGGTTAGAAAATTATCTACTTCGTTTTCAATTTTGGACTCATCATCAATAATATTAGGGCACAAAGGACTTTCCGAGAAGGGTTCAGGGGTTATAAAGAGGTGCTCCTCTTCATTCACCTCATTGGGTTCCTCAAATATGGGTTGTAAAAAGCTGTGGCGATGGTGCTCGTTATCATCAGATGGATCTGTTTGGGTGAGAAGAGCTTGTTCGAGTATAGAGTCTTCCCTTTCTCTTAGTGTCAGGACAATCAGAGTTTTGAGAAAATTCATCACTTGGACTGCATGCATTAATGCTGTCAAAGGATCTGCCATCTGCAATCAGCATTTACAGCAAATAAAATTGTAATTTCAACGCAATAAAACTGACCAAAGATCATAAGCATTCTTAGCAGTAAGGAATCATTTGATAAAGACTGCCTGTTGATGAACTAAAATGGGAGTGAAGGAGTAGCGAGCCCGAAGGTGTGAAAGAGATCCCAAAAGTGTCATCAGACACAAAGATGGCTATACCTTACTAATTTGCAGCCGTTAAAAAAAAAAAACCATTCAACAAAACTTACTAACTTGCATGCTACCAAGATGCAAAATTGAAATATCTTATATGGTCTCGGGTAAGGGTGACGAGTGTAGCTATGTGCCTATTTCTCAGCTCCATCTGATTCCTATGTTCAGACCTTAGTTGCACGAAACGGGAACGGTAACTGGAGCAAGAGTGGGGGTGTGGGTGTGGGTGTGGGAGCGGATGATCATAAAAGTGTGGGAGTGCCATCGGGAGCATTTCGGAAAAATTATTAAAGTTATAAATATTTTTATGTATATATAGTGGAAAAGTTATTAAAGTTATAAATATTTTTATGTATATTAATATAGTTAAATGTCAAAAAGAAAATATTATTCTACCACTTAAATTGCAAAACATAAACATGTTTATAATTTTAGTTTGTGATTTCAGATATTCTCTATATCTTAGTTGCACGAAGCAGGGGTGGGATCGGTAGCAGAGGATTATAGAAGCTCCCCTTTCGAGACGGGGATCGTTTAGGAATAATACATGAAAATATGTAATGCAAGTAAATATTAGTATGCGTCATTCATGTCAATTGCAAAGATTGTCTTAGTGACTAAGTAATATTATGGTTATATTAAGTAATTGAGCAAATTTAAGTTGCTATTTTTATAACATCTTTATCATTACTTTGTCTTTTCTCTTGTTTGGTGTCTTTTATTTTTGTTTTTTTTTTGGGATTTATATACCTAAGAGGTTCTATCCTAGTTGGGAGCGGGTTCCTTTATCAATGGGAGTGAGGTTCCTAGGAAGGAGTGTGGAAAAAAAAAAACTAGGGGTTCATGCTTAATATGAGAGTAAATTTCTTTGTGGTAAACTCAACTTACCAAATACAGATGTTCAACCACTCAAGTCAGATACATATTCAGCACCCTTACCTGGGTGTCGAGTGCACATTTACAAGATGGGTACATCTAACTTTTCCATAATACTGAATGCATCTTCTTCCTATCTATTGTCAATCAATTCCAATTTTTATTACAAGTTTACCGACTACTTCCATGTTTCTATTTTCTGTCTTCTCAGCATTATGTCGGTGATTGAAACCATGCCCTAATGCCCATAACCATTGTAAAAGCTGGAAAACTAAGATACATGCAGTAGCAGAAATATTACGACTATGACTAGCAATTGTAATGGTTCTGACCAACCTGGGTCATGTTTGGTGCAAACACCATAGCAACATTATGTGCATTCATTTTGTTTAGATGTTCCAGCTGAGCAACATCGGCCATAAGGTTTATAGCCCAATCCAGAAGAGAAGCTTCTGTTGGTGGAAGGCGCCTCACAAGCTGACAACAGTCCTCTTCTGACTGGGCTTGCATTACCTCCTCTGGGGGGATAGAATCCAACAGCCCATTCGGGAGTTCTCGAAACCAAGCCTACAAAGGCGCCAACAATATCAAATTAGAGAAAATTCACGACTAAAAAAAAAGAGCAGTATAGAAGACTGTCAGGGATTTTGTAGAAAAAGAGCCATGCCAAAAAAATCCGTCTCCAAACTCCAGAGGACCATTTGACTTCTATTTTCAAAAACAAAAAGACCATCAGTGTCTCACTTGTCGATTATTGCTCCCGCATTATTGGATAGTAATGCTGCGCAAAGCCTTTCCTCATAAAATATAATGCTGCAATGAAGTTTACTTCTTAGTCCTTCTCTAAGGACTCAAATCTAAGTCAGAATATCCATGCTCACCAAAGACGTGACAAGGAAATACATGGTAGATCCACATTTAATTATATCAGCCTTTGTCTAGACTATACTCATATGTAAATATACAGATGCACATTCTAGGGTAATTAAGGGGCCAACAATAATAAGGACTAAGGATCACTATTTGCTTGTTACTCATCCCAATACCATTAGTTCAGGATAAATACAAGGCAACGGGCAACAAATTCGCGATTCATTCGATCTGTTAAATTGATTCATAAAATCAATTAATCAGTCACTTCTTTGTTTTGCCATTGTTGTTGTTTCAGTATAATGCAGCAGTACAAGAACTGATATTGAAGCTTACTCATTGATTAGAACAAAGAACACATAACTCCCACTCTGCTAGTTCAAATCGGAAGTGTGAGTAAAGCATCTCTTGCCACGGTGTAGCAAACAAAATGTCAACTTCCTGATGCTTTTGATTACGTTTTTTATCTTTTATTTTTATTAAATTGTTATTTAATAAAAACCTCATCCATTACTTCCTCCTTTTGTATGCACAAAAGATTGACAACATTATTCCATTTATAAAACATAGTTAATCGAAAGCAAGAAGGAATATATGAAATTCCACTAACTTTCTTCTATGGCACTCTTGACTAGCTAGATATAGGAAGCTGGAAGACCACTAGATTCTGCTTAGTAACTTAAACAAACTCAATCCCATGGGCGGACTTTTTGGATTCAGATAGGCTGATCGGACTCTGCCCTACCAGAAAAGTTAGAAGTTATCCCGCTGAAAGATGTGACCCCTGGAAAAAAATCTTTACACCCTAGCATATCAACCTTTTTCTTTTTTTCTTTTGAACACGCCCTGCTCTACATTCAGCCACACCACAGTGACCCCCGAAGCGAACTTCATCTAGTTGGGGTCGAAATCCGACAGCGAATTGTTCAAAGTTACAAACTCTTGTATTGTACCTGTTGTACTGAGGGGCACAACCTTCAAACCATTGGCCCCCCTAAACTAGGGGTAATTGAAGACATAGTGAATACGTGAGGCAAAAACTTTCAGCAACAAAAGGTACATGACCATTTGGAATTCAGAGAATTACCTTTATAAGACCTGCCAAGCAGTGCACATCAACATCATCTGGCACCACACCCGTATTCAATTGCTCCCTAACATACTCTTCTTCGCTATTCTCAGCAGTAATTCTGAAGATTCCCTCCGCCTGCACGTTTAAGTTTGAGTATGGGAAATTCACATGGCAAGGCCATCTTGGGAATGAAGAAATATTTATGGAGATAAACAGGAATTGCTTAGGGGAAGAAGAGGGAGAAAAGGTTCAGCAGTCGCATACCTGCAGTCCTCCTCGTGTATATAAGTGTCTTTGCATCATCAGAAGAATCGTAGGCACGCTATTTCCTCTGGAGTCAAATGAAAGCTGCATAGACTCTGTTGACACTCCGAAAACACTTGTACTACAAACGAAGGATCTTCAGTCACTAGAGGGACGTTAACATGCAGCATTGCTAAAAATTCAGATAGCAAGCAAGACAAAATCTGTCTCGTTGTTTTTGTTGATAGTGGGGGGAGGGGAAGGGAGGGAGACGTTAATTGTCTTCATAACTTTCACCCTTAATTTGCACTAAAATCAAGCACAACATAGCAAAGAAAAAAATATGAGAAGCAACATACAAACAAACATCTATAGTTTTAGGATATCCAAATTGGGTTAAGCCGACCTTTTCCCTCCCCTACCAAATAAAGAAAAGCTAACTACCCACACAAAAAGCATTGAAAAAACTGAGAAGGACCAGAGTAGATGTTCCTTTATGAACTCGGAAAAAAATAATTCGGCTCTTAAACCGATCATCTGCAGTTTTGCTTGGATCATTACAAGTGCAGTTGCTTATCAATTTAGGATGGATTTTGGGCCATCTAACATTCACAAAGCTGCTGTTTGAAGGAAGAGTACCTAATAGGAACTAGAAGGCCAAATTGGATACTGCAGTATCACTTACTATATCGGAACCTATCCATTTTACTAGAGAACTTATTGCTGCAGTTTGCTAGAGAGCTTACTATAGTGGAACCTACGCATTTTACTTGAAGGACATAAATCATCTTCTCAAAATCTTGTACGTTCTCTTTTAATTAGGCCCCTCGAGTTTAAATCATTGCTCTGCCCCTTATTTGAACACGGAAAAGTTCAAAATCTATAAAACTATAAAACTGCACAACCTATACCCACCAAAAAGAATCTACAAAGAGAGGAAACCTATGGGAAAAACCCAAAGACTGAAGTACTTCATACTTGAACAGAATGTGGAAACATAGGAATAAATACAAGCTACGCATGAATATGGTTATAAAACATGTATATGTATTGCTTATATATGACCACTGAGCCTAGTCCATTTGAATCTAGATAGCAAAATGTAGGTACTTTTAGGTCCATTGTTCTTCTTCGAGGTTGTTTACCCAGGTTAATTCCCGGATTACACATTACAGATTAGGCGGCTGAAGTGCTCGACTTCTCAATAGAAATAAGTATTGGAGAAGGGCCACATGGCTACTCTCCTGTCACCTATATGGCAGCCATCCGATCACTCTAGTGGGGCGGGCCACTTTTGGGTCTCTTCCAAGGATCCGAGCCGCTCACATTTTAGAGTCTATCAATTCCATTATTCAGCAATAACAAAGAAGTTGATTGAATGAACCAAAAGACATCATCTGACCAATTTTATATGGAAAAATTTTGGACAGGTTTCAATTCTTTAACTACAAAACTAGTCTGAAAACATGGTATTAATTGTTAGGTGATACACTTAATTTTTTGCACAGATAATCAAATTGACAAACCATAAAATGTGGGGCAGATCATTTAAAGGCCCAGAAAATAGGCCCACTGGAGTGATTGGACAGGTGAGCCAAAGTTATTAGAACTTCATTTTAAGTAAAAAATAATGATCGTTTTAAAATGATAACCAACACACTTTCGTGAATAACATAAATGATAGCAAAATCGATTTTCTATTTATTCCAAAGTCTGTATGAATACCCCAAAAGGCCAAAACGGATATTCACGATATCAAGACTTATATGTAAATACAGTAACATATATTCTTTCGTGAGTACAACACACACACACACATAACTGCAGACATATCAAGATATAAAACACATATCATGTGGAGTAAAATCTAAGCTAATATTAACCGCAAGGTTGGCTTGATGGTCAAAGCTTTGGGATTTAGGAATCGCTCCCTCTAACGACTCACTGGTAGTCCATGCGAGGCTTTGCCCTCACTTTAATCGGACTTCTACGGGTAGGTGGTGGGATTGGATCCCCAATAAAGCAGAAATTAATCAATCTATGCTTAAACTGGTCTCAATCGTCAAAAACATACTCCTACTAAAATCAAACCTGGCACTGGGAGGCCTCCTAGGGTAGTCCATTCGGATGATTGGACAGGTGAGCCCAAGTAGTACTTCATTCATTCTCTTTAAGTTAATGTTTGTTCAGAACTGAAACAAAAAAAAAAAAAAAAAAAGGATGAAATCAAACCTGGCACTGGGAGGCCTCCTAGGGACTTCAGGCTCAAACTCAACAGGGAGCCCAAGAAACCCATTGAACCTATCAAACGTCACGTGCGCAACATGTCGCACATTCGTTGGGCACCCAATCTCCATTGAAGCAGAAGAAAAAGAATAACAAGAACTAGAAGAACAAGAAGTGAAATCCTGATCAGCACTCTCACTCCTACAACCAATCAATGATTTCCTAAAAACAGTCACAAAAACTTCCAACAACGACAGCTGATGATCCCTCTCCTCTTTCTCTCTCCCCTTTCTCTCTCCTCTACTATTACCCCCTTCTTCTTCCTCTGTATCGTATACGGTTACAGAGTACAAATTTGGGCTGTTAAAAAGGGGGCTTTGGTTGAGATGGGGGGTCCCATCGTTTGGTGTGGTGCTTGGAGATGAAGGAAACTGAGATGGGGACGATTGAAGTATTTCAGTCATACTTTGATATGATATTCCCCCAAGAAATGCAATTTACTTAAAATACTAGTTGAGCGTATGTGTAATGTGTGGAGAGGTGGCTTCGGTTGGTTTGCAAGAAAAAGGAAATTAATGGACTGAGTTAAGATGGGTAGGTGGGTGGGTTTTTAGAGTGGGGAGTGATTGAGGAACTGGGGTTTGAGAGAGAGAGAAAGAGAGAGAGAGAGAGAAAGAGTAGAGTTGGATTGAAGGAAAGATAGAGTGGAAGGTGAGAGGTTAACAAACATCATTCATTTTTCTTACTTTTCTTGATGCTTTGTACATACACATGTATCTGTATAACATGTGTAGAAAGTGAGAGACCCATACACATATACCAAATACATGTGGTTTTCTATGCCTGGCTGGCTTTTCTTTTGAGGTTCAGAGAGAGAGAGAGAGAGAGAGAGAGAGAGAGAGATTTATGATATGGATAGTATATGGTGTGGGGAGAGAACGAGTGGGTGGAGTGGAGTGGGAGAGAGGGCGGAGTGGAGTATGAGATTGCTTTCCCAAACAATTTTTTTTTTTTTTTTGTCTTTAAAAAGTTGGAAGCTCCTCAATAGTAAATGCACATGATCAATAGTAAAATTTTAGGAAGCTCTGAGTTCCGTTGCGGTGGCACTCATTTTCTGCATCGGGTGTTCGAGCCAGGGTACTCCAATCTCTCTCCACATGACCAAGTACAGTATAAAATTGTCATTTTTAGAACTAGCGGCTAACTTTTTAACCAACGAGATTTTTGCAGGACAAAACCATTTGATCCCCCGTGGTTTGGCATATGAGCTATGTACCCCCTGCTGATAGGAATTAAGAATATGTGCCCTTCGATTTTGGATTACAATGCACAAGTAGTGCCGCTAATGTTGTGTAAAATGTCAAAAATATCCTCATTGACGACTTCTCTTCTTGTCTCTCTCTAAATTTCAAGTTCATCATTTTTAGGGTTTTTTCCCCAACAAATTCACCATTTTAAGTTTAGCAAAACGACGAACAAACCTTTCCATTTTCCTTATCTTTAAACCCATGGAAAAATATACACAAATACCTGCAGGTTAGACATATACTCCCTCCGACCCTTTTTAAGTGTCCTGCTTCGTAACTCCAACTTATTAAAAAGACATCATCATTATATCTTTTACATCAACTTTTTCCTCCGCTTTCCCTACTTACCCATCATCATTACACTTTTACTCACTTACTTTTCAAAATGGAATATACTTTTAAGGACAAAATAGACAATTCACCAACTTTTACCCACTAACTTTACAAAATGGACACTTATTAAAGGACAGCCCAAAATGAAATATCGGACTATAAATAATGGACGATGGGAGTACAAGTTAAACGACATGTAAATATGCATAATTGCGTAAATATACACAAATATTGAAATGTTTTATAGGTGCAAAATAGGGAGAGAAGGCAAGGACAATAGAATCTAGGTAGGCGTGATGAAGCATGAAAGAGATGTCCGTTTAACTTACATTCGGTATAGGCACTTTATTTCTAATTTGTACCAATCGGCTCCTGCAAGTAGGATTAATTTGCAATAGTATCATTTGATTGTAACTTGTTCAATAATTTGACGCAAAATACTCATATGGGTGTTATTCCATATTTGAGATAGCCACATGAGATTGGTATTCCAACTAGATCGTAGTAAAAACAAAAAACAAAACTGCTGCTGACACAGATTTTTTAAAACAGACAGCGCGTACAGATGGATTTTGGACCCATTTTGGGTCCCGCAAAGATGATCGGGGCCGCTCATTTTGTTCAAAACATCTTGTTTAAGGTTTCCGTGAAAAATTAGCTCATTTGGATATCGGTAAAGGGGTTTACGAAACACCCAACTTTGGTTCAAAAAACAGACTATTTTTTGAAGCAAAGTTGAGTGTTTCGTAAACCCCTTTACCGATATCCAAATGAGCTGATTTTTCACGGAGACCTTAAACAAGATGTTTTGAATAAAATGAGCGGCTCCGATCATCTTTGTGGGACCCAAAACGGGTCCAAAGTTCATCTGTACGCGCTGTCTGTTTGAGAAAATCTGTGGGTGTAGCACTGTTGGAAAAAAAAAGTATTGTGAGCAATGGAGTTGCTTGAAGGGTCGGGAGAAATTACATATTTTTGCTACTCAAGTCAAAATATGATCTTATTGTAACTTGATATAGAAGTTATCCTAGATCGATCCACTTTCAAATTCATCAACCTAATGTAAATGACCCCTATGAGAGAGACAAATATATTAAGGTGAAGTGCCAAGTAGTTAAGTGAAGGGGAAGCATTAACGAAATCCTTCCTCTTGTTTTTATTCAAGGACCAAACAAAGCCAATCCTTTGGAAAATAAGTGTGTTTGACGACAAAAAGTAAGATAAGCATCTTTTATTGAATGGTTGATGTGCATAACGGTGTTGTATTTATTTTGGATTGTGATAATGCCAAAACAATTTTTATTGGTGCCAAAGCCCTAGTGCATAAAAGTCTTATACATTACAAATGGTACAAGCCTTTTGTGCACTAGAATTTTGACACCAACAAAAATGATTTTGGCACTAACAAAAACGATTTTGACATTATTATTTCCCTTTATTTTTTATACACATGTATACAGATAAAGGAGTACTATACAACTTTTTTGACATGGTACATTTATTACTTGTACGGTTTTACTTTTTACTTTAACTCTACTATGACATATACTCCCTCCATCTCCTTTTAAGAATCCAGTATTTCACTTTTGGATGTCCCCTAAATAAGTGTCTATTTTATAAAGTTAGTTTCTAAAAGTTCGTACATTTTTCTATTTTACCTTTAAAGGTATATTCCATTTTAAAAAATTAGCGGATAAAAGTGTACTAATAATGTCTCCATAGAAAGTAAATATGAAAAGTTGTGTAATGCCCTAAATTTTGAGAACGTTAAATAAACATTTTATTGAATATTTAAAGAGAGTCTGACTCATTATTACATCATAACCTTCATAAGAGTACATTTATTACAAAAGGAAGGAAAACTAGGGTTTCTAACTACAGCTACGTCTGCTCCTCCATCCTAGCTAGCTCTTCAGCTCCAAAGGCCTCCAAAGTGTACAGCTCACCTCGATTATCTACAGAGTTTGACACATTATACCAGCATCGCCACCGATATAATATGTCAGGGTCACCAAATGTAACACCATGAGCTACAAGAGCTCAGTAGAACAATCCTATGCCCACTAACCCATAACTTACAAACAATAGATCATAAAGATAACGATTTCCACGTAGTACATGCATATTTAACAAAACAGTTAACAATGACACATCCACATTCACTTATCCAAACTAACGTTGGTGTCCTTGATTTTCTGAGTTTCTTCTACGCGACTCATCGTAGACCGTGTCTCATTTTCTTTTAACAAATCAACATTTGCAAAATTATTTTTACACACCCAATCTTGGTTCGGCCGCTCAGGGTTCCCGAGTATCCTCACAATAGTTCCGCCGCTTCGGGTTTTCATTGGCACTCAAAACATGGAATTTGGTATCGACTCCTCTCCACGAATAACCAACCCACAATTCAAAACCCCTCGGTTCCGCCGCTCCGGGTTTCTGAATATCCCACAATGGTTCCGCCGGTCCGGGTTCCCATTTGGGTTTTCGAAAATCATTAAAACAATTGCGTTGGCTCCTTTCCGCGGATAACCAAATCACAATTCATCCCTCAGTTCTGCTGCTCCAGGTTCCTGAGTATCCCCACAATGATTCTGCCGGTCTGGGTTCTCATTGAATATTTTGCAAACGTTTTCACACACACAAACACGACACAATACGCTGCCAAGTCCGGCCCCATTGTGGTTTCAAAACTTATCTTGCCTTTATCACACCCTAGGTGTCATGTTTCTACTTTCTTGATTTCCGTGTCTCGTTTTCATGCAACGACTCCGTAGTAGGACTTTTCATCAAAGTAAATATAAATCATTCATTATAATCTTGAAGCTAAACTAACAAGATCATGCTCAAATCATCACTTAAAGCATAACACCACATGTACGGACGCCCTTGCAATAGAGACCACTTATGCTTTATTTACAACCACAAGTAATGCAAGAAATCATAATAAACTTGTATACGTTCTCATAACCATTCTAAAGATACAAAATACGAATACGTACAATCAAGCGTAAATTTTTATCTTTTAAAACTCGTTCTTTCTTCTTTTATGGGAAGTTTAGAACAACATATGTTTTTCCAGAAATAAAGTTGATATATTCAACATACTCTCCTTCCTTTTCATCTTTTTAAGAAAAACATCTTTCAAGTTTTTTATGCATTTCTCAACATACAAGCATCATACATTTACATCTAGAGTTTAACGGATAAGAAACTTTTTATGTATACTTAGTGTTAGAGAGTAAGGACATTCTACCGTTCTTTTTGGCGGTAGGGCGGCTACGAGAAGGTGAGTTACTTTTCGGACGGAGTGACTTCCTACGGTAGTTTCCGGTAGCTTCGAAAGAGAAAGGATTTCTCTTGAAACTAATTCTTGACTACACTACCTTACTTTTTAGTGGTGGTTTGGTGGCGGCTTAGGATGGGTTTCTTGAAGAACTTCAAGAAAAAACTCAAGAACAATAAGAACAAAGCAAGAATACAAGACTTTCTAGAGAAAGAAGTTTAATGGTTTCAAGGTGTGAGTTGAATGGCAAGTGAGGGGTCCTATTTATAGCAAAACTACTTCTATTTCCCAATGAATAAAATTTTTCCTAGCAATTATTGTCCAATGGTTAAAAGGGCAATTATGATAGATATGGTCTTGTCTTGTCATAGAAGGGGTTGCTTGCAAGAAAGATCAAAATCACGAGCTAGGTTTATGATTAAAGAAGCCTAGAAATGAGTTGTCAATCTTGAGTGTGAAGTTGGCTAAAAGAGGTAGCTTAATAGAGTGTACAAAACACATGCACACACACTTCTCTCTCTCCCTTTCCTCTCTTTCCTCTCCTTTCTCTCTCTCTCTCTCTCTCTCTCTCTCTCTCTCTCTCTCTCCCTAGTACAATGCATATATATATATATATATATATATATATATATATAGGAAAGTAAGTCTTATTAGGTTTAGGGCTATAAGTCTAAGGTTGACATGCATGACAAGGCTAAGGTTGCTTCTTTTGGAAGCAAAATGATGACCTCTTTTGGTATGAATTGTCTTGGTCAAGTACATATACATAATAGCAAGTCTAGTTGCTATTATCCAAGAGATAATATTTTTTCTAGCATTTATTAACCAATGGTTAAAGGGATAATGATGATAGGTATGCCTTTAATATGTCCCAAATCTAAGTTCTCATTATGGCAAGTCTTTCTCCTATTACTCAAACGATAAAAATTATCCTTACAACTATTGTCCAATGGATAAAGAGGAAAAATGATGAGAAGGAATATTCTTGGAAGAAATAATGGATTATGTGACAATACATAATCATGGTTGCTTGGAAGGACAAACTTGGCCCTAGACAAGTGTATGATAGTACTAGTTCTAGACAATAGGAAGCCTTATTTCTATTACTCATAGGAAAAAAAATTTCCTACAAATTATTACCCAATGGGTAAGACTTTTCCTAGAAAGTGTAAATCTAAGTATATAGGCTTACTTGCATGGTGAGTCTACATTTACTTCCTTTGGAAGCAATATGATTACTTCTTTTGGAAGCATAATGATTGAAGGAATCTCATGAGTTGTCTTGTCAACTCTGTATACTCATTGACAATATTCTAACTTCCATTAACCAAGGATAATAATTTTCCTAACATTTAATAACCAAAGGGTAAAGGGAAAAGAACTAGGTATGGTCTTGAAAGGACTAGTCATGAAGTAAAATGATTATCTCTAATGGTCTAATGGTTCAATTAGGATTGGGAGGGGTTCACAAGGCTCAAAGATGGTCAAACGCGTCCAACTAGGGTTAGGGAAGTGTGCCTAGGTGAGATGGTAGTTCGGTTCCTCCAACTAATCGGTTGAAGACTAACTCTACTTGCCAAGTAGGACTTCTAGCAAAGAAATAAAATTTAAAGGACTAGAATCTAATTATGACGGATTATTAGAAATTAAAAAGGAATTTTAAAAGAAATCCAAGTAATTTAAATAAAATTCAAATATTTAATGAAATTTTTATTTACCGAAAATCAGGGTCGTTACAAGTTGTAGCTTTTAGAATATAATGATGATATCTCCATAAAAAGTTGATTTACGAAGCAATACTCTTAAAAATGGACGGAGGAAGTAACATTACTCCCTTCATCTCTTTTTAAGCGTCCAGCTTAGTAACTCCAAGTCTCCGATTTATTAAAAAAATATCATCATTATACCTTTCACATCAACTTTTACCTTCACTTTCCATAACTATCCTCTGTGAAGACATAATTATTATACTTTTACCCTAACTTTTCAAAGATGAATCTACTTGTAGGGGTAAAATAGAAAAAGTACCTTTTTTCACTAATTTTAATAAATCAAAGCCACACACACACACACTCTCTCTCTCTCTCTCTCTCTAGACAAGCGATTCCCTTTCCTTAGACACAGATTAGGGTTTCCTTGCTTGAGGGGGAAGGCGCCGCCTCTCCTTCCTCCTCTTCCCAGGCAGTTTTTCCTCCCCTTTCCCTTCTCCCCTCCTTTACACTGTAACCCGCCCTCCCCTTTCATCTTCTCGTTTCCCTTCTTGCTTTGCCACTCTTTTGACGAGACCCCACTGTTGCTGAGCGTCTTCCCAGTTTTGGCTTAACGACTTGTGGATCTCATCTAGTGTTAAGATGTCGCCTGAGTTTCCATTAGGCCCAATGGTGGGCGGTTCTACGACGTGGAGGTGGAGGAAGGGTATTCTGCTCTCTACCCTTATGGCAGTCCTATGATGGTGTTTCTCTCGTTGATCTCAGTGCTTGGTAAAACTAGATCTAGCGTAACGGCGTCGTGGTGGTGGTTCAAGTTCTGAGCTGCGGTGTGATGAGGTGGTCAGAGTTGGGTTAGAGGTGGCTGGTGTTGTGTTTTTTGGTTTTATTTTTTACAGGTTTTGTTAGGTGGTGGTAATGGAGGCATGCAGTGCTTTGGTGGTGGCATGGAGGCAGGGAGGTTGTTGGATTCCAATTTGGTGCCTTGGTAGTAGGAGGCGGAGCATGGTGATGGCTAACGGCGACTACTGGCTGCAGGAAGTTGGGATGCTAGGTGTTTAAGGCTGGCAACTATCAGAGCGTTTTCGGGACTAACAAGCATACGGCGGGTTCCAGCAGTCCTCGTGGCTGCGGCAATGGCGTTTCGGATCTTGATTTGTTGATGCCATTCGGCTGCTCACTGTTTAGCATTATATTTGGGCTTAATTGTATTGGGTTTTTCTAATTATCTAGGCTTATAGGCCTTTTAGGTGTTTGGATCTTAATTTTTTGGGTTTGTTCTATTTTATTTGGGCTTTAAGGCTTTCTAGGAGTTTGGGCTCGTCCCATTCGATTTTTCTTTGGTTGGCATCTTGTCAATCAAGGGATTGGGTCTCGGATTCGGCATTTGTGTCGTTCTCCTTATCCAATTAGTCTCTGTACTTTGTTCAAAGATTAATAAAAAAAATTGTCGTTCAAATTTTTTTTTACAAAATGAACATTTATTAAAAGACAACTCAAAATAAAATACTGGATTCTAATAAAGGAACGAATGGAGTAGTATAAAGATTCTGGTTGATCAGAGGGAGGGAGTGGAGCTAAATAGGACTACTCTAAGGGCCCGTTTGATGAGGCTCTTGCATGTTGGGATTGGATAACCAATCCTATGGGATTATGAAGCCTTTGTTTGTTAACCAAAAATAGTTCGGACTCTTAGTCCGATGGGATGAATAATCCGAGTAATCAGGGGTATTGCTAATACCCCGTGAGACTTGGTATTAATAGTCCTATCCCAACTCCTTCACATTACCAATCCCTTCTCATTACCAATTTCTTCTATCAATCCAATCATCTAATCTCATCTTAAACAAACATGATATTAATAATCTCATCATCTCATCTCAAACAAACATACTTATTATTAATCTCTTCTCATTAACAATCCCTTCTCATTACCAATCTCAATCCTAATCTCATCTCCTTACGAATCCCATCCATCTATCACCGTTATCAAACGGGCCCTAAATCCTTTATTGAATGGTAGACATCAAGGTTGTGAATACCGTTCCGTACTGGCCGGTACGTACCGGTTTGGAGAGAAAACGGTACTCTAACCATACAATACCGTCCCGGCCTCAATACCGGCCATTACCGGTCGGTACCGGCGATTCCGAAAAATACCGGGTGAGATAGTGGTACCAGAAATTTCAGGCGGTATTTTGCTAACCTTTTCTCACACATCACACACTGTGAGAGAGAGAGAGAGGGATTGAAAGAGATACGAACGGGAGAGAGAGGGAGACAGAGAGAGAGAAAGAGAGTTACTAGCCCAGACTGATCGGAGCAAGAGGCGGCTGATCGGAGCAAGAGACGGCTGGAAGAAGAAGAAGGCGGCAATAGATGGAAAACTGGAGAAGACGGGTTGCACAGGATTTGGAATTCGGTGGGCGGCGGGGGTAATGAAAGAAACTGAGAAAAGTGGGTTTTGTTGTTGTGAATGAAAGAAGAGAGTGGGTTTTTGGAATTTGGTGGGCGGCGTGGTTTTGTTGTTGTAGACTTGTAGTAATACTTTTTTTAATTCCAATATATATATATATATATATATATACACACTTACATATATTTTTTAATTTCCAATTACATGTATATATACACAGACTTTTCCATCACTTTTTCATTACGTTTTTTTTTTTAAATTTCGGGGAATAACAGTTTTTATAAACAAATAATATAGTTTACTTTTAATGTTTTACTAAAAAAGGGTTGAAACATTTGTATTCTAAAATTAAATTATTATCCAAAAATTAATGGTAAATATCAAGTTATTCTAATTAATAGTATGAATTAAATCAATTTTGAGCGTTAAAAAATTAATTTATAATTATATATTAGTAATTGCGCTAAATCCGAAATGGTACCGGTATTTGACCGGTACTGGTACCGTACCGTACCAGTAAGAAAACCGGTACTCTTACCGATACGGTATTCAGAACCTCGGTAGACATGCATAATAGCGTTCTATGTATATTTTATACATGTACTGTATACCGATAGAGCTGTATGCAGCTCCAAGGTTAATCAAGTTGGTTGGTAGGTTTGCTCCCATACAATTGATCAGGGTTATACTATTGAGGTCACGCCGCAAAAAAGAAGATGTATTGTGAATTCTCTAGTCTCAGCATGGATGATATGTCTTTAATCGAACCAGAGAGAGAATTAGACGAGGTGCGCATAAGCTGACCCGAACATCTCTGACCGTCGAACAAAAAAAAAATATGTGCAAATAAGTTCAGATATCAATACATATCTCATATATATTAATACATTTTCACAGATATAATTACACTTTTTGTAAATATCAATACCTATCAACAATGCTACCATTACACACAAACACTTACATACACACTCACAATAGAGATGAGGTCCACACACATTGTACACCGCTAGTACATCTGTGTGTAATTCTAAACTTATTGTTTTCCTATTATTCTCCACCTATAGGGCTGACTGTTAACATTTTGAAAAGAAAAAGGAAGAGGTGCATGCAACTGTTTTTGACATGGTACGTTTATTACCTATACGGTTTTAATTTTACTTTACAAACATTTAGAGCCCATTTCTCAACGCAAAAAAAAAAAAAGTCTATTTTTTAAGAAGGCAATTTTAAGCTAAAAAAATATTGGCTTATTGAAATCTAGAAATATGCAATAAAGATCTGGTTTGAAAGATCTCAACGAGATCTTTTATACGATGCAAAAAAAAAATATGAAAATAATTTTTCATTTACATTATTTTGAGTTTGAAAATGTGAAATAAACTGTTTATTTTTTAAGAAAGTTTCTGGAACGGGCTCAAGTAGTGATTAGTATAAGTTATAACTGTACTAATGGCAGGTTATATTTCTTTTTGTTAAAGCTGGTTGATCATAGGGAGGGAGTGGAGCTAAATAATATTCTAATCCTAGTACTAATTACTTCCCATGATAGTAGCTATAGTGTGGTCCTAACCATACCTAGAGCCAACTGGAATAGCTCCACTTCCTAACATCTTCACAAGTATCAAGAAAAAGGGAAAAATTCAAAATACCCCCAACCTATACACCCAAATTCAATTAAACTCTCAACCTTTTAAAAACTTCAATTTTACTCCCAACGTTATATTCCGTTAATCAAAATGCCCCCTTCTGTCCAAATTACTAACTGATTCCGTTAAAGGCTCTGTTAAATAGTATTCGGATCAAATTTTGATGATCCAAGCCGCTCAATGTGTTTAAAATGTAATTTTCAGGGTACTCGCGAAAAATTAGCAAAAAAAATGACCGGGAAGGGCTTCATCTGAACAGTTTTGTATTAAATAGTTCAATAAAAAACTGTTCAGATGAAGCCCTTCCTGGTCATTTTTTTTGCTGATTTCTCGCGGGTACCCTTAAAATCACGTTTTGAACACATTGAGCGGATCAGATCATCGAAATTCGATCGGAAAAGGGGAGGTACAGACCGAAGCAAAATCCGGACATCCGTACTTGAATAAAATCCGGATCGATCCACACCTCCCCTTTTCCGATCGAATTTCGATGATCCGAGCTACTCAATGTGTTCAAAATATGATTTTAAAGGTACCCGCGAGAAATCAGCAAAAAAAATGACCGGGAAGGGCTTCATCTGAACAGTTTTTTATTGAATAGTTCAATAAAAAACTGTTCAGATGAAGCCCTTTCCAGTCTTTTTTTTGCTGATTTTTCGTGGATACCCTTAAAATCACATTTTAAACACATTGAGCGGCTCGGATCATCAAAATTCGATCCGAATACTATTTAACGGAGCCTTTAACGAAATCCGTTAGTAATTTGGACGGAAGGGGGCATTTTGATTAACGGAATATAATGTTGGAAGTAAAATTGAAGTTTTTAATAGGTTGGAAGTCTAATTGAACTTGGGTGTATAGGTTGGGGGGTATTTTGAATTTTTCCCCAAGAAAAAAAATGCTAATAACATTCCAAGAGCATCTTCGATCTCTAACTTCTTGTTTATCAGGAAAAACTTTCATTCATATCCCGAAAACAATGGTAAAAACATCGAAAGGAACCCAGCAAGCACATGATAAACAAAAACACTTTAAGTGTACCTGTAAGGCTTGTTTGATTGCAGGTTCGTTTCGAGGGAATTGGTAATGAGATAGGATTCTGATTGGGATCGGTAAGGAGAAGAGATTTATAATGATCGAGGTGGGATTAGTAATTTTCATGTTTGTTTTGCTAGGGATTAAACGATAGAATTATTATGTAACATGTTTGTTGTACATGGAATATGATTGGATTGAAAATATCAATTTCCCTTTTTACCCTTGTGCCAAATTGATATAAAAAATGGTAAATGAAAATGAAGCAAACATTAAAAAATATAGTTAATAAATTAAGTTATAAAAAATTAATTTTTTTATTGATTGCTTATATATTAAAAATGGTTAAAAAAAATTAAGTGCTCTAATTTTCAATTCTTTTTAACCAGCGCGAAGATCTTATTTTTTAAATTATTTTATCCTAAAGGGTTATGATCAATTTTTGTCTCTAGAACTTTAATAATCAAGAATCTGCTATACAGGATTCTAAATGAAAGCCGTAGGAACAAAAATTATTTATGACCATTTAGTATAATAAGATTAGAATAATAAGATCTTGATACCGATTCAAACAGATTGAAAATCAGAGCAAGTATCTTATTTTTTTTAATCATTTTATAACATGAACAATATATATATATATATATATATATATATATATATATATATATATATATATATATATATATATATATATATCGATCTTGCTGCTAGTCTCTGCCCACTAGGCGGAGTATAATATGCCCTCATCATATAGATTTTGCTGCTAGTCTATGTTCACTAGGCGAAGTATAATATGCCCTCATCATATATATATATATATATATATATATATATATAGATTTATTTATTGGGGCGGTTCAAGTGACATCTAAAAAAATATCTCATAGTTTTCAATCAAATTTTGATGATCCGAATCGCTAAATGTGATCAGAACAAGATTTTAAGGGTACTTGCGAAAAAAATCAACAAAAACAAATGATCGGAAAGGGTTTCATCTTCGCAGTTTTTAGCTCAAATTTTATGTACGGTTCAATTGAAAACTGCTCAAAAAAAGCACTTTCCAATATTTTTTTTTGCCGATTTCTCGCAGGTACCCTTAAAATCACGTTCTGCACATATTAAGTGGCTCGGATCATCAAAATTTGATCGAAAACTATGAGATTGAGATTTGAAATATTTTTTTAGATGTCTCTTGAACCGCTCCGTATTCTCCTCACACAATAAATAACACAACTTTTGACACAAAATCTTAACCATTGAAATGAATTGCTGAGATTAGAGCATTAAAGTTACACTCCTTGCCTCCTCTCTCTCCATCTCACCTAATTACTCACTCTTCCTCCACCTTCATCGACACGCCCCCTGGTTTTCCTCCCACTTCAACGACTCCATGCGGATCAAAAAAAAAAAAACGACTCCATCACCGGCAAACCCATCTCCGGTGCCCTCTCTCTCTCTCTCGCTCTCTCTCTCTCACATGTAAAAACACAAATTAGACGAGAAGAAAATCTAACAAAATTTGTGTAAATCTGAGAGGCTGATGAGAAGAAAACCTACAAAAAATTTGGATAAATCTGTTGATTGAAAAAAAAAAAAAAAGGCTCCTTAATTTTTTCACTATCTTCTTCACAAATTGAAACAAACGGGTTGATACCAATATTGATGAAAATCAATCAGTTCTGTCGTCTTTCTTTCAATTGGTGACTTCACATACCCAGATGCACAATCAATGGAAAATCCCTACTCAAACCGATAGATACAAGAATATAAAAGGTGAAATTCCACATGAAAACGATAAATCCATAATTGCATGCCAAACGCCTCTTTCTTTTGGGAATTTCAACATCGTGTAATCAAGTGTTTTTTACTTGTTGCGAATCTCTGTTTTTATATATGTGGGGGCGGGGGGGTGGGGCGGCGTGGTGTTAGACGTCTCCGGAGATGGAGGGGCCGGTCGGAGTTGGGTTTGAGTAAGGTGGGGGTGTGGTGGGGAAGGAGAGGAAGGGATTAGGTGAGGAGATAGATAGGGAGGAGACAGATAGGGAGGAGAGACAGTATTATTCTAATCTTAGCCATTGAAATAAATGGCCGAGATCTTGTGTCAAAAGTTGAGTTATTTTATCGTGTGAGGGAACCAGCCGTATGCGTGTGTGTGTGGAATTTTCAGACGCGGGGGCTCTGCTGTGTCTCTCCTGGCACAGTACCCCCTATCCACGTCCAAAAACGGTACCGTTTGGAGGAAAAAAAAATTTAGCATACCTTTTTGCAATCCTATGGAGCAATAACATGATTATAAGAGCCTTAGAGATAAAATTTAATTATGTCTCCTTAGAATAATATGATCCGAATAATAAGATTTTCACACTGGTTCAAACGGATTGAAAATTGGAGCAGATAATTTTTTAACTGTATTTTTAATATATAAACAGTTTATAAAAATTAAGTGCTCCAATTTTTAATCCGTTTAAACAAGTGTGAATATCTTATTATTTTGAACATATTATTCTAAAAGATCATAATTAACTAGTCTCTAGAACTCTTATAATTAAGTGTCTGCTCTTTACTTAGGATCCTATGGAGCAGAATATGATTATTAGAGCCTTAAAGACAAAAGTTAATTATGTCTTTTTGGAATAATATGATCAGAATAATAAGATCTTCGCACATGTTCAAACGGATTAAAAATTGGAGCACTTAATTTTTTTAGATTTTAGATTGTTTATATATTTAAAATATATTTAAAAAATTATTTGCTCCAATTTTCAATCCGTTTGAACAAGTGTGAAGATCTTATTATTCTGATCATATTATTCTAAAAAGACATAATTAAATTTTATCTCTAAGGCTCTTATAATCACATTTCTGCTCCATAGGATTACAAATAGGTAGGCTAATTTTTTTTTTCCTCCAAACGGTACCGTTTTTGGGCGTGAGTAGAGGTACTGTGCCAGGAGGCACAACAGAGCCCCCGCCTAGAATTTTCTAAGTTTCAGCCTCCCCTTTACGAATATCTTTATTCTGTCCCTCTAAACAATTGTAGTATACGGTATCCACAATGGCATACAAGTAATAAATTTTTAAAGTTAACAATGTTAGTGCAAAACATGGCTCATAATAGTATAAACAAATTTAACAACCTTTTTAGAAATAATCAAATTTTGATTTTGGATAACCAAAAACTAACAACTTTTTCCCAAGAACTAAACCTCACATATTCTCAATTAAATACACTCATTATTACACAAAATGTTTTCTCTCTTCCATTTTCCTCTCTCTCTCTCTCTCTCTCTCTCTCTCTCTCTCAACAATTTTTCAAAAACTGTTTTTAAAAAAAAGCTTCTTTCCCCAGAAATTATTTTTTAACTATTAAACAAAAACAATTTTTATACAAAAATTAATTTGTTCTTTTTTGAAAAAAAAAATATTTAAAAAAAAAATTCAAAAACTATTTTCTATTTCTAATAAATAATTTTTATTGGTTTCAAAAGAATTTTTAGGAAAACTATTTTCTATGTTCATAATTTTGCATTTTTTGTAGTTTGAAAAGGTGATGGGACAAGTTTCGGTTACCGAATTTCGATTATGTCATTGTGGACCTCTATATTCCTATTTGCTAACCTTAACAATCTCTTAAAAGGATAATCAAAAGCTGGTGTGACAGTTTTTAGCTATTCATTTTTTATTCTGTCATTGTGGATGCCCTTAGCCTCGGCATACACAAGAAAAACACGTAAAAATAAATAAGAAGTGCTTAAAATTATGTAACCATGCTAAAAGCCTAAAATAATACTCCCTCCGTCCCTTTTTAATTGTCCTACTTTGTAACTCCAATTTATTAAAGTGACATCATCATTATACCTTTCACATCAATTTTTTCCTCCACTTTCCCTATTTACCCATCATCATTACACTTTTACTCACTAACTTTTCAAAATGGAATATACTTTTAGGGACAAAAAAGACAATGCACCATCTTTTACCCACTAACTTTACAAAATGGACACTTATTAAGGGACAGCCCAAAATGGAATATTGAACTCTAATTAAGGGACGGAGGGAGTAGAAAAATATTTTGAGATGATGCGATTCGGTGTATGTTGGGCTTGAAATCCTCTATCCATATTATCTGGATGAGATTCGGCAATATAATGAACGCTGCTACAGGTACAGCAGGAGGTGCACAACAGTCACGCATAGACCGCTTTTGCGTCGGTCTCGGGTCTCGCAAAGATAATCGGAGCCGCTCATTTTGTTTAAAATACTTCTTTTAGGGTTCCTGTAAAAAATTACCTCAATCCGATATAGGGAAGGGTGTTTTCGAACCATCCAATTTTGCTTCAAAATTCAGCCTAAATTTTGAAGCAAAATTGGATGGTTCGAAAACACCCTTCCCGATATCGGATTGAGGTAATTTTTTACAGGGACCCCAAACGAAGTATTTTAAACAAAATGAGCGGCTCCGATCATCTTTGCGGGACCCGAGACCGGCGCAAAAACGGTCTATGCGTGGCTGCTGTGCACCCCTTGCTGTACCAGTAGCTTTTTTGCAATATAATTGGGTTTTAAATCCTCTATCCATGCTATCTTTTCCAATTCTCTGTACATGTCTTAAGAAACTTTTCCCTGTTGCAAATCCTCAAAATGCAATATTTTTTTCTGTTTTTTTTTTTTGGGTGGAACCTCGAAATGCAATATAATTATAAACTTTTTGTCACAAGATTTTTGCAACAAGATTATCATTAAGCACAAGACAGAAAATTAGGATTGATAAAACGACATAGGATCTCAAGCCCATATTCAGAGCCGGCCTTGAGTTAAAACTTGAGGTGCGGCCGCTTTAGGCCTCCAAATTCTTACAAATTTGGGGTTCCTTCTATTTTGGTACTCCTTATAACAGTCTAACAAAAAAGAGCCACATCTTTAATATTTGCTATAGGTAATAGGCCTCAAAAAGTCAGGGCCGGCCCTGCCCATATTTTGATAGTAGTAGATTATTTTTTGATAACTCACGTAATCGGGTCATCTTACGCGCACATCGATTACTCCCAATGGTGGTTGTACATTGATTTGAGGAAGTTCAAGCGAACCGGTTGGGTTTTAAAAGTGCACTAAAATTTTGATATATTTCATATTTAGTTTTATTTTTTCCTTAATATTCCTTGCACTGAATCATTTGTATGAAGCTAAAAGTAATTGAAAATTTGCAAAAACATGTGAGTAAGGTGGTGTTCCAAATGAAGAGTAAAAAGAACTTTTAGAAAAAGAAGGTTTTTCAAACTCAAATATAATGAAATTGAAAAATAATTTTTAAATATTTTTTGCACCGTTTAAAAGATCTCAATGAGATCTATTAAACAAGATCCATATTGATTGAAAAATTATTTGTGTAAACACATCAATTTTTAGCTCGAAAAATTTTCTTTTTCTAAAAGTTCTTTTTACTATTCATTTGGAACACCACCTAAGTAGATAAGCTCAACAAAATTGTACTAAAGCCGGCTCGATAAATTTTGAAACAAAATAATATCTGAATCTGATATGGTCTACACGAGGTGTTGTCGAATGATAAAGGGTTTTTCTTCTTGTTGTTTGAATCTACTAGTGCTTATAGACAAATCCTTAGTATTTTGTATATAAAAAATTTTAATACGTTTTGTCACCTCTGAAGGAAAATCCTAGAGTCATCCCCTAATTAATTCGAGGGGTTGCGGGTAGTCCAATTAAAGACGGAGCAAATCTATAGAGCCCTGTACTTTCAGAAAAATATTTAAGAGATTATTTGATATTGGAAATTAGAAATTGAGGAAGAACAAGAAATGTTATAAGTTTATGTCAAGTTGGGGTTAATGTGAAATTTGTTGAGTTGATTTAATTTGGGGTTTGTATGATAGAATCGTAATTGGAGGGAGTGCAAGTGTGATTTGTGTTGAAACTTGTATAAAATGGCGTGTGTGTAGAGAGAAAAAAGAAACCCAAACTCTCTCTCTCTCTTGCTCTTTTGAGCTCAAAACCCACCAATCGACCTTCATACTTCGACCTTCAATCCATCTCTTACGCGTGATTCCAGCCTTGGATCGCGTGGGTTTGAGTTTGGCTTCGCTCTTGGAGGATTTCGGAGCTTTCGAAGCAAGGGCTCGTGCTTCGCCAATAACCTTGCCTTCAAATAAGGTTGAGACACCCCAAGCGTAGGGCTAGGTCGTTGATAGCATAATAAACCAGTAAGACCGCGATCGTATCCACAGGGAATCGAAAAAAGCTTAATCAGATTGTAGGCCTGTAAGTGAGGTTTACTTGGATTGGTAGAATTCTCTCTCTCGGAATCATTAAAATGAAATAAACTAAATTAAAAGGCGGTCAAGTCTTAGGGATTGATTTACCCACGACTTAGCCATTCAATGATTCCTTCATCTAACTCAAGGGAGAGCCGAAACCGTCCGGACTCCACTGGAAGAATTAACACTGAAGACTACTAATAACTTAACTCAAAGCTCTGATTTAAATGAACTCATTTAACGCAAGTGAGATATGAGAACGCGTACGATTATCAAGCACATAGCATAGAGTGACAGGGTTCTAAGCATGACGCATGCCAAGACCGCTTGGCTAATTGACAACGAAGAACTACCAAAATCATGCTCAACACCGGAAATCGTGGGTTTAATTCATTCAAAACCTAGAGACTAAATTAAGAGTTGTTAGAAACCATTAGAACTACTAAGTCATGAGGCAAACCTCATGCCGTAACCAAACCTATGAACTACTCACACACATTGAAAAGACTAGAAATTATGCTAAGAGTTAAAAACATGATTAACCGATAGAAACGAAAATAAACTTGATTTAAAGGAGAATCTAGTCCGTACGAACAACTTAATAAACGACAAATTAATCGAAACCAAATACTTACCTGAGTTCTTAAGGAAATTACAAAAGAGAAAGCTTGGAAAAGACAACAATGAAACTTAAAGCAAAAGACTACGGCCCCGTTCTACTTTCTCCTAAAACCTTCTTTTTCAAAAAGAGTGTAATTTCAAACTCAAATATAACGAAAATGAAAAATGATTTTTTAAATTTTTTTGCACCATTTAAAACATCTCAATGAGATCTATCAAACAAGATCCATATTGGTAAAAAAATTATTTATGTAAACACATGATTTCTGAGCTTGAAATTACCTTCCTTTTCCAAAAACCTTCTTTTTTCTAAAGTGGAATGGCTCCTAACCTAAACTAACAACTTACTTCCGTACAAGTGAGAGAGAGAGAGGAGTATTTATACAAGAGTTGTTCCCTCTTCATGCAACATATCCTAAAAGGTACCTACTAATGGAAAGTTTCCACTAATAGAAAGTAGAAAACTGTCAAAAAGCTGTCTGTAAGCGTAAGGTATCGCTACACCAAATGGTTGTGTCGATAACAAATAGCTATCCCTGACTTCAACAATCTGCCGTAGTGAATTGGTATCGATACGCAAGATTTTGGTATCGATAGGCTAAAGCTTTGTTGAAACTAGTATCGATACGCAAAATTGTTGTATCGATACCACTCTGTTATGGCAGATTTTAGCTGAACTTCGTGGGGTCACTCCGGACATTCCCATACTTGGATTTGGGTGTTACTTGGACCGTTGAAAAGTTTGTTGAGTCTATTTTCTAACCCAAGTAGTTTGGGTCCAAGATCATTTGTACCATCAGTTGGTCAAAAACTGAACAGCTTTAAAATTCTCACATCTCTTTCAATTCTCTCGACCCTTGGGCGACCCGAGCAACCTCCAAACCATCTCTTCATGACCTTTTGGGCACCACAATGGAGTGGCACGTGGCCTTGAGCACTTGGTTGCACCTAGAGCATTCCTTGGCATTCAAACGCGCCTTATTCACACGGTTTACTTGAAAACACTAAAAACAGACCTTATGTGTAATATTGCATAAAAATGACAACATAAATGTACAAACATAACATACTAGAGGATTTAAGCACTAAGAATATGCATTATTAGGTGCTTATCATCTCGTTCGTTAATCTTGTGTTTGAAGCTTCTAACCTTGAGGTAGGGATTTCTTACTCATTCTATGTGTTTATAAGTTGATCTTATGCTTCAATCGAGTATGGATCGTCATCCTTTGTGCCTTTGAAATTTGTCAAAATCTGTAGAAAATCGCCCAAAATCGCGTGGGTATTGATCCCCCTTGTCTTTTTTTGGTCCAGCAGCACCCCGGATCGATCTATCACGCCCTCAATTTTCAACATAATAATAATATTAGCTTTAAAAGGAAAATCCACCGCGATATACTCATGAATACCCAAAAGATTTCCTCATATTCATTTGCTAAGTAATAACAAATTCAAAAGATTGCAATAACGGCACTCTGGCCCCAAAATTGATAAAGATTAGTCAAAAGATAAGTTAAGTGATTAAAATACTCCCAAATCAAGGATTTAAACGAAAGTTACAATTACAACTTCCCAAATGAGAGTTTACAAAAAAAATGTCTTAGTAATTCTCCAATGTTAGCTTTCAAAAGAAGTTGCATGCACGTCAAGCACTCCATGCTAATGTCCTCGAGTTATAAATGAAAGAATGATAGGGTTAAGTAAAACATGTGCCCAGTAGAGAAATCTATGCTCAAGTTATATGCAAATGAGGAGATTTGAACATAAAGATACGAGGCCTAAGCTAACAAAGGGGAATGCAATGGACACCAACTTCATGTCGGATACTCAAGACTCAAGGAGTACTTCACTATCACTAGTCAAACTATAAATCGTCCTTTGTATTTCCTTTTTATCCATGATTCCATTTCGCACGTTTTCGTATTCAAATACTTACATTTTGAGTCTTGAGAACCATGTACATTTCCTAGAGAGCTCCAACATGAGTCCAAGTAGCTCACTCCCCATTAACACATCAAATAGTGACCTTAAGAATCTTTCCAGGTCTTAAGTCCCCATATACCCACAATACATTCTGGGTACTTGTGACCCCATACACCCATTTCGCATTCCAGGTCTTAAGGCTCCATATACCCACAATACATTCCGAGTACTCTTGACACCGTACATCCATTTCACATTTCATCCTACATATTTCCAAGGCTCTAATGAGTGCTAAGAGACAAGATCGAATAATGAGTCTTTAGGACATATACAATCATGTTCGAGAGTGACTTAGATATGTTCTATTTATATAGGGAGTCATGACGATGGACGAGAACAACCTTAGGAGTAGCCAGCAGACATTGGCAAATTGACACACCTCCACTCCAATGGTCATAACTTTCTGCGTACTCAGATTTTTAAGGCGATTCCAGTGGCAATAAAAAAGCTGACTTCAAGACCTTCGAATCGATATAAAGTTTGCATGAAATGAACATTGAACGAGGAAGTTATGGCCGTTTGAAGTTGGACTGACACCTAGAAAATAAGCAGAGTTTCCAGAGAGGGGAGGGATCGATCCCCCCATGACTAGGGATCGATCCCTGGTGCTGCTGGACTAGAGAAAAGTTGGGGGATCGATCCTCCATGCATGGGGATCGATCCCCCATGCATGGGGATCGATACCCACCCGATTTTGGGCAATTTTTTGCAGATTTTGACAGCTTTTCAAGGACTCAATGGTTGACGATCTAAACTCGATTAAAGTATGAAATCAACTCATAAACACATAGAATGAGTAAGAAATCTCAACCTCAAGATTAGAAGCTTCAAACACGAGATCGATGAACGAGCCCTAGCTTCCAAAGCTCCGAAATCTTCCAAGAACGAAGCCAAGCGCAAACCCACGCGATCCAAGGCTCTAATCACGCGTAAAGGATGAATTAAAGGTCGCAGTATGAAGGTGTTGAGGTCGATTAATGGGTTTTTGAGCTCAAAGGAGCAAGAGAGAGGAGAGAGCTGAGTCGAGAGTCGAGAGAGAGAGAGAGAGAGAGAGAGAGAGAGAGAGCGAGAGAGCGAGAGAGAGAGAGAGAGAGAGAGAGAGAGAGAGAAGAGAGATATGGGATTTTTAATCCCCTACACACACTCCTCTATATATACTCACCCACCCACCCACCAAAATTACACTAGCACTCCCTCCAATTACGATTCTAGCATACTAACCCCACATCAAATCAACTCCACAAATCTCACATTAACCCCAATTTCATATAAGCTTAACAAAAATAACATTTTCCTCAATTTCCAATATCTATTAAACCTTTAAATATTTTTTTGAAATTACGGGTCTCTACATCCTACCCTACTTAAAGAAATTTCGTCTCGAAATTTACTAAACCAAATCCAACCATGCCAATCAACATACTCCAATCGTATCGCTATCCATCATACAACAATTCGATAACCATCAAAATTTATATCAAAGATGCATATCAATCAAACCACAACAAACACGAGTACATCTTTCTAACTTAATCCTCCCTTCCTAGGTAAATGCGCTAACTTCATCAACTCACCTCTCAACACTTGACTATGCAAATTTAGGATACGTATCGGATTCTGGCCATGGGACACATCGGTTTCTAACTGAAGTTCGGACCTTTCTAACTCATGCAATGATTCGACTCGTACCTCCTTAATATCTGTATATATATAACGCATCACAAATACTCAAAATTTTCGGCAGCACAATCAAGAGATACACAATTTCGAAGCTTCGATTTATTGCGAAATATCTATGTATGATTATCTATCCATGCATAATAATCTGGCTCTAAATGTAACCCAATAGTTTAATTGACTTCCCGAGACCTCCATCTTTAAGGTGCGATGATCAATCGCCTTTTCCAACTGGATTTCATCGGTTGTCTCATGGTTATCCGAAAGACTCGCACCGTATCCGATATATAACATATCTTTGTAACGATAAAAGCTCTCTTTTTCCACCTTAAACAAAACGAACCTCAACGTGGCAGTACTTCCCGAAATACTTGAGTTTTCCCGCTCTGAGCGACAATGGGTGGCGACAATAGTTAACACAATCTTTTGGTTATCTCAAACGAAACAAGTGAGCTCCAAAATTCACCTAACTCCGATCAAAAACTTAAAGAGCGGGATGAGGTATCCGAAATTCAAGGAACACATGAAATCTTTAAAATTGTTAGGCAACCAACTCAACGTACCAATTTGGGATAATCTGGATCACATAATAATGAGACAAGCCACAAAATAAACAAATTGATGCAAGATTGAAAATTTATCTAGTATCCAAGATAAGTAAAGCTTCTAAGAGATTGGAATTGAGCAACATAGAATGAGTCTTATGCCTCCAGAATTGAAGAACCATAACCGAGGCTACAAAGCTGAATGCCGCAGAGAGCAACCACAACAAGTGAATTTGAATCGAACGACTACCATAAATCGATATCAATTAATACTTCACCATAAGATTTGGCTCCAATAAGCGAGTGTTACGGCACAAGAACTTGAATAGAGAAGTGATTTCCAATAAATAGACTAGTTGCTGGAACGATGGAATCTAAATCAACCAATGAAGTCTAGACGAGCAAATTGATACGAAGCGAAAACAAGTTCAAATCACGTAACTTCAAGGTTGAGGAGTCACAACAAACTGTGACGCCAAAGTAGGCAAAAATGGCAACCAAGATGGCACCAATGAGTTTGTATAGCATAGAATATGTGAGATTTTCTTTTAAAGTGGCTACAAACTCGATGCACCAACTCACAACAAACCTAAGAATCTGGAAAAGTTAACTTCAATTTCCCTACCACTCCACAAATCTAGGAAACAAGTGCATACGTTTTGGCAAAAAGAGTACTCTGACACAGGTGACGAGGACAATGCCAAAGATAGGGCCAAAATTGACAAGAGATGCACAACCAAACTTAGACCATTTCCAAAAGTTGCAAGACTCTTAATAAGCTGGAACGAAACAATATAAAACAAACCATGTACCTCTAAAGCTGAGGACTACATCAGATATTTTTTTTTAAACACTCGAAAGAGGCCACAATCGCAACAAGATTTGAATTTGACAGCACAAAGGGATACGATGTCGATGAAGATGCCACTACTAACTTGGCTTTGATAGTTGAAGCCACAACAACAAAGATCATGTGAATAGCAACTACAAACCAAGAAATTTGTAACCATAGCAACGGAATTCCCAAATTGACTAGCAAGATTTTATACCATGAAGTGTAACGTAAGGAGTAGAACTAGAGTGTGAGACAAGAAATATTCATTGATTTCAATAGCGAATATGTCAAAATCAATTGTGAATACGCCACAAGATATCTCATAACACGGATCCGTATAGCATAAAGCAGCATTAGAAATGATTGTGTGGTAATCGATACAGGTGTCAAAATCTATTCAAGCCAATGAACAAACAACCTCATGGATAACAAGCTCAGATGCAAATTTTGATCGAGGTTCAATTAGACCATAGAAAAAAGAGCAGTAAAAGAACAATTCGGATGGAGACAGACCCGACATATAGCAAACAATCACTGGTGTAACCAAAATTTTTTATTTTTTTATAGACAAGATCAAACCTCGCCTCATGCGAAACACGGAGGTCAAAGACAACGCAATCATCTGAAATAACTAACTCATAGTCTTGGTAAATACAATTGGGAGGGGTGACTCAACAAACAAGAATGGCTTAGGATTCCTCAGTGTTCGAATTCAAGTCAAAGGAAAGATGCAAATCATCGAAAGATGATATGTTCCCAAATCAAAATAATCCTAGCAAAGGATTGAACGAGAGAGAAGAAATCACGCCACACATCTGGTGTCTTTGGAGCCTGAGAAATGGTAGAACTCGCTCCTCGCTCAACGCGAGACCCCTGACCCGAAGTAGACTGGAACTGTGAATGATGTCGAACAAAACTCTGCCCTGGTATCACTGAATTAGGCCGACTATGCTCTCCTACTTTCTAAGGGCATCTTCTTGCAAGATGATCAGGTGCATCGCAAATGAAACATGCCTTTTGTTGACACTAAGCATGAAAGTGACCCGGTTGACCACACTGATGACACACAATTTGTGGTTTGACAAAAACTCCATGAATTCCCGACGAAGTAGGTGGCCCAAAACTTTGTTGAACATGCAATGATTGAGGCGGTTCCCATTGTCTTTTCCTCCCTTGGCTTTCAGAACTTCCCAAAGGTAAGCTTACACTAGCGGTTGGTTGCCTAGGTTCCCACACCTCCACATTTCCTAGCGCACCCACTGGATTCTCAACGCTCCCTGCACATTCGACAATCTCAGAAAACTTCCCAATACGCTGACCTACTACCAACAGCTTGAAAGACGAATGCAACCCCTCCTCAAACCGCCTACACTTCCTTTCGTCCGTTGCCACCAATTTTGGTGCAAAATGTGATAAAGATTGAAATTTTATAACATAATCGGAGACGGTCATATTTCATTGCTCTAACTTCTCGAACTGTCCTTTAAGTTTCTCACAACATGTTTCTGGAAAATATTGGTTTTCGAAGAGCTCCTCGAACCCGGCCAAAGTTAGGTTTTCCTCATCCGGCCCATTTCCTTGATTCACTACTCTAGCTGCCCTCCTTGCGTCTCTTCTTACTCCTAAAACGGATTCCCACCACTCATTTGCCTCACCGATAAGTTGACAAGCTATTATACTCACCCGAAGATTATCTTCCATAATCTTAAGAGCGTTAAAGAATTTATGAGTTTATGAAAGCCAATGATCGGCTACAAGAGGCTACTCTCCCCATCGAACTAAGGTGGTTTCATACGGCAGAACTCTCTCATTGCTTCCATGGCACGGTCATTCGTGTTAGCCTAAAGTGCTAGTTTCAGAAGGTTCGACTCTACAAGTGCCGCTACAATTTCCCTAGCAAGATGATTCTGTCCTGCTCCCATTCTCAGATTCTCAATCCTTCCCCGCCTATTTTCATGTCTTGGAAGCATCGTGCTACAAAAATTTAAAACATAAAACACTCAACGACAACAACTACAGGTCCATCAAGAGATCAAGTCTCCAACTTTCCCAACACGGGTCATCAATACAATAACAATCTACATTATCGTAAAAGCAATGTGTAGTGACCCGCAAAAAAATATTAATTTATTTTATTTAATGTGGCTGTGTGTAACTATATTTAGTAATTAAGGACGGCATGAATTTTTTTATATAGACGTACATATACGTGTGTATGTGTGTTTGGTTGATCGGGCATGAGTTGTGTGATAAGGACCGAGTGCATGGAGCCCATATGTGATGGAGTTTTTTTTTTATTTTTTTATTTAGGCTTTTAGAGTTAACTATTATTAATTGTTGGCTTTATGGGCGTTAGTGTAATGACTCAAAACATTTTAGAAGATGGTGCAATAGCTTGATTCTTGGAGGGCCATAGTGCAATTTTGCACTTAAAATGGCTGAGGACAGCCGAGAACTATCTACAGTTCTCTGCTTTTCATTTTTTTCTTTTCCGTTCTCTCTCTCTCCCATTCTCTCAACTCCATACAAACCCTTCTTGTTCAACTCAAAAATTGGAGACCAAGGTTCGAGAATCTCACAAAAAGGCAAGAAGAAAACATGATCTGCGGACAAAGAGTTACACATCTATCCGAACAAAATCTCAATTGGTCAAATTTGGGATTTCATGGCAATTTGGGGATTTCTCTCTTTGAGGTAGGATATATGCTAAATGTTTACATATGGATGTGTATACGTGTTGATGTACCCTTATTTTGAGATTTTGGTAGAGTACTGTAGACATCCTATTTTGGACCTTCCAAATTAGTTTACTTACGGTATTTGATTTCCCGATGATGAAACAGATCAAGAGCACCCCAGAAACGTTAGTATGTTTGAGTTTTGAGCATTCCAAAACCCTTTTAGATCCCTTTCAAAATCTCTAAACCAGAACCAAAAGGCCTCAGCAAATCCCAACTTGCATACGCTGGTACTCAAATGGCATGCGCTGGTCCTCTGCCACGTGTCAGTCATCGGTCAACTTTGGCCATTGACCAGGCTTCAACTAGAGTACGCCAGTTACCTACTGGCGTACGCCAGTCAAACCTCTGGTCAAACTTGTGTTTTTCAGCATGCAAAAGCCATGGGTAGGGGTTTACAGCACTTGGGAACCTTTTAATCCGTCGAAAAAGCAATTTTTGCTAGGGGACATTTCTTACACCCGTCCCATCACCTTTTTCCTCTCATCCAAGGAAAAGGAAGTCTTAAGGGCTAAGGCACCAGTCACTTTGACTGGCCTTTTCCCTCTTTCACTCTCTCTCCCCCTATATATACCCCCATATGCTTCCATTTGAAGGGATTACCAAAACTTGAAGCATTCAAGTCATCTCCTCTCTCTCTCTCTCTCTCCATTAGTTCTTTGTTCTTCCTTTCCTCTCCTTGAGAAAGAAACAACAAGAAACTCTCCCATACACGATTTCATACATCCATCCATACTCACCATTCATCATCCAATCTTTAAGCTCAAGCACTCTTTCAAACTCATAAACAAAAGGTATACCACCTGAGTATACTTTTCTGTTCTGATCCATGATGGGGCCTGGCAGGGTCAAGGTTGATAATCAATACCAGTCCTGGCCCTAAAGCTGACAAGGTTTAAAAAAAAAACGTATCTGACTAAAATCGGTGTGCGCCGATCATAAGCACGAGTACGCTGGTCCGTGGCAATACGTATAATTTTTTAACTTGATCTGTTTGGGATCTGTCTAGAACTGGCGTACTCCAGTTGTGAACTGGGTTCAGGATCTTTGTTTTATACTTTATTTCTTGTCTATTCATTACTGTTAGCATGCCTAATAACAGTTTACTGCTTTCCATAGTTAAAGTTGCTAGTTTTACTTTCTTAATATAATTTCTGCTGCTTTAGAATGCCTCTGGGATCTTTCTTGTCATGTTCTAGAGCCCAGATGATGCAATGCCAAGCACTGGAAAAGAGATGTAACTGGCGTACGGTCTCATATGACTGGCGTACGACAGTTATGTCAAGATTCAATGGCTGGTCCTTGCATGGTAGTCTTCGCCTCTAGTTATTCCCCACATTGTTTATGGGGTGTTCTTTTCCTTTTCATGGCTTAAAGCCATCTCATCTGTCTGTAACTGTATATATTCTGCTCTATAAAATGCATGGTTTGTCCTAGGTGTGCACTGGTCCTTTTCAGAGCTCAGAAGGTTGAAAATAAGAGTTGTGGGTTTAGGCTTACTGGAGTGCGCCAGTCTTTGTATGGCGTGCACTGGTGAAACCTGCATGCAGTGGTTTGGCTAGTGCATGCAGACTTCTTCTTGCACATGTCATTCCGGATCAGTGTTTTTCAGTCTGTTTAAAACGCTCACAGAATTCTGTTTTCAATCTATACTGTTTCAATAAGTCATCCATAACATTTTGTCACATAATGCAACTTGTTACAGTTTTAATCCCCTTTAACTACTCCCCCCCCCCCCCCCCCCCCCTATTTGGCTAAAAAATTATTAATGAGATAAAAATACAAATGTTTTACAAAATGCCCGAGTAGAGACTGATCTTCGGATTGGGCAAAAGGGGTGTCATAAAACCCTTCCTCTCTCGTAACCTGGCTCCCGAACCTTTTTCAAATCAAACACATGGCAAACGTTTCAAGTTCGGTTCCTTGGATATTTCATCGTTAAAACCCGAGTGGCGACTCTGAATCGAAGCGTTCGCCGCGCTTTTCCAAAAAGAGGGCCGCACCCAAATTTTTTATAAAAAATTTTTAGGGCGTGTGCCCACAAGTACTCATGGTCTAAACCTTGCCCTAGTTTGATGTGGTTCATAGGTTTTGCTATACATGATTTTGGTTAGAAATTTGTCTGGTTATTCATGATTATGATAGGGAGTATACCTTTTTAGGCATTCTTGATCTTTAAATGTATGGCGTTTCCATTCAAAGTGAAAATTATGAAATTTAAGTGATACTTGAACATGAGATAGTTTGTATAGTCCATGTGCTAATGAAATGCTTGTAACTTAGACAAATATTTTTTCAAACCAGGTATAGTTTTCTTTTGACATTCAGTTATATGTGGAAAGCTTTTCTTGATAAATGGTTCTGATACTTGTTAATAGATTTTTGTGGAGACTACATTGAATTTATCCTATATTGGCTATTTTGATGAGTTTGGGTGATTATTTTAGGAATTTTGATTGATTTGAGCTTAGAGCCAAGTATTGAGATATTGAGATTGTTATTTTTTTGATTTTGAGTTGGATTACCGGGGAACTCGGGTCAATTGTGACGCCGTCTGTAAAAGTCCGTAAACTCACGTGGGTCAATTGTGACGCCGTCGGTGAAAGTCCGTAAACCTAGTTGGGTCAATTATGACGCCGTTGGTCAAATTCTGTAAACCCGCGCGGGTAGGTTGCTTCGTCCTTCGAGTTAGTGCCCGTAAAGTGCATGTGCTAGAGACGTCTAGCACGGTTGTCGATTGGTTGTATCGGTGAGCAACTCATATAATTTTATGATTCGGTGTTGAGTGAATTGATGTTCGAGTTGGTTGGCTATTATATTTTGGACTTTATTATTTTCTGTATTGAATTTTATAGGTTATTTGCTCTATTCGGGATTAGATTTGATTTGGTGGCCTAATAGCATTCTTTAGATTATTAAGGAAGAAAAAAAAAGGAATGGAAACAGTTAACATTATGCATGGATTATTTTCGCTTCTTTGTACTTGACATTGAATTGACAGATTTAATAACTTCGTTTAGAACATCAGACGAAAGGAAGTATGGAAAACTTTTCAATACTTGTATATAAAAGAGTATATTTTGTATATCAAGCTTTGCATGTTCATATCTTTTCATTTAGAGTATTTCTTGCATGAGTTGTGGCTCATGTTGTTGCAACCCAAATTTTTTTTCAGGTTTAGAGATGGATCTGAAGGCTTAAGATCATGGGTATGTTCTAGTTCTTTTTTTTAGAACTGAATCGGATACTTGTACATATTTGTTTGTAAGGAGGCATGAGGCATGTAAACTTTGATTTATTTTGGGGATGTAAAATTGTAGATTGAGAGAACATGGCTTGGATGTATAAAAAGTAGTGTATTTTGGAGTTTATTTGCAATAAAAGGTGGGTCGTGATAGAATGGTATCAGAGCTATAAGTTTGAATACCTAGGAATTGTGGGAGGAGACTCAGTCTCATTTGGGCACCCTTCTTTTATTATGTTAGATGTGATATGTGCTTATTGTTAACTAGTATTTTTAAGCTTTGTGCTTGGAGCATTAGGTTAGATTACTTTAGGACCATGGGGGAGAACCTTAAACTCAATCAGAGCATTAGAACATGCAGAAAAAGAAAAAAAAAATTGTGTGATTGTATGTTTATGTTTATGTGAGTAACATGGATAGAATTATGCATGTGCCATTTGGGCACCCTTCTTTTATTATGTTAGATATGATATGTGCTTATTGTTAACTAGTATTTTTGAGCTTTGTGCTTGGAGCATTAGGTTAGATTAGGACCATGGGGGAGAACCTTAAACTCAATCAGAGCATTAGAACATGCAGAAAAGAAAAAAAAAATATTGTGTGATTGTATGTTTATGTTTATGTGAGTAACATGGATAGAATTATGCATGTGCTTGTGTGAACCTTTTGGATGCTACGTGTTGACACGCTAGGTGACATGTTCGATAGATGGGTTTATCATCATTACTCTTGCAATATTTCTTTTCTTTGGTTCACTTGGTTCTTGTCTCCATTTTGCGTCATAATCTACTTTCCTTGGCTTGAGGTATTTGTAGAGACCCGTAAATTTAAATTTCCTTTATTTGATAAATTTTATGTGGAATTATGCTTTCAAATATAAATAGTGACGTAAGTTGTGGTATTTTGGGGCCAATGTGCAAGGAATTGGTGATTGAGAAAAATTAGTTAATGCTTTAATTGTTGTAGGGTGAAATGTGTAATATACATGTATATATAGAGAGAGTTGAGTACATGAGAAGATTCACTCCCCATTCTCTCACGCCATACATCGATTCTCTCGGCTCTCTCTCTCTCTCCTGAGCTTTCACCCACTCTCTCACTAAAATCTTGCTCACACACCTCAAACCCTTGAAGATCCTTCACATATCCTTCACCAATGGTTGATTTCTAGTCATTGAGGTTGTTAATCTTGCTTGGAGGAGTATTGGAAGACTTAAAGCTAGGGTTTGAGTTTGAAGCTTTGAGTTTGCTCTCAACCTTGAGGTAGGGAAATCTAACTACTTTTATGTGTTTTTGAGTTAGTGTGATGTGTGGATATTGTGGTTGATCGTACTATTGTTAATTGTTTGAAGTTTGGCCTAAAAAATCCCTGATTTTCGTCACTTTTCTGCACCTTGCTGGACTGGTTCAAGTTTGTTTTTCAAATCTTGCAGAAATTCCCTAGGACTCTACAAAGCTCCGTTTTGGTTGATTCTTGCGCCAAAAGTTCTGTGTTTGAGTCTACTATCTAGAAAAAATATGAACAGAAATTCATACTTATAAATTATGCCCAGAGACGTCCATTATCCAATCTGTATTCCAGATCTGGATGTCCTGTTTTTGTTCCCAGACAGCAGTTCGTATTTTGGGCATAACTCTTACATACGATGTCCGTTAGACTCGATTCAAATTGCGTTGGACAACTGATTCAATCGTCTACAACTTTTTTTTGAATACTTGCTTTTGGATTCTGAGGTTTGGTGGACCAAAATGGGCTTGAAATCAGTCTGAGAAACTCGAAACACTTGGTTTTTGTGCAAACTCATTAAATTGATAGCATTTGCGAACTTGTATTGGTTATTATGTGAACAAGTAACACTTTATGAACCGATGAGGGGTTAATAATGGGAATTACGGTTGAAATGGATGAATGATTGGACTATCTACTAACTTATTGTATGACAACGATAATGGATTCGTGCCAAGAGAAATGTGAATTTAAGACAAGTTGTGGATAGCAAAAAACTAATAGTGAGAATTACGAATGAAACGGGTAATGGCTTGGGATAAGTAGTCCTTCGGGTTTCATACATTGAACTTTTATTATATGTTTAGTACTTGTTGGTATACGCTAGTGGTGTAAGGTCAATAGGCCTGAACATGAGATTGTGTATGATGAAATGGGGATAGTCCGAGGTCCCAAATGCTTTGTAGGAGATAGTGTGAGGTCCCAAATGCTCGGATTAAAATCATACGACAAGGATACGGAAATGAGATGTATGATACATTCAAAATGCTTGATGTAGTGGTACTTCAATAGAAGTAGAAATAGACGAGTAGCGAAGTCATGTGTTGGGTTGTTTCGTTAAGTTCGTAAAGTCATATGCAAAAGATAGAACGTGGGCACAAACGGTATCGATTGGGTGTTAAACTCCTTATTCAGTTTAAACTTCTTGTTGATGACTTAAAGAGTTGTGTCCTCATTCATTCATTATATTTTACTCATTTTCATATAAACATAGCCCCAATTTCTCTACTGGGCTAGTGTAGCTCAACCTTTCATTTCAGGTACTACATAGGGGCGGTAGCATGGAGTGCCTACGTGCATGGACTGACTGACTTTTTTTTTTGAAAGCTAACATGGAGGAGTTAGTTAGTCATCTTTGTAAAATCTCCTTTTTGTCAAAGATGTATATGTACTTAATTTCATATTCCTTTTGACTAAAAATGTGCTAAGCTCTTAACATTTATGTATCTCGACCAAATGCTATTTTGGGCCGGTGTGCCGACAGTGTAATCTATTAAAATCTGAAGTGTTGGACTGTAACTTGAAGTATGGAACTATGAACTCTTTGGGTTATTATATTATATATTGTGAGCATTTTATTTATGAAAAGCTTTAATTATGTTAAAAATCGAGGGCGTGACAGTATTTCACGTCTTGGTATCATGTCTTGGTTTTGGCTATCTCGATTGACTTCTACATTGCCATTCCTTGGGTTATCCGGGTGAATTTTGATCTGTACTATCTCAGTGTCCTATGGTGCATCTATTACTGTTGTTGATGGCTCAAGTGCTAGCATATGCTTCTTGCTCCCTCACTTTAGTTCTGTTGTTGATACTATTATGCTTTGGTATCAATTTCGTTGGTTAGTTTTGATTTTCTTGCAACCTGTTATTTCACTCGAATTCTAGTGTTGCCACTCTTACCTATCAGAGTCAAATTTGATGGTGTCACATTGTTTATATTCAATGATATAAACTTGTTAGTGTTATCATTTTCTGATTTTGTTGTTATGGTTGCCTTCCTTGGTATCAAAATCTAATGTTGTTTTTCAGCTTTGGAGGCAAGTTGTTTGTCCTCGATTGTTCTGATGCAACTTGTTAGGGAGTCTTGCTCATTCCTAATTCTGGCCTTGAATCTCTTTGCTTGCTTTGGCTTTGTCCTCTTGTGTTGATTTGTCATCAACTCAAAAATTGCATTTACCTTGTAATTGCATGTTACTTCTATAGTCAATATATTTCTCTTACCGGAAACAAAAATAATGTTCATTTTCCTTGACTTGAGGTCATGGCTAATCCTTCATATTTTGATGATCTGTTTGAATTTTTAAGAGTTGGTATATCAAGTTCATTGTTTAGCCTCCATTGTGCTTTGACTTGTTCATTCTAGTGGTCAGTAACCTTATAATCTCCTTGTAATCTTGAGTTCTTTCGGGCAAAGAAGCTTGGATATTTAATTTGAGGTGCATTCGGCCGGCGCGACTTCAAATTCGATATCTAGCTTAGTTCCCACTTCAACTATTTGCCTTGATTTGATGCTTTGATTTTGATGGCCCAACTTTCCCGATGTGAATCTTGTTTGAGTTGAAACTTTCTCAATATTTGACTGTCATACAATCAATTATGTCGAAACCCGGGTTAGAATTGTGGTGTGTGTCTGGTGACTTATGTGCTACGAGCTCATGTGTTAGATTTTTGAGGTTCTTGGGATCACTTGTGATAATAGTTATCAATTAAGCACTGGGCCGGCTTCATGTACAGTGAAAGCTTCCGAATATCATTGATCAGTTGGACTGATTGGGAAAACGGTTTTGGGCCAGACTTAGCAAGAGAGACTACTGACAAGATTGCTTGGGTGCAACAACAACTAATTATTGTTCGAGATCGCCAAAGAACCACATAGATTGAAGGAGATAAACTTGACGATTGAGGTCTAAGACCATTTTTCTTTCTTTCTTTGAAGTTACATTATAAAGGGTTTAAAGACGTTTTGCTGGATAGGAAGTTACTACTGCTTTTTTGTTAGTTCATTTAGATACTTGAGAGGATTGAAAAGGTAAAGTTCGTCTTGCATTACTATCACGTTGTCGAAAGTTCACGATGTTTCATGCACCTATGTTTTGATATTACAAACCGAGTCCTTCACAAATATTTGATTGGGCCGAAGTCGACTTTCATCATGACATTTGTTATGAATAGCAACTGATGAATATCCTGGATACTAGAGAGCAAGTCTTGCCGGGCATCAAATTTTCATTGTTCTAGTCTTGTGGTGTGACTGGTGTTACTCAGAAGTCAAAGAAGCTGTCACGCACCCGATTTTCAACTAAATAATAATATATTTTCTACAAACAAAAGTCTTTCTCTCAACTGTATTTACCCTTAATTGTCATGTAAATCCAAACAGCAAATCAAGTCGCTTCTTCGTCTCTCTAATTTTTTTAATTTTTTTTTTACATGAAGTCCCCCAAACGTCTACAATTAAATGGGTTTCATAATAATCAAGGAGAGGGGTTTATACATAACTTTACATATGATCTAATCAAAAGGTACAACCTTCAATTTCAAGTAAAGTACATGACATGAATTACTGAATGATAAACACCTCCTTAATGTTTCCAATGAAGCTTTCAAGAGACGTCTCAATGTGCATTCCATGCAATCCAAGCTAAGTGTCATGACGAGTACCTAAAAGGATAGGGTGAGCTACACTAGCTCGTAGAGATATCCATACCTAAATCATATGCACAAGTAAAGACAGACATCAAGGAAAAATATTTTCCAAAAGCATATTTGCTTTGTCAAAAAGTGGAACTCAAAATACCATACTCACGCTGGAAAATATCTAACTCCGTTTCTCAAACACTGACACTCTCACCCACACACACCAATATTCTTAAAAATCTCAGCTTACCGTTACGGCGTTACCCAAATCAAATTCCAAATCTCAAGTTAACTTCAAGCCAAAAACCCTTCACCTTAAGGTTTCCTTTATAAGTCTAACGTGCAAATACCCTATCTGTAACTCTCACAATGTATCACACCACAAGATACCAAATATACACTAACATAGAATAAGTTGCCCACTGCATATCAGGAGAACAAGCCACAATAATTTGGAGGTCTAAAAGAGGAAATATAAAACACGTATTGACATACTAGACGATCCAAGGTGGCAACTCAAGTTCAAGTTCTGTGTTTCTCATACGCATATTCCATTTTGTCTCAAATTCACATCATCGATTTTCAAAACCAATTTCCCTTTCTTTTCTTTTTCTTTTTGAAAACACTAATAACCTAGCCATTAGAAACATACCACCAAAGTAGAACCATAACTTGCCTTCAGATAGGAATTTGCAAATTGCCATACACCTTAAAACTTAACATCTTGATGCAGAAGGATTCAATGCATAACGTAACAAATAAACGACAAATTCCCAACCACTTATGTCATGTGCTTAATCTCATTCATTCACTTTCTGTGCTTTAAATCTTATAAGCATGTTTTCATTCAATTCCGGGCTTTTAGGACCCCCGTGCGTCCACTAAAATCCTTTCATTAAATTCCGGGCTTTTGGGACCCCCGTGCGTCCACTAAAATCCTTTCATTCAAACTCCGGGCTTTTTCGGATCCCCGTGCGTCCACTAAAATCCTTTCATTAAACTCCGGGCTTTTATGACCCCCGTGCGTCCACTAAAATCCTTTCATTCAAACTCTGGGCTTTTCGGACCCCCGTGCGTCCACTCAAATCCTTTCATTAAACTCCGGGCTTTTAGGACCCCCGTGCGTCCACTAAAATCCTTTCATTAAACTCCGTTCATTAAACTCCGGGCTTTCAGGACCCCCGTGCGTCCACTCAAATCTTTTCATTTAAACTCCGGGCTTTTAGGACCCCCGTTCGTCCACTAAAATCCTTTCATTAAACTCCGAGCTTTTAGGACCCCCATGCGTCCGCTAAAATCCTTTCATTCAGAGTCTAATTTGCAAATACCTATAAAGATCCACATCTATGTAGTACCTCTCAATGCTTGACAACCATGCACTCATGCCAAATGATTCACCAAATCCTGTTTTTAACTCACTGCAAACCCAAATACTCAATCTCATGGAAAGACATCAAATAATTTACACATCGTGTCAAACATTCTACAACTTAATTTATCATCGATCGTATCATCCATCTAATCCATTTTCTATTCCAATCGTTTACAAATATTTTAACCCTTATGCTCACTAGTTCTCATATCCCCATAATTAATCATTCACACTTCAAGTTCTGACTATATCCGATCAATAACATACGTTTAAGAACGACATTTAAACCATTGAGAAGTAGGTTTCTTCTTCTTCGATCCAAAGGTCATACATCAAAAAGAAACGGAGTTCGGGTAACCTTACTACGGCCTTGCAATTATGGCTCAACGTAACCATGAAACTGGTAAAAAGGCAGAATTTGGGTCAACTTTGGATGCAAATCTATTTTCGCTCGGACATACCCATGATGCATGGGATGTATCACTGGAAAGCTCTATGTGTCTAGTTTCTAAAAAAACAAACGGTGCGTCATTTCGAGTCCCGAGCTAGGAGCTATGGCCATTTTACCAAAGTCTGCCGGTGCTGTCAGATTCTACGCGGGAATAAATAAAAATTGATTGAAAAATCATAACTCTTCCATCTTAAACCCAAAAACATTGAAACCAACGCCAAAAGTTGCACCACTACAAGCCCTAAACTCAGTAAAAATTCCAGGTTCAGAGACGAGAGGAGGTTAACCCAACAATCAAAAGAAAAACCGATTCGCAACCATTTTCGCACCAGTCAACCAATCCTGCTTTAGAAATTCACCCAAAATTGTATACTGAACCAAATTACTTGATTCCAACGCCAATCTCTTCTTAACTTAAATATGCAGCTCCTATAAAAGACCCAAAGCCACCCAAAATGTTCATCATGCCCAGAAGTTAAAAGAAGACAGCCACACACAGATTCGCGCATCCAGAAAACAGCCGGTATTCAAAAATTCATAACTAATTGTGTGATAATCGGTTTTTCATGATCTTGGTACCGAAATCTTCATATTGGAACGTACTTTAACTGTTATGAAGACACCAAAAATTGATTCCTAGCAGAAGGGCTCCGGAAAGACAGATTACCAAAACCCACGAAATTTTCAGCATACTCAACATTTATTCAAGACTCAAAATAGATGATCAAACTTAATTCTTGTACATCCAACTAACACTTAAACATGTAAAGAAGGTAGGAGATCCCTACCTCGAAGGTTAGAAGCAAGCCCGAACATGGAGGAAACTTCGAAGTGCTCCGATCATGAATTTTCTTGGATGGATAGGAAACTCTCGTTGCGTAGAACAACTTTAGTACTTGGGATTTTTCAAAAATCTCACTCGTTGTCGATGAAATCGAAGAGAGAAGATGAGAGAGGAGAGAGCCGAGAGAGACGCCGGTCAAGAAGAAAGAAAAGGGAAAGTGATTTCCTTTCCCAATTTTTTTTGACTTATATAGCACAAATAACACTTACACCCTTTCACTTCTATTGTGTTACGTCAACTCCCACAACTTACAAGTCATCTCACATTGACCCAACTCATATCTACCTCATATTTCCCATTTCATAGTATAATCTCGCATTAAAGTTATTAAAATAAATACAGGTCTCTACAGAAGCCATGTGAGAGTGAGTTCGAATTCCATTTTGATTGTCAAGCTTGTTTTTCTTCTTGAAGGGTGTGGTGAATTTTGGGGACGAAATTCCTTAATGTGGGGAGATTGTAGTGACCCGCAAAAAAATATTAATTTATTTTATGTAATGTGGCCATGTGTAACTATATTTAGTAATTAAGGCGTGGATTTTTTTTATATAGACGTACATATACGTGTGTATGTGTGTTTGGTTGATCGGGCATGAGTTGTGTGATAAGGACCAAATGCGTGGGGCCCATATGTGATAGAATTTTTTTTATATAAGCTTTTAGAGTTAACTATTATTAATTGTTGGCTTTTTGGGAGTTAGTACAATGACTCAAAACATTTTAGAAGATGGAGCAATAGCTTGATTCTTGGAGGGCCATAATGCAATTTTGCACTTAAAATGGCTGAGGACAGCTGAGAACTCTCTCGGCTTTTCATTTTTTTCTTTTCCGTTCTCTCTCTCTCCCATTCTCTCAACTCCATACAAACCCTCCTTGTTCAACTCAAAAATTTGAGACCAAAATTCGAGAATCTCGCGAAAAGGCAAGAAGAAAACATGATCTACAGACAAAGAGTTATGCATCTATCCGAACAAAATCTCAATTGGTCAAATTTGGTATTTCATGGCAATTTGGGGATTTCTCTCTTTGAGGTAGGATATATGCTAAATGTTTATGTGTTGATGTACCCTTATTTTGAGATTTTGGTAAGAGTACTCATAGTCTAAACCTTGCCCTAGTTTGATGTGGTTGATAGGTTTTGCTGTACATGATTTTGGTAAGAAATTTGTATGGTTATTCATGATTATGATAGGGAGTATACCTTTTTAGACATTCTTGATCTTTAAATGTATGGGGTTTCCATTCAAAGTGAAAATTATGAAATTTAAGTGATACTTGAACATGAGATAGTTTGTATAGCCCATGTGCTGATGAAATGCTTGTAACTTAGACAACTATTTTTCCAAACCAGGTATATTTTCCTCTTGACATTTAGTAAATATGTGGAAATCTTTTCTTGATAAATGGTTCTGATACTTGTTAATAGATTTTTGTGGAGACTACATTGAATTTATCCTATATTGGCTATTTTGATGAGTTTGGGTGAGTATTTGAGGAATTTTGATTGATTTGAGCTTAGAGCCAAGTATTGATATATTGAGATTGTTATTTTTGTGATTTTGAGTTGGGTCACCGGGGAACTTGGGTCAATTGTGACGCCATCGGTGAAAGTCTGTAAACCTATTTGGGTCAATTGTGACGCCGTCGGTGAAAGTCCGTAAACCCAGGCGGGTAGGTTGCTTCATCCTTCAAGTTAGTAGCTGGTAAAGTGCATGTGCTAGAGACATCTAGCACGATTGTCGATTGGTTGTATCGGTGAGCAACTCATATAATTTTATGATTCGGTGTTGAGTGAATTGATATTCGAGTTGGTTGGCTATTATATTTTGGACTTTATTATTTTCCGTATTGAATTTTATGGGTTATTTGCTCTATTCGGGACTAGATTTGATTTGGTGGCCTAATAACATTCTTTAGTTTATTAAGGAAGAAAAAAAAAGGAATGGAAACAGTTAACATTATGCATGGATTATTTTTGCCTCTTTGTACTTGACATTGAATTGAGAGATTTAATAACTTCATTTAGAACATCGGAAAAAAGGAAGTATGAAAAACTTTTCAATACTTGTATATAAAAGAATATATTTTGTATATCAAGCTTTGCATGTTCATATCTTTTCATTTAGCGTATTCCTACATGAGCTGTGGCTCATGTTGTTTCAACCCAAATTTTTTTCAGGTTTAGAGATGGATTTGAAGACTTAAGAATCATGGATATGTTCTAGTTCTTTTTTTTAGAACTGAATCGGATACTAGTACATATTTGTTTTTAAGGAGGCATGAGGCGTGTAAACTTTGATTTATTTTGGGGATGTAAAATTGTAGATTGAGAGAACGGGGCTTGGATGTGTATAAAAAGTAGTGTATTTTGGAATTTATTTGCAATAAAATGCGGTTCGTGACACAATGTCACATAACCTCATAAATGTCACTCACACAAGCATGCACACTTCTCGACAAAAGCCGTCAAGTTTTGAACCCATGAGAATGAAAGACTCCCCACAGTCTCGAGTTATTCTAAACCTATGCTTTGATAGTAAGTTGTCATGCCCTCAATTTTCAACATAATAATAATATTAGCTTTAAAATGAAAATCCATCGCGATACACTCATAAATACCCAAAAGACTTCCTCATATTCATTTGCTACGTACTAACAAGTTCAAAAGATTGCAACAACGGCACTTTGGCCCCCAAATTGATAAAGATTAGTCAAAAGATAATTTAAGTGATTACAATACCCCCAAATCAAAAATTTGGACGAAAGTTACAATTACAACTTCCCAAATGAGAGTTTACAAAAAAAAAATGTCTAAGTAATTCACCAATGTTAGCTTTCAAAAGAAGTTGCATGCACGTCAAGCACTCCATGCTAATGTCCTCGAGTTGTACCTGAAAGAATGATAGGGTTGAGCAAAATACGTGCCCAGTAGAGAAATCTATGCTCAAGCTAAATGCAAATGGGGAGATTTGAAAATAAAGATATGAGGCCTAAGCTAACAAAGGGAAATGCAATGGACACCAACTTCATGCCGGATACTCAAGACTGAAGGAGTACTTCACTATCACTAGTCAAACTATAAATCGTTCTTTGTATTTCCTTTTTATCCATGATTCCATTTCACATGTTTTCGTATTCAAAGACTTACATTCCGGGTCTTGAGAACACCGTACGTTTCCCAAAGAGCTCCAACATGAGTCCAAGTAGCTCATTCTCCATTAACACATCAAATAGTGACCTTAAGAATCTTTCCGGATCTTAGGGCCCCATATACCCACAATACATTCCGGGTACTCGTGACCCAGTACATCCATTTCGCATTTCATCCTACATATTTCCAAGGCTCTAATGAGTGCTAAGAGACAAGATCGAATAACGAGTCTTTAGGACACATGCAATCAGGTTCAAGAGAAACTTAGATATGTTCTATTTCTATAGGGAGTCATGACGACAGACGAGAACAACCTTAGGAGTAGCCAGCAGATGTTGGTAGACCGATACACCTCCACTTCAATGGTCATAACTTTCTGTGAACTCAAAGTTTTAAGGCGATTCCGATGGAAATGAAATGTTGACTTCAAGACCTTCGAATCGATGTAAAGTTTACATGAAACGGACATTAAACAAAGAAGTTATGGTTGTTTGAAATTGGGCTGACATCTAGAAAACTAACAGAGTTTCCAGAGAGGGAAGGGATCGATCCCCCCATGACCAGAGTGCAATCCCTAGTGCTGCTGGACTAGAGAAAAGTTGGGGGATCGATCCCCCATGCATGGGGATCGATACCCATGCAATTTTCTGCAGATTTTGACAGCTTTTTAAGAACTCAATGGTTGACGATCTAAACTCGATTAAAGTATGAAATTAACTCATAAACACATAGAATGAGTAAGAAATCCCTACCTCAAGGTTAGAAGCTTCAAACACGAGATCAACGAACGAGCCCTAGCTTCCAAAACTCCGTAATCCTCTAAGAACGAAGCCAAGCTCAAACCCACGCGATCCAAGGCAAGAATCACGCGTAAGAGATGAGTTAAAGGTCGAAGTATGAAGGTGTTGAGGTCGATTGGTGGGTTTTTGGGCTCAAATGAGAGAGAGAGAGAGAGAGAGAGAGAGAGACGTGAGGAGATATATATATATATATATATACACACATACACACACACACATCCTCGCACACACTCCTCTATATATACTCGCACACCCACCAAAATTGCACTAGCACTCCCTCCAATTACAATTCTAGCATACTAACCCCAAATCAAATCAACTCCACAAATCTCACATTAACCCAATTTCATATAAGTTTAACAAAAATAACATTTTCCTTAATTTCTAATATCTATTAAACCTTTAAATATTTTTCTGAAATTATGGCTCTCTACACAATCCCTAGTCATGGGGGGATTTCTAGACAGCTTTGATGCTGCTTTGCTTGTTCTTAACCGTACTGAGTTCGATCACTTCTAATCCCTTTTGGAGACCTCCTAACCTATTTCAAGCATGCTTAATTGAATCGATTTGGTTAATCTAAGTTATCCTCGTTCCGTTGGTCTTCCATCATTAAAGAAAGAGTAGTAACTTACTTGATTAAAACTATGTCAGAATGCATCGCTTTGTGATTAATTATATGTGGACATTGTGGCATGATAGGATGAACGGTATAGACGTGTTAGGTGCTATGACATGACGTGGTGATTGTTAAATTGGAAAACGTACAATAGAGTGGTTATCGAACATCGTAGGCTAAAAGGTATATCGTGGGGTGCATAGTTGGTCGATAGGGGCTTGCCTAATGGTCCAGATGAGAATACGGTAACTCGTATCCTCGTGATTCGTCTCGTTGATCTTTTCAATTTCCTTTGACCTTCGTTCTAGTTTAGAACCTAGCGGGGGTGGTGCGTTATAGAGTTATTTGTGGGTTTGGTACGTGACGAAGGACGTTGTGATACACTTAGAGGAATAATGTGAACTTGCATATTTGTCAATGTATAATGTGGCATGTTTACAATGTTTGTATTGCCTTGTATGATGATGAATGAAGGAATGTGAACTAAGGAATCTTGCTTGCACAATTGTACATAGATTGATGGTGCGTGTGTGTTCGCATGAGTTGGAAAATTAAATAAGGGAGTCCCGCAACCCATGGGGTGGTGATGCGGAGACCCAAGTGGAGAAAGTTCACTGTAACGCATGGGGTGGTAATACAGTTGAATTTCTCGCGAGATGGAAGGTTGTACCATCGGCGTCGAAAGTACATGTTGTTTCTTGAACTATATGCTACTTGAGATTGTGAATATTAAAAAGGGACAAATGATGGATTCTATAGAGGTTTTTAAAAAAAGAAAGGATTCAGGTTTTTGGAAAAAGGATTTTCAATAAAAATACTCTAGTATTCATTGACGAATCAACAGATCCGGTATTTGGGCACAAATCAACAAACTCCGGCATTCAAGCTCGAATCAACGGAGCTTGAGCCGTAATGGTCTTGAGTTTTCTTTTAATTATTTTGGTAATTAAAAAGGAAAGTTTTATGGAAAAGAGGCTTGATGAAGAATGGTATAAAATGAGGAAGTTATTTGTGGTATTCATTCGAGAAGTCTTAAAATGTGGAGACCCGCATTTATTTTACTAATGTTATTGTTTTTATAAATGCTGGATTATTGAGAAAGAATAGAATTTATGTGCTTTGGGGGTTAAAGTGGTAGAATAGATTGTGGAAGGGGTCCAAGTGTGATTGGACTAGTATGTATAGGAGGTTGAGGGGGTAGAGATTCATTTTTCTCTTCCACCTCCGTCACATCTCTCTCTTTCTCTCTCGGCTCCCTCCCTCTCTCATGCTCTCTCTTCAAATTTTCACTCAACTCACTCAAAACCCACAACAATCAACCTCAACTCCATCTTCTACTTGCGTATTGGGGCTCGTATCGTGTTGGATAGGGCTCGGTTCGGTGTATTTGGTTCGGTTTGGATTCCAGAAGCTAGGGCTTGCTCAATCTCTTCAGTTTCGGCTTGGATACTCGAGGTAGGAAATTCTACCTTTCTTTATATGTTATTTGACTGTTCTTGGGTCATCTTTGAGCTTGTATTGGTTGATATTGAGATTGGATCAAAATCTGAAAATCCTGTTAAAATCGCCTGAAAGACACTCTCCCTATCGGTAGGAACAGTTCACCTACCGATAGGACAAGTGAGAACTTTTTTCACAACCAGCTCAAACGTACCACAGCAGCTCAAACGTTTTCATCCACCTACTGGTAGGACAAGTACAAAGTTGTTTCGTGAAAATTGTTGGCCTTTCTGTTTCCAGTTTCTATCGGTAGGAACCTTCACCTACCGGTAGGACAAGTTCAGAATTCCCCTCTTCTATCAATAGAACTCATTCACCTATCAGTAGGTAATTGAGCTGCTATAGTGTCTATGAGCAGCTTTTCCTACGTTCTTCTAAATCACTTTTTGAAGCTTCTCGTCGACTCTAATGGGTTTGTTTATGTATTCTTTCAAGTGTTTTGTAGAGTGTTATTTGTTTCGCACTAGAGTGGCATCCAGTGGACTAGAATGAATTCGTTGAGTTGAGAAATGTGAAATGCAAGTTGTTGCACGTTGGAAATATGATCGATACATTTGAGTATGTGAATGACATGCGAACACTCGGGGCCCATCGACTGGTGGGTGCCTGGTAGGGGATATCAGGGTCCCATAATTAGCCCGGTAGGAGCTAATGTTCATATTGAACACTGAAGGCCTAACCTACAAGGTGGGCGCTTGGCAGGGGATTTCGGGGTCCCATAATTAGCCCGGCAGGAGCTCCGGCTCAGACACTTTAATGATACGAGTTTTTGAGACACGAATAAAATGAATAGGATACATGAGTATGTTAAGAAGAAGGATTGGTGATAGTTGGGCACTTTGACCATGATGGGTTGTGCTTACATCCGTTGTTGTTCGATTTTCTTCATTTGTTTATCCGTGTTGCTCATTTGCATATAGGGTTTGCGTAGACTTTTCTACTGGGCTAGTGTAGCTCAAGCCTTATATTATTTTTAGGTGCTAACCCAGATTAATAGCTTGCATGACTGGAGTGCTTGAAGTGTGGACATACTTTTTTGAAAGATAACCAAAGGAGTTACCTATTCATTTTCATGAATTTCTTTTGAAAGATGTCTTTGTAACTTAAGTTATAATTCTTTGACTAAGGAACATATGTAAACTCTTAACCCTCTTGACACTTGATACTAATGTCAATTTGGGGCCGTTGAGCCAATGATGTAATATTTTGGAAACTATTGGACTTTGAAATGCAATTACGAAAAAGAAAATGTTGAGCTCTTTTGGGTATCGTACGGATATTGTGAGGATTTTTATTACGAAAATCTTTTATATTTATGTTGAAAATTGGGGACGTGACCACTTGGTATCAGAGCATAGGTTTAGAACACCTAAAGACCGTGGGGAGACGTTTCGTCTCATGGGTTCAAAACATCGCATCTTTTAACATGACTTGTGCATGCTTGTGTGACTAACATTCATGTGACTGCTTGGCATTGCATTTTCGATATTCTAGAGAGGCGTAGAGTTGTTATTGACCCGTGTTGAGAAGTTGGGGGCTTTGACGTCATAGTAATAATGTTGTGGTTAATAGTTTCTTTTCTTATATTATGTAGTAAGATGCCTCCAAGAACGTTTGATAGACGAGGTGGGGCTGGAACCCGAGGTGGTCGTGGCCGTAGTGCTTCGTTTTCTCCGATATAAGGAATAACGCCCCAAGCGTAAGGCTTAATACGTCGTTTGAAGCATAATAATCCGGAAGACCGGGATCGTACCCACGGGAATAATTATACAGCTTAGCTCGGATTTGTAGAAGTAAGCAAGGATTTCGGCTATTAGGTAGCCAACCGAGTTTTACTTTGAAACAGTGGAAAAGAAAGGCTAATATTTTATTTAGTATCGCGTATCATCCTCAAACCGATGGGCAATCCGAGAGAACGATTCAAATTTTGGAAGATATGCTTCGGGCTTGCGTCATGGACTTCCGGGGTAGTTGGGAGGATCATTTACCATTAGTCGAGTTCGCATACAACAATAGCTATCAATTTATTATCGAAATGGCACCATATGAGGCTTTATATGGAAGACCGTGTCGATCGCCTGTCTGTTGGACTGAACTGGGAGAGGCTACGTTAGTGGGGCTGGATATGATCAAGGAGACTTCTAAAAGCATGAAAACAATTCATCAACGCCTTAAGAAAGCTCAAGAGAGAACAACTGAACAAGTTAAAGTGATTCGCCAAAGATTGTTGACCACGCAAAGTAGACAAAAGAATTATGCCGATCGTCGTCATCGCCCGTTGTCATTTGAAGAGGGGAATCATGTATTCCACAAAGTATCGCCGTGTAGAGGTTTGTCTCGTTTCAGAAAAAGGGGAAAGCTATCGCTGCGTTATATCGGGCCGTTCGACATCATTGAGAAGATTGGGGAGATTGCGTATCGTTTGGCTTTGCCACCAAGGTTATCGGGTATACATGACGTGTTTCACGTGTCAATGTTAAGAAAGTGCGAGCCGGATCCGTCACATGTGTTGTAGTGGTCCGAACTCGAGTTAGAGGCCGATGTGTCCAATGGGGAAGAACCGGTGCGTATCCTAGATTCGCGCGATCAAGTGTTGAGGGGTAAGACGATACCATTAGTACAAGTCTTATGGAGAAGCCAAGGTAGCGAGGAATTGACTTGGGAACGAGAAGATGAAGTTAGAGAGAAGTACCCGCACCTATTTTTGGAATGAACCAATGAGAGTGTTTGAAATTTAAGTATTATGGTAATTGACTTGTTGTATAATATTGATAGTCATACGTTGTTGCATGCATCTGTGATGTGTGATATGTGTGTTAGCTAGTTTTGGCATGGAAAATTTTGTGGACGAAATTTCTTTAAGGAGGGTAGAATGTAGAGACTCGCATTTATTTTAGGGCAAATTTTCGTAGTAGTCCCTGTAGTTTTACGATTGTCTCACTTTCGTCCCTCTAATTTCAAAGTGCTCGAATTTCGTCCCTGTAGTTTATTTTACGTTCCAAATTGGTAAAATCGTTAACACCGTTAATGAAACTAACGGAAAAAAAAATAAGTGTTTCAATTTTCAATCCGTTTGAACCGGTGGGAAGATCTTATTTTTTTGATCATTTTATCATAAATGGTCGTAATGACTTTTTGCCTCTAAACCCTTTCAATGAGCACCCTAAAAGAGTCCTGAAACTAAATAAGAAGTTTTCGGGTGCTCGTTGAAAGGCCTTAGAGCCAAAAATTCATTACGACCATTTAGGATAAAATGATCAAAAAAATAAGATCTTCGCACCGGTTCAAACGGATTAAAAATTGGAACACTTATTATTTTTTTCCGTTAGTTTCGTTAACGGTGTTAACGATTTTACCAATTTGGAACGTAAAACAAACTACAGGGACGAAATTCGAGCACTTTGAAACTAGAGGGACGAAAGTGAGACAACCATAAAACTACAGGGACCACTACGAAAATTTGCCCTTTATTTTATTAATGTTAATGTTTTTATAAATGCTTGATTATTGAGAAAGAATAGAATTTATGTGATTTGGGGGTTAAAGTAGTAGAATTGATTGTGGAAGGGGTCCAAGTGTGATATATTTTTGGACAAGTATATATAAGAGGGTGAGGGGATAGAGAATCATTTTTCTCCTCCACCTCCCTCACGTCTCTCTCTCTCTCTCTCTCTCTCTCTCTCTCTCTCTCTCTCTCTTGCTCTCTCTCCAAATTTTCACTCAACTCACTCAAAACCCACAACAATCAACCTCAACTCCATCTTCTACTTGCGTATTGGGGCTCGTATTGTGTTGAATAGGGCTCAGTTCGGTGTATTTGGTTCGGTTTGGATTCTGGAAGTTAGGGCTTGCTCAATCTCTTCAGTTTCCGCTTAGATACTCAAGGTAGGAAATTCTACCTTTCTTTATATGTTATTTGAGTGTTCTTAGGTCATCTTTGAGCTTGTATTAGTTGATATTGAGATTGGATCAAAATCTGAAAATTCTGTCAAATCGCCTAAAAAACACTCTCCCTACCGGTAGGACTGTTCACCTACTAGTAGAACAAGTGAGAAATTTTCCCACAACCAGCTCAAATGTACTGTAGCAACTCAAAAGCAACTCAAATGTATTCATTCACCTACCGGTAGGACAAATACAAAGTTGTTTTGTGAAAATTGTAGACCTTTCTATTTCCAGTTTCTAACGATAGGAACCGTCACCGACCGGTAAGACAAGTGCAGAATTCCCCTCTTCTACCGGTAGAACTCATTCACCTATCGGTAGGTGATTGAGCTGCTAAAGTGTCTATGAGCGGCTTTTCCTACGTTCTTCCAAAACATTTTTTGAAGCTTCTCATCGACTCTAATAGGTTTGTTTATGCATTCTTTCAAGTGTTTTGGAGAGTGTTATTTGTTTCACACTTGAGTGGTATCCAGTTGATAAGCACTCAGAAATGTAATGAAATGGTGCGCTAGTGTCTAGGTTTAGTTTAATTTACTCATTAATTAGTTGTTTTTAACTTAGTTGTCTCGTAGAGTTTGTTTGTTTTGTTCTGTAGGAGAACAGCTCAATAAGGAGCTTTAAAGGCTTAAAGCATGTCATGGCCTGAAGTTGCCCGACGGCCAAGGCGCAGCTCAGGCAGAGCCCAGGCAAAAGACCATCGCCAAGGCGCATCTTAGGCAAAAATTACCCGACGTCAAGGCTGAGCAAGGCGAGGCCAAGGCTAAGGCGTGACCGACGGCTGAGCAATGCCAAGGCAGAGCCAAAGCAAGAGGAACAGCCCGGGCAGAAGAGCAACGGCTAGTGAACAGCCAAGGCAGAAGCAGCAACGCCAAGGCAAGGCCAGGCGACGCCCGAGCAGAGCCAAGGCAAGATCAAGGCACAGCTCCACTATTGAGTTAGGCATCGATGGGATGCCAAATTTGACATCGATGCCGAGGCCATTAGTGCCCCAAGACCCTTACCAGCTTAGGCATCGATGGGATGCCATATTTGACATCGATGCCGAGCCTCTTAGTGCTCCAGACCCTTATTGACCTCGGCATAGATGGGATATATTACTTTACATCGATGCCGAGACCCTTAGTGGCCCATCTTATGCCTGTTGCCATCGATGCCGAGGGGCTTAGCGGGGCATCTTCAGAGCATCTTTTTGGATATTCTGTGCGCGAAACAGAGGCAGTATAAATACCCCGTTATGTCACCTTTGCACGATTTGGACAGGAATGTACCCACAATTCTAGATCTAGGATTAGATTCAATTTACTTTTCTGCATTGTTCTTATCTTGTTCTTTATTTTTCAGCAGCTTTTTCTTAATTTCCTGTCTTTATTAATTGTCTTTTGCTACTCGTGCTTTAATTAAAGTTGTTTCTTATCTCCCGATCTATCTTTTAAGCTAATTTTCTTCTAGTCTTGCATTTCAATTATGTTAAGTAGATTTTTGCTTGCTCTTATCTCTCTAGATATGTGTGAGTAGTTTCAAGGGTTAGGTCATGGGATGATTAGCATCCCATGACTTGGGTAAAAATTGCATTTTTCACCAATAAAGTTTTAATTTTTGGATTTGAAAATTGATGTGGGGTTCGGACTTGTTTGGTAAATTACCGAGGTGTTAACCTCTTTGATCACGTGTAGGTGGGAGCGTCGACTACTCACCACACGTGATGCTTAGAGCTCTGTCGCTCGAGGTGTTTACCAAATGAGTTCTAGAGCTAGCTTGATTTTCAACCCATTCCTATTTCCCGGTTTAGGTACCTACAATTGTGTACTTTAAATCGCGTGAATTGGTGAGAAGTGCGATTTAGCCCGAGTCATGAATGCTAGGATTCCTAGACCTAACCTATCTTTTTCTAGTTAATTCTTTCTTAATTTAGCCATTTTAATTTCCACCGTTCAAAGTAAAACCAAGTTGACTGGCTAAAAGTCGAAAACCCTAAGTGCATCTAACAATCCGAGGCAAGCCATGAACTAATTCCCTTGGGTACGATCCCGGACTTCTCCGGTTTATTATGCTTCAACCGACTTATTAGCCCTACGCTTGGGGTAATATTCTTCTACACGGAAGTAAACGAAGCATTTTTGGCGCCGTTGCCGGGGATTTCTTATTATGGCTTTCTTGGAGGTTCGACAAACCACTGTAAGTATCCCGCTTTCGTCTCGTAGTAGTAGTAGTAGTTTAGTAGTTTATGTGTTAGTGGCTCGTATTTAGTTTGGTGGATACCTCTAACCTGACTGTGATGTCTGACTTGAGGTGTAACGAAGCCAAGCTAAATATCGAGTGTTCTTAGTTAGTTAGTTTAGTTTAATTTGTTAGTTTACTTAGCTTAATTTGATTGCATTGCTTAGCCGAGGTGGTGGCATAACCCTTCGCATTTTCTGTTGCTGAGTTGAGGTGGCGGCATAGCCCCTCCAGTCTGATAGTTTGTTGGTAGTTAGTTGGTAGTATTGGTTTGTGTATGCCTGTTTATTTTATGTTTTAATCGTTAGAATAGAATGGCAGCAACACCTGAGGAAATACTTTCGAGGACTATGCAGGAGTTACGTTATCTTGCACACACGTTCACACCCCCTTGCATAGCCACTCATGATTCCAATGTTCTCAGAGGTCAAATGCGCTTTTCCAATTGGCTTCCCCACTTCCATGGCATGGATCACGAAAACCCTTCTTCTCATATTAGGGCTTTCGAGGAAAAAGTTGGTACCCTTGTGAAATTTGAGTCCGTACGAATGAATTATTTTGCGCTCTCTTTAAGGGATAATGCCAAAACTTGGCTCGATTCTTTAAACCCTCAATCTGTGCGGACTTGGATTGATTTGCAAAAGGAATTCCTCAAAAGGTTCTTTCCCATATATTATACATGGGCTCTCAAGCAACAAATTCGAACTTTTGCTGAAAAAGAGAATGAATCATTTTATGCATGTTGGGGAAGATTCAAGAATTTGCTCAATACAATCCCGCATCATGGCTATGAAAACTTTCAAATTGTTAACTATTTTTATAACAGACTTTCTCAAAAGAGTCATCATTTCATAGACATGATGTGCAATGGAAAACTTTTTGATAAAGAACCCGCTCAAGCCTTGGATTTCTTTGATCGTTTGGCCGAAACTTTACAAACTTGGGCTTTTAACAAACATTTTGAGGATTCCAACTTGGATGCCATGGAAGAGGAAATTCAGCCGCATATCTTTGTTGAAACTGTTAGTTTAGATTGTGACAGCTCCTTAGAGTCTGCATGGAATGAGGAGCCTATTGGTGAAACTGAGATCCAAAGATCTCCTCTTGTGGATTATCCTCTTTGTGATGATCCGGGGGAGAAATGTCTCACAGCTGAAGTTGTCTCTTCTGATTTCTCGTATCTTGATCCTTCCCCGGAGGACTTACTCCTTGCTCACGAGATGGACATGCTTGAAACACCGGGCGTGTACTATGAAGATCCATTGGCAAAACCTCTCACCGCTAAGGAAATGGATGCCGAAGTGGATTATTTGTATTCGTTGTTGGCTAAACCAGATGCTTATGAACCAATCTTTGAAGAGTTGGCGCCTATGGAAGCTGCAATTGTCCCTTCAAATCCCCCATGCCTTGATCTTCTCACTGCTAAATAAATGGATGCTGAGGTAGACTCTTTACACTCTTTGTTAGAAAAACAAGATCCATGTGAGCCTATTCTTGAGAAGTTGCCAATTATAGAACTAATTGATTTTCTTGGTGTTGATAATGTTGATTTGGCTTACAGTCCTCTTGTAGTAAATTGTGTCAACAACTTGAAAATTGATTTTGGTTGGGCTATACACTTGGTGGAATTTAAGTTTTTAAAACGAATTCGGCAATTGCTTTACTCAAAATATCTTATCTTATGGCATGGTCGAGTTCAATTTTTGGCAAAGAGTGTACCTTGGAGTGCTCTGTTTATTCTAATAGTTCTTATTGGCGTGCTAAATGTTCGTAGCCCACGTGTGGCTGAACCCTCTCTTTCTTTTTCTCTCTAATTTTTCATTCTCTCTTAATGGCATATTTGTTTTTCCTTTTTGCTTTGCTTCTCTTGTTTAGTTATGCATGTTCTTTCTTTATTTCTTTCTTGCGTTGTTCGCTTTTAGTTTAGCTATGCATGCTCTAGGTTGTTTTTCTTTCTTTCTTTGTTCTCTTTCGTTTAGCTATGTTTGCATGTTTTGTTTTTGTTATGTCGTGTTATTTGTGTTGTATTGAATAAAATCTTGGAGACACCTCACATGAAAAGATATCACCAATGTGTTAGTGTAACAAGGGCTTTCATTAGTTTTTTTTGTAATAGTCTATCGTTAATGATCCATGCACTCCGCGATTGCCTCTAATCGGAGGCAACTTAGGTCTGTGAGTGAGGTGTGATATTGCCTGGAGTGCATGCTAGGTTGTATCTTTTCCTTGCTTGTTTGTGATCCTAGGGGACGCTGAACTTAAGTGTTTGGCGAGGTCAAGCGTTAGATTTTATTACGGGCGCTAGCATAACACATTTTCAACGGTCTAGTATAGCCACCCATTTCTTACCCCACCGGTAGGAAATGGGAAGAAAAGTATGACTCGTGTGATCGCGTGATGATCGGGTGGTGCATTTCATTCTATCTTGCATATCTTGATTTGTTCTTTGCATGTTCTTTGTGTTTGTGTTTCTTTTCTTTTCTGTCATTTCATTTTTGGTTTGGTTTGAAGCCGGATAACACGGGCCGGTGGTTCTAATGTCATTTGTTTTGTGGAAGGTCGTTCTCTTAAGTCTTCTGCAGGGTTTATATGCTACCACACCAGCCTTGGTGGATTGGGTCTAAAGACGGAGTGAGTGAGGCATTCAGGAGCCCTAAGCATGGGTGCGGCTAAGTGCCGCGGTTGTTAGTCCGATAAAGCTTTGGATATGGCCCTGTGTGACTGGCTATGGTTCCGAGTTGGTAGAACCGAAGGAGTGAACCCTGGAAGCATCTAATCTGGCTGGAGCAAGACATTGGCATAAAATCCTCCAACTTGGTCGAGGTATTTAGGGGTTGACATTCCCCTTGGACGGTACATTCGCGCACTCTTCCTTTCTTCGCTCTTGTTCCTAATGCTATGAGGGCATAGCATCGCTTTAAGTTGGGGGGAGGGGTTAGCTTATGTGCTATTTATGTGCTATTTGTTTGATTTTTGTGTTTTGTGTTAATTTAAAAATCCAAAAACATTAGAAAATTTTGAAAATTCAAAAACAATAGAAATTGTAAAAATCAAAAAAAATGAGAAAATTCAAAAATTTTAAAAATAAATAAAAGCTTTTTACTTGCAATTCCTTCCTTTTGTCATTGCTTTAAGTTTGGTTCATGACTTGTTGCATGCTCAATAATTGTTAGTTGGCAAGAGTTCGTGGCAATCCTAAGAAATTTTGTGCTTCTCGATTTGCATGCTTAGTTGAAAATTGAATGGGTTAAGTTTTGAGCAAGTTTTTGAGCAAGCTTTGGCCCATATCCCCACCTTTCCAATAAATTGCTTGTAGTTAGGTGAATAATCGCATGTCCATTCCTAGTTGTGTTTAAATGTCGATTTTCAATCATTTTGGAATCCAAAGCGCATTTAGGAAAGAATACAAGGCATTCTTTGCATGATCATACCACATATGTGTCACCTAGTCCTAGTTTGCATCCAAGTCTATTTCCCGTTCTTTGCTTTAACCTAGGCAACCGGATGTTTGGAGGGTTGATAATGATTTTCAATGATTCAAGGAGATTTAGGGGTGGTATGAATGTGATAGAAATGGTTGGAATGCGAAAAGGCAAAAAATTGATATATGATTCCCTATCTTTCCTCTCTCACTACAAAAGCAAAAGTTAAAGTCCCAAATTTTCATCTCTCTCTCCAAAAAGCCCCAAAATTGGCTCTTCAATCTCTCTCGCTACTAATCTCACCTCAAATGACCCTATTCTTCAAAGAAAAGAAATCAAAGAAATGGCTATGAAAGAGTAAAAGCGAATTTGAAAGAGGGTTGAATACTTTGATAAGAGAATTGGTTTGACTTATGGGCTAGAATTCATTCTGGATGAGAAAAAGTTCAATGGAAAAGGGAAGCTCAAGGCTTAATACCGTGGGAAGTCGGATGAGGATGGCGACTAGGTGTGATCGAGTCGGTGGTAGTAGTTTTTAGTTGGCCTTTTCTAATAGTTTTTCTTTATTTCTTCTTCGTAACTTTATTTGGTGCTTGGCCGGCGCATGGTCATGTCTTGGGTAGTTTAGGGTTGGTAGTGGCCAAGGGTAGATGAACCATGCTAGCATATGGCCACTACACTATTTTGTTGTCCCTTCCCTTTGTAACCAAGGTCATTAAAAGCTTAAAAAGACCTTAGTTGATCTTTTGTGCGCTTGGTCTCCTTTTTGATTGACTATCTGATAGTTGCATAATTAGTTGGTGGCATGTTTTCCTTTCGTTATCCAAATTTCATCTGCTTGTGTTTAATTCTGTTGAATAAAGTGCTGTAGTTTCTTGAGGCATAGTATCTCTTGTTCGCTAATGCCTGTTTGTCAAGCACTCTATCGGTGGATATGGTTTAGTCTGAACTCGCAAGTTTTGTGTCCCGTATCCTCCCTTTGTTCGAGGACACAAACCTTTTTAGCTTGCTCCTTAACTTGCTTGATACTTAGCCTGTTTAATTGGATGCTAAAATTGTGAGTTGTAGAAATGAAATAAAAAGCCGAATTGTTGAACTCTTACTAGTTGGTAATGTTGAGCATGTTCTAAGTTGTGAATACGGAAGGATTGCATAGTTCTAGTTTTCTATTTTTCGTATGTTATTTGCTAGGGACTAGCAAACCTTAAGTTGGGGGGCGTGATAAGCACCCAGAAATGTAATGAAAGGGTGCGCTAGTGTCTAGGTTTAGTTTAATTTACTCATTAATTAGTTGTTTTTAACTTAGTTGTCTCGTAGAGTTTGTTTGTTTTGTTCTGTAGGAGAACAGCTCAATAAGGAGCTTTAAAGGCTTAAGGCATGTCATGGCCTGAAGTTGCCCGACGGCCAAGGCGCAGCTCAGGCAGAGCCCAGGCAGAAGACCATCGCCAAGGCGCATCTCAGGCAAAAATTACCCGACGTCAAGGCTGAGCAAGGCGAGGCCAAGGCTAAGGCGTGACCGACGGCTGAGCAATGCCAAGGCAGAGCCAAAGCAAGAGGAACAGCCCGGGCAGAAGAGCAACGGCTAGTGAACAGCCAAGGCAGAAGCAGCAACGCCAAGGCAAGGCCAGGCGACGCCCGAGCAGAGCCAAGGCAAGATCAAGGCACAGCTCCACTATTGAGTTAGGCATCGATGGGATGCCAAATTTGACATCGATGCCGAGGCCATTAGTGCCCCAAGACCCTTACCAGCTTAGGCATCGATGGGATGCCATATTTGACATCGATGCCGAGCCTCTTAGTGCTCCAGACCCTTATTGACCTCGGCATAGATGGGATATATTACTTTACATCGATGCCGAGACCCTTAGTGGCCCATCTTATGCCTGTTGCCATCGATGCCGAGGGGCTTAGCGGGGCATCTTCAGAGCATCTTTTTGGATATTCTGTGCGCGAAACAGAGGCAGTATAAATACCCCGTTATGTCACCTTTGCACGATTTGGACAGGAATGTACCCACAATTCTAGATCTAGGATTAGATTCAATTTACTTTTCTGCATTGTTCTTATCTTGTTCTTTATTTTTCAGCAGCTTGTTCTTAATTTCCTGTCTTTATTAATTGTCTTTTGCTACTCGTGCTTTAATTAAAGTTGTTTCTTATCTCCCGATCTATCTTTTAAGCTAATTTTCTTCTAGTCTTGCATTTCAATTATGTTAAGTAGATTTTTGCTTGCTCTTATCTCTCTAGATATGTGTGAGTAGTTTCAAGGGTTAGGTCATGGGATGATTAGCATCCCATGACTTGGGTAAAAATTGCATTTTTCACCAATAAAGTTTTAATTTTTGGATTTGAAAATTGATGTGGGGTTCGGACTTGTTTGGTAAATTACCGAGGTGTTAACCTCTTTGATCACGTGTAGGTGGGAGCGTCGACTACTCACCACACGTGATGCTTAGAGCTCTGTCGCTCGAGGTGTTTACCAAATGAGTTCTAGAGCTAGCTTGATTTTCAACCCATTCCTATTTCCCGGTTTAGGTACCTACAATTGTGTACTTTAAATCGCGTGAATTGGTGAGAAGTGCGATTTAGCCCGAGTCATGAATGCTAGGATTCCTAGACCTAACCTATCTTTTTCTAGTTAATTCTTTCTTAATTTAGCCATTTTAATTTCCACCGTTCAAAGTAAAACCAAGTTGACTGGCTAAAAGTCGAAAACCCTACTTGCATCTAACAATCCGAGGCAAGCCATGAACTAATTCCCTTGGGTACGATCCCGGACTTCTCCGGTTTATTATGCTTCAACCGACTTATTAGCCCTACGCTTGGGGTAATATTCTTCTACACGGAAGTAAACGAAGCACCAGTGGACTAGAATGAACTCGTTGAGTTGAAAAATGTGAAATGTAAGTTATTGCACGTTGAAATATGATCGATATATTTGAGTATGTGAATGACGCGCGAACACTCGGGGCCCATCGACGGGTGGGCGCCTGGCAGGGGTTATCAGGGTCCCATAATTAGCCCGACAGGAGCTAAAGCTCATATTGAACACTGAAGGCCTAACCTACAAGGTGGGCACTTGGAAAGGGATATCAGGGGTCCCATAATTAGCCCGACAGGAGCTTCGGCTAAAACACTTTAATGATACGAGTTTTTGAGACACGAATAAAATGAATAGGAAATATGAGTATGTTGAGAAGAAGGATTGGTGATAGTTGGACACTTTGACCATGATGGGTTGTGCTTACATCCGTTGTCGTTCGATTTCCTTTATTTGTTTATCCATGTTGCTCATTTGTATATAGAGTTTGGTAGACTTTTCTGCTTGGCTAGTGTAGCTCAAGCCTTATATTATTTTCAAGTGCTAACCCGGATCAATAGCTTGTATGATTGGAGTGCTTGAAGTGTGGACATACTTTTTTGAAAGCTAACCAAAGGAGTTACCTATTCATCTTTGTGAATTTCTTTTGAAAGATGTATTTGTAACTTAAGTTGTAATTCTTTGACTAAGGAACATTTGTAAACTCTTAACTCTCTTGACACTTGATACTAATGTCAATTTGGGGCCGTTGAGCCAGTGATGTAATATTTTGGGAACTATTGGACTTTGAAATGCAATTACGAAAAAGAAAATGTTGAGTTCTTTTGGGTATCGTACGGATATTGTGAGGATTGTTATTACGAAAATCTTTTATATTTATGTTAAAAATCGAGGACGTGACATAAAATGGTTGAGAAATTATCGTAGGTTATTTAGATTGATGCGAGTTAGTAATGCCTCTGGTTTGACATATGAATGGTTCGGGAAATCTATAAGATGTCTAGAATCCCGCAATCGTAGTCCGCCTGTTCATAGTGGTAACCTTTGTTTCTCATGTTCGCTTGTTGAAATTCATTCTCTCTCTTGTTGCATGTTTCATCATATTTTTATATAGCTTGAGTATAGATTTCTCTACTAGACTAGTGTAACTCAACCTATCATTATTTTCAGGTACATTCCAAGGATATTGACGTGGAGTGCATGGTGTGCATGCTTGACTTCATATCTTTTGAAAGCCATCATTGAGAAGTGGCACTAGCATCTTTTGTATGATCTCTCTTGAAAAGATGTAGTTGTAACTTCATTTGAACTTTTTTAACTTTGGATATCATGTAATCTCTAAATTTATACTATCTTCGACTAACTGTAGAATTTTGGCTGAGGTGTCGATATTGTAATTCCGTTTAAACTTGATATTACTCTTGAATAAATTATGGGAAAGCTTTTGGGTATATGATGTACATTAGCGCAGGTTTTTCATTTAAAAATATTATTATTATGATGTTGAAAATCAAGGGCGTGACAAAATCTCTATATGAATTGACCCCAAAGAAGTTCATAGCTTCTGAAATGTTTCGAACCTGAGACATCAAATCTTGACTAGAACGCCAACCCTTTGGGTTGATAATAGTTCAATATTGTTGATAACTTGATATCGTTGTCTAAAACGTATGAAAATTGTGCATTGTAGCATTGCTCATAAAGTTTTACTCAAAACTAGAGGTGTCAAACGGCACGGCCTAGCCCATTTATTTTCGTGCTTATCGTGCTCCGTGTCGTGTCATGTCAGTCATTTAGTAATCGTGTCTTGTTGTGCCTTGCAATCGTGCTATTCCAAAATATCCTCAGCCCGATGTGGCCCACAACCCATCACAAATCCGTGTTGTGTCGAGTCTGTGTCATGCCGTTCCTACTCCCATGCCTAGGCACAATCGGGCCTTGTGAACTAAAAACTACTTCTAAAAATCCCATTAATTTTTACAAAACAAGAAATGTCAAATAATTAAAATTAACACATTTAATTCAAAAGATACCTTAATATAAAGATAATTAAACTTTGTAATACAATGAATGTAATTATAAATAAGAAATACATCACTATTGTTTGAATACATCCCAACTAGTATTTTTTTTACTATGTTCCTTACTAGTACTTCAAAATAAAAAAATAAAAAAACTCTCATTCGTGTTGTGCCCCTACTTCACCGTGCCCCTGCTGTGGGCTCCAAAACGATTGTCTAGACCAACGACCGACCGTAGTGTTCGTATATATCGTGCCGAGTTGGCACTAACCATGTTGTGCCTGTGTCATGCTTATGCCGGTCTGGCCCATTCAACACCTCTACTTAGCATCAAGAACTAATCCATTCTTCGAGCCTTCAGATATATACTAGCAAGAACTAATATTAATTAACTACCAACCAACACCGAGGTCCACGACTTTCATTCATTTAATGTTTATAGATTATTAGTTGTTTTAATCTTTGTTAAATTTAATTCCAACTTCTTTTAACGGGAAAAAAATGATAAGATTGTTTTTGTTGTTTTTTTTTTTTTCACATATGCAGTCTATTTCTTGTTTCCTGAACCAATGCAAAAAAAAAAAAAAAAAAAACCATAAAAAATTCTATATAAAAAGTGAACAATAATATATATTTTTTAAGAGTCTAGGTATACAACAATTCAAACATAACACCAAACACAATATTTTACATACATTTGAGCGACGACCATTTGATTCTGTTTTTTTTTTTTTTATAATCTGGCATCGATCATTTGATTTTGTTATTACAGATTAATTAACCAGTAACAATTGACAATTTTGCAAGTCCAACCTTCATCTCAAACACAACTATCAAAATTCAACCACTAGTAGTCGTAAGCACGGTCAAAATTTTAAAGTTATGCCATTATTATTTCCACCACACTTAATTGTGGTTGGTAACAAGCTAATCTAAGTCGTTGTCCTATTAATATTACTCCAATGTAATAATTATGCCCTCAGCTAATTAAAGAAGTTTTAATTTAATAAATCAAATAGAAAGAAGTAGGAGTAGAAGATAATTAAATAGTGTTGAATATTATATAACTGTAGGAAGGAATTTGGGAGAAAAGTGTGTACTGACTTTTTCATTTGAGCATTTTATGGTGAGATTCCAAATGCTCATGTTTATTGGAATGGCTATTTAGTACTCCCCGTTTGCAAAAGGATGCCTCGGCAATGCAGTACTTTTGGTGGCTGTGTGTATTGGGGTTCGCAGACAAGAAAGTAACAAAGAGAAAGCAAAAGCAGCTGTAGCAGCATCCACCAACGTTCGTTACTACTACTACTTTTGAGAGAGAGAGAGAGAGAGAGAGAGAGAGAGAGAGAGAGAGAATCTTTCGTTTAGTAGAAGGAAGGGAAACCCCGGCCGTTATGTCCACTGTTTAAAATTCAAACTCTCCATGGCACACATCCTCAAAGTTGTCCAGTATTTCGCACGGATGCTCAGACTTTAAGAGTACTCCTTAAGATATGAGGTTCGATTCTTATTGAGTGAGTACCCTGCAGGATGTCGTGACTGCTGCAGGACGTCGTGACTGGTGCAGTCGCGCTAACTTTTTTAGAGATTTGGATTGCGCAGTCGAGTCCATATAATGGCTTAGCTATAAGGTTGTTCCTCCATTATCCAAAAAAAAACTCTACGTGGCGCGTACATTTCCATCTCTCGTATTGATGTCTAAGCATGCGTCTCGATGCGGTAATCAACCTGTACGATAAAAACGTGTAGGAGTATGACAAAAATTGGAAAAAGTAAGACCTAACTAATGCGGTTTCCGGAGAAGTAATTGGAGAGCTTCAATGGTGTAGTTAAAAAATGTGTCAAATAATTAATTAATGCGGTCATTTCCCTTTTGTCTCCTCTTTGTCTCTCCTTCCTTCATTCTCTCCTCTCTAGCTCTTCTCGGCCTGTTAGTTACTAAGACCTAACTAGCTCACATCCTTAAAAAATGACTTTCAAATCGATACACGTATACACAAAATATAGTACTAAAAACTACTACTGTACTACATATATACTCCTTAATCTCAATTAATGGCACTGACACCCTCTAAAACACAGTTTGGATCATTCGTGCTGGTACATAAACCCAGTGTTTAACAGAAAGGATATACAATGAAACCAACGTATAAATACTTTTCTAATATCACCAACAACAAAAACAACAAAAGAAAAGAAAAGAATTTTAATAAAGTTCTTTCATGCACTATCTGGGTAAGCAAGTTACAATCCTGTAATTCAAGTTGTTTTAAGGAAAATAATTTTGGCACTCCACTTTTTTATAATAACGCTCTAAAATTTGTCTTTTAGTGTGTCTTGTTATGTATAATTTTTCCACTACAAGACAAATTTTAGAGTGCCAATATAAAAAAGTGGGGTGCCAAAATCATTTTCTTTGTTCTAATTCTACCTTTAGGGCCCGTTTGGATGCGGGAAAAAAATCGGGGGTAAAAAATATGAAGGGAGGGATAAGATAGTAGGGGGTATTAATTTTGATGGGTTGGCCCACATTGATTTGATGTTTATAGAGGGGATAAAATAATATGTTGTTTGGATGGGTTATTAAAAAGTGGAATAAAATTTAACTTCATTTGGATGGTTTATAGAATGGGGGGATAAGAAGGGGTGGATGATTGGGAAAACTGTAAAATTACTATTTTGCCCATGTGCAGAGTTATACTCCCTCCGTCCGGATTTAATAGTCCTTTTTGGGAGTTTGTGCCATTTTTCAATTGATTATATTTTCCAATTTATTATGTTTTACATGATTTCGAATATACTATATTATAGAACTAATCGAGATCTATCAAACAAGATCCATATTCGATATGAAATTCACTACGGATTCTAAGATATAACCCGTTTTTTAGCCGGTTAGAATAGAACTAGGGACAATTAAATCCGGACGGAGGGAGTATTTAATTACGTATTAAAACCAGTTTATATATTTAAAAATCAATATATTTAAGCAATTTTGCAAAATTGGAAGTATTAGAAAATGAATTTATTAAAAAAGATATATTCTATAAAATTTATATTAAAAAAATGTTTTTTTTAAGTAATTGTTTGTATTTATGTATCAAATTTTTTTTTGGGAATTTTTTTTTTTTAAAGAAGAGACAAATTATGATAGATTTGAATGGAAAGTATGATTTTGTATTGAATGGAGAGTAAAAGTTAGTTGAATGGTGAATGCTGGATATATTATTGAATGGTGGATATGTAGTTGAATAGTTGTTGAATTTTTGCTTATAAATAGCAAGCAAACTTTGTTCAAACTCATTCAATAATTTCAATTCCAAAAACAAGTGTCATATTTATTTTTTGTTGTATGGCTGGTCGTCCGCCTCCTCGTCACAATTGGATCCAGGCTGAGGAGATGCTGTTGATTTCGGTACTAAAATCAATGGTGAAGTCCCGATTGTGGACCACCGGGAGTGGACACTTTCGTCCAGGTTACGTGAGGTACTTGAAACGTTTCATGGACAGTGATTTTCCCGATGCTGGCATTGAGGAATGGCATATTGAAGCGAAGATAAAGAAGTGGCGCCGTACGTGCTTCATCATTGTGAACCTACTTGATCTTCCCGGGTTTGAATGGGATGCAAGTCAAAACATGGTGGTGGCTGAAGAAAATGTTTGGGCTGTATTTGTCCAAGTAAGACTTAATAAAGTGTTATAAATTTTTGTGAAAGGTGAAGATATTTTTTGTTCTTAATTTTTTCATTTTGACTTAGGTTTACAAACAAGCTAGGGAGGCAAGAGATGCTCAATTTCCACTGTTTGATGATTGGCGTATTTGCTTCATTCCTCCTCCTAAGGAGCCCGAGGAGTAGATCATGATGGCGGAAGAATAAATAGCATTATCCATGGATGTTTTGTCATTTGTCGTCTCCGTTCATGATGTTGGAATGTAATGTTTTAACGTCTTCATTTAAAATATATTAGAACTTGTCTCCGTTCATAAAGTGTTAATTTTACATAATCTTAGAACGTACAACTTCATTCGGAACCGAGAACAAATGCCAACAAAATACAACGTATGAAACCTAAAAAAAACATACAACAAACGACCTGCACCCATTGATTTGATGTTCAAGTCCCAACGCACTTGCGGATGTGGAACTTTTGGCTTCCAACTTTGTGAGCGCGTATCTCTCCTCGTGAAACTTGAGCAATGCTTTTTGGGCTCCATCGAATGTCTTGTATCTTTTCGCTATGCTTCCTGAGTATCCATTAACTTGGAGTTAAGCTTCTCCCCAAGTTGTATAGATGCCCGGCTTATGCCCAACGAAAACCACCCAATAATAGTCTTTTTCTTCACCTGTCAGTGAATAATCTATTCGAAAACAATATTATAAGTCACCACAAACGCATTAACCAAAATGCCTCTTAATCGGAAATAAATAGTTGAAAACAAAAATTACCGCATTTGGCTCAAATTTCATCATCGCCAATTGACACGTTTAGGACACAGACTAGGACACAAGTAACAATGCTACCATAAATAAGAGGACTTTTGTAGTCAAATAGCTGGGAACATGTGGCTCAGATTTGTAGACAAGTTTTGGAAGGACTAGGCTGCAACATGAGTTGCCAAATGACCCTCTCAAACATTGCCCCGCCTAAGTCCCCAACGTGTCTTCTTAACTTTTCATCATTGCCAAACACACATATACCTGCCTGTACCAAAAGTGAACGAAAATCTGCCTGTACCAAAAGTGGCCAACACCAGTAGTTTTAACCAACCAAAAGTGGCCAAAACCTGCTGCTCTAACCCACAATTGGAGTAACTGAACCAAACAGACAAGTAGAGGCAAAAGTGAGCCAAAACTGTAGCATACAAATAAGGAGAGCCAAAACTGAACCAAAACTGTACCAGACAGACAAGGCCAGCCAAAACTGAACCAAAACAGCCAAGCACATGCAAAACACAACCAAAACTGAACCAAAACAGAGAAGCATAGCCAAAACTGAACCAAAATAGCTAACCACATGCAAAACTCAACCAAAACTGAACCAAAACAGAGAAGCACAGCCAAAACAGAACCAAAATAGCTAACCACATGCAAAACTCAACCAAAACTGAACCAAAATAGAGAAGCACAGCCATAACTGAACCAAAATAGATAAACAGAGGCTAAATTGAACCAAAACTGAAGCACACAGATGAGCATAGCCAAAACATAAGCAAAACTGAACCAAAACAGATAAGCAAAGCCTAAACTGAACCAAAACAGACAAGCAGAGCCTAAACTGAACCAAAACTGAAGCACACAAATGAGCATAGCCAAAAGATAAGCAGAATTGAACCAAAACAGATAAGCAGAGCCTAAACTGAACCAAAACTGAAGCACACAGATGAGCATAGCCAAAAGATAGGCAGAACTGAACCAAAATAGATGAGCAAAGCCTAAACTTAACCAGAACTGAACGAAAACAGATGAGCAGAGCCTAAAGGTAACCAAAATTGTATCAGACAGATGAGCAGAGCCAAAACTTAATCAAAACTAAACCAAACAGACAAGCACAGCCAAAACTGAAGCAAAACCTGCCCCAAACATGGCCAAAAACACAACCATAACCTGCAGCAGGTAAGTAGTGCCAAAATAGAACCAAAACCTGCATTTGTACTCAACACACACAGAGGACCAAAACAGAACCAAAAACCTGCATGTTTCATACCACAGTTGAACCACAAATACAGTCACAAAACTTACAGTATGCACCCATAAACAGAGGCCATAATGGATTGGGCTCAGACAATATATATAAATCATAAGGGTACTCATGGCTGCAACTATTGTTACCCCGCCAAGGTATCGAGCTTATTTAATAATGAAATTGTTTCATCATTGCCCACAAACATAAGTACAATGGAACTTGAGCAACCCCAGAAACCTGCATTTGTATAGCATCAACATCAACATCATGCAAGGACAACTGTTTTACCAGTACATAACATACATTGTTCACATAATAATAGCTAATCCACCATTGTTTGTAGACCAAAAGCCTATTAATATTACAAGGGCCAACATGTATAAGAGTGAAAGATTGGCCACTTCAAAAATGGGCCATATGGATAGAGCTAAAAGATCGGCAACTACAAAAAATAATGTTCCATTAGTCAAACTTCAAATGGGACCAAATATGAGACCGTCCAGCATGGCCTCAACCCAAGCTTGTTTTTGATGATCTTTGATGCCATAGAATAGGTCCAACCTATCTTCAGTTGCACAAATGATGGCACCTAACCTAAATCGTTGAGTATCGGTAAGGTCAAATTTTTCAAGCTCAAGAGGCACTTGCGTGCGACGAGCGGATAGTTTGTTAGAATACCCCATTGCATCGGTCATTTTCTCCATATGGCTATCACTCTTTTCCAGCCATACCTCCATACTTGCAGCAAGGGATCCCACATCACCCATCCGTGTCCTCTTCTTCCCCTTTTGAGTTACGGTATTGGCCGGAGGTGTCGAGGTCCAGAGAGTGGACGTCGGAAGTGACGTACGACGTGCGGAGTTTGAAGTCATGGAGACCGGAGGTGTGGAGGCCGAAGGTGTGGAAAGTGGAGGTGTCGTGCCCAAAGGAATTTCATTGGATATCCCCGTCAATCCACTTGTGGGTGTATGATCAAATTCTTCCCCGAAGTATGGATAGTAGCAATCCTCATTCTCCTCAATTTGTTCATTATGCATGACATGTTCATTTTGTGGCGTTCGCACCATTTCTGAAGGTACCTCCGCTCCATCCCTGTTGGCCCTATCCTTTCCAAATAGGATTTCCCAATCTTCAAAGTAAAGGAAACGCTTCCCACCAACCTCTTTTGCCTTCGTAGGGTAGGCCTACACGAACATTGGAAGTTTAGAACATGATCTCAAGCCATAACATATCAATTAAAGCATTGGAAGTTACCTCTTCGTAGATTTTCCACACTTCATCATCCACTTCAATCCTTTTGTTGACATGCTCCCACCCAAACCCACTAAGTTTTAGAATATCAGTTAGTTTGGCATATGTTTGTCTCCAAAACTTGACTTTGGAGTCAATGTGGGGGGAGGCCTTAAGTTTGCTCTCCGGCATGACCTTATCCATCTCTCTCTCAAGTAGGGTGAAGAACCCGGGTTTGAACCCATTTTTGGCCCTCCATTTGTCACATATTTCAGTTATCATGCATTTCATGAGAGCATCCTCTTCGGATTTCCTCCACACTCTACGCTTCTTTGCAGCCTTTGTTGTAGGCACATCACCTTGTTGGGTATCCATTGCTGAAAATGGATTTTAAGTTGGACAACAAATGATTATTTAACAAGTCTATTATGAACTACAAATCGGAATTCAATTACAATAAAGTTACAACAATGTTCTTGAAATAGAATTCAATTACACCTTAAAAGTTCTTGAAATACTTCATACAAATACACTAAACAAACTTCCTCATGGTGGGAAAACCTCTTGTTCCCCACCATTTGCTAGCCAATGGTTGTACATGGCTGTAGCCAATGCATCCCTCTCCCCGGTCCATTGAGTGGAAGTCTCTATGGTAGTGATGTGATCATCTGCCTCGACATCATGTATGTGCTCACGTTCCCATGCCGTGTACTCGTTCTCAATGGGATCGTTGGGCATCTCTCTTTTGATCAGATTATGGAGAAGGCAACATGCTGTGACGATACATGTTTGAGTCCTAATGGGGTAATACGAGTGAGACCTCAATATTGCAAACCGCGTCTTCAACACACCAAAGCTTCTCTCAATCACATTCCTAGCAGCGGAGTGCTTCATGTTGAAGTACTCCTCTTTCGTAGTCGGCATATGACCTTGCCTCCAAATGTTAATGTGATATCGTTGGGCGCGATATGGTGCTAGAAAACCCTCAGCATTTTGGTAACCGGCATCAACAAGATAGTAATGTCCTGTACGAAATGGAAGTTAAGGCATGAAAGGAAGGGTTCATACTACGAATCTAGTGAAAGGAAGGTGCACTAAGGAATTGGCACATACCACGAGGGACTCTCAAACCATCTGGTCTTGAAATGGCGTTCGCCAAGATCCTAGAGTCAGTGGCCGACCCTTCCCAACCAGACAAGACGAAGACAAACTTTAGGTCTCGACTACACACACCTAAAACGTTTGTGGCAATCTCACCCTTCTTCGACCTATAGCGTGGCCTGTCAACGGCGGGGGATTAACTGGTACATACGTCCCGTCCAATGCCCCGAGACAATTCTATGACAAAATGAATACATTATTGCAACTATCTCCACATGGTGGAGTAGAGAAAATCATATGGAAGATTTACAAACAATTGAAATGAACTTTACCTAAAACCAACTCCATCTGTTGTCATGGTAGTTAGGAGGTACGGGCTCGGGCCTTACTAGGAGCATGTCGAAAAGGCGCAACACACCTTGGAGTATGACATTGAAATGTCTGCTTACAGTTTCAATCGATCTCCAAAAGTGCAATTTCATACGCCTCTGTTTTGTATGGTGACAGAGGATGAACAAAAAAATGGCTACCCTCTCCTCAAGACAAACATTGCGCGAGTCTCCTAACCCAACACCTCGAAGTAGACAACACAGCCTAAAAAACGTATGCCTATTTACCCTCAACTGCTCATGACAATCTACTTCATTACCATTGACTAGCCTATTCACGGCATCTACTTGGGTCTGGTAGTAGTTTGGATTTGAGGACAACTCAGACCGGGATAATGTGTCGTGGACACAATGAAGCAATAAAGCCGAAACATGCCCATTGCAGCACGAATGTATGTGTTTAAGGCGATGAACGCCTCTTCCTCTTCTCTTCTCCTTATTTCTGTTCTGTTTAATCTTGGCATTGTAAAAAACCTAACAAGGGGTTCATGACTAGAACAAGAAGACATTTTCTTAATTAGCAAAGTACAAACACTTATTACTGTTTTATTACCTTAAACAAAACTAATTTGTTCAATCCGAGTGATCCACATACAATACATAGTCAGGTACAACAGTTTTTTAAGGTCTTGTGATTAGTTCAATTGTCCATATCATAAAAACTAAAAAGACAATGACAACAACTTTTAATAAACTTTCAAACAAGAAGTAAACAAATAATTTCCAGACCCAAAATAAAATTATAACAAGATACAATGTAAGTTCAAAAGGGAAAAAAATACAAACTACTACCAGATTGTTGACTACATTGAAGGTTGTTGTCCTTTTACCCTTCTGTGCACTTTTGACTAGTTATTCTTTGTAATTTTGTTACTATATATTTATAATTGGTTTTTCTTAGTAGATATTGTGGTTCATCTTTATAATCTAGCCAATGATCTTTCTAAAGGTACTACTAATAAAGTGTAGACAGCAGTACGATTCACAATCAAACGCAACCAAAGGCCGGGAACTATGAGTAAGATTCTAGGCCAACTGATCCCATAAGTTTTAAGAAAAAAAAAGAGTTAAGTAGATACGTATGATACTTAGGTTTTGGGTTTGGAATTTTTATGTGAACCATCAGTGCGGTAGAATGTAAATATAGGATTTTTTTGAGTCTATCTAACCTTTTTCTAATCTTTTTACATATAACTTCGAAACCAGTCTATAATAGAAACAATTTGAAAAGTAGACTTCTTTATTAGTAGAACCAAAATAAATTGAGTTAAATGAAAACCCTTTTTATTACTAAAAACTCATCAATGGAGGTTAGATTGATGTAATCCAACTCATCATTGAACCCTTTGGATGAAATTCTTGGAGCCACCAGCATAAAAGGCCATGGAATCACTGAAGAATTTTGCAAAGACGTAAGTAACACACAATGAGTGAAGAAAAAATCACAGCATCCATTATAATTTTTACAGATACCACTAATAATAGAACAGACATGACTTGCATAAAAAGGAGGCTTCTTTTACCATAAACCACACACACAGATCTGATTAGAAGAGGAGCCACCAAATTCTGACTTTAGCCCCGTACACACACACACACAGATAACAGAGAAGAGGACCCCTTCGACACACACACACACACACACACACAGAGATCTGCTCAAATGGAAGACACACTAAGCAGAGGCCAGAAGAGGAGCCATTTTTTGCGTGCACACACACACGCAGGGGTGATTTCGTACACACACAGAGAGAGATAAGAGCAGCTTCTACACACACACACACACACAAACAGTTCTGCACAAATGGAGGCCATACCTGAGTAGAGGAACCTGGTTCAACTGCACTCCAAATCGCCACCCAAAACCCTATTTCTTCTCCTCCACAGAGAACAAATGAGTCGGCGACAGAAATGAAGCCACAAATCGAGACCTGGGGTTGGGAAAAGGGGATAACCAGGGGTGATTTCGTCCAACTTCCTCCCCTCCACAGCTGGATTAAATTTGGGGAACCCAAATTTTATACCGGAGAAACCCTACTACGCTGTGAAAACGAAGAAGGGGTGAAAATGAAGACCCCTGGAATTTTCATTCCCAAACACCGGCTTAACTGTGAGCCCCACCCCTTTTACCCCCTCTTATATTTCATCCACCCCCCCCCCCCCCCCCCCCCCCCCCCCCCCCCCCCCCCCCCCCCCCCCCCCCCCCCTCTTTTCACTGCATCAAACAGGGCCTTAGGTTTTAATAAAGGCATATTTTATATGTGTCCTTTAGTTGCCATTAGTCTCTCGAACTCTTTTTTTTTTTTTTTTGTCAATCGGTAGGAGAGATCTAATCACATCACGTATGAAGTACAAAGTACAAATTATGAGGCACTACCTCCATTGTGTGAAAGTCTATGAGATAACCAAGCTCAACAATTGAACTAACGGGATAAATAAGCCCATTAAAGGGACCAGAGTCACTATAAGCTCAACTCAACTACAAACCTCATTAATGGGAGAAATAACCCCAACAAATACAAATGAAAGAACACCCACACACAAGTGGAAAGACTCGAACTCCTGACCTCCTTGTGAAATGCAAAAGATTGATGTATTCAACATCCTCATCCAATCACACATGCACTTCCATCTTATACTTCGTCCATCTCTTTTTAAGTATCCTGCTTCGTAATTCTAACTTATTAAAAAGACATCATCATTATACTTTTCACATTAACTTTTTCCTCCACTTTCCCTGCTTATCCATCATCATTACACTTTTACTCACAAACTTTTCAAAATGGAATATACTTTTAGGGACAAAATAGACAATGCACCAACTTTTAGCCACTAACTTACAAAATGGACACTAATTAAGGGACAATCCAAAATGGAATACCAGACTATAAAAAAGGGACGGAGGGAGTACTTTCAAAAATATTCGAAAAAGGAGTTCACATTTGATAGAAATACAAATTTTCGGCAAATGTAGATTGACGATCTATTTGGTGCAAAAATATGTTCCAAGTAACTTAAAATTACAATATACAATTCGGTTTTGCCCATTGGTTCGACTTTGGGTTCAAAAAATGGAAATCAATCAAGTTAAGTTCCATTTTAGGTTGGCCATAACTCGAACTCACTGGCATGATATGCAATATTGAAACTTTGAAATCTGAAAAAACGACCCAACTTTAACAATATGATAGGTGCCACAGTTGACTAAGAATAATTTATATAGGATTACAATAAATGTGACATTACTCAGGGAGGAAAAAATGAAGAACAAATTGCTGAGAGTCAACACTACTTGAGCCTTGGCTAAAGTGCAGTTTTTAAATAAAATTGGAATCCACTTATATACTTTATAGTGTCCATAGGATACGCGCTCTAAGAAGGAAGGCAATCCAACTCCAAGTGACATAAAAGAAGAAGCGTAATGGCTTTAGTGTTATGATTCCAGTTTTATCGTAGTTAGATTTATAAATTATAGTATTAATGAGTTTTATTATTTACCTAGAAACTTCAAAATAAATTGGAGATATATTCGGTCCAACTTCTTATAATTAAGCTAGAATGAAATTTCAAACTATTCGATTAAATAAGCTATAAAATAACTTATTATGAATTTAACGTCTACATTGTATTGCCCTTTAATTGTAATTCTATAGAAGCACTATTAATAAGACTTTCTCTTAAAAAACATGCTTCAAAAAAGGCAAATGCTTAAAATTATGTTAATCTTTAAGTTTAACCTAAGCAAATAAATAATCATAGTTAATAACTAAATACCAATATCACTCATCTAGTCTTTTAATGCATATAAGTTAGAAAAGTTCAACTATGAAATAACGGCATGGAATGGAATTGATAATGGAATGGAATTAAGATTAGAATGGAATTGGAGAAAATGATACTTGAATGTCCATTCCCATTACCAAGTTTGGTTATGCTTAGGAAAAGTCATTTTCATCCGCAATGGGATGATGTGGCAAAAATAATTTTTGGTGTGGCATTAGCAATTTTGGAGTGGCAATAGTAAATCTTGGAGTGGCACTAATAATTTTGGTATGGCAAAGAAATGAAATGACAATTCATTTGTTTTTTAATGGAATAGCAATTTTTATACTAGAGTGAATAGTGATTTCATTTGGAATGATCATTCCGTTATTTAATGGTGAACTAAACATAAGAATAAGTATTTCATGTAATGTCCATTCTATTCCAACTTTGATTCCCTCAAAACAAACATATGGTTCACTATTAAATAACGGAATGATCATTCCAAATGAAATCACTAGTCACCTCTCTTTTTTTTTTGAAATGGGCAGTGCCATATATCATTCAAAGCCCGAAGGCATTATAGAAATCATCAAAAGATAAGGAGTGAACCAAAACTACCAAATCCTAGATATAGCCGGCGAAACATCGAGACTTAAGAACTAGAAAAGGTAGCAGAGAATCCAACACGGATCCCCAGTTCAAACCCTAAGAGACCCGGTAAAAAACCAAAAAAAAAACAAGAAAAAAAACCCTAACTTCAATCACACCATTATTACCTCGCCGCCGGCCACTAAAACGCCGAATCTGAGAAGACAAGGTGGGGTCAGGTCGAGTTAGGCCCAAAAAACACCGGCCGGAGGTCCGATCATCTAAAGCTTGGTTGCCTGGAAGGCACCAACACTCACCACACCAACTAAAGAAAATAGATACACCGAAGAGTCGAGAGACAGGAGGAGGGTGGAGGCGGCGGCCCCCCTCCCCCAGATTTAGAAGCGAAAGGGTTTGTTTTAAAGAGAGAAAGAAGAGAGAATGATTTCAAGAGATACTGTAGTAAATGAATTGTCATTCCACTAAAAAAAACTACGAAATTGTTATTCTATTTCTTTGCCACACCAAAATTATTAGTGTCACTCAAAGATTCACTATTGCCACACCATTTTATTGAGGATGAAAATGACTATTCCTTAGTACAACCAAACTTGGGAATGAAAAGGATATTTCAATCTCATTTCCTCTAATTCCATTCCAACCTCAATTCCATTCGATCGAACCTACCATACCCGTTAATGAGTATGGTAAAGGATTCGAAGATTACTCGATGGTGAGACGAGATTTTGACACCAAGATCTAATAACGAGATTCAAGAACGAAAATTTGACATAACACAGCTTAGAACTTCTACTGCTCAACGGACAAGGTTGCCTGCTGTGCCTTAATAACTATGTCGGCTTTATGAGTCTCATCTCGAATTAAAAAATTGAATCCTTCGCCTTATAGAACTCAGTGCATTTGACAAACTTGTTAAAAATCGAGTTGATAATAGAAAGAAAGGCAATGACTGAAATGGAAGAGTCAGAGTCGAAAAGAAGATTTCTCACTTTTATACTCATTGAAAACCGTGCATGAGACTTTCATCTCACATGGCTCCTAATTAGTGATAAAAGAAAGAAGAATTCATCTAACATCTACAACTGAGTTAGCAAATCACCGTTTTTATGCACTAATTGAATATTTTGGTTTGTTTACTAACTAATGGTGTCCAATCAATTTGATTTTTTACAATGCTGTTAAGTGCGTCGAATTATAAAACGGATCACGTTTTTAAGCTCGAGACAAGACCCGAATGGACAGCACAGCACAGCAGCCTGCTGTGCCATGGGGCACAACAGGACCCCAACAATCAAACTTCGGCTTGTCAGAAGTTTGAGTTTCTCAAGCTCAATTTATGTTTTCGGGTGGCGAACAAGTTAACGCATGTTCTTGAAAGGAAGGCCACTTCGCAGAAGAGCAAAACACCAACGTAAATTACTCTGTGGCTCCAACTTTTTGACTGTTGTATTTTTTTTTGTTTACTTAAATAGTATATGATATAGCTTGAGGGTACCCAAACTTGTAACGTTTATACACAGCTGTAGATCTTTAATTTGGCATGCATAATGTGATGTTTGGAAAAAAAAAAGAAACTTCTAAAAGGCCACTTGTAAAAGGCATGCATAATTCCATGCAAGACTACCGAGTTCTTGCCCTTGGGGGATATGTGAACCTCACCATGAGTTTTACAACCTCACCATTAGCTAGCTTCTGTTCTGAAATCAAACAACAATTGTACGTGCACAAACAAAACACCAGGAGCTTTCTTCCAAATCCATAGTACACCACCACCGTAACCACCCCGAAAAACTGCCGTTTCAACGGATGACGGAAGGTAGAAATCACAGCTCCAGTTATCTAATTATCAAATAGAACCTCCAAAGACATGTTCTAGCGAGGCATGCTAGTGTAGAAAGACCAAGCCGATCAGGAAAATAAGCAGAAAATTTCCGGGTGTCAATTTTGGTCCAAAGACTCCAAACTCAAGAACTCAACTATACTCATCCACTGTTGATTCATCCAAACCCAACAATGGATCATAATAGATCGTAACCCTATTTGACTCATTTCAAATGAGTTAAATTGGGTAATAATGGATTATAATGGACAAACGGCCATAATGGACCAAACTCTCAATGACCGAAAAAATTCTATTACCATACTCAAAATGCTGCAAGGGACTAACATGCAAATAGTCATCCATTCTTGCTAGATTGATGTCAGAAGAGAGGGATGAGAGTTTATGAACAAACTAGTGCTTGTTATATAACATGGGTACAACCGCAGTGTGCCCAAAAGGAAACCCATGAATATAATCTTTCCAAAGCATTATCTTCATTCATTCAAACACAGCTATGTTCTCCTAAAAAAGCATGTTAGGACATACTACATTCCACAATCCGAAATCACTGCGCCCTGCTTACTGGTTCAAGCGCTTCAACGGTGACCACACTATTTCCTCTGATAACCTGCAGAAGAAAAGTGACACTAGTTAAAAAGGTGACCTAACTTGTAGCACAATATAAAATGGAGAAACCCCTATCAATAAAAATGAGTAAAGCAGGGGTTTTAACAGTGAACACCCACCACCATGCCAATGTCAGTTCTCTCATTCCCATTCACCTCCTCAGTGTTGTCAACCACAAGATTCATGAACTGATCAAAACCACGGAGTGTCCCAACCACCATTCGATTTGCATTCAACTTGACTGCAACGCAGAATTCCAGATCAAACAACTGCGCAAAGTTTTTTCTAGTTGAAAATAAGAAATATATATACCGGGTTAATTAGTCTATCTGAACAGCCTATTATAGGACCACTCAAGCATGGTTGAAGCTGAATCAACTCAACGGTTGGTTAACTTGGATCACATGAAATGGGCATCTCCAAAGGATTTTCCCACTAACAGAATATATATGATTATATTTTCTGATCAGCTTAACATTTAAGTACCAACAAAGGAGCATAAGATGGTCTTTGAGACCATTTTCATGCTACCATAGGCTTATGCATAATTAGTACATCCAAGGATCTAACCATATTTTAATTGTGAGGCATAAGATGATGTTTATCGCAAATGCAGAAATTCTCAACCTGGGACCGTTTTTCTGCAAGAGATGTATAAACAATTTCTTCTATTCATACTTTACGCGCAATATCAGTATACAGAGAAGGAGCAGATATCAAATTTCTTTAACTTTGCTGCCAATAGTGTTTGACTAGCTCACTAGACCAATTTGTAGGAGCTGTAGTTCGTTGATACTACAAGTGTGAGGGTTGGCTCAGAAATTAAGGCCACACATTATCCTCTAGAAGCTGCAACAGCAGAAGAATCAGAGCACTGAAGGAGCTCTTTGTGGTATGTGCCTTATCACTATTAGGCTCCTCCTCGGAGAGTTTTTTGTAATCTATTGGTTTGTTAAGAGATGAATTTTTTTCTGGAAATTCGTGTGTGTGAGTGTGAGTGTGTGTGTTTGGTTTGAGATTCCTGGGTTGAGCACAACAAAAAGTTACACAAGAAATGATGATATCAAACTACGTGGATTATTGCTTGACGGAATAGTGTACAAAGTGAAAAGAAAACATAACCTTAATATTATGCATATCGAATATCACATATTCAATGTAGGCCTTCTATGGGAATTTGCGAGTCATTTCAGATGAGAATTAACATATGGGTACAAATAGTGAAGCAAGAGTATGATCAAGACAGTCTCAACCATGCAAAATCCAACAAAGGCAGTACATTATATTCAATGAAGACACAAAAAGTATAAAATCCAATGTTTTGTACAACTTATCGAATCATACCAAAACCTATCTAATTTATTCCCAAAACCTATCTAATTTATTCCAGCTCATTTGCATATATTTCTGACTTTCAACTTTCAAGTGATCAAAGATTCAAAACTACCAACTCGATATGAGATCCCATGACTACAACTATGATAAGATGAATTACGGTTTTTCCATTTCAGTAGCCCTTTATGATTCTCGGTTTTTCTATTTTAGTTGCCCACTACGATTCTTTCGCGCCATCAAATTTTCTCTCGAAAAGATCAGCAAAGACTGCAATCCATAGAGCTAATCTGATGGGCAGATTTCGGACAGATAAAATATCATGTGGGCTATAGTCCTATGCAGTCGCGGACTATGCAGTGTTCTAAAAGAAGGATTTAATCGCCGATTAATCGGAAATTTGGCCAAACCGATTAGATTAATGCCTAGTCCGTTGAATTAGTAGGTCAAGAGGTTAATTGGAGTTAGTCGGCAATTAACCGGCAATTAGTCGGTCGGCGTCTAGCGGCGATTAGTCGATTAATCGATTAATGGGCGATTAGTCGGCTATTGGGCGATTAATAGGGGTAAAATCTATAATTTTGCAAAATCAAGGGAAGTAACAGTTATATACTCATACCAGTTTAAAGGCTTCGAATCACAGTTTTTAGGGCTTGTTTAGCACCCAATCATCGATTGATCGATCTTGGAGTCACTTGTCATATCTTTGTGAAACCCTAAAACACGATATCTCTGAGCCGCCTATCGTCTCTCTCTCTCTCTCTCTCTCTCTCTCTCTCTCACAAATTCAAGATCTCCTCTCACTCCACGTCTCCACCGACCTAGAACAATAGTTTTTTTTTTGAAAAGCCCATAGTCCCCATACCCATATTGACACGTTAATGATTCTGGAAACAAATTGCAGTAATATTGTTTATTAAATCTTAACACAAAGTGTAGTATTGTTTGGTGTATATAAATAAAGTTATCATAATTGGTAAGTGACTAATAAATGAACGGCTCATACCCAGTACCAGCTGGTGTTATAACCATGTTAATAGCTTTCTGCAAAAGGAGAGATTTCTGTCATATTTGAAAAACAATTGATGTTGATGGATTGATAGATGAATGTTCAATTTTTTATAAGAGTTGTCATTGGGGAGTATTTATATATAAATAAATAAAAACCCGACTAATTGCTACAAGCCGATTAATTGGCGATTAATAGGTCTCGAAGCTCGAAGGTGGTTGACCAAGCGACGAACGCCGAGCGACTTTTAGAACATTGGACTATGTTTACCTAACTTCGGAATGAAACTTTAGATCGTAGCCTTATGATTAGATCGTAGCCTTATGATTAGATCGTAGGCTTATGAAGGGGAAGCAGATCACTGACTTCATGAGGTTCAGTGAGTGAGTAGTTGTAAAAAAGAATGCTGGATTCAACTTACACAGAGCAAAGCAAGGGAAGTGGTAGCCAAGTAGCAAGCACCAATCACCATGTACTCTCATGCATTTGACAGTGGTTCAAACCTCACTAACAACTAACAAAGCTGACTTGTGTCGAGCCCAAAAAAAAACATACACAGAGCAAGGCACAGGAATACTACCAGCAAAATTGATGAAAGCAAATGGAACAAAGAAATACTCCCTTCCCACCCAGTTGCATAGGAAGCGAATACAAATAGAACACAACAAAATTCCAGATCTTAGGAATGCTCTATTGTTATGCCTTCCAAACAACAAAACCACGTATCAACTCTATTAAATGATCTAAAGCAATAACTCCCACTAACAATACAACATGTAATAAAGATTCCATTAAAATCTAATGACTTCAAGTCTTCAATAACAACTTGATAGACAACGTGAATCTTGCATAGATTAGGTAGCACAAGAGGGAAATCCGGAAGATTTGGGCACAAAAACTGTTTTAAAAGGTGTGTGTGATGACAAAGTACTAAAAATACATCAAATTGAAGGAAATATCTATAACAGTGTGTAGCCAGCAAGCATGGGAGGCCATCAAGGATGAGGCAGACAGGCAGTAAACGAGACAATGTAGTCTGATTTCTCATAGAAGCAGCTCGCGAACTAATAAGACATAACGTAAGTATACAGTTCTCTGTTTTGAACTACACTATGAACATAGACTAACAACCAAACCTCGTAGTTGTTCTGAATTGATTCTCTGAACTTCTGATCAACTATTTTCCCAACCAATTCCCAGCTCCCTTCTCTATGTTTTACAAACATGGTATCAATTGTTTCTCCGGGCTTCATAACTATCACTGAGGCTATGTGCTCTTCGTAATTTGTAATTTCCAATCGCCCTGGACAGAAAGGTCTGACCCCCCAGTTTCTGTAATTTTTTTTTCCTTTCTGGTACTTTTTTCCATCTAAGCTTGGTAATTCCTAGGGCTCTATTATCACGAAGAGTATGTCTTCTAACTCAACTAGTCCATCAAAACCAAGGTTAACATACCTTTCTTAAGACAAATTATTAACATCAGTTTCAATAGATAACAGACAAAGTAAACCAATAACATAATGTATGCATTCAAAGTACGCAACAGAGAGAACCCTAACTTCAAAGTTATTATCCTGGATTGGTTTCTGTATCAGGATCAATTTTCCAGAATACTGATCTAAAAAAATTGCTTCCAAAAATACGAATCCTATTTTGATGTGAAAAATGTTGCTCTGAGAAACATAATCTCTCTTTGTGTGGTTCCTTAAAATTAAATTCTTTCAAAGAAGTTAGTTCAATTCAAGTTTTAGAATCCTCTATCAAAAACAAAAAACTTTGGTATCCAAAACCCAAACGAGTTTGCTGAACCAAAGAAACAAAAACCATGTAAAGGAGTAAAGAGAGTAACAAAAGCATTCAAAGAGCATGAGTATGGAAACTTACTCTGTAGCTTCTTGTCCATGTATCTGTCCGCCAAAAACAAATAAAAATAACAAAATTAGCTAGCGACAACGGGAAAAACAAATCCAACAGAGAGAGAGAGAGAGAGGGAGAGAGGACGGACTTCTTGAGATCTGGAGGTTGCCCTGACCTGCTCATGGTAAACCCTGACGAGAGAGAGAGAGAGAGACAGAGAGAGAAGGGTTTTTTGAGCCTCCAAAACCCAAACAAAACGTGGCTGGTTGTGTTCACTCTGGAGTTGGTGGGTTGGGCCTTGTCGAAAGTCCAACAAAGAGGAAGGCCCAGATTTTTTTTTTTTTTGATCCACGAAGGCCCAGATTAAGTAGTTGGCAACTTGGGCATTCTCGACTCCTGAAAGAGTAATTATTCAGTAGTTTGAGAGCACCATCACGAGGTGCTCCGGATCACTCCACAATCACACATACATATGAAGTCCACGACTAACTGACTAAGTATATGTAAGATGTAAGTCATGTAACCACACGTTTTAAAAAGTCTTTGGTTTTGGAGTGCAGCATGTCGTGCTCCGAATCGCTCCACAATCATATATTTTCATGAAGTCCTAGGACAAGTACATGTAAGACGTAACCACACATTTACATAAGTCCGTAATTTTGGAGAGCGGTGTTCCCAAACTACTAATAATTTCACCTCTCAAAGGTGGGGCAGAACTCAGAAACAACCAAAGCAACAGAATGACCAGGCTAACGATTTGTGTTTTTTTTTTTGCTTGTTTGATTTTTTATTCGGGTTAATTGCCCAGACAGCCCTCGAAGTATACCTCTTTATCTTGCTCACTCCATTAAGAATTTCGCCTACAGACAGATCCCCTCATTAAAATTTTTTTTTTATCCCCTAAACTCCTTCTGTCAGGCTTCCGTCAAGAACCATTAATATTTTCAACTAAGTTCTGTTAAAAGTGGCAAAATGTTACAATATTGCCCCTATATCTCTTCCTCTCTCCAAAATCACTGACCACCACCATCGAGTCCGGCTCCTCTCCATCTACAAAGAATTGGAGGATCCTCCAATTCCATCTTACATTGCGACAAGTGGCATTTAATGCATTCAATGGTTAGGATTAACCTATTTACTCCCTCCCCAATTTCAACTCATCTCGTACTCTACGGGTATTCACTTACTCCCCAAATTTCTTAGCATTATCTTCCTCCCTCACTTAACCCTGCCCCTTCAGGTTTTCATCTCTCCATTACCCATCAACATGTTCTTTTTAAACAGGGCATCTTATTTTGGCAGCAAGTTTCTTCCCAACTCTCTTTCGATGTCTAATTTTGTGAAGTTGCAATTCAATTTGTAGTATTTTTATTTGGATTCATGGATCAGAGATGTGAACGCCTTGGGTGAAATATAGTAGTGCTATGAATTGAATTGATGTTCTGGCTCTGTGCTTGTTTTTGCTAGGAAAAAAAAAAACTCACGAGCTATATAATATCAGTGGTATACGATCCTCAGAGTCATTGTGATTATCTGCATCTCCATTGAAGTTTGATTTTACTCCAGGTGTTTGTTCATCCATCATCTAGAGAAAAGATTAGACAATTAGTTATACAAAAATAGAGTGGTCTTGATTATTTACCATCAATAATATAATGAAAAAAACAAAACTTTTTACCTCTTTCTTCCCAATTGACGATCAATCCGTCGTAGACGAAGAAATCAGAACAAAGTGATAGTATACCATAATCGAAAATAAAGGTAGTGTTTTGGATCTCCATATTGTTTCTCTTTTTTGTGGGAAAATCTACTTTTCACGATGGAGGGAAATAGAGGCTCGTGAAATTGAGGGAGGAAAACAGGGTTAACGGGAAGGAAGACGACGGTGTAACAATTTGGAGAGTAATTGGTGTCCGTAGAGTACGAGATGAGCTGAAATTGGGAAGAGAGTTAATAGGTTAATCCTGACCATTGAATTCATTAAATGCCACTTGTCGTAATATAAGGTGAAATTGGAAGATTCTCCAACTCTAATTCCCTAGAATGGAGAGGAAACCGGACTCACCACCACCACCAGCCACCACAATCACCACCACCAGCAACCACCGAAGGGCATCCACACCACTGTCGCTATTCCTCATTGGAAGTTATAATAAAGAGCAAAAGGGGCAAAACTCTCCCTGCATCAAATCTCGTTTCCTCAATCGCTACTTTGCAATTTGATTAACTTTGCTACAGTTGCTCGTGGGAATAAAAGAGCCACTGTTCATCAACTATCTACTATTTTACTTATTTAATTTGTACCCACCAATGAATCTTTTGTTATTCTATAATCTTTTGCTGATTATATGATGTCCGAACCATATTTGCGTCCACCTCAACTAATTTCCGAGTCCTAAAGGTGGGAAAATTTTATTTTTCTGACCCTTCTATCATAAAAGGTCATAATTAATTTTTGTCTATAGAGTTCTCATATTAAGTATCTACTTTTTATTTAGGACCATATAAAGCAAAAACTTGATTATGAGAACTCTAGCGACAAAAATTAATTATGACTCTTTAGGATAAAATGATATAAAAAAAATAAGATCTTCATACTGGTTCAAACAAATTGAAAATTGGAGCACCTAATTTTTTTATCCTTATTTTTTATATAAACAATAATCCTCCGTAGCCGAGGGAATTCCGTCGCCGCCGGCGAACACAATCCGTCTTGGGAATTCCGTGTGTTTGTTTGGGGTGAGTTTGAATATTTTAATGAGAAGATAGTGAAAGTAAAGAACCTGATATAGTAGATATTTTAAAAATGAATAGCTAAAGTAATAAAATGGCTAAATTGGTCTAAAATTTAAAGAGTCGGGTGCGGATCGTCTAACACCAAAAAGTGCTCAAAGCTACAAGAACTACAATTACTATTCATCTTCCTGAGCCACGTAAAAAACAGATCTGACAAAAAACTTCCGTCCTTCATGCGCCTCCTTTAAATCGCGAGTCGGGTTCCTCCGGCAACGGAACGCAACGGCGATGGCACCACTGAGATAGTCTCCTCGAGAAGCAAAATACCCGCCACTCAAAACTGGTTTTTTAGCAGTTTTAGATCTAGGCCAATCTGAATAGAGTCAGTGCTTCAACGGCGCGTGCGGACCACGCCTTTGTCGAACGGCGATCAGAAATAAACCTCTTGGGATCGTCTTGCTGATACGAAGAAAACCCAATGCTCAAAACAAATTTTTCGAAACCAAAAGTGGACAGAGCACCAAGCCTTCAACAATGGCATGATTGTGGTGTTCAGTAGGTGTTTGGCCGCTGGTGAATGGCGTGTTTGGCCGTGGTGAGGATAAAAAATTTTAACTTGATTTTCAAAACCCAAATCCTAATTCTGAACGACAACGACAATGGTGGTGTCGCGATGGGGGTGAATGGTTGGACAGAGAACACCCAAAAATAAAAGAAAATGGGCAACAAATCCTATTTTACTGAATTGTAAAAAAGCACTTTGCTTGGTTCCCAATTTTGGAAGTAACTTTTAATTCTCTACACAATTTTAATAAATATTTCTCTCTATTTCTCTTCACTCAGTATCACTCAACTCTAAAAAAAATAATGGAAAAACACTAAAGAAAAGAATGGAACACCAAAAAAAAAAAAAAAAAAAAAGGTATGTTAGAGCTTCAGCCTTCGGAAAATTTTATTGGAATGCTATCACTTTCCTTAAAGTTAATACAGCCAGATTTTATGGAACGGAGCGTTCCTTAAGGGTCCGTTTGGATGCGGGGAAAAAATTGGGGGTATTAGTTAATAAGGAGGATAAGATACTAGGGGTATTACTTAATAAGAGATGACCCACATTGATATGATATTTATGGAGTGAGATTATGTAACGACCCTAATTTTTGGTAAATACAAATTTCGTTTAAACATTTTGAATTTTTATTTTTAATTACTTTTGTTTTCTTTTAAAATTCCTTTTAATTCTAATAATCCATCATAATTAGATTTTAGTCCCCTTTTAAAATTATTTCTTGACTAGAAAATACCTACTTGGCAAGTAGAATTACTTTTTCAATCGATTAGTTGGACGAACCGAACTACAAATTCACGTAGTTACAATCTCCCAACCCTGATGAACCTTTTTGACTATCTTTGAGCCTTATGAACCTTCCAACCTTACTGGAAAGGAGGTTTAGGCTAGAGAGAAAAGTGAAGTGGGTTTTGAGTTCGTATCCAATCGAACTCGAATTCAGTTCACTAAAATTCATCAACCAAGTTCCGTACATCTCAGCAATGTCCACCACATGTCCGAAGTCAGCCACGGCGATTCGTTGCTCTGTCATCTTGCCCGTTTTTCTGAAATTTGTTCAAAACCCTTTTTTTTTTTTCATTTTTCGGCCAGAATCGAGGTAGAATAATCGCATTCCCTACTCTCTCCTAAGTACATTATGTGATTACGTATTGATTTTACGATCCGGAATGAAAAAAAATCAATCTTGACGTCGCGTGGTCGAGACCGGCCATTTTCCTCTGCTTGTTCGCGGGCAATGAACAGACCCACGAGTGGGTTTCAATTGTTGAGATTACACTTAAGCACTCCCTAATTATTTATCCTAAATGTTAATTTGAAACAAGTTATAACGGAATGAATTGAACCCTGGATCAACAATTGAGAAACCCAACTACTACTGCATTTTCTTTTGGAAGCCATTGTAGCATGACGAAATGGTTATAACACGTTAGGTTGATATTACACAATTGACCCCAGTAAATTTTTAGTTTTTTTGAATTTGGGCCTAGACTATGTTTTGACTTGATTTTTCTTTTCTACCGTTGTGACATGACCATGTTTAAATGATTGTATACTAAATGTTCGTGCCAAATGTAAATTTAGTATGTTTAAGTAAAACATTCACTAAACTTTACTATAGTATAATGAAATGACTATATTACCCTTACATTGAGTAACGACTAAACCAACCTTCTAGTCCTGAAGAAAAATTTCTTGGCCGATAAACAAATTTAAGGGCATCGACCCGCTTATAAAATAATATGTGCTTTACTTTCTCACACCATATTAAATGTTATATTGTTGTCTCATTGAAATGTATCGTGTTTGAGCTATTGTTGATTGCATCATGTTGTACGTGTTAGAATGGACCTAGATTGACTAGGTGGTTATGAGTAGTGACTCACGTAGACAATGTTAAGTAAATGAAACTGGTAAAGTGTTGGAAGTGTGAGATTGCGTGGATTGTGATTTGAGCCATGGCTATGGCAAGGGTAACTAATGGGGCCCTGTGTTGAAATGGGTAACCAATGGGGCCCAGTTTTGAGAGATGTTGTGACGCTAATGTATAATGCGTCATGGAAAAATTCACTTCTTTTGTTTCAAGAGGGAATAGGTCCCATGAGACGGTTATAATTAGTGGTAGGTGATGTCTGACCCTAAGGTACGATAAGTCATGGGAGGACTTGATCCTCCTGTTATGGTCTTAAGTGAGAACATGCTAGGTACATAACTTATGTACGCTCACCTAGGATCCCTGGTACACGATAAGCAAGAGGAATGGTGAAACCCATGAGACGGTTGTAGTTACTAGATGTGGAGGGAAAGGATCTCGAGGAGAGGATCCTTAGATTTCATGTAGATGATGGATAGTAAAGAAAAAAGACGATGTGCTATTATATTGTACCTTCTGTTTACTATCATTTGTTTTATTGTTGAACTACTAACTATAGTGTATGGGGTTAGTAGGGTTGAGATTATCTACTGAGTTTTAAAACTCATTATAGTACCGTTGGCTGGCGTTTCATGCCAAGTAATCAAGAGACCGAAGAACAGAAAACCTCTACAAGATAATCATTATCAAGATGAGGATCTCCCCGTTGAGGAAGAGGAATTTGTCGAGCTTTGGATGTCTTACCCTTAGAAGCTCTGTTAATTTGAAGTACTATTATTTCAATTTTTCAAAAGTGTTATCACATTTGTCAAACTCTATTTTATTCGTTGAGTTGTAAGACAACTAAGTAGTTTGAATTTAGTATTTGAGATTTCCGTTGCTAAACTCTGGTTTAATAAAATTTATTGCTTAAATCAGTTTTATGAATTGTTAAATCTATTAGAAAGGATTTAATTAATGTGTTCGAAAATCAGGGCATTACAACATGGTATCGGAGCTTTAGGTTCAAACCCTCGGCCTTGGGTAGATTAGGTAGATCACTTTCCGAGAGCATAGACTTGGATAGTTTAAACGTTGGTCTTAATTATTACTTTTTAAACACAACGCGGCATCGTACCTAAGTATAGCATATAAATATTCTATTTGCTGTTGCAATTTAAACTCTGAGGAAGTATGAAATCAATGTTGACTTTGAATTCGAAGAAAGCAATAGAAGAACCGCTCATTGTATTTGGTTAGCCGATCAACTGAGACGAAAAGTTCAAAGTCCTGAAGAACGAATAGACAAATCCCAATGAAGGAGAAGGTACTGTCGGAGGAGGCTACTTAGTAAATAGAGTACCTACCAAAAAGAAAAGCTTTCTTTCCTTGGGTAGATCATGACTGAAATTAGGTCGGATAGGATAGGTCTATTGTGAGAACATACCATGAGAAACATAGGCTCTACATGTTGACTAACATGTTAGGCTTTACTTGTTAGTGCTTATTGTATTATGTATATCTATGCTAATAGGATTTGACTAATTGTACTATATTTATCATTTTTTTTTTATTGAAATCATTACTTGTCATTAGACATGAAACAAAAACTTTACCATTGCGATTTCAAAATCATTGCACACAATGCATTTGGAGAACCAAATAGTTTAGAAACCCATCGCAACAAAATAGTGCTTGAAACCAATGACCAATATGCCAACGTTGATCGCAACGCTGCCACCCTTACAACAATGCTAACATCGATGCCCTAATTGGCTAAAATCGATTAATAAAGAAATAATCGCAAACATTTGTGACAGAATGCCTAAGTAGAAACCGATCTTCCGGATTGGGCGAGAGGGGTGCCTTAAAACCCTTCCCTCTCATAACCTGGCTCCCGAACCCAGATATGGTTATGACAGACTGGTGCTTTCACTTTTTCAAATAAAAAACAGCGTATAAGGCGTTTCGAATTCGATTCATTGGGTGTCGGACCTTCAAACCCAAATGGGGACTCTCTGAATTACCACCACTCGTCTGTTAAGCGCTCCCTCAATCCGGCATTAGAAAGGAACAGAATCCTTTTCAGGGCATGTTGCCCACATCATTCTAGCCTCAGGATCATTCCGAGCATAAGGAAACTAGCCTTGGGAGCATTCCAGCTTAAGAGGATCAAGTATCAATCAAAGCCTTGCAAGGGCTACCAAATGCATGCATTCAGTCTAGCCTTAGGGAGTACCCCAAGCATGTGAATTTGCTAGGGAACATGTGGAAAATAGCCTTGGGGGCATACCGAGCATGTGGAAACTCTGAGCAATGGTTGTTGAACCCACATTGGGACTTTTCTGAGCATTCTCTGGATTGCAAGATCGCAATTACTGGTTGCTTGACCATGGAGGATTGTAAATTTCTGAGCTCTTGCTCACAAACCCAAAGGATCCTCGGTACCACAAATAAAGGTCTCGTACCTTAATTACTGTACTCTAGAAGAACGATTGAGCTCCACGCTCACATTCATTCTATAGCTCAGCAACTCATGCTCACTACTTTAAAACTACTCAGCAACTTTTGTGCTCACCTATCCAATAGCTCAGCAGCCCCATGCTCAGTATTCATTCAGCAGCTCTGCGCTCATGATCTTAGCAGCCCCGTGCTCACTTATCTAACAGCTCCGTGCTCACTACTTCAGGCTCCGTGCTCACTATCTCAGCAGCTCCATGCTCACCATTTCAATCACTTAGCAGCTCTGCGCTCATTACTCAGCAACTCCTCTCTCTTTATCCTGATCACTATCTCAGCAGCTTCGTGCTCACCATTTTCAGCAGCTTTGCACTCATTACTCATTCAGCATCTTCGTGCTCACCCAGCAGCTCCACGCTTGCACTCCCAAGCTCCGTGCTTTTATTCTCAACTGGCTCCGTGCCGTAATATATAACAACATATCATCTGCTCTCAAACTCGTGCTTGAATGCTCAAAGCTCTAGGCTTTGAAAGCTCGAAGCTCTTCAAATGCCTAACCACTGTGTACTGGATGCTCAAGTTCCACACTTGAATGCTCAAGCCCCGCGTTTGAATGCCCAACCACTGCGTACTGGATGCTCGAACTCCGTGTTCGAATGCTTAAAGCTAATATTTTAAATGCTCAGGCTCCGCACCCTAAATGCCCAACCATTGTGTACTGGATGCTCAAAGCCTATACTTTAGATGCTCGGATTCTACCCTTCGAATGCTTGAGCTCCGCGCTCTAAAATGCTCAAGTCAAAACTTGAAAGAAGTTCTCTACGCTTAAAAAAACACACAAAGCTTCAATCATATCACGTCCTGCATCACCATCATCATTTATCATATTTGCTCACAATCATATACATATTATGGTTTTGCATCTCTCTCACTCATGAAACAGGTCATCCCTACATACAACCAACTAAGTGCCTCGATTTTATTAATCAGCCCCGCGCCTCGACCTCTGGCTCCGTGCCAAAATTTGTGGAAGATGGAAGATGGAAAAACTCAAGCTCCGTGCTCTGACCCTCAGTCTCTTGCCTTATGACTGAAATCGGCTCGCGCCTCAGATCTCTCACTTCAAGCTCCATGCTCCGACCCTCAGGCCCTTGCCTTATGACTGTAACCGGCTCCGCGCCTCGGTTCTGTCACTTCAAGTTCCGCGCTTCATTTACTGGCTCTGTGCCACCATATTTCAAATCGGAGTCCGATCGTCTCCTGAAGATGGTTTGGACTCCACCCAATTACATCAATTCTATCAAGCTCATTCGCAAGGATATGTTACACAACCGAGCTCCCCTCAGTCAAAGTAAGGATGATCATGAAAAAGAATCGACTCACCCATTGTGTACTGATACCCCAAAATACTGAAGATGCTCTCCGCAAAACTTCCCCGGCAGCTCCGCGCTCCTTCAATTACTCTCCGCCAAAATCCTAGCATAGCTCAGGTACATTGCACTACGGCATTTAGAAGCCCGAAGGTACGTCTTCTGTCTCTAACCCTCTGCTCTTTTATTTTTCTTTTATTGCCTCGAACTACGATTGGTCTGAATTTCCCTTGAGGAATATTAAGGCAGCCTCCTGACCCAACCATAACTAAAACCTTTTTTCGAAAACCTTTGGAATAGTTATTCAACCAAATTGAGTTATTTTACGGCTTTTATTCTTACTTGACACACCTCGCAGCCTGTCCAAGTTCAATCAAAGAAGGGCATCTGTAGACTCCCCAATTTGGCCTAACGATTATTTCAAGTCCTACCTTGAGGACCATCCCGATGATGAATGGATACAGTGTTGATGATTGACTTCTTGTAAACCCATGGACTTTGGTGAGTACTTTTAGCCATATAGAGAACCCAATTTAGAGCCAAATAGCTTTTCAGACAAAAGTACAACATCCTAGGAATATACATCTGTCGGCCGCAAGATTGATCTCACGGCCCCCACTTCTTTCTTTCACCCGTGGAATATGGTGTTTGAAAATCTCCCTGAGAGATTGATTCCTCACCCGCGAGATGCATTCCTCGGCGCCAGATTCTTCTAGCGGCCACCAGATGGTCCTTTTTCCATATTCTGGAATGTTCTATCAATCGTTTGATCCGTGCTCAAAATCCTAGCAGCCAAACTCCGACTCTTCAGGGCTACGAAAAGAGATTCAGAATAGAGATCTTGTTACCCTATAATTCCTTATTGATTCACACCATTTAATTGGCCAGATTGAGTCATCCCATGCCTATATAAAAAGGCCTTAGGGTTCCGAAATTAACAAGCCAATTCACCCTCTCTAATCACTAAACTCTACAAAAATACTCTCTCACACCCTCTCTACAAAAGCCCCAACTCCTTGTGGGTAGCCGCATCCTGAGCAATCAAACCCTGAAGTACAAACCCTAACCCTAGAGTTTTCGAGAAAGAAGTCAGTCAATCACCCTCAATCCGAAGCAATCAAGCAACTGAGGGATCAAGGTGGTGAGGCTCAAGGGCCTATGGTTTGTTGGTCCTTGGGTATCTTTGATCGTAGTATTAAAGTTTTGATTTTTATTTAAACTGTTCGTATTCTGGTGTGAGGAAGAACATGGGCTGAGACATCATTCCCGCGGGCGATACATTGAGCCAGTGGGATTCCATGGCCGTGAGATCCATTCACAGCCATGGAATCCATCTCCTGGAACAACTTGTCTTTCTTGCTTATTTTTTATGCATGCTTTACTTACTGTCCTGGCTCACCATATTAATTATTTAAAGGCTAAAAATAAATTACGTGTTTAGAATTAAATAAAGTAAGCAATAATTGTATGTCAAATGATTATGGGCCAGTCTCATGACTGGATGAAGAGGAGTGCCTAACACCTTCCCTTTATCATACTTTTGGCTCCCGTATTGAGAATCTCTACCTATTTTTCCTAGTTTTTATAAACTAGATGGCGACTCTATTTTGATGATGACCGCTATCGTGTGGAGATGTTCCTAATGGGAATGTCTACGATCTTGGTTTACGAAGTGGAATTGAGGAAAGAGGATATCTGTATGGCAATGCCCGTTTCGGAGGTGTCTACAGTCACATAATCAAATCTTTCATATTTTATCCGCCTGAAATGTTCAATCTTAATTAAATAACAAGATTTCTCCCACTCTAATCTTATAAAGACTTGCTAGCTTAAATAAAAAAAATTACATACTCGATAAAATACGAGATACAAATTAATAAATGTGTGATTTATCAATGGAATTGCCAACCAAAAGGGAGCTCAGCTTTTTGGACCTCACAATTTCCCACTTTGGCACTTCCATGATAAAACACACTACTGAAAACACTACTGAAAAAGAAACAGTATCCCCACCTAATGCTTTTGCTGTAATCACAACTAAAGAAAGCAAAGCATTAGAACCACAAGTATCTACTCCCCTTTTTGTCTTGGAATGGCAAAGGAAGAATAGAGAGCCAATAAGCAACATGTACCAATATTATGATAACAATAACCCATTGAACAATAGAAAGAGTCACAACCAAAGAGTCATAAGCCAATAGTGAAACCAATATATAGCAAGTATTTGACCAAGCAATGATATAGCAAATGCAAATAACCAGAGAATATTTAGGCATTCAAAACAATATCCAATATGGTAAATTATAGTTAACCCCCTCTAACTATAGCTCGGAGACACTTTACCCGTTTAACTATTATTTTTTGCCCTTCTAACTAATGGAAACCCTTCTTTTGTTTGCATTCTGTTTGAAATTGAATGGTAACTGTCAAGTGCAGTCACATGACCTCCCATTTAAAAATTATGGACATTATTGCTCTTTACTCTTTCCACACCTATACATCTCCCCCTCTTACCACTAGTGATCCAAAACCTCAACTAAACTGTGATATATGTATATACAGAGAGAGAGAGGCGGTGATGCAGGAGTGTCCTTGGCATTGGCGGTACCAATCGAACCAACGAGCCTACGTGAACTGAAGACGACAGTGTTGATCTAGAAAATCCTGATGGCCACCGCTTGCGACAGTTGATTTCGAGATGACAATGACGAGGGCTGGAGTTGCACTAACCAAATTCCAGAGATCTCTTTCCTACGCAAATTTGTTTTCCACTACGAGCGTTTCCAACAAAAATGCCCACTCCTGCTGTCGCAGCGAACTAGAGGAAGAAAACAACTTCTCCGAGGAAAGCGGCAGTGCAGAGGTCTGGGGCCTTCACCAAGAATTTCTTGAACGTGTTCCAGGATCGGAATGGTGGTCCAGAGGCTTGAATCTGTTTGGATTTCTACAAATTTCAGTCGCCTATGTGTGTGTATATTTGCCCTTGTATTATCTTTTGAATGGAGTAAGAGCCAATTTCAACTGAACTATGTATTAGTGTATGTGTTGTGGCATTGATTGTGTGCTCTATCGTTACCTGTACCAATTTGACATAGAAATCTCAGATTTGAGCTCTACCTATCTCTTGAATTTGCTTGGTATTTGACTTGAATGATCTGCGAGAGGCAGGGTTGAGCTTTACCTATCTCTTATGGGTTTGCTTGGTTTCACCTTGGTGATTGAGGCTTGGACAAGGAGATGTGGTGGCGGGCTGTATTAGGAGGGGATTGAGCCTTGGACAATGGTGTCCCATTAGTAGAGGGCAAATTGGGAATCTAACGTTTTTCATTAATGGCGTTCAAAGCATTTAGGATTTACATAGTTAGAAGGGGTTAAGTGTTGAGTTTTATAGTTAGAGGGGGTAAATGCTAATAGGTATTAGTTAAGGGGGTTAAATGTAATTTATCCTAGCCAATACTTCTAACATTATCTCATATGTAGAAACCAACATCCGGTATGCCATAAACCCAAATCTATAAGTGATTAAGTCATAAAACCAACAGTAACCTGTAAGGGGCCGAAATATCCAGGGTTCAGGAAATCCGAAGGGGTCACGGACCAATTCAGTATTTGCTATGGACACGTCACTCTGTGAACCTATTCGCATCTGAAGTTACAAGAAGTGCCGGGTTCAGAGGTCGTTTCTCTAACGTTCGGCGGTTTTCACTAACGTTCAGAGGTCATTTCCCTAAAAGTTTGGAAGTCGTTTCCCCAACATTCGACGTTCTTTTCCTAACATTCGAAGGTCCTTTCCCTAACGTTTGAAGGTCCTTTCCCTAACGTTCGGCAGTCTTTCCCTAACGTGCGGAGGTCGTTTCCCCAACGTTCTGCAGTTGTTTCCCTAACGTTCTGCGGTCTTTCCCTAACGTTCGACGATCGTTCCCTAACGTTCGGAGGTCATTTCCCTAACGTTCCGCGGTCATATCCCTAACGTTCAGTGGTTATTGTAACGTTCGGTTGAACTCTGCTCCTAAAGATCTAACAAATATCCAAAAGTCAATTTAGAAGCTTCTTTGAACAGGTGGAGGACAGGTGTGATAGAGTAAATCTTCTGACATATAATGTCATTCGAACAGTATAACGTGCGTGCAAGGCGCGACCTACTTGCTCAACACTCCAAGGTTTGCCTATAAATAGTGGACTACCCCTTAGGTAAGAGGGTCTTCTTCCTCTTGATATTCTCATTTGGAAGTTCAAATACACTCTCCTTTCCTCCACATACTGGCTTGTTTGTCGGAACTTCTCCTCGGAGGAACACCCCTCCGATTTGCAGGTACCAGGTTCGGCAGCAACCTCCCCAGCTCGGTAGAGACCTCCTCAGGCTCGGTGGCTGTAACGCCCTGAGAATTTGGAGACATTAAAAATGATTTAAAAAAAAATTTATTTTCACAAATGAGAATTTGGAGACATTAAAAATGATTTTAAAAAAAATTTATTTTCACAAAAGAAATTCACAAATTCACTACATCACCATTTCAAGAGCATATGTCATTATATTACAACCATTTCGAATAAATCAAAATATTACATTTTCCAAATAAACTTAGAAGCTTCCAAAAAATGTCGACTTAATTTAATCAGAGCAACTATGCGCACGGAACCAAGGTTTTCAGCTTCTTCCTCAATAGGATTGAACTCGATCGAATCGTACGACACTTCTGTTCCATCTTCAGTACCTGGCATTCGAGTTACCAGGGCAACATAGTACCATGAGCGATAACGCTCAATAGCCAAAACCCACCCGAACCCATAACTTACAAGCAATAGGAATATAATAGGAATGCAATAAGAATAACATCAAAAGAGAACAAATCCATTATTTCATTACTATTCTTTAACCTAAGTGAACTCTCGGATCTTATCCACAGATCCGTTCCTACCCATAACCTCTGGCACAAACACTGGTGTGGTCCGACTCCCCTTTTCCAGATCCGGATGAAAGATACCTAAGTTATGTACTTGGATATCCCATCCGCAACCATAAGTTCGGATAAAACTTCACCGGCAACGCTCGAACGCCTTCCAGCCCGGGTTGAAATTCATCGGCAACGTTCAAGCACCGTCTAGCCCGAGTTGTGACGTAAGCACAATGCCACCCTTATGTCCCGTCCCAACATCCGAGAGCCGACCACCACCATGTCATACCCAGGGTTTCGTAAACCAATAATTCTCAAGTTCACCACCAATCAATCTCCAATCAACAATACATCACCACGGGTTCCAACCAGGATTGCCCGGAATCCAAAATCACACCCTCTCATATTATTCATTTTCCATTAGACCTACTTTCACGTCTAACATGTTAAATACGCGCATCGCAACCAACCCCAGGAACCTATTTGTCCATTCTATCAATACAACAACATAGCACACATTTTAACATTATCATGATACATGCTAATAATGTTCAATCGAGCGGTAGAATTTATTTCGCTATAAGATTTAATCATGCCACAGAAATAATCATGCGATACAACTAACAATTCAATAAAAATAATCATGCAATCCAACCAACAATGCCATAAAAATAATCATGCGATAAAATTAATCTTGTCAGAAAATAAATTAAGCGGTTCCTTTATTTTATCTTTTCTTTGTCAAAACTAAAGTCTACATTTATTCTTAATCGTCGCGGAGTAATGCCAGTACTAAAATAATTCATGATCACAATATAAACTAGGATTTAACCAAAACTAATTAACTTCGGGTTTTTTAGTATTAGCCTTTAATACCCAATGGTTGGATTTATAAGCTAATAAACTCAAGGGACCAAATTGCAATTAATCCAAAGAAACTTATAATTTCCAGCAGCTTTGGAAATCGGCAGAACAGGGAAGTTTCCACTGGTTTCCGACGGGCCACCTCGAGTTCGAAACAAACACATCAATTACTAGTATTAACAAATACACATGATAATATACGTAGGGAGGCGAGTTTCGAACTACCTCTCGTCTAGCGAAATGGGGATCGGAGAGAGTTCGGAGTGGGTCGGAGCTCAGTGGTGAGAGGATGAGTGAGCGGCGGCTGGAGGTGACGGGGGAACCACAGCAGCTGGGATTTCGGTGATGGCGGTGTGAGCTCGGTGGTGCTTGGAAAAGTGGAGTTCGGGTGATGGTGGAAGACTACGGTTGGGAGGTGGAGAATGGAGGCTGCCTTTTCTCTTTCTCTCTCTCTGCCGAAGGAACTAGAAACAGGAGAAGAAAATGGGTCTATAAGATGGGTTTTGGATTTTATTTTATTTTTGGAGTGTTGGAGTGATTGGATGGGATAGGAGGTATGGTGGGGGAGTGGGTTTCTGATTTCCTTGCAGGGGAGAAGGTGAAATTTTCGGCTGAAAAGAAGAAAGGAGCGGAGATGTGAGGTGATGGTAGAGTATAGGTTTGGGTGAAATGATTCCAGTGTACACATACACACACAATAAAGAATTAACTCGTTGGGCACGCGCGCGCACAATCAATTACGAAAATAAAATTGGTGTGACGACATAAATAATTTTTCGCATTAACTAAACTAACGAGTAAAATACTCTTTTTTTATAGTAATTATTATTATTATTTATTAAAATTACCAGGTCTTTACAATGGCAACCTCCCCAAGCTCGGTGGAAACCTTCCTGAGCTCAGTAGGTTGAAGCCTCCTCGGGCTCGGTAAAACCTCCCTGGGTTAGGCAAACTCCACTTTCTGTTTGGCAAAAACCTCTCCAAGTTAGGCAGAAATCTTTCTAGGCTCGGCGAGCACCCACACCGTTCAACAGCAGGAAGAAAGGGTTCAAAGTTGTTTCCCCCCCCCCCCCCCCCCCCCCCCCCCCCCCCCCCCCCCCCACCCCCCCCCCCCCCCCCCCCCCCCCCCCCCCCCCCCCCCCCCCCCCCCCCCACACACACACACACAATCTACCGCCATTAAAGAAGCACCCAACCGCTACCAAGAACCACCTGTCTATAAGTAATATCCCCCAGAACTGCTACCAAATGCCAACAATTGTGCAAATAAACTAATACTCTCCTAGACCCAAAAATCATTTAAAATGGACTGCAAAATCATCTACACAGAAGCACACCAATTAAGGACAAGCTCTCGGATATAAGACTCAATGAATATAAATACATTTTTAAATAATGCATGAGCGAATTTATATGAGAATTGGATTACTCTAGAAGTAATTGCAATATGCGACACGAGTATGTGACAAGGTCAGTGTGTGACACTTCATAAGAAATTAAGATTATCACTCAAGGAATCGAGAATTCTCATTTAACTCTGGACCATCAAACGCTCTTCCTTTTACGAAGTCAAACCATATATATCGATACGAATTACATCCCATGAATTAGGTACAACTCCCCATCAACTAATGATACTCTCCCTTAATCAATGAATTTGTTATTTTTATTTCATTTTTTTAACAAGGTTCTCTCTTTTACCCCATTGCCATTTGACGTGAATATTGAGAGTAAGAGTACCTCATACCCAATGTTCAATTACTAGCAAGTGGTCCAACAACGGATGCCTTCTCAAGGTCTATCCACTTTGTGATGCGAGTGCTAAGAGAGAGAATTTCTCACCCCAATTGCCCGGTTACTTAATTGACGCTCAAATAAGCATTATAGTCTTTAGCAACCACCCATGATCTCCTCTCTCTTTTTTCATAACTTTTAAACGTTGAACCCCGGCCGTATCCCAAAAAAAATATGCCTAAAACTGTCGATCGCTGTGGAAAGAACATGTGACATACCCATATACATGTGAATCAACTTGTCTCTATAAGAAAATCTCATTAATATTTCTAAGGTGTAGCGGCAGGGATCACAGAATCATGAAATACGCCACACTTAAACTTCAAAATGCTTGCATGAATGTAATCAGGGAAAAGATGTGCATGCATTGCCAAAAAAATGCTCATATGAACGAATCTTAGCCAACAACTAAAATCCTCAAGGCATGCCCAATGCAAAGAAAGGGAAAATCTTTTTGACTTTTAAGTAATTATGCCAAAATAATAATTATGAAAAAAATCTCTATTTAAAAAAAAAAAACTAGTCTGGAGAGTTCGAGAGAAAGTTAGAGAGAGAGAGAGAGAGAGAGAGAGGGAGAGAGAGAGAGAGAGAAGTGAGTTGGGGCAAGTGTGGTTTCCCCACCCCACCCCGCCACCCCCCCTTCCCCTTCTTTCCCTTTCATTCTTCCCCTCTGGCCTGTGGGTCTCTGATCTCTTCCTTCTCCCTCACCTCTCCTTCCCCCTTATGCTGCTCAGCTCCCTCTCGACCTCTCTTCCTTTCCTCTCGCCTCTTCTCCGGCCTCTATGGTTCCGAGTAGGGTGAGATTCCTTCCTTTGGGAGGGAGTTCTCCCCTCTCCCCATTATATTTGGATGCAGGGGGTTTAGATCTAGGGTTCTTGATTTGGGTCTTCGGAACTAGCTCAACAGCGGCTTCGACCTGGCATTCTTGCGGCGGGCATGTGCTCACTGGTTTGACCATTCCACCCACCCTCACAGAGTGTGATTGATGGGTCCGACTCCGGCGTTTTGGTTCCTTGCGCTTTTGGGTTTTTTCTGTTGTTTTTTATTTTTTCTTTTTTGTGTATTGTTTTGGTTTGTATTTGTACTTCGGACATTTAGTATCCTTTTATTTTAATGCATTGATCTTGTTTCGTCAAAACAAAACAAAATTAAATAATGAGAACATCCTATAAAGCTATCAACGCAAATAAATAACTCAATAGAAATCATAGATCTAGGTACAAGATGTTCACAAAACTAACTTAGACTATGGATGTAATATTCTGAAATTTTTAATAAATAAAAAATTCTGTAATATTAATTCAATATTTCTTTTTCTTATTACCTTTTGCTTTTAATTAATTGAAATTTGATTTATTAGTTAATATTCGTTTAAAATTCAATTTGGGTGCAATAATAATCACAAAACATAATTTTTCGTGATCGTTGAGATTACTTTTTCATTAAGCAAGGACTATACGGCTAGCCTCGAAATAATTTTGTAACGTTACAATTAAATTCTTAGCATTCGAAATCGAAAACCAGTAGTCCAAACACTGCGAGACACGCACAATCTTCTACGCACTTGCACCATTGCATGTACTCTCCCTCTCTGACATATCTCACTCTCTCTCTCTCTCTCTCTCTCTCTCTCTCTCCCCCACAAAACCCAGCTGGTTACAGTTGCTACCAACTAGCTCCAACTGCCGCCAGCCCACCTCCAGTCGTCCACCACCTCCATAATCGGTCACCACCTTCTCCTCTCCTCTCCAAACTTCTATAAATACCACCCTCTACCTCCTTCGAAATCATAGCCCACACCACACAGTTCTCAACCCTCTGCGTGTCCAAAAACCCGTAAAGAGCAGGAAGAAGAAACCGAGCTCCGGCCATGGAGGATTAGAGAGAGAAAGTCTAGTGAGAGAAAAGTGGGTTACCACTTACACCAACCCAAACTCTGAATTATCACTTCCAACTTTCCATGCCCACCTCAAGCATCCCAAACTCCCACACCAATTTCCCTGACCGAGCCTAGACCCGCCTATACTTTGTCGGTCATCTTCTCCGGTAAAACCAAAAAACTCTACAACGTTGTTTTAAGAGCTTATTCCATCGGAGGAGAGATAGATAATAAGTAGTTTTGTGGCCTTTGGAGGAGGGGTTAAAATCGATCCCAAGCGTCAAAATTCAATTTCGAATGGAATGTTGTTGTACCAATCAGAACCTTGTCGGCCGATGGCATAACCTTGACAAACGCAAACTTTTGGGCCGTCGTAGCTTGCGGCCGCAAACTTAAAAAAAATGGAATATTGAATTTTCCGTGAATTTAAAATTCTGGTATTTTATTATATTAAAAATTCTGTTTCTTTTTGATAATTATGTTTATTCGAAGTTTTTGGTTATTGTTTTTTGTTTATCAAAAATGATTTATGCCTTGTTTGGATGGCTTCTTGAAATATTTTTCAACTCAAAAATAGTCATGTACCCTTTTTCCAATTATTACTCTCATTTTCCGCTCATCTCTCATGTAGAGACCCGTATTTTCGAAAATCTTTAAAAATGAGGGATTTATTGAATTTATTTCATTTGGGGTTATGTGAGAAGGTTGTTGTAGAGGGGACATAGATGTGTGTGTGTGTGTAAGGGAGAGAATTCCCCAATTCCTCTCTCTCTTCTCCTGATCTCTCTCCCCTCTCTCAGCTCCTCTCCCTCTATCACTCCATCGACTCAAAAACTCACTCCAAACTCAAAACCCATGTCAATCACCTCCAATCCATCATTACTACGAGCGTCGAGCGTATTGGAGCTTGTACATCGTTGGCTAGCGCTCGGTGGAGGTTTATTGCTCTTGGTGTCGATTTTGGAAGCTAGCAAGGGCTCGAGTCTCTCCTTGGGTTTCGTTCTGCAACTTGATGTAGGAATTTCTAACTTTTTCTATATGTTTATGAGTTGATTCAGTGTCCTAAAAGTTGCTTTGGATCGTTGTTTGGAAGCCTTGTGTTTGCCCTTGAAAGCTGTCAAACTGTGCTGAAAAACCCAGGTGCTACTACATGTACCAATGTTTGCCCTGCTACATGTACCAAAACCCAGATTCCATGTTCTGTTTGCTGGGTTACATGTAGCACCCTTACTGCTACATGGTACCAAACTGAAAATTTCCTGAAAAGTTCTCTCCTTCCATGGTTTTGGACCCCCGATCACTTCTAATACATCCTCGCACGTCCAAATCACTTCTTAACATGGTTACTTGTATCTCAATGATTGCTTGAGTTGCTCTCGTGTCCTCGGGCCCTTGTTCTTGGGAATTCAAAAATAGGGAATTTAAATTGAAATAATGTCAATGGTGTTTACGCATTAGAATGATTACAGGGAGCTTTGAGACATGTTTTATACGATGATTGCAAGTTCGATGTATATATTGCTTAGGTGTGATATTGAGGTTTGTGAATTGAAGAGAATATTGTGGGATGACGAATTAGACGTTGTGGACTAGTTAAACACCGTGTCTGATGACGAGGTTGATTGCTAAATAGAAAGTTGGATAAACCATGAATGAAAATATGATAAGTTTACACTTGATGCCATGTAGTACGAGGGATCAATTTAGATAATGAGTTTGGGGAACGTATGGAAGTATGAGTTAATATGTGAATCGTTCGCTTAACATCAATATCTCACTCTTATCTACATTCTTGAAATTAGAGTCTTGGAAATACATAGGATGAAAAGCAATACAAATGATGTGAAGTGGACGCCCGGGGTCCCCGAATGCCCGGACATGAATGAAGAGTTTTTTGAGGACGCACGGGGTCCTGAATGCTTCGGACATGAATGAAAGGTTTCTAGTGGACGCACGAGGGTCCCGAATGCCCGGACCATAAAAAAAGAGTTTTAGAGGATGCACAGGGTCCTAAATGCGTGGACTTGAATTGAAAGGTTTTTAGTGGGCGCACGGGATCCAAATGCCCGAAAATAGTATTGAAAAGGAAAATGGCTAATACTTGAGAAAATACAAGACAAATTAATTATGCTCTAAAGAAAATTCAGTGAATTGTTCATATTGTTCTACAGGGAGATATTATTCATTGTCATTAGCTCCTTCGGGTTCGTCGTACACATTTAATGTTGCTCTTATATTACGGTTGTGGCGTGATCATCATATATACTTATACATTGAGACAGAATGGGTATCATATGGGAATCTAATTTGCGTAGTGTTGGACGAATGACGATTGAGGACAAGCAGTGGTGTTAATTAGAATGATTGAGTTGGTTCCTACCTCTAGTTGACGTGTGAGTTATTGGAGGACTCTTATAAGATTTTGATTTCTCTTTCTTTTTTTTGTATTGTGCTCCTTTGTGGTGGAAGACTCTTATTTCTTGTGATATTTTGCTATATTCATTTGCTCATTGGTGCATGTTTCTCCTCATTTGCATATAGTTTGAGCATAATTTCTCTACTTGGCACGTGTTTTGCTCAACCCTTTTTTTCAGATAGAAATCCAGAACAGTAGCTGAAGTGCAGTGCATGTATTGGTTTGGAGATCTTTTGAAAGTCGATATGGAAGAGTTTGCATTGACATCTTTATAAATCTCCTGAAAGGTGTAATCATAACTTACTTTTGTTTGACAAATGGATAATTGTAACTATATAATTTTCCTTTCATTCTGTGTGTTCAAGAATCATTGGGCCGATGTGCCATGAATGAACTCTTTTGGGTATGATGTATTTATTGTGAGGATTTAATTATCTAAAAGTGATTATTATTTATGTTGAAAATCGAAAGCGTGACATCTACAATCATTATTCTTATTTCTCTCTCTATCTCTCTCCACTCATTACGTTTATCTCCAATCATTACCGTAATTTTTGTCCTCCACTTATTATCCAAAAAGGAACTCAAAATTTGAAAACATCATCTAAACAAGGCATTAATGGATTATTGTTGTGATAATGTGATCTAGAGCTATTTGGAAATTGTGTTGGGGTAACAAAAGAATTGTCGGAAAAAAAAAGTTATTTAATTAATGATACTTTTTATTTAGTAATCTTAGAAAAGGAAAAAAATGGTGAGATAAAAGTAATAATAATAATAATAACTTAATATAAGTTTATTTTAATAATTACATAAAAGTAAAACAAAAAGATTTGATAGTATACATCCCTTGTTAACTAATTACTAGAAATCTACAAGTAAAACTTATAAGTAAATAGAAGAAAGTAAAAGAAAAAATAATTTAATAAACTAATTAATAATTTGTAAGTTATTAAGTTATGGGTTTAGAAATTAAGAATTAAGTGTAAGAGTATAAAAAAAAGGGAAATTTCTAAAAAGAAAATAACTATCGCATGAATGAATTTTAAAAAAATAATTTATTGTAAACTATTAGTATAAATTGGACTATTCTATAAATAGTAAAATTTACTAATTTATCATTATAGCTAATAAATTAGTTAGACAACCAATTAGAAATAAACTAGTAAAAAAAAATTATAATGAGAAGACGACTTATCATATAAAGATGACAAAACTGTGAATACTTATTTCACGTACGTGTTTCTGAAATTTCGATAAGTTGTTAAATTATTACTCCATTATTTTCCTGTTGATTGCTACGTGAATGTAAAAATTGGACATTAGGTACCCCAAGCGGTATTTGTATGTTGGAGGAAATTGATTAGATGTTAAACCCCTTGGGAAAGAGGAATTGTTGTTTATAGTCACAGTGGTGATGTTTACGGTAGGAGATAACCAGAGTAACGGAGGACCATGAGTTCCTGAAAGAATGATCATCGGTATCGGCCCTTGTGATTTAAGGACCGATGGATCATCGTTTTGCGAACCCTGAACATGGCACTATTGGATTTATCTTCAGGATATCCCAGGGGTGGATTTATTGGATGAAACCGGAGTATGGGTATCATTTCTCGTGGTTGGTTGGTTATCATTCGCTCCTTGTGATTGTACAGCCGATTTCGACCCGACACGTAGTTTGGTCTTATTCATCTAGGACCCCAAGCTGGGCAAGCAAGGAGAGGGTAAAATCAGTAGAGTTGCCATAGTCCAAAGGTTGTTTGGAAGGATTATTTTTCATGGTAGAGAAATATAGAATTCACCTAAAAACAAAATAATTCATAATATGCTCCTTGTTGCTGCAACTTTATTCTTTTTGTTCATTGTTATATTATTACTTGTATTTTATGAATTAATGAGTTAGGAATATCTATTGGATGAATCTCATCACTCACAGTACGGAATACCCTGGCTCTATGCCAGATTTTGCAGAGAGACCATCAAATGAACAAGATCCCAGTTTGGAGCAATTAATCACAGGAGGAATTCTAGTGGCGGAGATTAAGCAAGAGTTCGCTTGGGATCCATATGAAAACTAGAGTTAACTCTGTTATTTTAAAATGTCAAACTCTAATATTTCCGTACTTTCAATTCAGGTCTGTAATAACTTAAACAGTTATTTTGTGACAATCAAGGTTAGTTAAGTTAATATTTTCTAAAGAAATTACATTTTAATGCTTCCAAAATTCTTTGAAAAATTGGAGCGTTACAATGGATGCAGGACCAAGCTTTTAAAAAAGCGAGGTCAACTCCTCTGGATGATTCAGTGTCATCAGACTAGGGTTGGAAGGAAAATTTACAGGAGTTTTCAAGTCCGTTCTCCTCACCTAAATAATTCTAGTTTTGACATTTTTAATTTTTCTAATAGTTTTAAGCGCATGTTTAGGAATCACATTGGTATTCTTTTTATAAAGAATCACCCTACGGGTAGGTTTTTGCTTCCATCACAACCATAACCACAAAATTTGTACCTACCCTCATTGTTATTAACAGGATGATATTTGAAAGGAGCATTAGGTTACCCATGAAATTTAAAGCAAGTTGGCCGAATGTGACCTTTCACCCCACAAACATGACAAGTGGGTGCAAATTTGGGCATGTTTATTGCAAATTTATTTAAATGCTAGGTGCACAACCATTCAAACACAACATCAAAACGCAATTCCTCACTTACACGTGGATCCCACACATATTTAACACACGGGACCCACATGTATGTTAGGGGTTGTGTTTAGTGTTGTGTTCGGATAGTGGTGCACCTAACATTTTTGTTTTTCAAGTGCATTTGAAATACAAGGAGAATGTAATTTCATGCAATGTGGTCTTATATTGTCCAATCACCCCATGGTTATGACACGTGGGTTGAAATCTCGAAGCACTTACCTCACCACCCTTGATGGTGAATTTACCTTTCACGTCTCTTTGATTCCTCGAATCGATTGGGGTGAATTTACCTTTCACACGTCTATTTGATTCCTCGAAACGATAGGAGTGAGTTGTTTGAACACATTGTTGTCGCCAATTCAATTTAATTCTTGTCATGGTTTTATCCTTTGGCAAGAAAATTTGTTTTTCATTAGTCTTTACAAATGCAATCTTGCCTTCCACCTTCGACTTTGAAGAATATCTTACTTCATATCCAAGACCACCTCTTTCTAATATCATCATCTTTTGAGATGCCAAGACTTCATCTAAAAACTTGTGAACCTGCATTTAATTTCTTAGAAGTAGAATTGGCCTTGTCAAGTTCAACTGTAATTTTGCTACTTTTGATTCAAGAAGTTTGTTAGTCTCAATAAGATTATGCATATATCATTTTAAAGAATCATATGTTTACGTTTAACCATATCAAGTTCATTCAAGGCATCAATTTTCTCTTTCTCATATTGTTTTAGCTTAGTGTGCTAATCCTAAATTATCATTTTTCTTAAAAGAACGTTTAAAATTTTTCATAACCAAAGCAATAGCTTTTGTATCATAGTTATCCTCTCCATCACTGGTTTGGTCAACCTCACAAAAAAAAATTGCTTGTACTCTTCTTGTCAGATTTAGCGCTATTTGCATTGAAAAAACAAAGATGCACATGCAACATTTTTGGAGCTATCGAAAATCAGAGGTTTGGTAATAAATTTGCATTCACTTGCTGAATCCATGCTAGCAAATCAAAAAATAAAAATAAGGAACCGCTTGTTAAAAATGATTTCAAAATCAATTTGAGATACCCGCTCTAATACCAATTGTTGGACCGTTTTTCTATCATCTCTCCTAAAACCAATTGGCGTTAGAGAGAGCTTCAATTAAGTATTTTATGATATTCGACATCATATCCGCAAGTCTATTTTTAGACCGGTCGCAGAAAATGATATTGTGTAATTAAATCTATAGAAGCACTCTAAGCTCAACATCCTCTAAATATGATGCCTATTTAATTTCTTCTGTTCAGATCTGTCTTTGAGGGTTTTTTTTTTTCATCAAACAAAGTACAAGGAGATGATTTTTTTCTCTTTAATCCTCTCTAACTTCCAAACAAACTAATACTCTGAATACATTCACTTTCCATTTCTTACCCTAACTTCCAAACTACCCATACCGATAAATCTCTGGTCGAGTCGTGACCATAGACCTTTATTCAAGTCGTGACATCTTCATGAAGTGAAATTAGCACAATTTGTGGGTTTAGAAATGCTATGTGCCTATATGTACTGGAAATATACTTTCCAAAAGTCAACTACATCGTCATCCAACTTATTTATTAGAAGACTATGATATCTTCGCCCAAGTTGGCACATGATTGAAATTTTATTCGGCAACTTGTAAGAGGAGCAGATATATACCCCTGTGGAAGAAAAGTCTTAAACCACGGCCAAACTTATACATTCAAAGTCCAACCCCACACACTGCACAAACTCAAATAGAGTGCATTTGAAGTTTTGAACTAGGCAGTGTGTGGAACCCCTCAAACTTTGTGAATGTGTGCATTGGCATTGGCTAATATATCTAATCTATTGTCACTTTCTTGCCCAGAAGCAGCAATAACTAATCGGTGACAGCATACATCCGCTTACCATTATTTTCAGTAATATTGGAACAAAACTACATCAAAGTCAAAGTACTCTGTAATGCAAGTCATTTGTAGTCTTGAAGCAGATCAATATACACTAGAGGTAAATTATCAGACGCCTAAATCCCTTGTTATGTTAACAAGGAAACCAAACAAATCAAAGCCCCATTTACATAAGAAAACAAAAGAGAAAGTCCAGCTAAGCCCTAGAAATCCCAACAAAGTGGCTCTGCAGAAGAAGGCCAATGTTTACTCAGTTGGCTACAATGCTTCAAGAGAAAATTCCAGGACTTTCATTTCAGCAACAGATACCTTCAATGATTTACACAGCATAAGTTGTCCAAAAGTTGGTTCATTCATGCCAAATGAAAACTTTTCATTTTATGGGTACAATCCAAAAAGGTTGTCCAAAAGTTGGTTCATTCATGCCAAATGAAAACTATGCATTTTATGGGTACAATCCAAAAAGGCAGCGCAGCCGACTAATTCGACTTTTTATGTGAAACAAAATTTTGGCAACTACTTAGACCATATACGAGGGATTTGTAGTACGCATGCAACGCTAAGTACAGGCACTCTGGGGGGAATGGAAAGAAAAAGAAGTTGATTTAGACCAAGAGGCTATGTAGCATTGTTTATGTATTCTGGCTGCGATTGAACAACTGTCGATGGCTTCTGGGTTGACTGGGGAGAAGTTTCAGTCTGGTTGACGGTCCTGCCATTGGTAGGAGGCAGACACCTTTTCGAGAAGGAATGTTGCTATACTCTTTCTTCTCCCACCGACTTTGTCTGTAAAAACAAGCCAAACAGATTTTAATCCTATATGATCACTTCAGTCTTCTGCCAACTGATATTTCTTAGGTACATACCAGGTGAACTAGATAAGCCAAGCTTGTCCAGAATATCTTTCTTCACCTGCATCAAAGGAGGCTAACCAACATCAGCAAAAAACAAAAGCTTTCAGCCAACTTATGTACTGTTATTCCTATACACCAATGTGAACAAACAGAACTGCATGTGCCGTGGCGCCCCAGTTTAAGTCCTCAAACACATGCCAATGAAAAAGGTAAACAACTCTATCCACAGAAAGCACACCCAACGCAATCCTTCAGTTTTGTTCGGAACACAGTCGTTTCACCCAATTCCTCATGAGGTTAAAGTATAATAGCTTCGGTAATCAGCTTCTAGGGTCTGTTCCCATGCTGAGTGACTCAATATCACACTTAATAAACATTATTATGGTACTTTTTACCTATCAATTTACGGAATGAGCAATAATATTTCCAAGGACAGCTCAGAATAACGCAGAAGCATGAAAAACACTAATTGACTAGAAATCATCACGATATGATAAGGTTCAAGTCAATCACTTCATTTTCAGTTTTAGTAAACAGAATTGCCTTCGCAGTCAGATTATGCTCTGCCGTAGGGATTCGCAGTGAGTCATGGAAACAATGCATCAAAATACTTACGCCATCTCACTTCCAATTCATGTGTTTAAATGCACTGCCTTGCATATCTCTTTGTAAATTACAAAAATAACGTTGCTAAGTGTAAAATAAATCACACAAGCTCAGCTTGATTTTGACTTGTACAGGCCCCCGGGCTCAATGCTTCATGTAACCAACCTAGCTTGAGGAGGTTTTGAAACTCGGTTTCATAGATTAAAAGTCAATACATGCTCAATTAAATCCGTGTTTGACTCGGTCCATGCCAGATTAGTACAGAAGCCTAAGAGTAACGTTGTAAACAAGGAAAGTGTAATAAAGATTAAATTTTGAAATGATGACAGTAACCAAATTTGTGAGCCCCATCACTAAGTAGCTTTTCCTGTATCAGAACCAGGAACCAGCCAACCCATGCGAGGTTATCAACCAAAGTGGTAAGTTGACAGTCAAGTTCAATTAGGAAAACTTCAAAGACTTATATTGCATGCTCAAGCCACGTGTTCTCTAGCCGCCTTTATAGATCTGTGTATTTAGGTGTCCTATTCCATGTATACATATTTCGACACAAATGTGGCATACTCAAATTTGACACAGCTGCATAAGCCACGTGCATGTGTGAGTCCTAAACTCTTACAATGAGAAGAGTGATATGAAAATCAGTTTACTAACCTGCCAGCGGTTATCCATGAAGTCAGATACTTCGCGGACTTTATTTCTCAATAGGGACTTTGAAGCAGAAGGGAACTTCTGTTGCAAAGACTCTACCACCTTGTTGATACCCTGTGAGCATGATTGAATGGAAGATACCTAAAGATAGTTGACATTAGTTTTTAAGGTACAAGGTACCATGCTACCAAGATTGCCAATATAAAATCATACATTTCTACATCTATAACTAGTTCAAAGGTAGCAACCACAAAGGTTTTTGAAGAATTATATATGATTGGCACCACCTTAGTTGTATCCTCTTAGAACCATAGGGAAGGGGGTTTTTATTATATATTAGAGGAAAAAGAAATGCACTCACTATCTCTGGTAAGTCAGAGTCCGATATAGCCGATGGAGTTGCCGCTGGAGTGGTGCAGCCCTTGTTATTTGATGTGCAATTCTCTTGGTCGTCTTCTTGGTAATAATAATCAATCACTATTTTTATAGATGGCCCACCAGAGAATATGCGCATACTTAGTGCTTGCAGACACATCTGTTCAAGTTTCCGAGCGTCAGTGAGCTCTTCAGTCATTGACAATGAGGCATTTTCATGCATCAGATTCGATATAATCAAGGGCTGGTTCTTCCGAAGAGCACGCTCAGTCATATTGTGTAAACACCTCTGCTGTCGAAGCAACACACACATTTCCTCACTCTCCAACTCCTGCTTACAACCAGGTAAACTCTTGGTCTCCTCCACTAAGCAATCAGATTCTTTTCTATCAACTTGTACTCCCTGCAAGCAGATTGAGAGACTTAAAGGCTTTCTAATCCTCCATGATATTTGAGCAGAAAAGACTGTTGGGGCTTGATCTTGATGCAGGTGATTAAGTCAAAAAAAGGTGCAAACCAACTCCATGCTTCACTCAATTGTATATCACATTGAAACTCTCCCTTCTAATATCAACTGCCAAACGAATTCCTAACAGAAACTGCAGACTTGTTATTGTGGTGCACTTGAAAGATTTTGCTCTTGTCAAAAGAGTGCATTCTGGGGAAGTTGTCCAAGTAAGTAAAGGCTATGAAGGACGGACACTTCATTGGGGGTCACGCACAGCTGACGAACACCAACACCCTACATGGCACTTGTTGCACTCAAAACAGAAGAGTTCTATTTTTTCACAACGTTTTTCATTTTGACACTCCATGGCAGTGACACCAAAACATGCTCGGAGTCTGAGTCTGGACTTAGGACACCCTAGGACACTATGGATACCACCAGGACATGTTGGGGGTGTAAAACAAACTAGCAGGCCCAATTGAAGTTTAGGAAAGTCTATTTTCATTGCTGTTGAACGATGGTTCACTGATTATAAAGATACCTGTAAATGATGACACACTTGTTGAGTGGAACACTTTCGTGAATGATATACTATTACAATAATAGTACATAAAGTCTTATAATGTATTTACTCATAGGGAAGTATATAAACAATTTTTTAAGATGTGCCCGGCGTCACATGTTGGAGTGCATATGTCTTGTCATGTTGCCCGTCCATGTCTGTGCTACATTAAGTAAAGGGTACCGATTATATATGAGCACCTGCACTTCAATGGTTAAGTAGGTCATCCTAGAATGATATTATAGATAAAAATAAACTACTAAAAGGCCAACACAAGACCAGAATATGAATTTCATTGTACAGCTGTAGTGATACCTCGACAAAAAAGGACTATTAATGAACAAAAGAGAAGTACAAGATGGGGAAGTGATGAGCCTGCAGTCCTTCACCTTTCAAGAAAGGAAATCAGAAAGCATCAATCATGCAAGGAAAAGACCAAAAAATCAATCTGCCCCAAAGTGAAACTTCATTCAAAGAGAAAGAAGACCATTTTGCCCATTCTCACTAAACCCTTTCTGAACAGTTTGGGTTATGCAAGGAACAAGGTCCTTTCACTCCAAGATTCACTATCTTAGGAGCCAGCAAGTTAAATCCCATAAAGTCAATGACGATCCAAGAACAAGGGAAGTTATTCCAACTAAAAGGAAGAAAGACAAGTCAATCTCTCAAGTGGCAAAGTTTGGCCAAAGAAGTAATCTGCATTCTACCAAAAAACAGGTTTTATTAAAGGAAAAACAAACAAATGATATTTTGTAGGAAACAAGAACATGTTTATGCAGTTGTCCAAAGTCACAAAACTGACATCCAATGGAACCGTTGACACCATGCATATATGTACTGATGTCGAACATGCCGTAACTTAGATTGCTAGTAGTCTTTATAAATGCTTTACCAGTATGAATTCTTAGATCCACATGACCTAACACTTCATTAAGTATTTGGAAGTATAAGATGCAGATTCATGACATTGAGTACCTCATTGTCTGAAAGATACCCATCTGGTACAAAGAAGCCATCTTCGCTATCATCTTCATCTTTAGAATAGCCTTCTTCTAATTTTTCCTCTTCATCATCTTTATCACAATCTGATAAGCTTTCACCAGGTTCCTCCTGAGCAATAAAAGGTTAGTCAGAGTAATCCTTTCAAAGGTTGGAAGTAACTATCAAGTTCACACATACCTCTTCCCATTCTTCGTCACTATCAACATCGTAATCCAAGTCTGGGTCCTTTCTAAAAGGGTTACGTGGTCCAGTAACCTGACTGAAAGACAAAAGAACCACATGCAATCAACATTATGTAAATCTATACCAAACAACCCAATGAAGTGAATGTGTTGGTTGCAACAAGTACATTATATAAATACCAGAGAATTTTAGGCATATTGCTAAATAGTTAAACACTCAAAAAAAGACAACTGATGTATTAAAAAAGTCAAAACACTTTCAGGCGTTCAATCCCACTAACACTAGAATAGGAGCATACATGAGATCATCAAGAGTCTTACATAGTTATCCTTCCATAAGGATTTTTAGGTCGAACAGCACAACAAAGCAAAAGGTGCTAATACATCGAATTTATCAAATACTAATTCGGTAGTTAGACAGCTCCCACGTACACAATAACAACAATAGCAGTTCCATGTAATCCCCAATAGATGGGGGTGAACTAGATGCAAACCTAGCCTTCGGCAGAGTATGGACAAAGTGGCTGCTCTCAAACAGTTTTACCATGAAGTAGCTGCCCCCCTATACCTCCAAAAATCGAGGAGCTCAAGGGAAGTTATGTCATGCAACCATGCCCCTAGATCAAAGCCAGAACGCATCAAGAGGGAAAGGCCTAGAGGGGTAACTATCATATCATCAAGTTAGATATCACTTGGTCACACTGACTTGGTCCATGATACTTGGGTGTTGGGGGTATCTAAAGCTGAATCATGCAATTGCAGTCTCACGGTGTCACATACTGGGATAATAATATACCGGCGTGTAAGTCAACTCTTAGATCCTCATAACATCCCAGCCAGGGCTTCATCAAGACAGTAAGGGTGCTAGGGAGAAGTGACTTCTAGACTGATTCTGCTGTTGACATTCGTACCAGAGAGATGATGCAAAGCTGTAAAAATCTGCATAATCATCTAATACATTACACTATTTTCTATTACCAGTTGTCATTCAAAGCTAATGCCCCTTTGATTTTATTGAGGATAGCAAATCATACATTATAAGATGGACAAAACAGAGCAAAAAGAAACAATAAACTGGACTACCATTTGACAGAGAGTAGAACATTGACACAATCATTCTCCTCAAGCAAATAGCAATTATTGTGCACATCCAAAAACCTCAGGTACTGTTAGAATAGAGTATTGGTATTAGTCCCACATTGGTTAATGTAGTCTTATGTTATGATTTCCCATTATATAAGAGTTGATTGTGTTAGGGTTAGTTAACACAACACCCTACGCACTTTTCCTATCCTTCCAAACAACACAACTAATTTACCTTTTCTTTGGCCAAACACCGTAAAATGCAGGTCTACAGCTCTTATCAAACTGCAGCAACTTCTTACTACCGAAGTGCCTCTGATAAAGGGAAACAGAACTATCTGCATCTGTATCACATGATCTTCCGTCAACTTTTATTTCCCCCCATCCATCAACAAGCTTCTCCATGCTCAACTCGTCATCATGGGCCAGTCCTTTATTTGTACTCAGCTTGAGTTCCTTGATTGCTTCTTTCTTAGGGGTTCTGCGTATGCCCCAATGTTGTTTCCTGTTTGAACGAATCTCATGACCCAAGCGACGCCAAGAAATCAAGTGTGAACTGCATAGTCAGACGATTGATTTTAGAAGCCAAGATTGAAAGAATCAAAAAATAAAACAAGGGAAAAATAAAAAGAAAACCTACTTGTGAATATCCTCTACATTAGCATTATTTGTTAGTGAAAGAGCATGGTCCATTGACAGAGTAACAGATTCAGAAATATTTTCACTCTTGTTGGAGGAGGAATCTGGAAGTGTTGCTTTGGTTGAGGATTGGTCATTCTGGCAGGTTGAATTATTCTTGCTTCTTTTTAAAAAGCGCTCCATGAGTGATGCCTGCTTCTTTAAGGAAAGTTGCTTTTTCAGTTCAGCTTCTTCCTTCTCCCTACGTCGTTGTTCTTTTTCTGCTTCCTCTTGTTGCCTTCTTTGATGTTTCCTCAATTCGGATTCTTCTTTCTCGCGGCGTCTTTCCTCTTTCTCTGCTTCATCTTGCAACCGCTTTAGCTCCTTTTCCTGCAAAATACGAGTATAGGAAAAAGTATAACAAGTACACATTTAACAGTTAAACTACTCAGCAACATTGCTACCCAAATCTTGCACAGACACGGCATAATTGACAGAATAGCAAAAAATGCCGTCAAATCCTGACTTCTCAGTGCTCATGAAACAGAAGATCTGATTCCATTACTTTCCAAGACAACCACCATCTTGTTCCTTGTAAGTAATTTTTCACAAGCCGAGAAGGCTGTTACTCTTTTTGTCCCTGAGAACTTAATAAAAGCACTTAAGTATTATGATAGTATATGTTTGCACCCAAATGGTGCAAACCTACGCCATCACCAGTTATCCCAAGCAACGATGCAACTCTCCCTAATAATGCAGCACCTAAGCAACAAGAAGAAAAAACAAGGACTCACACTTTGCCACTTCTCTTTTTTAAGTTCTCGGTCCAGTCTTATTCTCTCCTTCTCAGCTTCTCGTTTATCTCTGTCCACTTGCCTGATAAGCTGTTTCTCTTCTCTTTTTCCTTGCTTGTCAGCCCTGGTCAAGGGAATAAACCAGAATAAGGAAACAGAACAAAGCACATAATTATCCCTACACAACTCCAAAAATACTTACAATTTGGCACCATTTTTCTGCTCCAAGTTTTGCACTAACAAGCGGATATCTGCTTCACTTGAAATTTTATGGAGCCTTTCTGATGCTTTTGTAAGATCATCTCTATAGTTTGGGTGGCTCTCTGACTTTTGTAATGCAGTAATCATTCCTGAAATAAATCACAAAACAAGTAATCAACTAGATCATCTTGTAAAAATTATTATGTTTACAACCAAGCACAAGATAGAGAGCTTTTATTGCTGTAAAACGTCAATGCTTTGGGTTTAAGGCAGAGATGAAGAAAGATAAGATACTGCAAGGGTGGAAGAGGGGACCCATGGCTGAATGACTAGACTACCATTTCTAGGATTACTAAGACACTACGGACAAACGCTCTGAACTGTTCCCCGCACAAGGATGACACGCATAAATGGAGAAATGGCCAGTTTGCAGGGGGGAAAACTCTGAAATGAAAACCTGAGGTAATTTGGTCCTACAAGAGGGGAGGTTCCCACCGACTAACGGCACTCCACGAGAGGAAAATTGGCAATTCCCCTAAATAGGTAGAATTGAACCTGACAGCCTCTATTAATATTCCCAGTACAGTCCCCAAAATTATGATGAATTCAATTGATTTAAAATTACAGCATAAATTGGATAAGTGCTTTTATGGCTAAATCTACGATGTAATGAAATAAACTAAACATTAAGGCAATACATCGGGATATAAATTCATATTTACCAGAAACAGCAGTAATCCTCTCATGGATCTTTTTCCGACAAATCCGCCGGGTTTTCATGGTCTCACGCACAGATTTTGGCATCAACTTCAAGTCTCTTGTCTGCATTGTAAACAAACATAAACCCACAAGTCAAAAAATCTAGCCCACTCCTAGTTTTGGAGAACAACCAGGGGAATTAGATGAATTCGACATATGCTTCCTGAAACCCGATTCCAAGTAACATTGCCAACGATTTGAAGTTTGACCCTGGGGCATCTCCAACCTTAACTCAAATCAAATTCGAGAGAAAAACTCCTCAAATCACACTCCACCTCCTTTTTACTCAAACTCGTCAATTTGGTTTATTCTCTTTCTCATTTAATCAAAATTTCTAGGTTATTTGTGGCTTTCAAATTTACCACTGCGAATTTAGTGAAAGGTTTTCCTCGAAGGGAATTGATGTTTACACCCCCTTTTTTGTTTTTTAGTGTTGAAAGTGTACTCATTTTTTTTGCCAAATAACAAAAGGGAGTGTGTATAACAAAAAAGGTAGTGTGAATATAAATTCCCTTACTCAAAAGCTTTCACCAAAAAAACAAAAGTTACTTGAATTGACTGAAAAATGAGTAAAGAGCCGTTGATGGCCTAATATCTCTAGCCCATACTCAATTTTTTTACTTCAGATAAAAAATTGAATAATCTCTCGTAAAACCCGCTTCAGTGTTTGACTCAAACCCATATCAAATTCCGTTCACTCAAATTTTTTTTTTGGGTAACGACGGAACAGCCCTAGAGTCAGGCCACTAAATAGACCTAACTGCACAACCCCATAGCGCAGCCACACAAGTAAGGCATTTATTCTCTCTCCAAATTTACTACGATGCCACAAGCGAACCATTTACTCACATTATGCGTAGATCTAGGTTGTTCATTTAAGTCTTTCATATAAAATGGAGATTTTACAAAAATTAGAGGTCGGGCATGCATTCCGTGTGCATGTGTGAGTAGTACGGTGAGGGACTGGGTTGTCAAGCTCAAGGGATTTTACCATTTGGCCCTAACGATTAGACTCTATATCAACACCAAGGGGGCCAAGTGGGCATAAGAAAGCAATAAGTGGTTGTCCTCAGAGGTCCTATGTTCGAATTCCATGGAGACCAAACATTCCAAACCTTGGGGACCACCAGAGGGTTTGCCCGGTTGTTTCGGCCCCGGAATTAATCGAGGTGCACGCAAGCTGGCCCATCATCCGATTGTCAAAAGATATATATTAGATTCAATATTATAACACATGCAGTTGTACAAAGAAAATTATTACCATAATATTGGAAATTAAAAACACAAGTCAGCCCTCAGTTTCGAGTCCATACCACAAGATGCTCTCCCTTTATAAAATTAAATACTACAATTTTTCTCAAAACTGAGTAAAAACTTGAGTGAATAATAATTCAAACTTGAAACTGAAAATAAAAATAAAAATTAGAGAACACAAATGACCTCACCTCCCAACACCAAAGGCACGACTCCGTCTCATCCTCCAAAACATCCGCATCCGCATTGGGCACCCCGTACAAACACCTCTGCCCAACGAAAACCACCGAGCTCTTCACAGACGCAACCGTCACACCCCCATCTCTCTCCTTCACCTTCTCGTAAATCTCCCCAACCAGCTTCGACAGCGAGAGATCGCTCTCCTCGAGCAAGCACGCAATCGCCGTGTTGCTGCTGCTCGACCCGCACTCGCTCCTCCCCGAATCCAAATCACTAACTTTCTCGCCCAAAACCTCTTTGAAGTACCTGAACAAACCCTCGAGCTCCTCGTTTAAAGCGCCGATGCGAGAATCTCTCTCCTGTGGGGTCAGTGTCTCAACGGATGGGGCTCTCTTCCTCTTCTTTGGATTCTTCTTCGCGCCGTTGTTGTTTTGATCTAGGGTTTTTTCCTCGGACTTCGATTCAACAACGTCGATGAGCATCAAGTCAGCCATTGCAAAAAAAAAACGCCTTGAAATAAGTAGAGGATCACAGAAATGCCAAATCTAGGGGAGGGGTTCGAGATTTGCGCCCGGGGAACTGACTGATGTAAAAGTGAAGTGAGATTTCACGGGAGAATCAACCGTTACATTTCCCAAACAAAATCAAAACTAACTGATGCAGTCTGTGATTTCTCTGGGCAGAAGGAATTGAGAGATGAGAGAGAATGAGAGAGAATGAGAGAGAGATGGACAAGTGTGAATGTGGAGTGAAAACCCCACCGCTTCTGCACCTTTACTATCTCTCTCTGGGTTGATTGTGGATGGAGATTTGTTTAATATATTTTAGGGTTTCAAGTTTCTCTCTCTCTTGAAGTAAAAGCGATTAGGACGTGTGGAGGTCGATACCGATATTTGTTTTCGCGCCAACATATTTTGTTTCGCGCCATTCTGTTTCTATTTTTGATCAGCTCGCGCCATTGATTTCGGCCATGAACAATTTTGGCCATGTTGGGTAAACTCTCTGCTTGCGCCATTTTCTGCTCCCAACCCACGCGCTCTTCACCCAACAAACAAAATTATGCCCCGTTTTCATCTCATTTTCACTGATAAAAATATTTTTATCAACAACTTTTTCATTCACATATTCATCAAAATTATATTCACTACAAAAAATAATTTAACATTTCTCAATAACTTATTCAGTTTTGAAGCGCCTAACAATTTTTCAACTACAAATAAATTTCTACAAATTTTTTACTATCAAAGACACCCCTTAATAAAGACCGCACTCAATTATGGGAAAATGTTAAGTAACATCTACACACGCACCAACCCCACCTTAACTAGGAGTATATTCTTAAAGCATCTCCAACTCATCCGCTAGTACGGTTGGCAATGAGGACGAGTTGAGGCCGGAGGATATTATCCCTGAACCCCATCCCAACCCGATTCCCAACGGAAATTTGTTTTTTTCCTTCATCTCTGTCTCAAACAGAGAACGGGGATCCCCATGGAAGGAGATCCAAAGTTTTTACTAAAAAAATCTTGCGGTATTATTTTGCATGGTAAACAACAACTCAAAGTCATTGAAACAAAGCAAACTCATTCACGAGAAAAAGTCATCACTTTAGGCTTACAAAACATCATTGCCTTGTGCAAAGGCGTCATTAAGCTCTACTTCTCTTGCCAATTATTATTTGAATCTGCTAAACTAGTTTTCTAATCAGTTCAGAACCCTTTGGACATACCTCTGTGGAATGGCCATATTTGGGCTAGCGAGCCAAAAAAACAGATTTCAAAAACAAAGACTGACATAATATATATACCAAAATGCTAGAAAAATAACCTTCAAAATATTTCGGGAAATTGGTAACGGGATGGGTAACAAACAGGGAACGAAGTTGGGTTGGAAATATGTTTGTCTCCGACTCCTACCCGATTCCCAAAAATTAAAAAAAAAAAAAAAAAATCCTACCCAACCTCCAAACGAATCTCTAAATTGCTGCTCCGTTCGGGGCGGGAATCGAATTCTCTACTCATCCCCAGAATTCTGAAATAAATAATGAATGTGACATCAGGGAAGATTTTGTGCTTTATTTTTTCTTTTTCTTCAATTTGTTATATTTTATGGGAGAATCTTGAAGGTACCTATTGTCCTTTTCAAAGATTTATCTCTTAATATACTTTTGGGTCTTCAAAACAAATTATTTAAACCAGACATATTTCAATGAGACCCCTGAAGTTTTTACAGATGACAAATACCCCTTCACGCATGAGAAATGATAATAAACCCCTTTGTGGTTTCAATTTTCAGATAATGGACGCCCCAATCTACAATAGTTCGACGAAAATCGTAATGGAATCATCGAACGTAACTCAGACAAATTCATCCTTTTTGATAAATAAAATTAATAAAAAAAAGCCTATCGACTCACTTATTTTAAATCAAAATGACTTTATTTACGCATTGGAATAATAGTTTTGATCAAAACATATAGTAGTTATTAGTAGCCATTTATTTTTTACTCCAAATAACCGTTGAATCCCACCTTATTCTCAACCCCGGTGGCTTGATTTTAAAAATGAGAAGTGAGTTTTTTTTACTATTATTTACCTTATTATTAAAAAACGTGAATTTGTCAATGTAGGTCACTTTTGACTAAGGGGAGTGCCATATGGAATTGATTATGGCACTCCCTTGAGAAGTGTGATTATCATTTTGGCGAGTACCAAAATCAATTTCCTTGACTAATACGATATGTTTGGGGTTAAAAGGTGGAATCAGCATTGAAACGGTAGGTGGTTTATTACTCCTCAAAAAAATACCTATAAAGGGTGTCAGTGAAATTTACCAACTTTGTTCTCCCAACCCACGTATTCTTTATGCACCCCAAATAAAATTAATTATTTTTTACCCTCCGCAAGATTACTTTTATACCCTTGCCTTGTTCGGCTAAATTATTTTTTGTCCTTATTCTATCCTAAATTATTTTTTGTCCTTATTCATTTATTTTTTGCATTTGTTAGTTTTTGGTCAATTTTCTGAGAGTTATTGCTTCATGATGACGAAAAGAATCTAAAAAGTAAAAAAATTACGAACAAAATCTATTTTTTTAATAAAGACAAAAAATTTGACTTATTGGCTTTTTTTGTCTTTATTCAAAAAAGAGAGTTTTGAATAAAGACAAAAAAAGAGTTTTGGTTATAATTTTTTACTTTTTAGATTCCTTTTGTCATGACGAAACAATAATCCTCAAAAAATTACCAAATGTGAAATTTTTTGAATAAGGACAAAAAATAATCCAAGGTGAATTATTTAGCCGAACAACCCTAGTAACCACATGCACTTACCCACCTTTAGAGCATCTCCAATGAGATGAATCAAATCAAATTGGATAAAAATTGATATTATGGCTCTATTTGTTTCGATGTAAAATGTTTTTTTCAGAAAATAAATTTTAAACTTTTATTTTCCGGTATTTGGTTGGCATATGAAAAATATTTTCAGAAAATGACAAAATAGTATATATAGAGAGAAAAAATTGGAGTATTAGAAGTTAGAACAGTCTAGAGGCAATTGAAAATTTAACCCCTCTCTCCTCTCGTGTTCGGATTTGAGGAAACGGGGAAAACTCCGGCCCATTGTCATAAAACAACTTACCGAAATTTTGGGAGGAAATCATCTGTGCCCGTATGATGAAAAATGTTTTACTTTCTTTTGTCTAACCACACAACGGAATGTGAGGAAAATATTTTATATCGAAACAAATAGAGCCTATAGATCTTTTGCTCAAAATACTTGATACAAGACAGAAAAAGGCAACACATCACCTGAGTCCAAACCAATAGAAAAACATTGAGGCTCTGTTTGGTAAAGTTGCCAATTATTATTTTTCGTTTATGGAAAACAAGAATTGAGTTTTTGTTTATTTATTAAAAAAATAAAATAAAAAATATGTTTGGTGACCACAATAGTTTTTGTTTATCTATTTTTGGACTGCCGAAAGTGTTTTTAAAACAAATGAAAATGAAAATTTTCTGTTTCTAGAATTTTCGTAAACTATTGTAAGAACATCCACAATGAAATAATCAAAACTTGTCACATACATTTTCAACCTATAAAAATCTAAAACTTGTCACTATATAAAACAATTTTTTTTAAAAATAGTTTTCAAACTAATAAAAACAGGTTATTAGAAATAGATAATATTTTTTTTGAAAAAAAAACACTTTTCGAAAAAAGTTAAAAAAAAATACATTTTTGAAAAAAAATACATTTTTTTTAAAATAACAGTTTTTTGGGGGAAAAAAAAGATAGTTTCAAAAAATATATCTTTTAATAAAAATAGTTTTATTGTTAATGCTTGGTTCAGATGGAATGGTCACGATCGGCTTAGGGTGAGTTGAGTTTTGTTCGCCCTCCACTTAATAGGGTGAACATTACCCTCCTCTCTATTGGTTGAACTGATGTGGATCCCATCATAAAGTGATGTCACGCTTACCAAAAAGTGATTTGCATGGTAAGCATGACATCACTTTGTGATGGGATTCACACTATTTCAACCAATAGAAATGAGGGTAACGTTCACGCTCTTTTTAAGGAGGGTGAACAAAATTGCACTCGCTTTGGGTGGCTTTCTAGGACGATGTAGTGGATAGGATTGAAATAGTGGAGCTAGGTTTATTTTGACTGGGGCTTGAGTTGGTTTGAGTAGAGGCTAGGGATATTTGGCCAATTTAAGGGTTGGAGTTATGTTTGGGCATAGAATTGGAAATGACGTTTGGTTTTGATGGAGGTGGGGTTTGAACAGTTCCGTTATCGATCAAATGACGAAGGCGATAACAAGAATCGGTGAAATGACCGGGCATTTGGTGGTAGGCGCAAAAGGCATTGGCATTATGGCTTGGAAGTGGATTTTGAGGTAGAGGGGTTAGAGTCAATGGCCTAAGATGGCCGGAGTTGACTAACTTTTCCATCACCGAGGATAGAAGTGCCTCAAAGATAGCAAAGTTTCGGGGTTGTTGGTTTCGGTTTCGGCTTTTCTATGGAGCAATTGACATCGACAGCACGGTTAGAATTCTGAGCAGGGGCATTGTTTCCACTAGAGGCCGCATTGGCATAGTTGTTGCCGCCAAACAAAGCAGTGCTGCTTTCTGTGTAAACACAGGGCTTAGCTTTTTGAACTGAAGTAAAAGAGGTAGGCTCGCTTCTTGGCAGAACCCCAGTTTGTAGTGCTTCTTCGATGGCTAAGCCGAACTCAAAGAAAGTCTCAAAGTTGGCCCTTTGAACCAATACAAGGTTCTTAGCATAGTCAGGCTACAAGTTGCGAGAGATGATGCAAATCTGATCCCTTTCACTTGGACGATCTGTCATTAGGGTAGCTTTGGCTCTCCACCTCTTGATGAAGTCTGCGAAGGACTCCTTTGCATTCATCCTATTAAACTCCAATTCTCGGGTGGTCATCTTGAGTTGAGAATTGTAGCTGTATTGAGCATTAAAGGCTATTCCAATGTCCTCCCATGTTCTTCTTTTGAAAATGTCAAGAGACAGAAACCAATGGAATGCGGGGCCAGAGAGAGTTTGAGAGAACATTTGTGCCATTACATCATCTTTAACTGCAAGGAGTTTCATTGCACTATGATAACCCAAAAGGTGAGTCTTGGTCTTGGGATCACCGGTTCTGTCGAACTTAGTGAAGTCCAGCATTTTGAACCTTTCAGGTAGCCTGGCATTTGGGAAGAGGCAAAATCTGTCCATGTCTAATCCTCCAGCACCAACCTTTCAAATTTGGAAACAACTGCTTTGAGTTTAGCCATCTTTGCAATTAAAGCTGCCATTTCGGGATTTAGGACGGCTGCTTCGGGGTGAGGAGTTTCCTCTTCAGGATCGGGATTAGGTTTTTCTTCTTCTGTAATGACCCTGATTTTTGGTAAATAAAAATTTCGTTAAATATTTGAATTTTATTTAAATTACTTGGTTTGCTTTTAAAATTCCTTTTTAACTTTAATAATCTGTCATAATTAGATTTGAGATCGATAAAATTATATCTTTTCACGCCAGACAAATTAGTCATTTTCTAAAGACAAGTATGCTTATAGAAACACTTGTATATCTTCCTAGTGTATAAAATAAAATTTTAAAATTATATTTCTTGGCTTGAAATTCTACTTGGTTAGTATAGCTAGCTTCTAACCAATTAGTTGGAGAAACCAAACTACCAATTCACCTAGTTACTTTCTCCTAACCCTAGATAAACCTTTACCCATTGGACAATAAATGTTAGGAAAATCTTTATCCATTGGATAATAGAGTCAATCTTTCAACGGGTACTATGATTTTATTAAATAGTCAGTTCCTAGATTTTCCATGTGATCATATCTTTAAATATATATATTTATATGTACCTTATAAATCTATTGCCCTAGATTTTATGAAGATTTTGTTATATAAAAATATGTGTACTAAAGTACTCTAATATAATAATATAATAGGAACATGTGCTTATTAGATTAGTTTATTAGAAAATCTTGACATTATATTTTTTATTGGATACTTGGAAATCTTAGTAGATGTCATAGTACTATATATATATATATATATATATATGTACCTAGTAGATTTAATACCCTAGATTTTCTAAGTACATAATCTAGTATTATAATGGAACATGTGTCTAACTGGAATACTTAATAGGGAATTTTGATTTGGAAATCTAGTTAAAGATCACCTAGTACCTATGTACTTTTATTTATATATACTTAGGGGCTATTTGATAAAACTGAAAGCTGAAAGCTGAAAAATTAAGTACTGGAAACTGAATGCTGAAATTTTTAAGCTGAAAAGCTGTTTGATAAATATATTAAGTACTGAATTAAAAAAATGATGAATTAATTTTGTTCCAATTCTATCTTAATTTACTAACGGTTACAATATGCTTTTGGTAATGATGGTGGAGTGGTGGTGGAGGAGTGGTGGAGGTAGTAGGAGTGCTGATAGTGGTGGTGGTGTATTGATGGTAGTGGTGGTAAAGTGGTGGTGACGGTTGTGATGATAGTGGTGGAATGGTGGAGGTGGTGGTAAATGATGGTAGTGGTGAGGTGGTGGTGGTGGTGGCGGTGGTGGTGGTGGTGGTGGTGGTGGTGGTGGAAGAAGTGATGGTGGTGTAGTGATGGTAGTGGTGGGGGAGTGGCGGTGGTGGTGATGGTGGTAGGGTGGTGGAAGTGGTGGTGGTGGTGGTGGTGCAGTGATGGTAGTGGTGGTGGTTGTGGTGGTGGTGGAGTGGTGGAGCTGGTGGTTGTGATGATGGTGGTGGAGTGGTGGAGGTGGTGGTAGGAGCGGTGGGGTAATGATGGTAGTGGTGGAGTGGTGGTGGTGGTGGTGATGTGGTGGTGGTGGTGGTAGTGGAAGAAGTGGTGGTGGTGATGGTAGGAACGGTGGTGGTGGTGCTGCAGTGATGGTAGTGGTGGTGGTTGTGGTGGAGTTGTAGTGGTGGTGGAGTGGTGGAGTTGGTGGTGGCGATGTGGTGGTGGTGGTGGTGATGGAGCTGCTGGTGGTGGTGGTAGTGGAGGGGGTGGTGGTGATGTGGTGGAGGAGGAGTGGTGGTAGTGGAGGTGTTGGTGGAAATGGTTGTGGTGGTGGTATGACGGTTGAATGTAAGTACACAAAAATTCAGCCAGAATTAAGTAGGTCAAAGCTATTTAATTTTTTTCAACTTTTTAGCCTATATTTTAAATGGTACTTAATTTGTTAAGTAATATGAAATGTGGTTATCAAACCTACTGAATCACTTATTACTTAATTGATTCAGTATTAAGTGCTGAATTTGGGTTGTCAAACAAGTCCTAAGTCATACTCATACATATATAAGATACATAGTACTAGTGAGAGATATGGAGAGTATATTCAAACCTTATTTAACATTATTATCCTTCTACCTATTGGATAATAATTCTTAGGAAAATCTTTGTCTACTGGACAATAAAAATTAGGATTTTGCCAATAAATATATAGATTGACAAGTCATAGACTAAATCCCATGACCTTAGCCTTGTTATGCCTACCATCCTTTTTTCTATTAGGCTAAATCTAGGTTACCTACCAAAGTCATCTTTCTAGATTTTCTAAGTACACGTATATGTTTGTATATATGTATTTCTTAGCTTATTATATTTCTAGGAATCTTGATCATATCTTCCCTAGATATTTTTCTAGGTACTTATATATAAATATATGTACCTCATAGATTATTTTAGGCATGCCTATATATGTCTAAAGGACATATAGACTTTCTAGGAAAGTCTTAACCATTGATTAATAACTACTAGGGAAAGTTTTATCCCTTGGGTAATAAAAAGATAGTCATGCCAATAAAATATTTTTATAAGACTAGATTTCTTATGTACTTAAATATACTTACATATGCATAGTTATATATATATATATATATATATATAGGTACCTTATACTAGTGAAAGATGGAGAGATATGAGAAAGATTGGGAGAGTACCTTGATATGATTTACTTGTGCATTTCTTTAGGTCAAATCTATCTTCCATTGTCCTTATATGTACTTTAATCAATTTACAATCCTCATTTTCTTCCACCAAAATCTTTCCAAATCAATCCAAAGTACTAAATCTAGCCATGCAAGCCTAGAACTAGACCTTGATCTTTCAAAGAAAGCATGACAAGTTGAATATAAAATGAGAGAGAGAGAGAGAGAGAGAGAGAGAGAGGAGCGTTGGCCTATAAATAGCAAGCCATCCGAAGCTTAAACTCACACATTCATTCTTTGCTCCAACTTCTCTCTAGAATTTCTAAGCTTCCTTTGTTCCAAAGTTCAAGTTCTTTCAAATTCTTGAAGTTCTTGCAAGCTACCACCAAACCACCTCCAAAAATCACCCCTAGATCTTTAAAGTAGCCTAGTTAGCAAAGTTATTTTTAGGAAGAGAAAATCCATCTCTCTTTCTTTCGTAGCACTTCGGAGCCGTTACGCCGCTGATTTGCAAAACCAACGACCGAATCTCAAAATTGACCAACCGCCAAGAAGAACGGTAGAATATTCTTATCCCCTATCCCTAAATATAAGTAGAATACTTCTAACCACTCTTTCTAAGTATAAAATTTGTTTACATAGAATATCTCTACTTACTTACTCTAAGTATACATAAAAGATGTCTTTATCTATTGAACTCTAAGTATACATAAAGATGTCCTTATCTATTGAACTCTAAGTATCCGTAAAGATGTCCTTATCTGTTAAACTCTAGGTATATTGTATAATGTTTGTATGATAGAAATGCATGTGATCTTGAAAGGTATTTTCCTTAAAATTGAAAAGGATGAGGAGTATGTTAAACATATGTTCTTTTGAACTTCCAAAAAAGAAAGAAAGAACGGTTTTGAAAGATAAAAATTTAGCGCTTAATTGAAAGAATTCGTATTTTGATCTGCAGAATGGTTACGAGAATGTATACACGTTGCTGTGATTACTTGAATTACTTGTGGTAGTGTAAATAAAGCATAAGTGGTCTCCACTCCAAGGGCGTCCGTACATGTGGCGTTATGCTTTAAGTTATGATTTGAGCATGCTAAATAACATAGAGTTGGATGATCTTGCTAGTTTAGTTTCAAGATTACAATAAATGATTTATGTATACGTGAAAAGTCCTATCGCAGAGTCTATGCATGTGACAAGACATAAAAATCAAGGAAGATAGAAACATGACACCTAAGGAGTGTTAATGACAAGGTGTGTTTTGAAATCGCAATGCGGCCGAACTTGCCCATTGTGGGAATGTGTGTGTGTTCCAATGGAAATCCGGAATAGCGGAACCATTGTGAGGTTTGTGTGTGTTTTAATAAGAATCCGGATCAGCGGAACCATTGTAAGGTTGTGTGCGTTCCCATGGGAACCCGGAGCAGTGGAACCATAGTGAGGAATGACTTGGTTATCCGCGGAGAGAAGCCAATGCAATTGTGTGCCAATGGGAACCCAATGCGGCGGAACCATTGTGAGGATACTCGGGAGACCGGAACGGCAGAACCGAGATTGGGTGTGTTAAAAATGATTTTGAAAATGTTGATTTGGTATATGAAAATGTAACGCCCCGATTTTCGGACACGTTAATTAAATCATTTTTAATTGATTTAATAATTCAATAAACTGATTTAAAAATAAAATTTTATTAAACAGAGTTTAGTAGCGGAAATCTCAAATGTTAAATTCAAAACTACTTAATTGTCTTAAAACTCAACAAAAATAAAACAGAGTTTGACAAATGTGATAACACTTTTGGAAATTCAAATAACATTACTCCAAATTAACAGAGCTTCTAAGGGTAAGACGTTCAAGGCTCGACGAACTCCCCCTCCTCAGCTGGGAGGTCCTCAGCCTGGTACTGATCATCTTGTAAAGGATTCTGTTCTTCGGTCTCCTGATTACCTGGCATGAAAAGCCAGCCCAATGACACTATAATGAGTTTTGAAACTCAGTAGATAAATCTTACCCATTAACCTTTACTCTACAAGCAATCAAATTTATAATAAAAAAAGGTAAGAATCGAAGAGCACAAAACTTATTTCATTATATAACCATAAACTTAAGTATATTCCAAAATCTCAGCTTCTATAATCATTCCAACGCTGCAATATTCACCAAGTTCCAAACTCAGAATTTCATTGGACATACTTTACAGGTCCTACTAGGCAACCCTCAACATCTCGAGGTCCTAGTAAACTACTCTCACAATTCTAGGTCCATCAGGCTGCCCTCAAGGTCCTGCTAGGCTACCCTCAATACCTGAGGTCCTACCAGGCTACCCCTGAGGTCCTGCTTGGTCACCTCCACAATTCTAGGCCCATCAGGCTGCCCTCAAGGTCCTGCTAGGCTACCCTCAATACCTGAGGTCCTGCCAGGCTACCCCTGAGGTCCTGCTTGGTCACCTCCACAATTCTAGGCCCATCAGGCTGCCCTCAAGGTCCTGCTAGGCTACCCTCAATACCTGAGGTCCTGCCAGGCTACCCCTGAGGTCCTGCTTGGTCACCCCACAATTCTAGCTCCATCAGGCTACCCTCAAGGTCCTGCTAGGCTACCCTCAATACCTGAGGTCCTGCCAGGCTACCCCTGAGGTCCTGCTTGGCTACCCTAACTACACCGGGTGTTTCAGGCTGCCCTCAAGGTCCTACCAGGCTACCCCCGATCACACGAGGTCCTGTCAGGCTACCCCCGAGGTCCTGCTAAGCCCACAAATTTTCATATGTTTCCTTTTTCCGTTGACCAGAACAAAATCTATATACTTTCTCCAGACCCACAAATCATCCAATGTCCTTTCTATGTTCTCAGTTCAATCAACAAAGCAATTATTTTGAACGACGAGTAAACAGATCATACTATCACCACATACACAGGATAATTGAACCACCACCGTAGGTCACTTCCAATGAGCTTAAGTCCAAATTAACCTCACAACAATTCCGATGTATTTCAATACCAAAGTATTTGCAAGTGGATCAATAATAACAACAATTCATAAAGAAGCAATGAAACATAACATTATCAATAGTTCAAAAGACAAATTTAATTTCACTTAAAGTATTCGGATTTGTCCTCGTGACTTTTGGGTTTCATTAGGATTTTGCACATAGGTTTATTTTAGAAATTTTCATTATCTGAGGATTGAATAGTTATTTTGAACCTTAGGTTCCTTTTCAACTCTTTTAACTTTGAACTAATACTTAGGGTAATTAGTCCTTTCTGTGTTTCTTTATTGCTATTATATTCATCCTATTTCTTTTGTTTAGCTAATCATGTTCTTTAGTTCCTTATATATAGAAATAATACTCTTGAAGCTTACGTCCTAAAATCCAGTGTAAAATGTTTTGCTAAAAGAATCCTTGAGATTAATATATTAATACATTATGTCTACTTACGTGCGAGTTTTGAACAATAGGTTAATCATTCAAATTTCTTTATGCTACATACTCAAATTTTCTAATTTATTTTTATACTACCACCAGTCATGAAAATATATGAAGTGATTTCCATTGTTATCTAGTAACATTTTGAAATTATGTAACTATAACCTATGATTTCCATTATAAAAGCTCTGTAGCGCTTCGCTTAGAACAAAAACAATGTATAAGCTTGTTTCATGCATTGGTTTAGTTAAAGATAAAATCACATTAACAGGTACGTACACAATCTATCACGAAACATGACAATCAAACATTGAGTCTAAGATTGAAATCTATTTTTGTTCTAAAATCAAGTTTTACGGCTACCAGGTGGTGGGTCACCACCGCAAGGTATTGATTGGTTTGATCAAATATTTTTTTTTTTGTATTTCCGGTTCGTCTTTACATGGGTTCAATTTGAACCGTGAATATACTACGAAACACATTTAATATACTTAGAGTTAAGGGGTAATGAAAAATCTACCTTCGTCCTTGGAGTTCTAGCTAGGAAAAAAAAAATAGAGGTGAGCGGTGACGGTGACGATCTTCTTCTTTCTTCTTTCTTCCTTCTTCTTTTTCTCCTTTCTTTCCTTCTTTTTCCAGTAATCCGGCCCTCCTCGTTCTCTCGGCAAAAGCAATGAAAGAAAATAAAAGGGCAAGGGATAATGTTGCTGTTGTTGCTCCAAATGATGGAAGAAAGCAAGAAATGAGGAAATGGTTCGGTACCCTCTCTCTCCAGCCGAATAAATTGGGATTGGAAGGTGGGTTCGGTTTTTGCACAAAAAGAGGGGATGAGATAGATGGGTGATGGAGAGGTGGTGGAGGGAAGTGGAGGTTTACTTTCAATAGAATTCTAATTAGCGTTTAGATAGAACGGGTAAGGGATGAATGTATATCTTTAAAGTATAATATATTTCGAATACGATTTTCTAAATAATATCACGTATGCACATAATAATGTATTTTAATTAATCTAACTAATTATTGAATTAGTATTTAACATTTCAAATTTGTATTTAAAAAAAAATAGGGCAAAAATCTGGGTTGTTACAACCTATCCCCCTTAAAACAATTTCGTCCTCAAAATTATGGCGTTTGCTCCATTACGCACGAGTAGTTAACATCTGTTGCATTCTGATTGATTCTTCCTCTGATTGATTGGAAAGAGACTTTGTAGCTATCCTAATAGCTTGTCGTTACATGTCGGACACCGAGTCGCCGTTGATGATGAATCTGTCTATCCCCCTTAAAAATTTAGGACACGTTATGTCTAAAGAGTAACCCGTCACTATCTTCCGATAGTGTCCTATGACAGCAGATTGAGCATGTAGTTAATTCTTTCCCAAATTGACATTTGCAGTTGACCCTTTTTTTTTTGACTCGATGGTCACAGGTCGAACGTAGATTGGAGACTTCTATTATGCAAACTTGCCATATAAGACTTACGGAGATTCTACCCCTAATGCTGAGGTTCCTTCCATAGTTCATAGTGTCACACCCCAAAATGAGAAGTGACCGGCCATGAACCACAAAGACCAAAGCTCGTAGAACATGCAGCCTAAAAAGAAAATAAATTAAATGCCAAAGCTTTGAATCACTGAGTAAATTTTATTTGAAAACAGTATCAGCCAAAAAGGTTCAGACAAAAGAATGGGGCACAAACATCCTATGAACCAAATAAAATCCAGTGATCCAATAGTAATAAAAGAATCCATTATCTGTTAAAAGTTTCAAATGCGGAAGCGATTAATAAAATAAAATGATGAAACACCCTAAGGAGGTCAACAAAAGAAAATCCCCGAGATGCCACCAGAGTCCTCCTAACTGCCCAACTTACTTGAAAAAGAAATTGGAATAAATCCGTCAGCTGACGAGCTCAGTGAGTAGCAAAGCATGTATATTAAATACAGTTCCAAAACAGGGATCAAAATAATTTACCAGTTCAACATAAATTTGGCATATGCGGTGAACAACAAAATAATCCATTAATCCAATTAACGATTCATCCGATAAATCTTAATGGTGTTCTCAATCCAATCTCCAACAACAATGGGGAACCACAACCAAAATCAGTAGTACCAAATGCCAGTGAATAAATATCTCAAAATTGGATCCAATATCAAAACTTAGAGTCACCACGAGTAGGCAGCCCGTGGAACTTTTCCCTAAGATCAATCCGGTCAATAACAACCGTTGAGCATTAGGGTCACCGGCCTAATCCGGTTTCTTTCCTAATGGCCAGAGTCACCCGCACACAGAGGATTAATTTCCCTGGACTTCCAAAATAAATGTTCCCATCAATATCCACAAAGTTCTCACCAAAAAATTATTCGATCAACAAATGGTTTCACCAATCTGCATGCCAATTTCAAGAACCAAATAAAACAAATATATGTTTCCACTTTCAATCATTAATTTTCTAAAACAATAATTTAAGAGATACGGGGAAGTTCGCAAATACGTAACATGCTTAACCACTCACCTGGGTCCAAAGCTAATGCAATCGAATAATGCGGAACAAGCCTAACCTGAACAAAGAATCATATAACAATATTATCACTAACTGTATCATGTGTAATAATATCTATAACATGAAGGACTGCCTATTTAACTAACCTAGACTAATTACCCAAGTTACCAAACAACTAGCAAACCTAAAACTCTAATTCCGAACTCCAGGTTCCACGTGCACATGAACCCAATGCACCCTCCAAGGGCCGAAACCCATCTGCACGATCCACAAATACCCACCAGCATCAAATTAATCTAGCTTACACCATCGAAACCATTTAATTCCACCACTGGTATTTATATTCAATTCATTCCACAAATATCCAATATTTTACTAGTTCCCAATTGACTACCACTGATCACCACCACACACACCACACAAACTTCCTACCCGATTCACGTCCAAACTTCACGGTCCAGTAGCATGATGAAACGAAAATAATTCTCGCCAGAGAACTTGTGCAAAACTTCAAACAAAACCCATTTATCCCATATTGTTAACTTCATTGATCTACACCACCAATAAAACCAAGTTTTGTTTTCTAGTCAAACCCGTGAACTAGTGTAACGAGGGAAAAGGAAAAGAAGGAAAAGAGAACAAGAATGAAGAGGAACAAACCACTTACTTGGGCAAATCTCCAACTCGACTGCTTCTGCTTCGGCTTCTCTCTCTCTCTCTCTCTCTCTCTCTCTCTCTCTCTCTCTCTCTCTACTCCAACGTAAAACCCTAGTCTCAAATTAGTGATCCACGTTCTCCCCCAAATAATAGGTAATCAGTTAATAAAAGTATTTAATACAATGCAACACCATATACTAAAACTATTTAGACTTATACCCCAGCGCTATAATAGTACCGACAATAGTTATACTATGTGGAGAGACAAAAAAAAAAATATCAATTAGGACCCAAACCATAAAATCTTCTTCTTCTTTTTTTTTATTATAGAAATATAATTATTAGGAATAAGAAAAGACGGGGTGTAACACATAGAGGTTCCGTTTTTAGTCCCAGTGATTTAACACATGCAGCAGATACAAAAGCTTGCGATGCTCCAAATTGTATAATGCTTAAATTTACGCATTGAACAATTGTAAGATTACCTCGGATCGCCATAAGATCATATTCTTCGTACTCTCCTTGTAGTGCGAAGATCTTGCCTCCAAATGACTGATTTGGCTTTGCTGGACCATTTCCTATTCTAAAATTCTGATTTTGGCGAGGTGGTTGTTGTTGCTGATTCCATCCAGTTCATGGCTGATTTTGACCTCCTTGTTGATTTCCAAAACCGATTGATTTTGCTGGTGCCTGTTGTCCCACATTTCTGGAACTTCCAGATTCATTCAATTGAGGACAGGCAAACTTGAAATGGCCTACCTCATTGCAGTGGTGGCATTTGCCTCCTTGGTCATGGTTCTGGCTTTGCTCTTGATTCGGGTTCTTCCAAGGTTGGTTAGATTGTTGTGGGTGAGCGTAGGGTTTGGGTGTATCGAACTCCTTATTGTTGTTGCGAATTGGTCCTCCAGATGAGGGGTCATTCTTCCTTTGCGTCTCCCATGTTGACTTTGAATCAGATTTCTCGCGCTCCATCATGAGTGCACATCTCACCACCTGTGCATAGGTGGGGTACTCATGAGAAACCACACTAGTACGAATAGAGTGGGACAGGCCCCATTTGAACTTCCTCGCCTTTGAAGCATCAGTGGGTACCACGGTAGTAGCATGACGTGCTAGTTCTTCAAAACAGGTAGCATACTGAGTTACTGTCAAGGTATGCTGCTTCAAGTCCATAAATTCTTGGGCCATGGCTTGTTTCATAGGTGCTGGGAAGTATTTTTCTAGGAAAAGGTTTTCGAACATCTGCCAGGTCATAGTTGTCAAATTGTGAGTGGTCTTGATCAAGTCCCACCAATGATCTGCTTCCCCTTGCATTTGAAATGTTGCTAAGGCAATGCGATCCCCCGCATTGGTCACATTAAGTACTTCCAGGTACTTAGAGATTTGTTTGATCCATGCTTCTGCAGTGCTAGGGTTCGCTTCCCCATAAAAGATTGGAGGGTGACGTTTGCAGAATGCATCCAAAAGTTGATCCCTACTCCTAGTTAGAGGTCCACGTGGTTATTGCTCGCCAGTTGGCTGTCGTGGTTGTTGAGGGTTGGCAGCAGCAGCAGCAGCAGCAATAAATGCTTGCATCAGTTGAACTAAGTTCTGTTGCGCTCCTTGCCCATTCGGTTGTGGTCCACCATCTTGTCCATTGTTTTGGCCGTTGGCATCGTTGTTGTTTTCGTTAGTGTTCGTGTTCATTCCATTACGTGTGTTCACCATCTATAACGATCGAGTTCTTAAGTTAGGAGGGGGGTTTTCTACATTTCATATTTTCAAACCATTTTCTTTTACTTATAATACAAGTAGTTAATCACCTATGTTCCTACTAACACTTAGCCATACAAACAATGCCACATAAGCAGGTAACGTGCCACATTCAAGTCAAACATGCAAGACCTATGTTTTCTCACGGTACGATTTCGAGTTTAAGTCGAATGACAGCTATTAAGTAATTAAAACCATGACTTAAAATTATCGTAGATAATAGGTACGATTAATTACTCAAATACACGCTCTCGGAAAGTGATATACCCAAATCTACCCAAGGCCGAGGGTTTGAACCTAAAGCTCTGATACCAAGTTGTAACGCCCCGATTTTCGGACACGTTAATTAAATCATTTTTAATTGATTTAATAATTCAATAAACTGATTTAAAAAGAAAATTTTATTAAACAGAGTTTAGTAGCGGAAATCTCAAATGTTAAATTCAAAACAACTTAATTGTCTTAAAACTCAACAAAAATAAAACAGAGTTTGACAAATGTGATAACACTTTTGGAAATTCAAATAACATTACTCCAAATTAACAGAGCTTCTAAGGGTAAGACGTTCAAGGCTCGACGAACTCCCCCTCCTCAGCTGGGAGGTCCTCAGCCTGGTACTGATCATCTTGTAAAGGATTCTGTTCTTTGGTCTCCTGATTACCTAGCATGAAAAGCCAGCCCAACGGCACTATAATGAGTTTTGAAACTCAGTAGATAAATCTTACCCATTAACCCTTACTCTACAAGCAATCACATTTATAATAAAAGAAGGTAAGAATCGAAGAGCACAAAACTTATTTCATTATATAACCATAAACTTAAGTATATTCCAAAATCTCAGCTTCTAGAATCATTCCAACGCTGCAATATTCACCAAGTTCCAAACTCAGAATTTCACTGGACATACTTTACAGGTCCTACTAGGCAACCCTCAACATCTCGAGGTCCTAGTAAACTACTCTCACAATTCTAGGTCCATCAGGCTGCCCTCAAGGTCCTGCTAGGCTACCCTCAATACCTGAGGTCCTGCCAGGCTACCCCTGAGGTCCTGCTTGGTCACCTCCACAATTCTAGGCCCATCAGGCTACCCTCAAGGTCCTGCTAGGCTACCCTCAATACCTGAGGTCCTGCCAGGCTACCCCTGAGGTCCTGCTCGGTCACCTCCACAATTCTAGGCCCATCAAGCTGCCCTCAAGGTCCTGCTAGGCTACCGTCAATACCTGAGGTCCTGCCAGGCTACCCCTGAGGTCCTGCTTGGTCACCCCACAATTCTAGCTCCATTAGGCTGCCCTCAAGGTCCTGCTAGGCTACCCTCAATACCTGAGGTCCTGCCAGGCTACCCCTGAGGTCCTGCTTGGCCACCCTAGCTATACCGGGTCTTTCAGGCTGCCCTCAAGGTCCTACCAAGCTACCCCCGATCACACGAGGTCCTGTCAAGCTACCCCCGAGGTCCTGCTAAGCCCACAAATTTTCATATGTTTCCTTTTTCCGTTGACCAGAACAACATCTATATACTTTCTCCAGACCCACAAATCATCCAATGTCCTTTCTATGTTCTCAGTTCAATCAACAAAGCAATTATTTTGAACGACGAGTAAATAGATCATACTATCACCACATACACAGGATAATTGAACCACCACCGTAGGTCACTTCCAATGAGCTTAAGTCCAAACTAACCTCACAACAATTCCGATGTATTTCAATACCAAAGTATTTGCAAGTGGATCAATAATAACAACAATTCATAAAGAAGCAATGAAACATAACATTATCAATAGTTCAAAAGACAAATTTAATTTCACTTAAAGTATTCGGATTTGTCCTCGTGACTTTTGGGTTTCATTAGGATTTTGCACATAGGTTTATTTTAGAAATTTTCATTATCTGAGGATTGAATAGTTATTTTGAACCTTAGGTTCCTTTTCAACTCTTTTAACTTTGAACTAATACTTAGGGTAATTAGTCCTTTCTGTGTTTCTTTATTGCTATTATATTCATCCTATTTCTTTTGTTTAGCTAATCATGTTCTTTAGTTCCTTATATATAGAAATAATACTCTTGAAGCTTACGTCCTAAAATCCAGTGTAAAATGTTTTGCTAAAAGAATCCTTGAGATTAATATATTAATACATTATGTCTACTTACGTGCGAGTTTTGAACAATAGGTTAATCATTCAAATTTCTTTATGCTACATACTCAAATTTTCTAATTTATTTTTATACTACCACCAGTCATGAAAATATATGAAGTGATTTCCATTGTTATCTAGTAACATTTTGAAATTATGTAACTATAACCTATGATTTCCATTATAAAAGCTCTGTAGCGCTTCGCTTAGAACAAAAACAATGTATAAGCTTGTTTCATGCATTGGTTTAGTTAAAGATAAAATCACATTAACAGGTACGTACACAATCTATCACGAAACATGACAATCAAACATTGAGTCTAAGATTGAAATCTATTTTTGTTCTAAAATCAAGTTTTACGGCTACCAGGTGGTGGGTCACCACCGCAAGGTATTGATTGGTTTGATCAAATATTTTTTTTTTTGTATTTCCGGTTCGTCTTTACATGGGTTCAATTTGAACCGTGAATATACTACGAAACACATTTAATATACTTAGAGTTAAGGGGTAATGAAAAATCTACCTTCGTCCTTGGAGTTCTAGCTAGGAAAAAAAAAATAGAGGTGAGCGGTGACGGTGACGATCTTCTTCTTTCTTCTTTCTTCCTTCTTCTTTTTCTCCTTTCTTTCCTTCTTTTTCCAGTAATCCGGCCCTCCTCGTTCTCTCGGCAAAAGCAATGAAAGAAAATAAAAGGGCAAGGGATAATGTTGCTGTTGTTGCTCCAAATGATGGAAGAAAGCAAGAAATGAGGAAATGGTTCGGTACCCTCTCTCTCCAGCCGAATAAATTGGGATTGGAAGGTGGGTTCGGTTTTTGCACAAAAAGAGGGGATGAGATAGATGGGTGATGGAGAGGTGGTGGAGGGAAGTGGAGGTTTACTTTCAATAGAATTCTAATTAGCGTTTAGATAGAACGGGTAAGGGATGAATGTATATCTTTAAAGTATAATATATTTCGAATACGATTTTCTAAATAATATCACGTATGCACATAATAATGTATTTTAATTAATCTAACTAATTATTGAATTAGTATTTAACATTTCAAATTTGTATTTAAAAAAAAATAGGGCAAAAATCTGGGTTGTTACAACCTATCCCCCTTAAAACAATTTCGTCCTCAAAATTATGGCGTTTGCTCCATTACGCACGAGTAGTTAACATCTGTTGCATTCTGATTGATTCTTCCTCTGATTGATTGGAAAGAGACTTTGTAGCTATCCTAATAGCTTGTCGTTACATGTCGGACACCGAGTCGCCGTTGATGATGAATCTGTCTATCCCCCTTAAAAATTTAGGACACGTTATGTCTAAAGAGTAACCCGTCACTATCTTCCGATAGTGTCCTATGACAGCAGATTGAGCATGTAGTTAATTCTTTCCCAAATTGACATTTGCAGTTGACCCTTTTTTTTTTGACTCGATGGTCACAGGTCGAACGTAGATTGGAGACTTCTATTATGCAAACTTGCCATATAAGACTTACGGAGATTCTACCCCTAATGCTGAGGTTCCTTCCATAGTTCATAGTGTCACACCCCAAAATGAGAAGTGACCGGCCATGAACCACAAAGACCAAAGCTCGTAGAACATGCAGCCTAAAAAGAAAATAAATTAAATGCCAAAGCTTTGAATCACTGAGTAAATTTTATTTGAAAACAGTATCAGCCAAAAAGGTTCAGACAAAAGAATGGGGCACAAACATCCTATGAACCAAATAAAATCCAGTGATCCAATAGTAATAAAAGAATCCATTATCTGTTAAAAGTTTCAAATGCGGAAGCGATTAATAAAATAAAATGATGAAACACCCTAAGGAGGTCAACAAAAGAAAATCCCCGAGATGCCACCAGAGTCCTCCTAACTGCCCAACTTACCTGAAAAAGAAATTGGAATAAATCCGTCAGCTGACGAGCTCAGTGAGTAGCAAAGCATGTATATTAAATACAGTTCCAAAACAGGGATCAAAATAATTTACCAGTTCAACATAAATTTGGCATATGCGGTGAACAACAAAATAATCCATTAATCCAATTAACGATTCATCCGATAAATCTTAATGGTGTTCTCAATCCAATCTCCAACAACAATGGGGAACCACAACCAAAATCAGTAGTACCAAATGCCAGTGAATAAATATCTCAAAATTGGATCCAATATCAAAACTTAGAGTCACCACGAGTAGGCAGCCCGTGGAACTTTTCCCTAAGATCAATCCGGTCAATAACAACCGTTGAGCATTAGGGTCACCGGCCTAATCCGGTTTCTTTCCTAATGGCCAGAGTCACCCGCACACAGAGGATTAATTTCCCTGGACTTCCAAAATAAATGTTCCCATCAATATCCACAAAGTTCTCACCAAAAAATTATTCGATCAACAAATGGTTTCACCAATCCGCATGCCAATTTCAAGAACCAAATAAAACAAATATATGTTTCCACTTTCAATCATTAATTTTCTAAAACAATAATTTAAGAGATACGGGGAAGTTCGCAAATACGTAACATGCTTAACCACTCACCTGGGTCCAAAGCTAATGCAATCGAATAATGCGGAACAAGCCTAACCTGAACAAAGAATCATATAACAATATTATCACTAACTGTATCATGTGTAATAATATCTATAACATGAAGGACTGCCTATTTAACTAACCTAGACTAATTACCCAAGTTACCAAACAACTAGCAAACCTAAAACTCTAATTCCGAACTCCAGGTTCCACGTGCACATGAACCCAATGCACCCTCCAAGGGCCGAAACCCATCTGCACGATCCACAAATACCCACCAGCATCAAATTAATCTAGCTTACACCATCGAAACCATTTAATTCCACCACTGGTATTTATATTCAATTCATTCCATAAATATCCAATATTTTACTAGTTCCCAATTGACTACCACTGATCACCACCACACACACCACACAAACTTCCTACCCGATTCACGTCCAAACTTCACGGTCCAGTAGCATGATGAAACGAAAATAATTCTCGCCAGAGAACTTGTGCAAAACTTCAAACAAAACCCATTTATCCCATATTGTTAACTTCATTGATCTACACCACCAATAAAACCAAGTTTTGTTTTCTAGTCAAACCCGTGAACTAGTGTAACGAGGGAAAAGGAAAAGAAGGAAAAGAGAACAAGAATGAAGAGGAACAAACCACTTACTTGGGCAAATCTCCAACTCGACTGCTTCTGCTTCGGCTTCTCTCTCTCTCTCTCTCTCTCTCTCTCTCTCTCTCTCTCTCTCTCTACTCCAACGTAAAACCCTAGTCTCAAATTAGTGATCCACGTTCTCCCCCAAATAATAGGTAATCAGTTAATAAAAGTATTTAATACAATACAACACCATATACTAAAACTATTTAGACTTATACCCCAGCGCTATAATAGTACCGACAATAGTTATACTATGTGGAGAGACAAAAAAAAAAAAAAATCAATTAGGACCCAAACCATAAAATCTTCTTCTTCTTTTTTTTATTATAGAAATATAATTATTAGGAATAAGAAAAGACGGGGTGTAACACATAGAGGTTCCGTTTTTAGTCCCAGTGATTTAACACATGCAGCAGATACAAAAGCTTGCGATGCTCCAAATTGTATAATGCTTAAATTTACGCATTGAACAATTGTAAGATTACCTCGGATCGCCATAGGATCATATTCTTCGTACTCTCCTTGTAGTGCGAAGATCTTGCCTCCAAATGACTGATTTGGCTTTGCTGGACCATTTCCTATTCTAAAATTCTGATTTTGGCGAGGTGGTTGTTGTTGCTGATTCCATCCAGTTCATGGCTGATTTTGACCTCCTTGTTGATTTCCAAAACCGATTGATTTTGCTGGTGCCTGTTGTCCCACATTTCTGGAACTTCCAGATTCATTCAATTGAGGACAGGCAAACTTGAAATGGCCTACCTCATTGCAGTGGTGGCATTTGCCTCCTTGGTCATGGTTCTGGCTTTGCTCTTGATTCGGGTTCTTCCAAGGTTGGTTAGATTGTTGTGGGTGAGCGTAGGGTTTGGGTGTATCGAACTCCTTATTGTTGTTGCGAATTGGTCCTCCAGATGAGGGGTCATTCTTCCTTTGCGTCTCCCATGTTGACTTTGAATCAGATTTCTCGCGCTCCATCATGAGTGCACATCTCACCACCTGTGCATAGGTGGGGTACTCATGAGAAACCACACTAGTACGAATAGAGTGGGACAGGCCCCATTTGAACTTCCTCGCCTTTGAAGCATCAGTGGGTACCACGGTAGTAGCATGACGTGCTAGTTCTTCAAAACAGGTAGCATACTGAGTTACTGTCAAGGTATGCTGCTTCAAGTCCATAAATTCTTGGGCCATGGCTTGTTTCATAGGTGCTGGGAAGTATTTTTCTAGGAAAAGGTTTTCGAACATCTGCCAGGTCATAGTTGTCAAATTGTGAGTGGTCTTGATCAAGTCCCACCAATGATCTGCTTCCCCTTGCATTTGAAATGTTGCTAAGGCAATGCGATCCCCCGCATTGGTCACATTAAGTACTTCCAGGTATTTAGAGATTTATTTGATCCATGCTTCTGCAGTGCTAGGGTTCGCTTCCCCATAAAAGATTGGAGGGTGACGTTTGCAGAATGCATCCAAAAGTTGATCCCTACTCCTAGTTAGAGGTCCACGTGGTTATTGCTCGCCAGTTGGCTGTCGTGGTTGTTGAGGGTTGGCAGCAGCAGCAGCAGCAGCAATAAATGCTTGCATCAGTTGAACTAAGTTCTGTTGCGCTCCTTGCCCATTCGGTTGTGGTCCACCATCTTGTCCATTGTTTTGGCCGTTGGCATCGTTGTTGTTTTCGTTAGTGTTCGTGTTCATTCCATTACGTGTGTTCACCATCTATAACGATCGAGTTCTTAAGTTAGGAGGGGGGTTTTCTACATTTCATATTTTCAAACCATTTTCTTTTACTTATAATACAAGTAGTTAATCACCTATGTTCCTACTAACACTTAGCCATACAAACAATGCCGCATAAGTAGGTAACGTGCCACATTCAAGTCAAACATGCAAGACCTATGTTTTCTCACGGTATGATTTCGAGTTTAAGTCGAATGACAGCTATTAAGTAATTAAAACCATGACTTAAAATTATCGTAGATAATAGGTACGATTAATTACTCAAATACACGCTCTCGGAAAGTGATATACCCAAATCTACCCAAGGCCGAGGGTTTGAACCTAAAGCTCTGATACCAAGTTGTAACGCCCCGATTTTCGGACACGTTAATTAAATCATTTTTAATTGATTTAATAATTCAATAAACTGATTTAAAAAGAAAATTTTATTAAACAGAGTTTAGTAGCGGAAATCTCAAATGTTAAATTCAAAACAACTTAATTGTCTTAAAACTCAACAAAAATAAAACAGAGTTTGACAAATGTGATAACACTTTTGGAAATTCAAATAACATTACTCCAAATTAACAGAGCTTCTAAGGGTAAGACGTTCAAGGCTCGACGAACTCCCCCTCCTCAGCTGGGAGGTCCTCAGCCTGGTACTGATCATCTTGTAAAGGATTCTGTTCTTTGGTCTCCTGATTACCTAGCATGAAAAGCCAGCCCAACGGCACTATAATGAGTTTTGAAACTCAGTAGATAAATCTTACCCATTAACCCTTACTCTACAAGCAATCACATTTATAATAAAAGAAGGTAAGAATCGAAGAGCACAAAACTTATTTCATTATATAACCATAAACTTAAGTATATTCCAAAATCTCAGCTTCTAGAATCATTCCAACGCTGCAATATTCACCAAGTTCCAAACTCAGAATTTCACTGGACATACTTTACAGGTCCTACTAGGCAACCCTCAACATCTCGAGGTCCTAGTAAACTACTCTCACAATTCTAGGTCCATCAGGCTGCCCTCAAGGTCCTGCTAGGCTACCCTCAATACCTGAGGTCCTGCCAGGCTACCCCTGAGGTCCTGCTTGGTCACCTCCACAATTCTAGGCCCATCAGGCTACCCTCAAGGTCCTGCTAGGCTACCCTCAATACCTGAGGTCCTGCCAGGCTACCCCTGAGGTCCTGCCAGGCTACCCCTGAGGTCCTGCTTGGTCACCTCCACAATTCTAGGCCCATCAAGCTGCCCTCAAGGTCCTGCTAGGCTACCGTCAATACCTGAGGTCCTGCTGGGTCACCCCACAATTCTAGCTCCATTAGGCTGCCCTCAAGGTCCTGCTAGGCTACCCTCAATACCTGAGGTCCTGCCAGGCTACCCCTGAGGTCCTGCTTGGCCACCCTAGCTATACCGGGTCTTTCAGGCTGCCCTCAAGGTCCTACCAAGCTACCCCCGATCACACGAGGTCCTGTCAAGCTACCCCCGAGGTCCTGCTAAGCCCACAAATTTTCATATGTTTCCTTTTTCCGTTGACCAGAACAACATCTATATACTTTCTCCAGACCCACAAATCATCCAATGTCCTTTCTATGTTCTCAGTTCAATCAACAAAGCAATTATTTTGAACGACGAGTAAACAGATCATACTATCACCACATACACAGGATAATTGAACCACCACCGTAGGTCACTTCCAATGAGCTTAAGTCCAAACTAACCTCACAACAATTCCGATGTATTTCAATACCAAAGTATTTGCAAGTGGATCAATAATAACAACAATTCATAAAGAAGCAATGAAACATAACATTATCAATAGTTCAAAAGACAAATTTAATTTCACTTAAAGTATTCGGATTTGTCCTTGTGACTTTTGGGTTTCATTAGGATTTTGCACATAGGTTTATTTTAGAAATTTTCATTATCTGAGGATTGAATAGTTATTTTGAACCTTAGGTTCCTTTTCAACTCTTTTAACTTTGAACTAATACTTAGGGTAATTAGTCCTTTCTGTGTTTCTTTATTGCTATTATATTCATCCTATTTCTTTTGTTTAGCTAATCATGTTCTTTAGTTCCTTATATATAGAAATAATACTCTTGAAGCTTACGTCCTAAAATCCAGTGTAAAATGTTTTGCTAAAAGAATCCTTGAGATTAATATATTAATACATTATGTCTACTTACGTGCGAGTTTTGAACAATAGGTTAATCATTCAAATTTCTTTATGCTACATACTCAAATTTTCTAATTTATTTTTATACTACCACCAGTCATAAAAATATATGACGTGATTTCCATTGTTATCAAGTAACATTTTGAAATTATGTAACTATAACCTATGATTTCCATTATAAAAGCTCTGTAGCGCTTCGCTTAGAACAAAAACAATGTATAAGCTTGTTTCATGCATTGGTTTAGTTAAAGATAAAATCACATTAACAGGTACGTACACAATCCATCACGAAACATTACAATCAAACATTGAGTCTAAGATTGAAATCTATTTTTGTTCTAAAATCAAGTTTTACGGCTGCCTGGTGGGTCACCACCGCAAGGTATTGATTGGTTTGATCAAATTTTTTTTTTTTGTATTTCCGGTTCGTCTTTACATGGGTTCAATTTGAACCGCGAATATACTACGAAACACATTTAATATACTTAGAGTTAAGGGGTAATGAAAAATCTACCTTCGTCCTTGGAGTTCTAGCTAGGAAAAAAAAATAGAGGTGAGCGGCGACGGTGACGATCTTCTTCTTTCTTCTTTCTTCCTTCTTCTTTTTCTCCTTTCTTTCCTTCCTTTTCCAGTAATCCGGCCCTCCTCGTTCTATCGTCAAAAGCAATGAAAGAAAATAAAAGGGCAAGGGATGATGTTGCTGTTGTTGCTCCAAATGATGGAAGAAAGCAAGAAATGAGGAAATGGTTTGGTACCCTCTCTCTCTAGCCGAATAAATTGGGATTGGAAGGTGGGTTCGGTTTTTGCACAAAAAGAGGGGATGAGATAGATGGGTGATGGAGAGGTGGCGGAGGGAAGTGGAGGTTTACTTTCAATAGAATTCTAATTAGCGTTTAGATAGAAAGGGTAAGGGATGAATGTATATCTTTAAACTATAATATATTTCGAATACGATTTTCTAAATAATATCACGTATGCACATAATAATGTATTTTAATTAATCTAACTAGTTATTGAATTAGTATTTAACATTTCAAATTTGTATTTAAAAAAAAATAGGGCAAAATCCGGGTTATTACAGAAAATGATGACACAGTCTACGATGAGTCGCATAGGAGAAACGCAGAAAATTATGGACACAAACGTTAGTTTGGATAGTGAATATGGATGTGTTATTGTTAGCTGTTTTGTTAAATATGCATGTGCTATGTGGAAATTGTTAACTATATGATCTATGTTTGTAAGTTAAGGGTTAAGGGTTAATGGATATGGATTATTTTATTGAGCTCCTGTAGCTCATGATGTTACCTTTGGTGACCCTGACATGTTATATCAGTGGCGACGCTGGTATAATGTGTCAGACTTTGTAGATGATCAGGGTAAGTTACACCTTGGAGGCTTTCAGAGCCGAAGAGCTGGCAAGGATGGAGGAGTAGGCGGAGCTGTAGTTAGGAATCTTAGTTTCCCTCCCTTGTGTAATAAAAGTACTCTTGTGAGAGTTATGATGTAATAACGAGCCATACTCTATTTAGTTTTTCAATAAAATTGCCTAATTAACGTTCCCAAAATTCGGGGCGTTACATCTTCGACTCTTTCCCTTCTTGCTGGGAGTCGCTCATTGATCAATGTGCGCAAGTTGGCCATAGAAGCCTGGGCCTGGTCAACCCTTTGTTGCATGATGGCCATGTCATGTTGGAGACTTGTCAGAATAGCAGCTTGGTTCTGAAGAGCATCAACCATGATGAGCGCCTTAGTGAACTTCGGTGGCGATGTTGGAGAGGGAGAAAATGGAGGGGTCTCGTGCGGTGTAGTTGGCGGCGAATCTCCCACTGATGGTAAACTAGCCAGAGCTTCCGCTGCAACTAACTGAGAATCGAGCCTTGTAAGTCCTTTTCTTACGGACTTGGTGGACGTTTCCACGTAGGTTTGGTTCTTCTTTTTGGAACTTTCTATGATGGTGCAATGGTTCACAGCTAGACAGTAAAGCAAATGAAAGCTTAGTGGAGTCCCTGCAGCAATTTATTTGTAAGAATTGAAAGAATGAAAAATTAGCAAGTCAGCGTCGTCAGTGTCCTCCTAGACTCTATAACTAAAGAGAGTCTGTCTCGTGACATTTGGACACCGTCAAAATCCTCGGATATTCTTTTCGACGATGAATCCTTGTTTGAATCGACTAATACTAAGAGATGTCAAAGTAGTCTGAGCCTTTGAGACGATTCTGTTCTTGAAATTTCAATTTTTGGAGTAGAAACAACTCGGTTTAGATGTCGTGATACCTTTAATCGAAGTGGCGTAAGCAGCCCTGTGCCAGAGCCTTTTGTGGTGTAAGTGATTAGCACTTTTAACCTGGGTGGTGTAAGTATCACGACATTCTCTCTGTTGTTCCTAGTTTTTTGTTTGAAACCTCAGTTGGATTTAGGCAAAGACTTAGAAAGTATTGATTTCCCAAAGTCTCGTTCATCAAAGGACTTTTGAAAATTGATAATATGCACCATCGAGATGCACGACTCGTCATCGAGCCATGACAGTGTCCTAATAGACATAAGACAGACTCGACAAGAGACAACCTAAAAGCCGCCCTATCATGCTCCTACGCAAAACGGTATTTATGTACAGTGCATGCGATAGGGAAAACAGTAACACATAGATAATATATGGGGTTAGATGCAAGTAGATCTTACCCTGCGGGTACCTATCGTAGTTTGGAGAGTTCTAGAGCTTTGTACATGAAGAGGCCGGTTTTGATTTTAAGGGGTTCCTTTGACTAGAGCCAAGATATACCTCCCGCTGCTCGCATATTGTAGTGCAACGGTAGAATGACTCATCATCGCCCAAGGTTGTTGACCGTTCAAGGATCCTAGGCTTCAATAAATTTTGCCGGCTACCCAAAACACCTTAATGGGGTTAGCCAACATCGATGCACATGAAGAATGCCGAAGAATGATTAATGAGAGAGAATCAAATATCTTACAAAATGCCTTTTAAAATGTGGCTCAATTTCATTAATCAATATTTGGAGAAAAACTACTCAAGTGAGCAATCAAAAAAGTCCCAGTTTGGATTGGTCGGATGAGGAGATCCTGTTAAGTCACCATTTCGTTCTTCAGCAGTGCGGAGCGTACTGTTTTGACTGACTTTTGAAAGATTGTTCTTGAGAGTATTAATTTCCAAGTATAGACCAATGCAATGAGTTCTAGCATTGTCGCCATTGTGGTCACACGCCCCTGAAATTTTAAATTCGGCTTTAAAATTGGGTGCGCCCTTTTGGAAAAGCGCAGCAAAACGCTTCGATTTAGAGTCGCCACTTGGGTTTTGCGGTAAACCACCCAAGGAACCGAACTTGAAACGTTTGCTACGTTTTGATTTTGAAAACGCGTAGATTGGTCTGTCGTCACCTTTGATATCTGAGGTTCGGGAGCCAAGTTACAAGAGGGGAAGGGTTTTAAGGCAACCATGTCGCCCAATCTGGATATCAGTCTCTACTCAAGCATTTTGTAAAATGTTTGATTCTCTCTTTTAATCATCTTTTAGCCAATTAAGGCGAGGAACAGTTAAAAGGGGATTAAAATCGTAACATGTTGGCAGGATGTGAAAAAATGACATGCTTGCTTTATTGAAACAATTAGTATAGATTGAGAATAAACACTTCTGTGAGCATTTTAGATAGATTGGACTAGCGTACAGCACACAAGGACTAGCGTGCGCCAGTAGGTCTAGACTCACAGCTCCTAGTCTCAACCTTTTGAGCTTTGGAAAGGACCAGTGCACACTCAGGACAAACCACGCAGTTTATAGAGCAGAATATAAACAGTTACAGACAGTTGAAATGGCATTAAAGCTATAAAATAAACAAAACACCCCATAAACAGTGTGGGAAAATAAACAAAGGCCTAGCTGCCATGCAAGGGCCAACCACTGGGCTTGATATTACTACTGTACGCCAGTTACATCATTTTGTACAGTGCTTGGCTTTGCATTTTCTGGGTTCTGGAACATGACCAGAAAGATCCCAGAGGCATTCCAAATCTGATAGAAGTAAATATTGAAAGCTACAACTACACAGTTCTAAATACAGAAAGCTGTAAACTGGTTTTTATCATGCAATAAGGTGATCAAATGGAAAGGAAAGCATAAAATAGCTAATCACTGATCCCTACTACACGTATTGCCATAACTGGCGTACGGCTTACTCTTACTAACGTGCGCCACTAATTGCTATCCACGATCTTTGAAACCTTGCCAGCATTAGGATTAGGACCGGTATTGATTACCAGCCTTGACCCTGCCAGCCCCCCTCAAGGGTCAGAATAGAAAGTTTACAGAGGGTGGTATACCTTTGGTTTTGAGTTTGATGATGGGTTTGAACTTGAGGTTTGATGGATGGATGATGAGTGTTTGGGTATGAGGGGTGTATGAAGAAGCCTCTTGCTTCACTCTTTCAATTGATGAAAGAAGAGAGAGCAAGGAACTAAAGAAGAAAGAGAAAGAAGAAGACTTGAGCTCTTAATGAGTGTAACCCCTTTCACATGAATGCAAGGGGGTATATAGAGGCCCAATGGATAAGAGAATGAGACAGTAACCAGGCTGGTTTAGGGCTGGTTGGGTTAATGAAGGAGTCTCTATGCATTTAATACATGGGACTTGCTTGATAGAGGGTGTAGGAGAGAGGGGGGAAACATCTCTGTACGTTTGCAATCGTCAGAGGACTGTACAACGTACTGGGGTGGCCCAAAAGTCTTGTGCACGTGGTTGAATAAAGGTGATTTAACTGGCTTTGACTGGCGTATGCCTATAAGTAACCTGCGCGCGCCAGTAAGAACCTTGGTCAATGCCGATGACTGACACGTGGCAGTTACCAGCGGACGTTGATGTGACACAAGCGTACTCAGGTACGATTTTGCTAAGGCCATTTGATTTTGGTTTGAAGGGTTTGAAAGGGTTCGAATGAGTTTCGAAATGCTCAAAGTTCAAACACACTAACTTTTGTGAGGAGTTCTTGACCTTGATCATCATCGGGGAATCAAAGACCGTAAGTAAACTAATCTGGACAGTCCCGAATAGGGGTGTCTCCAGTAGTCCCCCTTTGACAGCACTTAGACCACCATTGACTTGGTACAAGCAATGTCATAGGTTTTCTAGACACCCTTCCATGCTATCCATAACAAAAACATGCTAGCAAAATAGACATGAATATTTAAAGAACCTGGTTGGTTGATTGGACGGGACAGGCCGTCGCTGATTTGGATGGATGGGACAGGCCATTGCGGGGTTGGACTCTCCTGGGGAATAATTAGTTATGGACGAATCGCCGCTGCTTGGGATGCAAATGATGGACAAGATAGACCACAACTTGATTTGTTTGACAGCGCAGGCTGTCGTTGATTTGAAATTGGACGGATAGATCATCGTTGATTTAAAATTGGACAGATAATCGTCGATTTGAAGGACGGGTGGACTGTCGTTGATTTGAAGGACGGGTGGACCGTTGTTGATTTGAAATTGGACGGGTTGTGCTTGGGAAATAATTAACCAGGGGTGACAACATGGATTGGTGATCATGGGCTTTGATTTTTTTGGAAGAATTTTGACCTTGGAATTCAATTTGGGCCTCAGGCCCAACACTCAACGGCGTACGCCAGTGAATTTAAGGCGTACTCTGGTCATTTTGACAGATCCGAGTCCAGACTCAGCCCAGATCCAGCCCAATTCTTTCCCACGTCTTATAAACTTCTGAATGGCATCTAAAACTGCCATATATCAGTTTCAAAACTCCCTAACTCTCTCAAACTCTCTCAAACCCCTAACTCTCATCCCTATTCTCCCGTTCTCCTCCAAAACCCACTCATCCCAACTCATCCATGGCGGAAATCGGCGGTGGCAGTGGCAATGGCAATGTCGAAGAAGATGGAGGCCAGCCAAGGGGTCAAATAGAGACCATGAGACATCGAACGGGCGATCAGGCAGCGGAGGGAGCCACGACGGGCACCAGTGCAGGGGTTTACAACAGTGGCGATGGCATCGGAGGCCATGCAAAACAGGCAAGTGGTGACGGCAATCGGCGTACACCTATGCTGGAGGGACATACTCCGGTGGGTTCTAATACGGGGGGCCCACGGGTTTGACGTTTGGACTTCCAGAGCGGTGTGGAGGGCCTCGTGGTTACCGGGGTAGGCTCGGTTGGGGCCAGTTGTAGCAGCGGCGGTGGTGATGTTGAGTAGGGGTTACAAAGGAGGGATCCGGCTAGGGGAAAAGATCCGGTGATTGTGGAGGAGACAGTCGGGGAGGTACCGGTATAGCCGGCTAAGTTTAGGCCAGCTGCGGAGTCTTCGAGGCACATACCCATTACACGCGGGGACTTTGCGGAGTTTGTAATTGAGGAGGAGCTTAGACGTTTGCTTCGAAAGAACTCGACGGTGGTTGCAACAGTTTGGGCAGCTCGAGAGGATACACAGAGGCAAGTCGAGAGAGCTCAGAAGGAGGAGTGCTTGAGAGTCGAGGCCAAGAGGGCCAGAGCCGAGGAGGAGGCCTTCGTGAGAGAGACTGGGACAGTCGAACGGGGCCAGGAGGAGGCGGCGTGGGCGCAGGAGTCAGAGGTGACGTTGGTTGAGTCTAGGGCAAAAGAGCCTCACGCTGAGTTCATTACAGAGACATACACGCCACCGGAGCCACACGTCTTTGTTCCATCGGGGTTTGAGAGTTACGTGCCTCATCGGGAGAACTACAACACTGAGCTTGTGCTGAGAGACTCTGAAGAGCACCTGACGCAGTCTTAGGAGCAGGTATACCTTTTAAATTTTGGCTCATTTTCCATTTTATATTGTTGTATTTGCATAGACATATATTTGATATTGTATGTATCTTCATCCACTGCACTTGACTTGTCATGTAGACACCCTGAATGATATGCCTCGAATTGACTTAGAATGCCTCGACCTTGAATTTAGAACTTGAATCGACTGCTAAAGTACATTTGTAATTTGAATCGATCGATAAGATGCCTTGATGGATATCCAAAGTGACTTGAATCGACTGCAGTATGCCTCGTCTTTAGACTTCGTCCACGGGGTGCCTGAAGTAACTTGAATCGATAGATAAAATGCCATATATCTTGATTCGACTGAATAGCATGCCCTTGAGATTTGATCGACCATAGCATACCCTGGAGTAGCTTGAATTGACAGTGGTATACCTTAAATGCTAGCTCGACTGATAATATAGCTTGGAATTACTTGAATCGACTAACGGAAATGCCTCGACTGTAGAACTCGACTGTAAGATGCCCTTGAAAATCTGAAATCGATTTCGATTTGCCTTGATGATTAATAATTGCCCATTGAATCTTGGATTGCTCAAGCACTGATACATTTCTTTTGTCTGTTTACTGTTTTGAACAGAGGAAGGTGGCGAGCTCGCAAGGGCATGGAGGAGCAATGAGCTCGCTTGAGCTTTATAGAGGACTGTCCGAGCAAGTACGGGAGTTAATGGACGTTGCAGGGTTTGGTTAGTTTATTCTCACACTGACACTGGTGAAGAATGACCATGCTGTACTTACTGCACTGGGCGAGAGGTGGCAAGATACGTCTAGCACCTTCCATTTTCTGATCGGGGAGATGACTGTGAACCCATTGGACGTCGCAGCCATCACAGGCGGTAGGTGGCGATCCGATCCTGTTTGACTCAGGGATCCATAGGGATGAGGCGACACTGAGGTGGTTTCTGGGCTGAGTGCCTGAGAAAGGAGAGGAGATGGTTCGGTACGAGCAGTTCCGGGGCTATTTGAGGAGGACACTGACCACAGAGCAAGAAGAGGAGGACATGGCGATGACCTATCTGCTGTACTTGTTTGGGGCTACTCTGTATCCAAACAAGGGTGCCATGCCGACCCTTTTTGACTTACGCACAGCCTCTCGATATGATTGGGGAGGAGCAGCTTTAGGGGCATGCTATGGCTTCATGGGAGAGTTCACAAGGTACAAGAAGGCAGTTGCTAGTTATTGGAGGATATGAGAAGTATGAATTCATCTTGTAACTCAATGTCATTTCATACTTGTACTTTGAATTATATGTGCCGTATTCTGATGCTTTATTGTTTGAAAACCTTGCAGTTGTTTCAAGGTGCTGAAGATGTATCCTTCGGAAAATATGTGTCCGAACATGAGAACCCTCCCACGTGCAATGATCTGGGGGCAGCTTCACAAGGGCAAGAAGAAATCGAAGGGAAGCCGCCTAGCATTTAGAGCCTACCTCGACGAGCTGTCGAGTACTTAGGTAAATAATAATTTCGTCAATTGATTATGCCTTGAAATGCTTTAATGCAATCGCTGTTGCCCTTTTGGTTTTGGCTTTTGAATGTATTGCAGGTGGAGTGGAATCCGTGGGGTGGCGTGGTGCTTGAGCCAGAGTTCGTGGCCAGGAACAAAGCAGTGACAGCAAGCCGAGTACTACTGGAGTTAGCTTTCGGGTGGCAGTGGTACTTAGGTAATCGGGTGACAAGATAGTCACTTGGTTCGTTTGTGTTCAAGGTTCTTGGGCCACTTCTGCCTCGTGCTTCGCACACAGCCAGGTACACTCTAGCCGAGCTGCAGCGATTTACTGTTTCGGCAAACGTTTCAGCCTTTGTGAGGCCAGAGCGTAACTATGCAATCTATCGGAGGCAATACTTGCCGAGACCACTCGGGGTGATGACACACTAGGCCATTATTGGAGAGGCCATGGAAGTCGGCGAAGAGAGGCAAGGCCAAAGAGAGAGGACAGCCAGCTCTATGGAGAGATCCAGTTATATAGCAGCGATTGGTTTGCCTCAGCTTTCTTGGACTTTAGCAGTGCGAGATGCGCAGGGAGAGGCTACAATAATTGAGTAAAAGCCAGCCGGGACAGAGCCTGCTTGGGTCACAAGACCGGTATGATGTACTTTCAGCATGTATTATTTCCTTGTATCATATTTGAACCGTATTCTGACCTTTGTTCCTAAAATGTATCTCAGGTACCAGAAGAATGGGCGGAGGAGGTTGCGTGCTTGATGCTTGCCATGGAGAAGGAATTTCACAAGATAGCAAGCGGCACTCCTCTGCGATTGGAGTATTAGTCAGTGGCTCCAGCCCTGACGTCTGTACAGACGAGGCCGTAGGTATAATCCCATAAATTTGTTCAATTCTACTTGATAGAGCTGTTCTTGATCCCTATTTTTAGTAATTAATATACACAATATGCACAATATATGTTGAAATGATATGAATGAATTGATAATGCAGGGACAAGCTAGGGCGACTCTTGAGAGAAAGAGTGTGCGGCCTCCTCCACAGAAGAAGATGGCCGGTGACTCTACCACTCGTGCCACATCTCAGAGACAAATGAGCACTTCACGATCAGCTGCCAGAGGGGTAGAGATCACCTCGATTAGCGACGAGCCATAGTTCCGCAGAGAGCTGAGGAAGAGGCTAGCCCAGAAGAAGCCAGCTCAGGGCCCAGCACAAAAGAAAAGAGACAAGAGACCGAGAGCGATGAGGGAGAATAAGAGGAGGAAGAGGAAGAAGAAGAGGAGTGCTCGCCTTTCAGCAGCAGCTCGACGACTCCGTCGACTATCCCAAGTACAAGATGGATCCGAGAGAGAGAGATGACAACGATGAGGAGGACGACGACGACGACGACCTTTTTGACGACTAAGGCCTACCACTGAGTCTCATTTATTTTACTGTCTTTGCTTTTGATTCGAGTCTGCGCGCCCAAGTAGATAGACTTGATGGTGGGCCAACGTGCCTTAGACTTGATATTTTGGAGGTGGCTGGGCCTGCGTGCCCCTTTGACTTTTCGGCACATGTGCCTTATTGACACCACCTTTTGCTCTGGCCGTTGTGCCGTTATATACATTGTTCTATCTTTTTCTTTTGGGAATATTGATAAAGCAATATATAAAAGTTGCATTTTCGGTTTATTAATTCCCTTTGATGAGGAAAATTGACAAAAGAACGCACAAACCAACCACTAATATCTACCCTGCATTGCCAAATGATCCGAATCCACAAATAGACACTTGAGTATGTACAAAACTTGACTAGCTCGAAAGAAATGGAAAGAAAAGTCCCAAGATACGACACAAACCTTTGGACACATGGAAAATAATAAAATTTTGGGCATTAATGCGCCAAAATGTGAAATTCTCCTCGACAAGGGAAACTGACACGTCTGTAAGGTCACATAGGCGCATAATGACCTATACGAATTGACAAAATGGGGAAAAGCACCTTCAGACGAGAAATAAACCGGAAAATGCTAAAAATGCCTTAAAAACGGATGCAAGACACGAAAGATGACTCGATTTAGTCCCGGATTGAAACTGACACCCCCGTATAGTCACATTAGGTCCATTTGACGTGTACGGTATGACAAAACTTGGCAAAAGTCCTAGGAATGGATTTCGACCTTCCAAAACCTTGATTTGAACTTGAAACAGGCCATTGGGGGTCCGAAATCTTTGATAAGCACGCCATTTGGAATTCGACGCTTCGACCTAATGCCAAATACCATTTATGACTTGCATGAATTAGCAAACTTTCAAAATAGGCCTCGAAATAAAAAACGGACATTCGACGGCAGTAGCTGCTGCATTTTGGTTTCTGGTGAGCCTTACTGGCGTGCGCCAGTAGTTTGCTGGAGTGCGCCAGTAAGAGGGGATACGTGCATGCTAGTAGTTGATTGGCATACGTGATGAAGCCTAATGCAGATCCACTTATTTGACCAACTGTCCTTTTGGGGAGCATGCCTTGTTTTCATCCCCACACTGCTTGAACATGATTTCTGAGTATCAGATGGGCAGTGTGGGGACTATGATTGTTTGAAGACTAATGCTTGGTCTTGCGTACTATGATTGTTTGAAGACTAATGCTTGGTCTTAGCTTGGTCTTAGCTTTGACACGAGAACCGAGGTTCATTTTTGCCTATAAATGAAAGGTGCTAGCAATGTTAAACTCACATTCTCACTCCTCATATTTAGCATTCTTTGTCATTATTGATGGAAAACTCACTCCCAACCTTGATCAAACCTTGGTTAGTCGAATTTCTGTCCATTGATTGGTTGAACTTCCAATCTCATGGTCTTGCCTCATTCCGATACCTTAGGCATGTGCCACTCCGTCCCGAGCTTCTAAGAGCTGCTCTTAGGTTTTGGAACCCTGATGTCCATGTCTTCCACTTTGGCGATGATAAGATGTGTCTGACAGTCGAGGAGTTTCAAGCCTATCTTCAAAGCTTCGCATCTCATCCAATTGTTGTTCCACCTTATCAAGTGAGCATGCCAGGGCTGTTAGCAACCTCACTCAACATTTCTCGAGGCTTGGCCAATACTTTGCTTGAAGGTGATCAAGTCAACATTCTCCGCTTAATTGAAAGGTACAGTCCTAATGGCAACTTGGATGACGATGCTGTGCAAGCCTGGCGTCGTTTTGCCTTGGTGATTTGTCTGCTGGCTGCCTACCTATTGGTTCCTACTGATGGGCGAGTTAGTACTCTCTTGGTGAGCGTTGCTGCTCAGATGGGGGCTCGAAAGAACGTAGTGCCTTTAGTTCTTGCAGAGACGCTTTTGGGCTTAGACTTGATAAGCACCGGTCAAACCAATGTTTTCAGTGGCAGCCCACTTCTTCTTCAGGTAAACTCACTCAGCTCATCTTTTTTCGATTTTCACACTTTTTCATTTTACTTCGACACTTGGCTCAGGTTGCTCCTAGCTTCTTACTTGTTTTCTCGCTCATGTTTTATCTGGCTTCTTACTTGTCTTTTCACTCATGTAGTTATGGCTTTCGGACAAGATTGGGCTGCGTCATCCTCCAGAGGAAGGCTGGAATCTCTTTCCATGACGGATTCATCAAAGGCAGATGAGGTTCCCCGAGATGGATTTGGAAGAGTGGTATGAATTCCTAAGGCATGTGCAGCCCAATGAAATTGCTTGGAGATGCACTTGGCTGGATTTGACCAACATGGCCACTTATTCGGACGGGTTTGACAGGATGGTAATTGTTGGATTGACAACGTTCACGTTCTATATCCCTGGTTGCGTCCTTCGCCAGCTTAGCATTTCCCAGGAGAACTATCGAATTAGCACCAGGAATTTCCATCTTCCCAACTTCAATGCTCAGACACTCAATGGATACCAAAGGCGTTGGGGCTCAGAGACATTCAAGCAGCAGATCTAGATTTCAGCCCAACGTTAATGAGTCGGTATAAAAGATGGCTGAGCAGAGATAAGCAAAAGACAAAACATTAACTGACTCCAGACCTGACTTCGTTATTTTTAGAATAAGCTATGAGCCATTAGGCTTCTCTAGCATTTTGTTCTGTTTTTCATGCTTCAAATGTTTTAAGGCTTTTATGCTCAGCTTGTGTATTAGAAGTAGTAATTTGCAATAAAGTTGAAAGACGAAGGGTTTCTCCCTTCTGATTCTCCAATGCAGTTTGAATTGTTCTCGATCTTCTCGACCTTTGATACGTGACAAAATGTGCAACCATGGATCGACTTGAAAGATTGCGACCGAATCTCGAGGAGAGATTGCCTACGTATCCCTTTTCAAGGAATCAAGTTAGAATGAATGCAGGCCAAGGTTCGCTTGTGTGTTTTACCTTTCCTTTTACGCTCTAACTTTTGCCTAGAACCGCCTTTTCAGGTTTTCGGTCTAGCGAGCTTTTCGACTTTTGCCTATTTATTTTTGCCTAGACCGCCTTTTCAGATTTTCGGTCTAGCAGGCTGCTCTAACTTTTGCTTAGAACCGCCCACCCTTGTGGTTTTCGGTCCAATGAGCATCTCTCTGGGATAGTAACGCTTGACTTGATCCCAGTTGACCAAAGCATTGAATTCATTTCCATCGAGATCGATGAGTTTAACAGCATCCCCATATGGGATGGTCTTGATAATGTAAGGCCCAGAGCGCTTCGGTCGAAACTTCCCGCGAGGATCAGACACCGGAGCTCAGATTTCCTTTGTAACCATATCCCTTTCTATTAAGTCCCTGGATTTCACTTTCTTATTGAATGCGCGAGCGATTTGCCGTTGATACCCTTGAACATGATACAAGGCGTAGAGCCTTCTTTCATTACATAGCATCAATTCGACAAACCTCCCACTGAGCCACTCAGATTCCGTGAGACCACATTCTGCCATGACTCTTAGCGACGGTACTTCAAGCTCGATGGGGAGTTCTGCCTCCATCTCGTAAACTAGAGAATAAGGAGTTGCTCCAGTTAAAGTTCAGTACCCCCAAAGTGCTAAAGGCAGCTGCTCGTGCCAGTCCCTTTCAGACTCGTCGGTATTCTTAATGATTACCTCGACATTCTTGTTTGCGGCCTTGACTGCTCCATTTGTCTGTGGACGACAGACTGTCGAATGATGGATCTGGATCTTGAATTCCTCGAAGAGTTCCAAAACTCTACCTTTGAAATGAGACCCATTATCTGATACAAATGCCTGTGGGACACCGTATCGATAGATGATGTTCTTCCGAATGAACTGAGCGACTTGAACCGTTGTCAAGGTTTTGTAAGATTCAGTCTCGACCCACTCGGTGAAGTAGTCTATCGCCACTAGTATAAACTTGTGACCAATCGAAGCAGAAGGCCTAACCATGCCGATGACGTTGATGCCCCAAACAGAGAAAGGCCAAGGCGAAGCCATGCCATACAAAGTTGGAGGAAGATGTTATAGGTTAGCATGGATTTGGCATTTGTGACACCGTCGTACATAGTCGATGCACTAAGACTCCATTGTTGACCAGTACTAGCCTTGCCTTAGGATCTTCCTAGCAAGCATGACACCACTCATGTGAAGACCGCAGACTCCTTCGTAAATCTCCTCCATTATCCTAGTTACTTCAGCGCCATTGACATACAACTTGTGCATCCCACATTGAGACCTCCGATACAATTTCCCTCCACAAATGATGTATTGGGTAGCTAACCATTGTAAGGCGATTCGATCTTTTCTAGTGGCCTCAGCAGGAAACTCTCCGCGCTCAACAAAATTCCATATGTCATGGTACCAGGGTAGGCCATCATTGACATCATCGATGGCGTTGATGTACTCGTATGCGGGCAAGTCCCTTTGTTCAATCACGATCGATCGCAGCTTGACTTCTGTTGGAAGTTCGATCATTGAAGCCAAAGCATCGGCAAACTGATTCTTCAAGCATGGAATATGGGTGAAAGTCGCCTTATTGATCGAGGAATATGGGTGCGCCGATTTGAAAAGCGCGGCAAAACGCTTCGATTCAGAGTCGCCACTCCGGTTTTGCGGTAAACCACCCAAAGAACCGAACTTGAAACGTTTGCTACGTTTGATTTTGAAAAGGCGTAGACTGGTCCATCGTCACCTTCGATATCTGAGGTTCGGGAGCTAAGTTACGAGATGGAAAGGGTTTTAAGGCACCCATCTCGCCCAATCCGGAGATCGATCTTTACTCAAGCATTTTGTAAAATGTTTGATTCTCTCTTTTAATCATCTTTTAGCCATTAGGGCAGGGAACAGTTAAAGGGGATTAAAACCACAAAATGTTGGTAGGATGTGATAAAATGACATGCTTGCTTTATTGAAACAATTAGTATAGATTGAGAATAAGCAGTTCTGTGAGCATTTTAGACAGACTGGAACACACTGATCCGGAATGACATACACAGGATACAGCCTGCATGCAACATGCCATTGCATGCAGACCTGATCTGCGTACAACACACAAGGACTGGCATGCGCCGGTAGGTCTAGACTCACAGCTCCTATTCTTAACCCTCTGGCTCTAAAAAGGACCAGTGCTGTCAGGACCTCGATTTTCAACGTAAATAAATAATACAATTTAACATAAGATCCTCACATAACATACATATAACCCAAAAGAGTTCCCACCTGTTTAAATTTACAAACAAGTCCCCATAGTTACAGAAACACAACCTTGGCACCACGGCCAAAATTAACTTAGTTACAAGTACAACCAACTCAAATTAATACAACTTTCTAGTCAAAAGGAGCTTAGGAATATTTAGTTACAAACCCATCTTTACAAAAGCAAGTCAATTACGAAAGATGATTAAGTAACTAAAACCAGGTTAGCTCCCAAAAATCTTCATGTACACGCACGCCGTCACATGCAGTCTATTGTCCAACGTTCGAACCTGAAAAGAAGGATTTTGTTGAGCTACACTAGCCCAGTAGGAAAATCTTTACCAAATTTATATGCGAATAAGATGGTTAGTGCAAACGAAGGGATTATGGAAATACAATCCGATAGATGATAACCAAACAGTTTGCAAATGGACCCTTAATGAAATCGTATGCATGAAACCTACGATGCTAACCCCTCTGATAATCCCAACTCGACGTGCTAACCCAAAACTTCATCATCGGCATTTCCACCACTTGCGTTACTGGAATAACACCATAAGGATTACCGTGTTACCACCACTTGCGTCACGGTGATCCCCAATGACTCGGGTTACCGTATTACCACCACTTGCGTTACGAAACCCTCTAAGTCTCCGTATTACCACCACTTGCGTTACGGGACTTCCTAAACCAACCTTCGACCCAAAATCAACTATTTCCTCATATAACATACAAGCTATGACTCCCCATGAACCCATTCATAGATGGAACACCCTACATTATGCCAAAGTCATCACAAATGCACCATGAATGATCACACGATACCAACAATCTATAGAAAGTACATTACAACGTTTAACTAAGTCAATTCCTATCCGGTTATTGCTAACGGAAGACCAACGGACCATGGAGTACATCGAACCGTCATAGGAAGTCAATTAGACAAGATTGAGATAGTTTAGGAGGTGTTCAAAAGGGTTTAGAAGTGATTGGAGGCCAAAACAATCAACGGAGAAGCAAAAGGTGCAAAACTGGAGATAAGCTCACTGTATCGATACGCGCTTAATCCGTATCGATACGGAATCAACTGTCCAAAAAGATAAGCTTACTGTATCGATACGGCCCTTAATCCGTATCGATACCACGGGGCTTCGGGTAGAACTTTCAGCAGATTTTCTGACATGCTCAAGAACCAAAATCCAACAATCAAGGGCACGATTTTACACCAAATCAACGTATAAACATATAAAAGAAGTAAAGAAGTCCCTACCTCGCAATAATGGTCGAGATTCAAGCGGTTTTGAACGAGCCCTAGCTTTTTGAACTTCGAAACTTCTATTTAAACTTGACCCGAGGATCTCCGAGCTCAAGAACGCGATTGCAAGGCCGGAGGGAGGTTGTTTCTTGAAGATTTTGGGAGATGGAGTGGAGTTTTGGGTGAGAAGTGAGGAGAGAGAGAGAGAGCCGGTGGAGAGAGGGAGAGAACGGATGAGAGAGAGAGGAGGGGAGATTTTTGATCTCCTACATCTAACACACACCCTTATATACCCACATATCTTCATATCACACACACACCCCTTCAACTCTCTATTCTTTCACTCTAGCCCTCAATCCAAAATATCCACCAATTAATCCATATTATCTCAATTAGGCATTTAATAATTAATTTCAATAATTAAATAAATTATGGATCTCTACAAGTGCACACCCAGGACAAACCACGCAGTTTATAGAGCAGAATATATACAGTTACAGACAATTGAAATGACTTTAAAGCCATAAAATAAACAAAACACCCCATAAACAGTGTGAGAAAATAAACAAAGGCCAATGCCTAGCTGCCGTGCAAGAGCCAGCCACTGGGCTCGATATTACTACTGTACGCCGGTCTATGGTGGCTGTACGCCAATTACATCATTTTGTACAGCGCTTGGCTTTGCATTTTTTGGGTTCTGGAACATGACCAGAAAGATCCCAATGGCATTCCAAATATGATAGAAGTAAATATTGAAAGCTACAACTACACAGTTCTAAATACAGAAAGTTGTAAACTGGATTTTATCATGCAATAAGGTGATCAAATGGAAAGAAAAGCATAAAATAGCTAATCACTGATCCTCATGCCAGTACTGCACGTACTGCCATAACTGGCGTACGGCTCACCCTTACTGACATACGCCATTGATTGATATACACGATCTTTGAAACCTTGCCAGCGTTAGGGCCAGGATTTGTATTGATTACCAGCATTGACCTTGCCAGCCCCCTTCAGAGGTTAGAACAGAAAGTTTACAGAGGGTGGTATACCTTTGATTTTGAGTTTGATGATGGGTTTGAACTTTGAACTTGAGGTTTGATGGATGGATGATGAGTGGTTGGGTGTGAGGGGTGTATGGAGAAGCCTCTTGCTTACTCTTTCAATGGATGAAAGAAGAGAGTGCAAGGAACTAAAGAAGAGAAAGAAAGGAGACTTGAGCTTTTAATGAGTGTAACCCCTTTCACATGAATGCAAGGGGGGTATATATAGGCCCAACGGATAAGAGAATGGGACAGTAACCAGGCTGGTTAGGTTAATGAAGGAGTCTCCATGCATTTAATGCGTGGGACTTGCTTGATGGAGTGTGTAGGAGAGAGGGGGGAACATCCTTGCACGTTTGCAATCGTCAGAGGACTGTACAGCGTACTGGGGTGGCCTAAAAGTCCTGTGCACGTGGCTGAATAAAGGTGATTTGATTGGCTTTAACTGGCATATGCCTATAAGTAACCTGCATGTGCCAGTAAGAACCTTGGTCAACGGCCGATGACTGACACGTGGAGATTACCAGTGTACGCTGATGTGACATAAGCGTGCTCAAGTAGGGTTTTGCTAAGGCCATTTGGTTCTGGTTTGAAGGGTTTGAAAGAGGTTCGAATGAGGTTCGGAATGCTCAAAGTTCAAACACACTAACATTCTCGAGGAGTTCTTGACCTTGATCATCATCGGGGAATCAAAGACCATAAGTATACTAATCTGAACAGTCCAGAATAGGGTGTCTACAATTAACACTTCCATGTGACATGTTATCTAACAAGAATGACTCTCTTTTAATATAACATTCCAAAGCTATTAAACACCCTAAAAATGCGGAAAAGGTGAACGACACTGCAACCCCTTCCCACCTATTCTAAAACCAAACCTCCACCAAGAAGAATATCCAAGCTTTGAGCCAACTCATCCCTAGAAAATTGGACAGTGATAACAGGATTGGGTAGGTAAAGCCAAAATTTCATCGTTGTTTTGGCACGACACGCAAATACGGCACAGAGACAAAATGCTCCAACAGGCCACTCATAAGATTAGAATAAACAGAGATACCGAGGTTAATATTAGTTCCCAAAACTTCACTCTTTTCCTTCTTCCCTTGCTCATCAGCTAGTGAAAAATAGCGGTAGTATTCACTACTCAGTTCAAATGTTCTCAATGCTGCAAGATATTGTTCAGTTTTCTTCATACAAACCCAATACGAAAGGGGAAAAGCAGAAGGAGGAAAGTCATTGACATGAAGGTGTCTCTGAGAAGCCACTACATTGCAGTTGGTTGTCTCATTAGGCCTACCCAGTGGAGGTGAGAGTTCGAACCCCACGGGGGACGCCAGATGCGACCGAGATTCAAGGCTATGGACGGCCTCTGGATCCCCTATGAACTAACCTACTAACTAGCTAACTCCCTGGAGAAAAAAAAAAGTCATGAAGGTGTCTCGACAGACTCGGTATCTGTAACTGTAAATGGCCCTGCAATTGATGTAGTCCTATTGTAATGGCACCGATAAGTTTAAAGGAAAATGGTTAATGCTTCTCGTTGAAAACAAGAAAGTGCCAGAGGCAGAGGCCGGGAAGAAACTGCTAGCAAAGTAGTTAAATATACAAAGTGCTATTCCATCATATACAGCATGACAACCCGGATGCCCCCCTCATAAGCAAAGGAAAATTAAACAATCACAAAGAGTTGTACCACTAACACTTGTGCACGGAATGCTCCATAAAGAAGTTTTAATGTACGCCTACCAAAAAGTGGTGTAAAGAAGAGGTTTATATGCAAGAAGATTGTGAAATTGATAATCATTGAATAAGTCAGAAGAAAAACGATGTCACGTGAAAGAACTCATTTCACATAAACGATTGTAGTAGTAATATCCAATGGAAGAGCAGTACCTGGAAATCATTTTGTTCAAACTTTCTAATGTTCTCACGCCAATATATGGGATCTTTGTGCATGGGGGACCAGTCAAGATGGCCAAGGAGGACCTCTTGCTTGTACTTGTCAAAAAAAACTCATTTTCTTAATATTATCTTTCAGCCTCTTCCAGTTGATTTAGAACCTCCAACAAATCCTATCAGAAACCCCGAAGTCACATTTCAAACAGTGGTTCTAGATAAACATAGGGAAAGTCTATTAACACAACACATTACACAACCATCTATACGACACATTTATGTGGGCATTATTCATTGGTGATTTGCAATTCTTTTGTTTAACTCATTCACCAATAATAATGACACATAATTGTGTTGTATAAATGGTTGTGAACGTGTTGTGGTAGTATACTTCCCCATAAACATACCCTCAAGCTCAAAGGTCTACAAGCTTTACCCAAAAGATGATGATACTTATCCCATTCCGATTTTGGAAGGCTATAGGAAATCAATTCAATAGTATGTTTTAGGGAAATGAAACAACGCCATCAAAGCTTGAGAAAGTCATCCTCACCGTTATTCAATATTTAACAATGCAAAATCTGAAGTAACAATGCGGAAGATTTCTTATGACAGCCTATATAGCAAGTTAGCCAGAATGAAGCAGAAAGTATGCCACTGAGACAAGCATTATGAACAAAGATGGGGGCGGGGGTGAATTAAGAACAATTACCATAGCCAGCCAAGAATGAGCAGAAATTTTAGGGTAGTGATAATGCCAAAACTAGTGAATAAAAGTCTTGTACACTACACATGGTACAAGCTTTTTATGCACTAGAATTTTGGCACCAACAAAAAAAGCTTTGGCATTGTCATGTGCCAAATTTTAAACCACATTGAATAAGTATCTACAGAAATCCCACTTCAAAAGACAAAAAATCAATTTTCAAATAGCTCAGTATATGGTACGAATGGGGGCAAGACATAAGTAACAATCACACTTCCAACTACTGCATTTGCATTTACCCATAAAGCCACCCTTAGATAGGCAAAATGTGAAAACTGAAGTTGGACACTTCATGCTGCATTGTAACTGATTATCACAACAAGAAGAATTGTGAAAATAACTTTTGCGTGAAGAAAAAGTGTTAATCTCCTCTTTGCCGATGACCTTATAATGTTCATTAAAGATGATTGTGACTCGATAAATAACCTCAATAAAGTTTTCATTGACTTTCGTGAGATTATGGGCCTCCGTTTTACTGAGAAACTACACCAATATAGAGCCTGGACTGTAGTGCATGATACATGGAAGAATGCAGGTGGAATTTGACTAGTTCGGCAGAAACATTGAAATTAAATCACAATGGTTTCCAGAAAAAATAACCATAATCAACCAGGATCAAAATGAAACACACATCGTCTCCTTTTTGCCCCTCTATCGACATAGGAAGATGGTTTTTGTCTAGAACGGTATGCTTGTGTGTGCTGCCAATAAAAGCATTAATGTATGAAATGACTAAGAGAGAGAGAGAACAAAAACAACAAAAGTTTTATCAGTTTCTCACTTCATCACCCCATGACTGTGCTTTCAAACTCTGAACAGTTTGCGGTAGCCCAAGGTCTATTATCTAAGCATCAAAAGTCCCTTTTGGAAGCAAGTTCCGAAGGGTCAAAACAACCACCCTCACAACCTAGCAAACATTGATGCACCAGATTTTTAGAAGGCATTACACAAATTCACTAAATCAGATAGAGACAAATAGTTATTTTTGAAATAATAGCCTCACAAATATATGCCTCGAACTTTAAATTGGACCAGTCTGACATGTAAGCTAGGGAAACTGGATTAGGACCACAAGCAACAATGGAAAAGACAAAAATTCTCGAGATTTATGAAGAATAAAGATAGCGTATAACTGCCATCTATTCTGCCCATCATTATTTATGGCAAGAGCCCAATAAGGTGCCAAGGTGTCCCAGAGGCTTAGGTGGGAGGCGAGGCATGAGCTTCACAGAAGCGAGGCACGTCTATATTGCTATAGATGTTGCATAGTCTTTATGAGTCTACAAAAATTTTGAGAAAGCTTTATGTATAATGCACTATAAGCGACAATGTATCTATACACAAGATTGTTACCACCATGCACCTTATGTTGTACTTAAAGCAATTCAACTATTAAAAGCTGTTAAACACTGAAACAATCAATCAGTTAAGCTTAAACAACAATTGCAACTTAATTCATCAAACAATGAACTCTTACCCGGAAAATTAATCCCTCTCTCCCAAATTACTTGATCGTTTTGGAAAATCTTGCATTTAGCATGCATAAAATATTGTGTTATGAGATTTTTGTGAAAAACTTTTATACCATTTTTTTTCTTCTCAATGGGATCTTTAAATTGGTGTAATAGTTTTTCAAAAAAATTTGAGCTCATACATTATCTTTTATGTGATGCATGTGTCAAAATACTCGATTGATATATATATATATATATATATATATATATATTCTTCTTCTCAAAATGAGGTACAATATATAGACTGGACACAAGGTAAAATAAGGAAAAAGAATAAATAAGGAAAGAGAATAAAATCAAACCAAATCCCTAATTGATTCTACCTAATTGAGTATCAAATCCCTAATTGATTCTATCTAATTGAGTATCTTCTTAATTACATTCAATACATTAACTACAGGTAACACTCCCCCTCAAGCTGGAGCATAAACATCGTGTACTCCCAGCTTGCGACAAATAGTATCAATGGAAGTCTTGGGAAGTGCCTTAGTGAAAATATCAGCCAGTTGAGAGCCTAAAGGAACAAAAGGAGTACTAATATATTTAGATTCCACCTTTGACCGAATGAAATGACAATCAACTTTAATCTGTTTGGTCCTCTCATGGAATACTGGATTATTAGCAATGTGGATAGCAGCTTGATTATCACAATATAGAGGAGTAGGACCATGTATCGGGATCCCAAACTCTTGTAGAAGTGTGCGCAACCAAGTCAACTCACCAGCGGTTTGAGCTATTGCTCTATACTCCGCCTCAGCACTAGAATATGCTACAATTGATTGTTTCTTACTTCTCCATGTCACAAGATTGCCTCCCATAAAGGTGCAATAGCCAGCAGCAGAACGGCGATCAATAGGAGATCCTGCCTTGTCAACATCTGAATATCATTCAATACAAAGATGTCCAGATGATTTGTAGAGAAGTCCACGTCTGGGAGCATTTTTGAGATACTTCAAGATACGAACAACTGCCTCCATATGAGAAACTCGAGGACGAGTCATAAATTGATTGACAAACACTAACTGCATAGGAGATATCGGGTCGAGTAATAGTTAGATAAATAAGTTTTCCCACAAGTCTCCGATACATCTCAGGGTCGTCAATCAGATCACCATCTTCACGCATTAACTTAAGATTAGTCTCCATAGAACGAGCCACCTCAATGCCAAGGAAATATTGAAGCTTGCCTAGATCTTTGGTAAGAAAGCCAGAACCAAGATGGCGAATTAGTGTTTGAATCTCAATGCTATCACTTCCAGTGATGACGATATCATCCCCATAAACCACGAGAATCACAATACCACAAACGGTCTTTTTAAAGAACACGGAGTGATCAACCTGACTCCGAGTCATACCATGAGAAACAACGGTATTGCTGAACTTATCAAACAAGCCTGGGGAGACTATTTGAGGCCATATATAGATTTGTGAAGATGACACACACTCCCCCTTGGACTCAAAACCGGGTGGTTGTGCCATATAGACAGTCTCAGACAGATCCCCATGTAGAAAGGCATTCTTGACATCAAGCTGGTGGAGAGGCCAATCAAAATTTGCTGCAAGGGAGATAACAATTCGTACAGAATTAAGTTTGGCCACTGGAGAAAAAGTCTTAGTATAATCGAGCCCATAGGTTTGGGTGAAACCTTTGGCCGCAAGACGAGCTTTCAATCAATCAAGAGTACTATCAGGATTTTGTTTGACAATAAACACCCAACGACAACCAACAACATGTGCTCCATTGGGAACAAGGGTCCAAGTATGATTTATGGACAAGGCACGCGTCTCCTCTTCCTAAGCGGAGCGCCATCTTGGATGAGTAAGAGCCTCCAAATAAGACTTAAGAACAACAATAGAAGATAGAGACACTAAAAAAGCGCGAAAAGAGGGAGATAAACGATCATAGGACACAATCTAAGAAATAGGATGGAAAAGTGCAAGAACGCGTACCCTTACTAACGGCAATAGGCAAGTTAAGATCCGGATCCTCAGATGGTGAAGGAGATGATGTGCGTAAAGAAGTTGGGTCTACAGGAGCAATGGGAGATGTGGCGGCGGAAGAGCGATGAAGACAAACATAGACCTGTTTTATGGGTGGTCGAGGAGCAGTGTCGGGAGGACGGACTGGTGTAATGGGTGGTCAAAGAGCAATCTCGGGAAGACAAGGTGACAGACCAAGATCAGCCAACATGGGTGGTTGTAACCGTGCACCTGCTGGGGAATAATATGGGACGGTCTTAAAGAATGTCACGTCAGCACTTACAAAGTGCTTACGTAGCAAGGGACTACAACACCTGTATCATTTCTGTGTCCGAAATGAGAAAGATAGAAGAGTATAGAACAATATTGAGTTTGGGAAAGTTTATGAATAGAAAGTAAATTAAAAGGAAATTGTGGTAAGTATAAGACAGAAGTAAAAATAAGGCTAGAGGCACGATAAGTACCAATGCCATGTACACGAATTTTTGTACCATCCGCAATAGTAACATAAGAAGGAACGGAAGGTGTAACACATCAAAAAGAAGAGACAAATCACCTGTCATATGATCAGATGCGCTAGAATCGAGAATCCATGGAGTACTGCCAATACAAGAAGAAGAGTGAAGGCAAGTATTACTTGATGAGACATGAGTTGCAATGGAAGTCGAAGATGCATTAGCCTTGTGAAACATGGAACCACACTCAGACTTAGAGATAGTAATCTGATCCGGAGGAGCCAACCCAGACCGCTCCCCCTCAAATGTAGCCTGATTAGCTCAAGCAGGCCTGCCATGAAGCTTCCAATAGAATTCTAAAAGTATGATTGGTTGCATTGCAATGTGTACACTTCTTGGTGCCACGACCACCACGCGCCCCACGGCTGCCATGTCGACCACCACGTTCATAAGAACCACTACGACTGGGGCGGGGATTAGAGTGGCTAAAATTCCCAAAAGATGGAATAGGACCAGTAACAGGAGCAGCTAGGGTAGATGGAGTTGGATGCTCTAAAACAGAAGACCGAGGAGCAGCCCTTCGAACACGAGCAAAAGCCTCACCAACGGTAGGAACTTCCTTGCCGGAAAGAATTTGGGGACTGAGAGGAGCAAGTTCTGAATTCAGCTCGGACAAGAATTTGGTAACTCGAAATTCATCTCTGTACTTCTGCTGAATCTTTAAATCTATGGTTAAGGGTTGCTAGACATTTAACTCATCCCACATCCCTTTTAATGTGGAAAAGTACTCATCAACCAATCGATCTCCTTGTTGGAAAGAGAATATATTCTGATAAATTGGATAAATGCGAGAGAGAATCTGTTTGGATGAATATAACTCATGTAAAGTATCCCATACTTCTTTGGATATGTCAAGGCATGCAACATTATTAAAAATATCTGGTTCAAGACTATTCCAAAGCAAAGTCATAATATACGAATCATTTTGAATCCAAATAGAATCTTCAGATGGGGCATCAGTGATATAGGAAGTCTCACCACTTGCTCGAAAAGAAACAGTCACAACACGTGACCCTGGCAAATAATTGGCCAATTGGCCTATTTAATTTAATTGAGGTGAGAGAACGACGATGAAATGGATCCCTAACAGTGTCCGTAGAGCCTAATGTTTTGGTTTTCTTATCCTTATTACCCATAATATGAGAGCAAACCAAAAAATAAGAATAAACCAAATATTACCAGAGATCTTGAGCACTGCCCAGTTGATATCAAGCCCTGGAAAAAAAGATTACCAGTGGTCGTTGGAGATGCAACAGAGATGTAGGGGGATGAAAACAATTGGTGCACTGAACGATACCAAACTGTAACGGCTTCACGCGCCTCTACACCGGAACCCTAATTCTTCGTCGGATCCATAATCTGCAAAACAGACAAGGAGTGAGTGCACCTTTGCCTCTCGTGGCAAAGGCCCTCCGATGCCTAAGTTAGTCTTACGTACTAATAAACAACCCTAATTATCAGTAGGAAAGCAATAAGAGATAGCCAAATATTGCGTACCTTTCTCCTCCAGGTTTACCTCGTATTTATAGACTCATAGATGCTTGCTCACCAAGCATCCCTATTATCCTAGGATTCTCATCACGTATAGGATATTATCCTAGGATTCTCATCACGTACAGGAATCCAGGATATTTTGGGCACTTCTTTCGTTATCAGTTCACCAAAAGAGTCATTTCAGGACTCTCTTTCATAACTGGCCAAACCTTCCACTCACGTTGGGTATCTATCCAAGATCCTACATATTTGGGATCTCATCCCTTTACAGAATATTACCATTCTAGAACATTCCTGTTACCTCATGCTTTAGGGCAACTTGTTCCCCTGTTCGGCTACCTCGTTACCGAGCAATCCACATGGACCAATGACCGCACATGCAACTGGTCCATGTCGCTATATTTGGACAAGGGACTTCTCATGTCTTTTGTCCTTATTAGCCGAACAGATAGCCTGGGTTAATGACTTCTCGTGTTACTGGTTCACACAGCCGTTCATCACACCGCCCGGTGATAAGCTTATCACGCCTATCACGTGCCCCCGATACATCACGTGCTCGGTGACTAATTTTACCTGTTCGGAAATACCTCCCTACAATCGCTCCCCAGCTTCATCCATCTGCCAAATTGTTCGGGGGTAGTGGGTGAAGCTTTTAGGAACAAACGTTCTAGAGTAAACTCGTCTAACCCCGAGCGGTTATTTGTGTTAACACTCATTGATGCCCTTTGGCGTCTCTGTCATTATATCGATTTGGGTTAATGACTCCACGTGGCGTATTTCGTACGTCTTGCATTTAATTCCGATTGACGTCTCAGTGAAGACAGCGTCAGAATAGCGTCTTTTGAATCCCTCTTTCCGTTACCTTTCTTGTAACGACGTAGGGGGCGGCGTTTCATTTCCGTCCCTTACGCCTAAACCCCAAAAGAGGGTTACTTTTTGGTTTTCAAAAAAGAAAACGAATCCGTAGCTTTCTCTTTCTACAACTGGGCGAAAACTTAATCCTTTCTCTTTCTGCCATTGCCGCCGTCTGCTACCTGATTGCATCTCGAGTCACCACTGCAATCGCTCCGTAAGATTCTCGTTCTCACCTTCCTTTGCGTCTTTTTCTGAGACTCGCTCCAGATTTTTCCCTTTCACTTAGGGTTTCTTCGTCTGTTCTGTTCCTCCATACTCATGGCGGAAAATAACGAAAACCTCCCAAAACCTAGCAAGTTCAGGAAATTATGTGAAACTCCTAGTGCTATGGCGGCGTTCAGGGCCGATTACAATATTCCTGATAACGTAGGAATTGAACTCGCCCCATTAGGTGCTGACAGGGATGGCGGTACTTGGGACAGAATGTGCATCCCTGTAGTAGCCGTTGTCGAGGGTGGGGTTCGTTTCCCCCTCCACCCACTACTCCGCCAGGTTTTGAACTGGTATCGCCTCACCCCTATGCATGTTTCGACAAATGTATTGAGGTTAGTGATGGGGATAGTGGCTTTGAATAGGATATTAGGGACCCAGTTGGGTTTATGGGACATCCAGTGGTGGTATAGCATTGTGCTAAACCCCGAGTATAACACTTTCTATTTCAAAGTTAGGAGAGCAGAAAAGCGTCTCGTGCTCAACTTGCCAGACTCTGCTCGCGACCACGAAATTGATTTCCTCTATGTAACGGGAGCGTTTGAGCCAATAGGGGAGGACGGCCAAGTGGTGGGTTTGCATTGCCCCCACATATGGGGTTACCCACGTATGCCTCTGATTTCACTTTGTACATTTCCGTCGACTATTTCCCCCCCTGTTTTTATTTTCTTTGTATGTCTTTAACTTCCGCTTTGGATTACGATTCTGCAGCTGACAACGCCAATAGGCGCCCCAGACGCGAACCGAGTTACATCCGAACAGAGGACATCAACAGAGTCTTAAAATACACAGGAGAGCCGGGCACCCGAACTGCTGGATGTGGTCGTGACGCGCACGTCCTATTGGGCTACGATCCCGCGTACAGGGGATTTATTGACAGGAGATTAGCCCACCCGAGCACCAGTGGTGCGTCAACGTCTACGGCCCCTCAATCAACGAGTGTGAGGACCAACTTTGGAGTTACGGTTGCCGGCGAGCTAGGTGAATTCCCAATATCAGAAGGCGTTCCCCTACCGCGTCTGGTACTCAGGAGATCTCGGAGACAGACTGTTTCTCAACAACAGTCTGAACGGCCAATCCATACCAGTGACACCAGCCAGTCATCTTCGTGCGGGTATTCACCCTCTCCCCCAAATCTAGACAACATGACTCTTCAGCCTCTGAATCTCAGCTCTCTCCTGACCGTCCCAACGCGAGGACGCGGTGGTACCAATAGGGTGGCATCAACTGGTGCTGCTCCCCCCCAATCTCGTAGCACGAGGGGGAGGTCGACACGATCATCCTCATCCCCTCGCAACAGCTCCCTCAAGGCTGGTGATGCCCATCAGGATAAGCGTGCAAGGACTGAGGACCCAGCGTCTTCGGATGTTCCAGCTGACATGGAAATCAACCAGCCCCAATTGCCTCCCCTCCAAGTGCTTCCCCAGTCATGGGTTCCCTCACTCATCAGGGGTGATCGTCCCGTTCACATCGGGGACAGTGCAAGTTCGACTAAGACTGCACCAGCTCTGGCACAGGCTTTGTCACTCCCTGTGGATATGCAGAAAGAATCCTCGTCTCCTGCAGATAGGCTCGTATCCACTGGTCTCGTCAGTGGAATCAATGTAATCAACTCATTCTCTTATTAGATTTGCCTTTCTTATAATAGTTAAGAATTTCTTGGACTCATGTTTGGTACTCGTACAGTTTATCCAAAAAATGATTACGTTGGGTCAGAAGTTTCAAGAGGCTGATGCTGAGAGGATCAGACTTTTGAATGACAATACGAGGCTCCTTCGAACAGTCTCGAGGCTGGAGAGAGAAAGAGACAAAGCCAAGGCTGAAGCTAATGAAACGAAAAACAAACTCGAGATGGCCGAAGATAGTCTCAGTCAAGCTTTGACGGAGATGGATGGCGCCAAGAAGGCTGCTTTTGACGAGGGCTATAAGAAGGGATACGACGTCACCACGGCCAGCTATGTGGAGCAGATACCAATCCTTCAAGACCAAGTCTGGACTGCATGCTGGGAGACTTGCCTGACTAAGGTTGGTGTTGCTGATGACTCCCCCTTATGGACTGAAATGGAACTTCCCAGTAGCCGGGCAGCAGCTCCTCAAGAAAACGACGAACCCCTAGTTGATGATATTGACCGTCAAGTGGATGAATATGCAGATGCAGATGAGGAAATAGAGATGGAAACTCAAGACGCTTCTGTAGGGCACGGGTCAGGCCAGGAGGCAGCTGTTGAAGCCGGTGTTGCCGAGGAAGGTGCTGCTGGCGATGGGGACGTACTTCAAGGGGCTGCAACCAATGCTGCACCAGAGATCCAGGAGTTAGATTGATTTTGCTTCTAGGCAGCACCTGACTGGATAATTTCGTAGTTTTAGCCGGTTTTATGCTACCTAGGCCTTCCGACCCTGCATGGTACCAGTAAATTCATGTTTTGTTAACAGTATTAGGCCCTTTGTGGCATGACATTGTTTTTTCGGAACATCTTGGCATTTTGCTCGGTCCTTCGTGGACGTGGCTTTGGTATCTCGTACTTTCTTTAAACTACATATTTAAACATCTCGTGCTTAAATATCATAATCGACACATGTTGGTTGTAGCTTTATCCAAGAATTTCGTACTTTGTGCTTTTCGTGCTATGCCTGTCACCCAGGTATTTCGTACTTGGATTTTACTAAGTATATTCGTACCTAGAACTGTACAAGTATTTCGTACTCGTATGTTACTTAGTATATTCGTACTTAGTATTGTACAAGTGTTTCGTACTTGGATTTTACTAAGTATATTCGTACTTGGGGTATCTCATACCTTTACCACAAAGACTAACTTAAAATGACTGTTTCCGAACAGACTGCATGCTTTCGCATCCCACGTGTCTTCGTACTAGGGGTGCAGCTGTTTCTTTGCAAGTTTCTCATACTGTAGTGTTTGTTCGTGCACAAATATCAAGTTATCGATTATCACCCATAGATATATTCGTATGTGGCATTTCTGCCAATCCCGTGCTCCCCAATATGAAGAGAAAATTAATACCAAATTGCACATTTCATATTTCGAAATTAAAAATTCCAAAAAACTCAATATATTGTAAAAGAACGAACGGTGTTTATAAGCTGAGACTCAAGGGGGCGTTATTCGTATCCCTTGCAACCAAAAATTAAAAACTAGAACAAGGAAATTTTTATTCATAATTCCCACACAATCACGTAGTGCAATCTAAAACAAAATGCAAAGCTCTTAAACGAAGAATTTGCGTAGATTATGGACATTCCAAGGTCTCGGAATTGGGTTACCGTCCAGATCAGCCAATCTATAGGCCCCTGTGCCCACAATTTTGGTTACTCGATACGGGCCTTCCCAGTTGGCCCCCAGCTTACCTTCATTTGCTACTTTGGTGTTGCCGAGTACCTTTCGTAGTACAAGGTCCCCAACACCAAAATCTCGAGGGTGAACATGCTTGTTGTAGCCTTTCATCAACTGTTCCTGGTAAGAAGCTAAATGTACCAGGGCCCTTTCTCTCCTTTCCTCGGCGAGATCAAGCTCGATTTCGAGGGCCCTGTCATTGCCCCCACTTTCGACCAAGGCAGTCCTGTTAGTTGGTAAACCAACCTCCAATGGAATTACAGCCTCTGTCTCGTACGCCAATGAATAGGGGGTCTCTCCCGTAGACCTCCTTGGCGTTGTTCGGTGAGCCCATAGTACCAGTGGTAATTCATCAGGCCACTTCCCTTTTGCTTTGTCCAGTCTTTTCTTGATCCCATCAAGAATAGTCTTATTAGACACCTCTGCCTGCCCATTACTCTGAGGGTAAGCTGGGGTTGAATAATAGTTTCGTATTCCATATTGGGCACAAAATGACTTGAATTTCTTCTGAAACTGGGACCCGTTATCTGTAATCAAAGAATAGGGGACCCCAAATCGAGTAATAATGTTTTTCCACACGAACCTTTCTATCATAGGTTCTGTGATTTTTGCCAGTGGCTCTGCTTCTATCCACTTGGTAAAATAGTCCGTTGCAACTAACAAGAATTTTTGGTTCCCAGTTGCTTTGTGGAGGGGACCCACGATGTCCATCCCCCACTGGGCAAACGGCCAAGGGCTTGTCAAAGGTACCAGGTCTTCGGCTGGTGTTCGAATCATTGGTGAGAATTTCTGACACTTCTCACAAATTTTAACATACATCTTTGCATCCTCCTGCATGTGTGGCCACCAATAGCCTTGGGTAATTGCTCGGTGGGCAATGGACTTGCCCCCAACATGACTCCCACATGTTCCTTCATGTATTTCATGAAGAAATTTTTGCACCATCTCGGGGTGTACGCACAGCAAATATGGGCCTGTGAAGGACTTTCTGTAAAGCTTTCCTTCTGGGGACAGCCAAAACCTTGCAGACTTGGTTTTGACCTTATGAGCCTCCTTTTTATCTATGGGGAGTATTTCATCTCGTAAAAACTCCACGATTGGGTCCATCCAACTTGGTCCTTGGTTCACGTCCAAGACCAATTCTACGCTCCTACTAATGCTCGGCTCTATCAGATACTCAACTGCTACCCTTCGCTTGAGTTCAGTTGGGACGGCTGCTGCCAACCATGCCAATGAATCGGCATGGGCATTCTGTCCGGAACTTATCTGTTCAATATGAATCCTCTCAAAGGTGTCAAGTAAATCTTTGGCTGCCTCCACATATGCTGCCATCTTCTCATTCCGGGCCTGATATTCCCCGGATAGCTGATTAACTACGAGCTGTGAATCACAATGCACCCTGACTCGTTTTGCTTTCAATGTCTTCGCACTTCTTAATCCAACTAAAAGTGCCTCGTACTCCGCCACATTGTTTGACGCACTGAAACCAAGCCGAACAGATAGTTCTATCATTACACCTCCTGGAGGAAATATCACCACCCCAATTCCTGATCCAGTATTACACGCTGATCCGTCAACGAATAACTTCCATTCCATGGGATCCTGTTCGGCGGACAGTTGATTCTTCATGAGTGCTGTCATAGATGCTTGCTCCTTTCTCGTAGGAGGCAAGGGTGCTACCGTAGGGGAAAATTCCGCCACAAAATCTGCCAATACTTGGCCTTTAATCGCCGTACGTGGCTGATAATCAATATCATACTGGCTCAACTCAACAGACCACGTCGAGATTCTTCCTGAAAAATCTGCCTTTCGTAGCAATGATCTCAGTGGAAATTCAGTATAAACCACAACCTTGTGGCTCTGGAAGTAATGTGGCAATTTCCTCGTTGCTGTCCTAAGTGCCAGGACAAGTTTTTCTAGAGGCAGATATCTCGTCTCTGCATCCAGCAACGTCTTGCTAACATAATATATTGGGATTTGCTCGATTCCCAAATCCCTTAACAGGACTGCACTCACAGCATGCTCAGAAACAGCCAAGTACAAAATCAAGGACTCACCTAGCTGTGGGTTTGACAGAAGAGGAGGCTCAGCCAGATACTTCTTCAGGTCCTGGAAAGCTTGCTCACATTCTGCTCCCCATTCAAATCCTTCCCTCCTTTTCAATAACTGAAAAAAGGGCCTACATTTATCACTTGATTTGCTGATAAATCTATTAAGTGCTGCAGCCATCCCAGTTAGTCTCTGGACCTCCTTCGTGGTTTTGGGACTTTGCAGCTTCTGCAAGGCTGCAATCTGATCTGGGTTAGCCTCAATTCCCCTCATGGTGACCAGATGCCCTAGGAACTTCCCGGAACCAACCCCAAACGCACATTTCAAGGCAATGAGTTTCAGCTTGTACTTCCTCAAGATTTCAAAGACTTCTCTTAAATCCGTGATATGTCCTCGCTTATCTTGGCTTTTCACCACCATGTCGTCTATGTAAACCTCCATAGTTTTCCCGAGCAGCTCCCTGAACATGATAGTTGCGAGCCTTTGGTATGTTGCCACTGCGTTTCTAAGCCCAAATGGCATAACATTATAGCAGTACAAACCTCGTGGGGTGATAAAAGATGTCTTTTCCTGATCGGGCCCAAACATAGCAATTTGATGGTATCCTCGATATGAGTCAAGAAAACTCATCCGCTCATAGCCAGCCGTTGCATCAACCAACTGGTCTATTCTTGGGAGAGGAAAACTGTCCTTGGGACAAGCCTTGTTCAGGTCTGTGAAGTCTACACAGACACGCCATTTCCCATTCTTCTTTTTTACGACCACGGTGTTGGACAGCCACTCAAGGTAGTAAACCTCACGTATTGCTTTTGCCTTAAGCAAACGATTAACTTTTTCAACGACAGCACCCACGTGCTGTACGGCTGCCCTACGTTTTTTTTGAATAACCGGCTTATACTGAGGGTCAACATTCAAATGGTGGCAGATTATGTCAGCATCTACATCGGGCATCCCTTCTGGTACCCACGCAAACACGTCGACATATTCCTTTAGAAACTGTATTGATTCAGCCTTTTCCTCTGCTGGTAGTGATTCCCCAATTAAAAAATATCTTTCAGGATCAGCCTCGTTGATCTGAATTTTGTCCAAGCCCTCGATTACCTTATCAGCCGGGCATCTTCCGACATCCTCGATAGTCGGTTGATCTGGTACTTCTAATGTATGAACATGGTGGGCCTTCGGGACCTTTTTAACGATGGAAATCAGACATTGTTGGGCCACTTTCTGATTGCCCATGATTACTTCGATCCCATTGGATCCTGGGAATTTCACCATCTGGTGGTAAGTCGAGGAGACTGCCCTCATTTTGTGCAACCAGGTTCTTCCTATAATCGCGTTATAGGAAGAAGGAACGTCTACGACCAGAAAATCCGTCCTCAACACAACTGACCCCGCCCGAACAGGCAGTGTTACTTTTCCAAGGGGCCAAACTGCTCCTGCACCAAACCCAATCAGGGGTGTCGTGGATTGCTCCAAATCAGTTTGGGCCAGCCCCAGCTTCTTGAATGCATCGTAGTACATCACCTCTGTACAACTCCCTGAATCCACCAGAATTCGCTTAATGTCATACTCCCCAACTCGTAAGGTTATGACCAAAGCATCGTTGTGGGGTACCTGGACCTCTCCCAAATCATCATCTGTGAATGCTATGCTTACATTGCATACTTCACTTTCTCGCCCTCTCTTATTTCCCAATCGCATCACATGCTGATCGTGTTTAACCCGTCTTTGTAGCAGCCTAACCTCATTTCTCGTATAAGGTACGGCCAACCCGTGTATCATATGGATTATTCCTTTAGGATTCTGCTCGTAATCCAACTCAATGGCTTTCCCTTTTTCCTTTGGGTCCTCTTGGATAAATTCCTTGAGATAGCCACGAGAAACCAGATCATCGAGATGCCTTTTGTACATCTCACAATCCTCAGTCATATGGCCCCAATCTCTATGGTAGCTGTAGTGCTGGTTCGTGGCACGTTTGGCGTCCTTGTCTCCGCCTAGACTTGGGGGCCTCTTAAAGTAGGGCTGATTCTTTATTCGATAAAGAATCCTGTAGATTGGTTCCTTCCAAACCGTCATGACAGAAAAGAAAGATTTGGGGTCAGGTGCTTGCTTATCCTTGTATGGCTCTTTCTTAGCCTGCCCATACTCCTTCCTCTCTTTGTAGGTTTTGGGCTCTGGCTTGTCCACCTTTTTGGCAGGTGCCCTTGGCTGCTTGGCATCGATCCTGCCATCCTCACGGAGTATGTCGTCCTCCATTCTGGCATGTTGCTCTATTCGCTCCATCAGTTTGGCCAACGTAGCCACCGGATGTTTATTCAATGAGCGGCGCAGCTCTCCCCGAACAGGCAAACCAGTTTTGAAGGTTGCTATGGCATACTCCTCACTACAGCTTTCAATCTCGTTGAAAGTTTCCCAGTACTTTTTTGCGTAGTCTTTGATCGGCTCGCTCTCCGCCTGTTTCATGGTGGACAGACTCTCAAACGTCTTTGGGGCCATCCTCCTTGTTAAAAACCGAGCAGTGAATTCCTCAGCCAACTGCCTCCATCCTCTTATGGACCGTGGTGCCAATTTATGAAACCAACTCAAGGCCACCTTGCCTAGACTTGACGGGAACATTTTGCACAGATTGACATCATCGCTATCGTGCATGAACATGGCCTGCTGATAATGCTGTATGTGAGCCACGGGGTCCGCGTTTGTCTCGTAAAGTATGAACGTACCGTGCTTCACTCTGCTCGGCAACCTAGCCTCTTGCAGCCTTTTTGAGAACGGGGAAGCTGCTATGTTGCTTAGGGCCTTTCTTGCTGCTTCTCGTGCAGTTACTGTCCCATCCTCAAATTCTTTCGTAGCTTTTGTCCAGTCAGCTTCAGGTCTCTCGTACCTATCCCGGTGATGCTTCCTTTTTTCCCCCCCTTCTGGAGTGGAACTTCGATCTCTACTTCTCCTTTTTCGTGAAGAAGCCCTTTGTCTCTCTGGAGTTCGGCTTCTGCTTCTATCTCTCCTTTTTCGTGGAGAAGCCTTATATCGCCCTATAGTAGGACTTCTGCTCCTTCCTCCTCGTGAGCGAGCCTGCCTGTGGACTACCAGAGTCCGTCTATTTCTCTCAGAATTCCTCCTTGAGAGTCCAGAATCTTCTGGGTGTTCTCGTACCCTCTGTAATTCCTGTATTTCGTACTCTCGTTTTCTAATCAGACGAGCGTACTCCTTGATTTCCTTCCTCTTCCTATCAAGGGCGTCCTCACTGTTATGTACACTCCTTGAGTGTTCCACAGACGCTTCTCTTCGATGGGACTTGCTCCTTCTCGTAGAGCCCGTAGCCGTCTTGTCCTGTCTACCAGTGGGCTTTTTCGGAGCACCTGGTGGAGATTTATCTCCTCCACCACTTAACTGATTTTTTGGATTGAACGGCGTGACTGGATCTTCTTCCATCATGATTGTTTTTCCAGGAAAGTTGGTTCGTTTCCCACAAATGGCGCCAATTGTAGGGGGATGAAAACAATTGGTACACTGAACGATACCAAACTGTAACAGCTTCATGCGCCTCTACATCGGAACCCTAATTCTTCGTCGGATCCCTAGTCTGCAAAACAGACAAGGAGTGAGTGCACCTTTGCCTCTCGTGGCAAAGGCCCTCCGATGCCTAAGTTAGTCTCACGTACTAATAAACAACCCTAATTATCACTAGGAAAGCAATAAGAGATAGCCAAATATTGCGTACCTTTCTCCTTCAGGTTTACCTCGTATTTATAGACTCATAGATGCTTGCTCACCAAGCATCCCTATTATCCTAGGATTCTCATCACGTACAGGAATCCAGGATATTTTGGGCACTTCTTTTGTTATCAGTTCACCAAAAGAGTCATTTCAGGACTCTCTTTCATAACTGGCCAAACCTTCCACTCACGTTGGGTATCTATCCAAGATCCTACATATTCGGGATCTCATCCCTTTACAGAATATTACCATTCTAGAACATTCCTGTTACCTCATGCTTTAGGGCAACTTGTTTCCCTATTTGGCTACCTCGTTACCGAGCAATCCACATGGACCAATGACCGCACATGCAACTGGTCCATGTCGCTACATTTGGACAAGGGACTTCTCATGTCTTTTGTCCTTATTAGCCGAACAGATAGCCTGGGTTAATGACTTCTCGTGTTACTGGTTCACACAGCCGTTCATCACACCGCCCGGTGATAAGCTTATCACGCCTATCACGTGCCCCCGATACATCACGTGCTCGGTGACTAATTTTACCTGTTCGGGAATACCTCCCTACAAGAGATACCCGAAGTTAATATGGTTTAGATGAGGGTTCAGGTGAGGTCATCGGAGTCTGACTGAGTGGGCAGCGGAGTCTGTAGAAGGTCGGAGAAGGCTGAGAAAGCAGTCTCAGTGTTGCTGAGAACTGAGAGTACTTCGTCGGAGAGTAAAGATCGTCAGAGATGACTGGAACGACGTCGGCAGTGGTCGGCGATGCAGAGGAGAGCCGGCGAGTGGTCAGAGAGGGCCGAAAAAGGGGTCGGCAAAAATGGGTTTCTCAGATAGGTCTGAGAAACAGAGATCGTTCGAGAGAGAATAGAGACAAGCTCCCTGGCTCTGAAAAAAAAAACGGATAAAGTTGATAGTTGGTCGAGAGACCACGAAAAGAAAAGAAAGGAGAAATCATGTTCTTGGAACCGGCTCTGATACCATGTCGAAACACTCGATTGATATATATTATTCTTCTTAGAATGAGGTACAATATATAGACTGAATACAAGGTAAAATAAGGAAAGAATATAAAATCAAATCAAATCCCTAATTGATTCTACCTAATTGAGTATCTTCCTAATTACATTCAATACATTAAATATAGTCAACATCATGGTTACCCAAGCTCTTTGGGACGGAGGGAGTACTATTTGACTATCGTCATCAACAGTTTGGAAAAGTAAAATATATAAAAGGTGGTACATAGCCCACACTCCACAGGTATAAAATTCAGGTATGATCTTGAATTTGTTGGTAGAGGTTGATGCCTTCTATTTATTTGGGACTTGGGAGCCTTAGATAGGACATGATGACACACAAAAGTTACAGTGGGCATCATTTGATGAAGTAGTTGCTATGGCATATTTAACAAATTGGAAACAACTGAAAAAGGGGTGCTCGTTTGAATATAAGTGAGTATAAATTCAAAGTGCAAAGATCCTCAGAACTCACCTTCTCCTTTGTGGAGCCCTTTACAACCTCAATTAATCGTGCAAGAGCTCTAGTAGTAGCCAAGTACTCGATTGCAGGTTCATGGTATGATAAGAGCCAAAGATAGAGTCATGTTTCATAAAGGAGTTGTTTCAAACAAAATAATCAAAATTTGAATAGAACAGGCTAAACAAAAGGAACCATGAAAATATGATTTTCAGCCCAGACTAAAAAGCATGAAGCGTAGAATGAGATGCACAGCCATCCTGTAACCATTTTGACATACCGTTGGTAACACCTGTATTAGTCCAAGGAGGCAAAGATACCTGCATGGATTGCAGGGGGGATGCTAGCGAAATAAGAGGAATGAGCAACTTCACTGCATCAGCTTGAACAAATAATGACCTCACCATGGGTTCCTTCAATAATGTTGCCAGGCAATTGATGGCTGTCGGGATAGCACGGCTAGGATGGGAAGGCTTTTTTAGCTGCACATCCAGTCATAGACAATGGTAGTATGAGGACTCGTACTGCATGGAATATACATACACACTTCTATACATATAATACAAGTGAATGTGTGTGCGCGCGTGTGACTATGTGCGCACTTAGTAAATAATTATTCCAGGGAAAATGATCAAGAATTAATTAAGAGTACAAACGCAACTTCAAAAAAGTCCTATCTCATGCGCCCTTCGTCCGGATTTAATAGTCATTTTTTGGAGTTCGTGCGATTTTTCAATCAAATATATCTTCCAATTTATAATGTTTTACGTGATTTTGAAAACATTATATTATAGAACTAATCGAGCTCTATCAAACAAGATTCATAATCGATATGAAATTCATTACGGATTCAAAGATATAACCCGTTTTTTACCCGGTTAGAATAGAACTAGGGACAATTAAATCCGGACGGAGGGAGTACAACATTTCAAAGCCGTTGTCTTGTCAACTACTGTACTATTTAATATTTTGTGCAGGAAATAAGTCCATATAAAAGCACACTTTTTTTTTTTTTTTTGCTTAGGAAGTGGTAGTCAACTGCTTCAAACCTGCGCAAAAAGCCATTCCACCAGACCCTTCAGAACGTCATCAGTGGCAGTCAACTGCTTCTTCGAATTTGATGCTTCTCCATTGTAGTGACCCTCTCCTATTTTTTCTGGCCTACCACTGGAATTAAGAACACAATTCATATAAGCTATATTTTCAAATTGTGCCACTTATTTTCACACCAAAAACTCGTTTTGACTCGTAAATATTTGGAAAATCTGAGGATGGATGGTTTGGCTCAGTTACCTCACTATCATAGAAACTATCTTGCGGCTCTTTTTTTTTAACGGCACTGTTTACATCATAAATTCGTCTACATGAATCGACTAGACTAAAGTTGGGACACGTGTTGATTACACCTAATTAAGCGTTACAGAATCAAATGGACTAGTCGACAGTTAGAGTTTTTAAATGAAGGACATGTGTCTACGAGCAAGTTACAAATGAGCAACACGTGTAGCGTTGATGAAGGAAGTTGAAATGAGCAAACACAATCTATCCAGAGAACGTGTGTTTGGATCAATTTCTAATACAACATGGGATCATGTGAAGTAACCGTCTGTTCAGAGAACATGGAGGAGAAGAGGGAAATGCAATAACCGCTTGATTCAAATTTAGAGAGGGAATTCTGCCCAGTTTGAAATTCAAGTCGAATTGGCAGCCTATAAATACTTGAGTTGAAGACGATTTGAACCCCCACTCAATCGCCCAAAGGCTTCTACTTTTTATCTGTACTTTACTTTTCTCGCTCTAGGAGTAGCTTGTAACGTAATCGTCCAATCGATTGTGTTCTCACAGTCGACTGACTTCTACTTTGAAGAATAATAAAGTCCATTTTGTTATTCTTCTTTCATTTCCATTCACTTCATTAAGTTTGCTTCCAGAGAAGTCCTGAAACACGGCAAGGAACCAAACTCCACCACCACAAACACCACATTTCCAGCACACATTACAATTCCTTAGTCGATCATCGACTATCCACAAAAATAGACAAACAAGAATTGGCGCTAGAAGGAGGGCATCTTACTAATTTGGAAGTGATGGCCCCAACTACAAGAAAGCAAAGCGACCGACCGACAGAGCCTCAGAACGAAGGCTTGGAGTTTCAAACCGAAGACCATCCTGTACCAAGGATGTCAGAAAATAGCCAAGGAAATGGCTCAGGATCATTAGTCGATGTGCAAAGTCTGTCTAGACAGTTAGCACAAGTTTTGTCTAATCCAGAAGATGAAGCAGCACAAGAATTAATCACTCTAATGAGAAGAGTGGTTACCCCTCCATCTACCATCGATGTTGATGCAAATGGAGTAGTTCATGAACAAGTGCGTTATAGTGATATGCCTAAACAGGCTCCTCAACAGGTATATTCTAATCCTGCGTTTGAATCAAGTATATATGTGCATGGTCGGCCGGTAATGGAATCAAATACATTTAGATCTACGATCAGGCCAACTAGCTTTTATCAAAATATCCCGTCTTCTTACGAAGTTGGGAATAGTAGTGGTTATGGACAAAATAGTTATTTGAATAATGGTCAGACTATCCAACACGGGTTCACGAGAACCCATGTTATAAATAATGATCAGCATATTGCGCAGAATGTCTCACATAACGGTCCATACGCACACTATGTCACACAAGCCTTGCCAAGCAATGGCAACGGTAATGGTTCATATGTACAACCAAGTGTTTGCAATAATAATAATAATCAGAATTTTCCTTTCACGCAACCATGTGTTACACGAAATGCTCCAAATGTTTATAGAGCCATGGAACCTTTGAATGATAATAGAGTGCAGGATCCTATGGTTATTAATAGAGCACAGATTACGGAAATCATTCAAGATATGTACGGTCCAGGCTTGCGTAGGTTAGAAAAACCCATGTTTCGGAAACCCTACCCACAATGGGTAGACAATGTTCCATTGCCAAGGGGTTATAAACTCCCTGAATTGTCACTCTTCAGTGGTATTGAGAATCAATCTACCATAGAACACGTAGGCAGATTCTGCCTTCAGTTAGGCGAATTGGGAATGGATGACGTTCTTAAGTTGAAATTATTTCCTCATTCATTAACAAAAACAGCATTCACGTGGTTTATAAGTTTGCCTGCTAATTCTATCCATACTTGGCAAGACATGGAAGAGCAATTTCATGCTCAATATTTTAGGCATGAACCAGAAGTTTCAATTGCTGACTTGGCTAAATTGAAACAAAAGTCAACTGAGACAGCAGAGCAATTCTTGACCAGATTTAAAAGGTTGAGAAATCAGTGCCACTGTAATGTCCCTGAAACTGAGATTGTACGAATAGCACAAGATGGTCTTGAGTTCAACTTTAAGAAACAGTTTAATGGGTCTAATTTCAAAGACTTATTTGAACTCTCAAAAAGAGCCTCGCAATTCGAAGCAATTCTTCAGGAGGAAGAACAGTTAAAAAATTCATCTTTAGGTACATATTACCAAGATGTAGAAGGTGACATGGAAATTGACGTAGCACAAGTTATTGGCAAAACTCCTATTATTTGTGATACTCTTGTGAAGACAAAGAAACCAATGAATATGCCTTCATCTCAACCCAATAGACGTGGGGGGCAAGCTAATTATAGGCAATATTCATTCGATTTAACACAAACTGACCAGATATTTGATGAACTACTTAAACAAAAGTTTATCGTTTTAAGTCCTGGACATATTCTTCCTTCTGACAAAGAAAAGAAAGGAAAAGAATATTGTAAATGGCATAATTCGTTTAGGGATAACACTAACAATTGTGTTACATTTCGAAATTGTGTGCAGGATTTGATTCAAAAGGGATTGTTGCAGTATGCTAAAGGAGACAAAGATCCAATTAGCATTGAGTCAGACCCTTTTCCAAAAGTGGAGATCAACATGGTAAATGCCAACCTAGCTAAAAGGTTGGGATCGACTGTTGAAAGGCAAAAGCAAGGAGAAGGAGACCGAAAGGAGACTGATGAAGAATCAGCAAAGTCTCAACCATTAAGATTCCCCAATGATTATCTTTGTATTCGATGTGGACGAGAAGTTAAATACGGGGAAGCAATCATAGCTGAAAAAGAACAGAAATGTGCATTCTCCAAATCTGGACTTCGATTCAACACTATGGGTGGAAATGATCTCCAGATTTATGTTGGAGCAAAGCTGATTTATGAGGGAATTGATCCCGGACTCTTTAATAGGATAGAGTCAGAACATTGTTATGGACCAGATGACGGACCATTTCTATTCCGAGGACATCCAGTGGTGTCTGCAAGGCCCGGAGTACCTTCCAGTCAGGATTTGGAAGCAGTGGGATATCAATTTCCTAGTCGAGGGAGATACTCTAATTACAGAGGTGCTGGTTCCAGGAGAGGCATGGGACCACGAGGCAGAGGTCCTTATGGATATGGGGGGCACCAGCCTAGAATGGTAATGCCTCCAAATAATGATCATGAGAATTGGAGTACGCTTAGTCACCCAAAATTTCCAGCAGAAGGGTGGTATACTAAGGTGTCTACTTCACAAAAGAGAAGGCGTCAGAGGAAGTTTGCAGCTAGAGTGTATAATGATCCATGGGATCACGTTTTTGAGCATAAGGAGAAAGCGGAACCACGTAAGGTTCCAAACATGGTATGGACTCGAGATCAAGAGGGAACTAGCGGTCAAAAGCAGAATGTCTCCGAACATGAAGTACAAGATACTAATATTGCAGCCTCTTCTAAATCGATTATCCTACCAAAAGGAAGAAAGGAACTAAAGCAAAGTTTGAAGAAAAAGATGGAGGAATTTCAGAAGCTCATGGAAGCAGATGATGATGATCTCCTCGATGAAGAATCAGAGCAAGAAAATCTAATCAAAGATGCTACTCCATCTCCACAGAAATCAGTAACATTTGGAGAAAGTTTGGCCGCAATCCAATTCGGGTCAGTACCTATCAATTATCAGTGTCATATGATTTTAGTTTTGCCAAAACATTTTAAGGCAAAGCCAGACCAGCCTATGGAATTGGCGGGTGACGTAGAAGATAAAACACAATCGACTGTTAAAATAGTTGAGAAAGGAGAAAAAACTCAATCACAATTAATTAACATTGAAACAGATGAAAAGGGAACGAAAGTGGTAGTTCTTAGACCCCCTGATGATGCTTCAATCAGGCATTTGAAACCCCTATATGTTAAAATCCATATGAATGGCCAACCTATTTCAAAAGTGTTGGTCGATAACGGAGCAGTGGTTAATATCTTACCCTCAAGAATGATGAAGGTGTTAAACAAAACCAATGATGACCTAATTCCAACAGAGGTCACTGTTGGTAATTTTGCTGGAGGATGTTCCCCTGCTAAAGGAGTCATATCCTTGCAATTGCAAATTGGGAAAAGAAAAATGACTGCTACATTTTTCATAGTCGATTCATCATCCAATTATACTGCCCTGTTAGGTAGAGATTGGATTCATATAAATGGCTGTGTACCATCTTCTCTGCACCAGGCCTTGATCTTTTTGAAGCAGGAAGAGACAGAAGGAATGGAGGTCTTTTGGGCAGACCAGCATCCTTTCCAAGCAGAAACTAACAACGTTGAGGCAGATCTCTACAAAGAACACCTCTGGCCAATGAAGATAGAAGACGCAGAAGTGAAATCCAATGGGATTGGTGTAACTGAAAGTCAATTCCTTACTTATATAAAGGAAGGTTTTCGGGAGTTGAGCAAAGATTTTACCAGGCCTAATGTTATTGCGAGGCCTGTCGGTAGTAAATCTCAAGTTTTTAATGTTTAGAAACCTTTTGGACACAGGAAGTGAAGAGTTGGCTACTGTTAAAGCCACTTTCAAAAGGTTATTTTCCTTTTTAGTCGATAAGAAGTTGCAGGCATGTAAGCCTATTTCTTGTAATTGGGCTGAATGTGTTTTTGATGATAGCCCGCTAACTATGAAGGACTTAGGATTAGAGGATTTGAAACCCGCACCAGCTAAGTTAGATGATGATAGGGCCCAGGTTAAGGATCCTACAGAAGAAGTAAATTTAGGGACTCAAGAAGATTCTAAAATTACATATGTGAATGCTACTTTGCCTGATGAAATAAAGGAAGAGTTTAAGTATTTATTGTGCAAGTTTAAAGATTGTTTTGCTTGGAGTTATGATGAAATGCCAGGTTTGGATAGATCATTAGTCGAACACAGAATTCCCATAAAAGAAAATTATGTACCATTCAAATAGGCGCCTAGAAGAATGAAAGATGATGTTCTTCCCCAAGTCAAAAAAGAGATGGAACGACTATTCGAAGCAAAATTCATTCGACCAGTTAAATATGCAGAATGGGTTTCAAATGTGGTTCCAGTTATGAAAAAGAATGGAAAAGTTAGAGTATACGTCGATTTCAGAGACCTCAATACGGCGTCACCTAAAGATGAATACCCAATGCCTGTTGCCGATTTATTAGTCGATGCGACTGTAGGCTATCAAATGCTGTCCTTTATGGATGGTAATGCTGGTTATAATCAGGTTTATATAGCAGAAGAAGACACTCATAAAACGGCGTTCAGATGTCCTGGATATATAGGAACGTTCGAATGGGTAGTTATGGCTTTTGGATTAAAGAATGCAGGAGCTACCTATCAAAGGGTCATGAATTTAATTTTTCATGATTTTCTCCATAAATTCTTGGAAGTATACATTGATGATGTGGTGGTAAAATCAACTTCGGTTGATGAACATTTGTATCACTTAGAAAGAACTTTAGAAAGAATGAGGCGTTATAATCTGAAAATGAACCCTCTAAAGTGTGCGTTTGGTGTTACAGCTGGAAATTTTCTGGGATTCCTAGTACATCAAAAAGGAATTGAAGTTGATAAAAACAAGACTGATGCTATTTTAAAAGCGCAGCCTCCAACTAATAAAGAAGAACTTCAGCAATTCTTGGGAAAAATTAATTTCCTTCGAAGATTTATTGCCAATTTATCTAGGAAAACAATGGCTTTTTCCCCACTGCTAAAATTAAAATCTGAAAAAGAATTCAGATGGGAACAAGAACATCAAAAGGCTTTTAATATATTAAAACAATCACTGGTGACGCCTCCTATTCTGGCACCTCCAGTGAATGGAAAGCCATTAAAGTTATATATTTCAGCAGCACACCAATCGATTGCAAGTTTTAAAGCTCAAGATGATGAGCAAGGTCGAGAACAATCGATTTATTACCTAAGTAGAAGGTTAAATGAGTGTGAAACTAGATACTCGTACATTGAAAAAATTTGCTTGACATTGTATTTTTCAGCTGTAAAGTTGAGACATTATTTGCTGCCTGCAAAGGTAAAGATTATTTCCCAAACAGATATAATAAAATATATCTTAACAAGACCTGTCCTGAGAGGAAGGCAAGGGAAGTGGATATTGGCCCTAGTCGAATACGATTTCGAATACGTGCCTCAAAAGGCAGTTAAAGGGCAAGCTTTGGCCAATTTCTTAGCCGAACATCCAAACTCTCCATTGGAAGAAGATACTTTCGAAATTCATCTAGTTGAGATTAAGCATTGGAATTTGTCTTTTGATGGTTCAAAAACAGACAATGGAGTTGGTGCAGGCATAGTGCTTACCTCGCCCAAAGGGGAAATGTTCCAATTCTGTTTCCAATTAGATGATAATAAAATTTTAACAAACAATCAAGCAGAATACGAAGCCTTGATCATAGGTTTAGAAATTGCAAAAGACCTAAATATACGTCATCTAAAAGTCTCTGGAGACTCATAGTTGATTATTCGACAAATTCTGGAGCAGTACAAGTGTTACCATCCCTTGTTAAAATTGCAATTAAACAGGGTGAGACATCTTACTCAAGACTTTGATGAAATTTGTTTCCACCATATAATGAGACTCCAGAATGGAGAAGCCAACCAAATGGCTCAAATGGCCTCAGGAGTTAATATTCCTGAAGGGAAAAATGAAAGAACAATTAGGATTCAAAAGAGATTTTTACCTTTTTCAATGGAAAGAGAAGAAGAAAAACAAATAGGATATATTAGTCATTGATATTTCTGAGGATTGGATGAATCCAATTAAAAATTATTTATCGAATCCTAATGAAAAAACAGAAAGGATAGTGAGGTGCAGGTCAGTCAATTACGTTCTGTTAGGAAATGATTTGTACAGAAGAACATCTGATGGTCTGTTATTACTTTGTGTTGATAAGACCCAATCGATGAAAATCATGGGAGAAATCCACGAAGGAACCTGTGGTGCCCATCAAGCTGGAGATAAAATGAGATGGTTAATAAAAAGACATGGGTATTATTGGCCAACTATTAGGGCTGATTGCATCAGATATGCTAAAGGTTGTCAACAGTGCCAAAAGCATGGACCTATTCAGAGGATCCCTGCTCATCAATTACAATCGATTGTAAAACCCTGGCCATTTAGAGGTTGGGCAATCGATATGATAGGAGAAATTCATCCGGCATCTTCCTTACAACATCAATTTGTGGTTGTAGCAACTGATTATTTCACAAAATGGACAGAAGCAATACCTTTAAAAGGTGTTTCACAAAAACAAATAATCGATTTCACTGAGGAATATATCTTATGTAGATTTGGAATTTCTGAAACAATTACAGTCGATCAAGCTTCTGTATTTAATGGTCGAGAAATTGTTCAGTATGCACAAAAATATGGAATACAAATTTTAAATTCTACTCCATATTATGCCCAAGCTAACGGGCAAGTCGAATCAACCAATAAAATTATAAAGAATACGCTATCCAAAACAATTGATGATAATCCAAGAGAGTGGCACGATCTTTTGCCCCGAGTCTTATGGGCATATAGAACGTCACAAAGAACCAGTACTAAGGTAACACCCTATGAATTAGTCTATGGACATGCAACAATCTTGCCAGTCGAAATTAACGTTCAATCATTAAGAATCGCACGTCATTATGATCCAAGCCTACAATACGAAGAGGCCATGTATCTAGACATTGATGGATTGGAAGAAAGTAGATTAAATGCTTTGAACCAAATTCGAGCCCAGAAGAAGAGACTGGAAAGATCTTATAATAAAAGGGTCAAAGAAAAGTCTTTTGCTGTTGGAGATTTAGTTTGGAAAACAATTCTTCCACTTGATAAGAAAAAGAAAAAAGGTAGATTTGGAAAATGGTCCCCAAATTGGGAAGGACCTTTCCGCGTTCTGCAAGTCTTAAGAGGAGGAGCATATCATTTAGAATCAATTGAAGGAGTTATTCATGAGAGAACTATCAATGGCAAGTATCTTAAACATTATTTTCCTTCTATGTGGGAGAATATGAGTTAAAAGCTACTAGTCGATTATATAAAATTTAAAACTACCCATGTGTAGGGCAGCCATACAAAAGGTTCTGTTCATACTTGAACATAACAAAGCAGAAGAGAAAAGATCCATATAAGGATCTAACAACAAAATAAAAGATCCCTATAAGGATCTAACACTAAAATAAAAGATCCCAACTGAGATCTAAAAGGAAAATAAAAACCCTACATCAGAGTAACCCCATAGAAAGAAAAGCCTATTCTTTAGGCCATTCCTTCCACTGGCCAGAAGTGCCAGCCATGGAGGTTCTGATGCTCGCGGGATCGACTAGAGGAGGAGAATCAATGGTGTCCCAGTTGGCCACCACAAGCTTGATAGCAGCCTCCATCTTCTCAAGACGAAGGGCCATCCCTTCCACCCGATCGCTGATAGCAGTGATCCTCCTCTTACACTCGTTATGATCCTCAATGAGGACCCACTGAAGCTCGTTGGCAAGTTGCTTAATGTGAGCGGATGTGATTTGAGAGATGAGAGGGGAAGAGGAACTGTTGCTGGCCATGGTAAAAGAAGAATATATGAGTATAACATTTATACTTGAGTTCATGTATTTATAGACCGAGATGGTCTATAGACGTGCTTCATGGGAGTTATCCCGAGGTGAAAACGTGGCAGTTGGATGAAAAACGTGGGTTAAATTGCCATTGTAAGTTGAAAAGACGTGCCAGCTAGTGATTTTAATTCTAAAACTATCATTTGAAAATGGTACTTAACCGCCAGTTGAGACTGTTTATGTTCCCCAAACACGGAGAAATATCGCCGCCTCTATTAATTAAACGGCGAAGTCATAATGGCAGGTCATTCAGAATTATTGCCAATACAAAGGTTGAGATTTGAAAATGGATCTATGACAGGCTTGTCATAATAATTGAATCACATTACACCTTGTTATAACCTTTCTCAGGTGGCAATATTATAACAGGAGTGATACATTGATTCATGGAAAACTAGGGAATCATACTTTGATTTTCCATTTAGTATTACCTAACAAAAGCAGAACTTGAAAGTTCATATATAAACTTGCCTATTAATAAAGGCAAAACCATGAGGTATACATCGACTGCCTATTGACAAAGGCAAACAACAAATATACATTGCCATGACTCAAAAGTCTTTAACAAGAACGTGATCGATTGTTGCGAAGAAAGTTCAAGATCAAGGAAAGAAGGACTTAAAAGTCTCCCACTTGGCCAAAAGTTCATCACGTTTGAAGCTGTTCCTCTGCAAATCTGCTCTTGCAGCAGAAACATGGATGGAAGCACCTTACCCTCTTCTGCTAGACGCTTGAAATCCTTATCAAGCTGACTTGCTGTCTTCAGAAGATTTTCTTTCTCAGTTTGCAGTTGACCTAATCGATGCAGTAATTTTTGCTCTTCTTCATCAATAGACACAAGCCTCAACTTTAAAGTTGAAGCAGTATCATGCATAGTCGATAACACAACTGTCATGTTTGATAAATTGTCAATTAGTTTCTGCTTCTGGCTAATTTCTCCTTGATGATATCGGAAAAGGTTGACAGTTTCATTCAAAGAAGATGCAAAGTTCTCAAGAGCAATTTGTGCCCTAAGAGGAAACACATGTCTCTGAACCAATGATTCTATGCAAGCAATAAACTCAACAGATCTGACCATTGCTAATTCCTCAAAAGGAAGCTTTAGGAAGTCAAGAAAGTCTTGGATTTCTTTCTGAGTGGTGTCACTATACTGTAAGAAAAAGAAAGAATCACTAGACTCCGATTCTTCAGTCAAAGATCGAAAAGTTTGAGAAGTCGACCTTATCTCCTCCATCAAATGATCTAACGAGTTACTAGAAGATTCGATTGGGGTTGAACAACCAGCTCCAGAAGGATTAGTCCCAATTTTGTTCACTGAACGTGGAGATGCTTCAGTGGTAACGTTCGGGGGAATGATCAAAGGTTGAGTATCCACATTTGGTTCAGGAGTCACATGATGACTAGTAGGACTGGAAGCCACATCCTCTGAGGCATGATGATCATTTTGAGGCAAAGAAATTGGGAACAATTCCTTTACAGGACTTTTTGTGAGTCTTTTTTCCAAATATTGCTCACCTAGAGTGAGTTGAGGAACGATAGAACGATCTGTTAGAAGAGGCACATCTATTGATGGAGCAATATCAATTGGTGCCTTGCTTTTTTCCTGTTGATTTAAGGTAGCAACTTCAAGAGGAAAAGACACTTGTGGTTCTGTTTGAAATGAACCCATCTCCATAGTTGCCAACGGGTTTTGAATTACTCCAGTAGTTGTTGGATTTGGCTCAAGATCAGCCACGACCAATGACTGACAGATGTTTTCCTTTTCAAGGCCAGTTTGAATTGGCTCAAAATTAGCACTCCCGTCAATTAACAAGAAGAAACTATCTTCTTGTAGTAAAGGATTCAGAGGGACCTCTTGTGCCTTAAGCAACTCATCGTCTTGGTATAATGGATCAGAAATAGCTGTATCACCAAACTCTGTTTGATCGACTGCTGGTTCAGTGTTGACAGTCTTTCCTGTTGAAAGGATAGACTTTTGAAGTTGTGATGACTTTGAGGAAGCCTCTTCTGTTTCTTCAAAAGCATCCACAATCTTGGTACCTTTACATTTCTACAGGTAAAAAGAAAAGGTGAATGATCAGATGCAAAGAATTCATTATGAATTAACAAATGCATATAATTATACCCTTAAAACAACCTTGACTCCGCTAGGACTAACAGACTTTTGAGTCTGAGTCCTCTTCGACTGTCTTGATGAAGTTAGGGTAGCATCGTTCTCATTGATCTTCTTGTGACTGGTCGAAGCACACTACGCCAAATTACACTTTTTCCGGCATTTATGAAATGCCGGTAAAGGTCCAAAAAATGCCGGTAAAACTATTCCCGGCATTTGTTGACGAAATTAAAAAATGCCGTCTACACAAGTGTCGGTAATACAAAAACGGCATTTGTACAAATGCCGGAAATAAAACCGGCATTTATTCTCACTTATACCGGCATTTGTTAAATGCCGGTAAAAGAATAGAAGGAAATGCATCTATTAGCGGCATTTAATAGAACCGCCGGGAAAGATGTATAACCGGCATTTGTCAAATGCCGCAAATGTTGTAACTCTTTTACCGGCATTTGCCAAAAGCCGGTTATACAATTTTTTTTATCTAATTTCTTTGTATATGCGGCATTTTTTAACCACCAGTAAAAGTATGCACATAATCTCTCCATTTTGAAATGAACCTGATCCAATTTCTGACACAACCCACCAAAAAAGTCTCAACAAACTAATCACGCACTATAAACATTAATCTACATATATAGCTATTAAGTCTAATTTCCATTAAAAAAAAAGTGTTGAGTAAAAAATATACAAGTCAATACATATGATTGAAGGCTCCCAAATCACAAGTTCCATGTTCAAGAATTTGCTTAGTCCCCAAGCAAAAGGTGACTTAATACAAATTTCCCTAGTGAAGCTTGAGCTTTTTCCTTTCATCGACATCCAAGCAATGAGCTTTTTCCATTCATCTGCAAATGTGGAAAAAGTTACACACTTTCTTCAGAAAAAGATGGAACATCAAAATACAATAAAAAGGTACTAGCAAGCCGAGCAAAATAAAATAAAATAAAAATAAAAAGGTAACTAGCAAGAATAGGCCTAAAGAGGAAAAAAGAATTCACCAATAACGTACCACAAGTAGCTACAACCTAAGCAAAGAAAAATACTTAAAGAGTGCAAACATTAGGAGCTAGTTGATGGCCAACTAATAAAACAAACAAACAAACATATAGATAGAAAATTGAAATAGCAAGATATGCAAGAAACTGAAATACAGGGAAATGTATTAAAAATGAGAATAACACTGAGAATTCCAAAAAGAATAATACATCTATAGAATAAAACATCCCCCGAAACGAAGCCTCAATCATACAGATCCCTGGTAAACCTCAACAAGATCAAAATGGCATTGAAAAGACAAAAGAGCTCCTACTCCATGCATTGCCAAAGAGAATAAAGCAGCAAATATATATGACTCCTCGAACTCAAAATTGTGTTTCTAATACACATGATGGCTTTTTCATCCAACAACTTATCAAGAGACCTTTGTGGAAACAGACAAATTCTACAAGTTACAAGCCATCTGTTGGAACAAAACAAATCTCGCGATGGGTCGCCTGATTTGCTGTGTAATTGTTTGATCGGTTTATTGATTTTACGCAATGAAGGAGAGGTTAACAAGGTTAACAGCTAAAAATCTAGGGGGCACAAATCATACAACATTTGAAATTGCAAGGACTTGTCTATGCGATTTAAAGTACTTCACCATTAGATAACAAAAATTTTACTACGCATACCCCTTGATTTCTGTCCTCTGCATCTCTATCTATTGAGGTATCTGTTCGAGGACTGACATTTTCCATATTCAGTTCCTCATTGTTCTCACGTTGATTGCCAAATGAAGAAACCAAGTTTGGTTGCTGTCCCTTTTGCAACAATAGTGTGTGAGATCCCGCAATAGCAGCAGACAATTTTGAATTGAAGGAAGCAAGTGACTGGATATCCAAAAGAGTAAGACCATACAATGAAGAAACTTTCGATTTTGAAGAAGGTTGGAATCACAAACAAGTAGGTAGAGAACAAATCTACCTTATTGAATGAGCCGAACTAGAAATCAGAGCTTCCTAGAGGACTACTTGAACTTGATGGTTGGGATAAAGTGTCTAAAGAGAACAAAATGGTCAGTCAAATAAACGGTCAAATTATGGGGAAACAAAAAGAACAATATAGGTAAATAAGCAACAAAACCCCAATCTTTGTACAAGATCAACTTTGTTCAAAACACAATGCCATTGAAAGTACATCCTAGAACACGTCTAGAAAGCACAGAGATATGGATATGCAATACGGGTATGATACAATTAAACCTAAGAAACTAGGATCAGCTATGACAGAGACATCATTTATAAAATATGGTATTGTACTCCAATATTATATCAATAAAGCCACAATATGATTGTTAAAAGGAAAAACTTATGAACTCCTATTAACTTGTAAAAAGTTGATAAATAAAGAGCTACATTTTTTCTCCCTTCAAAGTATGGATTTGAATACGGGATATGTACGAATTTGAATAGGTCTATTCGACTTCAAACAAAAACACTTCTGGAGTGGATCCCCAGAGACCAGTGGAAATGAGCACCCACTAGAATCCTCTCAAATCTCAATACAAGAGTCATCAATAGTTTTCTGACTTTAGTTCTTAATGGAGTTTCTAGTCATTAACTAAGTTTTATCGAAGTAATCAAGAATATTCCAACGCCAATTGCTCTAGAATTCCTTCTTGGCTTTCTTTGCTTCTCTAGTTGGTCTTCTGTGCATAGGAATATTTGAGGGATAAGTACTCATCGGGCCAGAAAAAAACAAGATAGCAGCCAATTTAACAGCAAAAGTCCAGCAGGGTATGTAGTGATGTATGATAAGGTTAACCAAAATCGAAGTTTAAAGAGGCGAAGACAAGAACAAGATTCAAAGCTACTAGTTGACAATTGTTAAGTACAAATAACGAGTCCCAGAAAAGAAGAAAAGTCTACAATAACAAACTCTAAATACATACTTCTACCAATGATAGCAGTTTCAACTATTTGAAATCCGAGAGATTGCTCAAGCACCCTGAAGTCAGAAATTAAAGAAGAATGGATGGTGCCTCCCTCTGTGCCACTAAAAAAGCCACAACTTATGAGTACCACTAGATTGCCACCACAGATTAATGCAATTCAGAAATTTAAAATTTTCCATCAACCTTTCTTTCCTTCTCCATGGAAAAGAATGACAAGAAGAGTACACAACAAGAAATTCCTAGTGACAATTACCAAAGGTTCCCTTGCCCTTACCCACTCCTTTGTATCAAACTACTTTTAATTTTTGCAGCACTTACAAGCTAGAATAACCTATTCACGAGATTGTTGGATCACGTTTCAGGTCCTTTGACAATGACACCCCCAAACACTGAAGAAACCAAAACTTCATAACTTGTGAAACTACGTCCATGTTTTGAGGCACACATAAAAGAGATAGTAAAAAAGAGAGTTCAAATCTAGCAGCAAAAAATGCACAAGACATGCAGGTAGGCATGTGGCTCCCACACAAACGCACATCCATATACAATGATCAACACTTTAATTTTGTAATGGTGGCAGTTTCAATTATGTAAATGGTTGAAGCCGCTAAGGTTCAATGTGCACTAGTACAAAACTACATTATGACAACTACCGCACATCGGGTGCCAATCAGCATCAATCAAGTGTAAAAGTTTATTTATATGTGCTTAAATTACTGTTATCGGCTTCCCTTAGTTAAGAGAATAACTTTGAGTCTAAGATATAGGTAATTAACTACTGTCTAAAGTGAAATTATTTTGTCTGACTATAATTTGGGTGATGATTAATTATATAGGAGTAGCCGATCTCAAGTGATTAGGACATAAGGCTCGGTTCGGTTTTATTTGATTACTAATTATACAGGACCTGGATAAAGAGGAGCTTCCCCTATATATGATTCAAGTATCCACATAAAATTTCCAATCAACTCTCGTATTTCCATTTTTGGCTTATTATTATTTGGTTTATCATCTATGGACTGTCCAGGCTCAAAAAGCAGAAAGGGAAGTTGCTGACTTGAAAAGGAACTATGCTAAAGAGAATGGAGTTTCTTGATATTGATTAGTGGAATTTATTGGTCAAACTTAAAAAAATAAAAAACTGTAGAATTTTCCTACTTGAATAAATGGATTACCCTAGACTCACTAGCGGAATTGGGAATGAACACAAGAATGTATAAATCCCCTTTCTTTAAAAGACTTGTAACTTCAATCAAAACAAAAGACCAAATACTGAAACTCTAAATTCTCATTTTGCCGACTTAAACGTTAGACAAAAATCCATTGCAGAAGCTTGTCAAAACATACCCCAAACTAATCTTTAAAAGTCTAACCAATTATGCACCAACAAAATCTAACTAGTCGATTGTATCATTCCCTAGATATGGGGTTCGGATACAAGAGAGTGAAGAACTCACCTGAGCAAGACGGACGGTAACCTCTAGTCTCGGTGGCGACAGCAAGGACAGGCGTCGTTTGGAGGGCGGCAACGATCGATGGTTTCAACCCGATCTGTGCCCATAGCAACCCAACAAACATGAGAGAGAGAGAGAGAGAGAGAGAGAGAGAGAGTCGAACTAGGGAATCAGATCCAACTCGGAGCTTACCTCGGGGAAAAAATGGCGGCAGCTTCAAGCAAGGCGAAGTATTAGGGCTTCGAAGGGAGACTGGAGTATTTGGGATTCTCAAATAAGCAGATAGAATTATATATTCCCGCACCAAATAAGATTTTTTCCGGCATTTTTATGACTAATGCCGGTTTATTATGGTCATGTTTGGTAACCATTCTATTTTCTGTTTTCTGTTTTCATTTTCAAAATTTTCAAAAGCTAACTTTGAAAGTTTGTTTGGTGCACTACTTCCACTTTCAAATTCTAGAAATCACTTTCACTATTTTCATAATTTGAGGAAGTAACAAAACTCTACTTTCACTATTTTCAAAAACAAAATACAGGCTACTACGCTACAATTCCTTGGAGATTTTTTTCATTTCCTCTTCCTCTCTCTCTCAAACCCAGGCAATTGAAGATACTCTCTCTCTCTCTCTCTCTCCCCCCTTAATGCATGTATTTGTTTTTTATCTTATGCAGGGCCAATACTGGCCATATACTCGTACTTATAGAAGGAGAAAAACCTTATAGTCAATAAAGAAAATTTCATATATACTTCATCTATATATATACTCTCTTAACTTAGAGATGAAAGTTGATACTATAACTTCGGCCTAGGAAAGAAGAACCCAATCACCTGGTCTTAGTGCTGGCTCAAAGGTATTTGGACCCAAAGCGAAAGTCGTAATAGGGAGGCCATTTATCTCCTCATCTTTGAACAATATTTTGCAAAATGTTGAGGAAAACTAACGGTTGGAGATTCGAACCCAACTTTTAAAGCATCCAAAGAGCTTAAACTGCCACATGACCAAAAAGATGTTACTCAAAGCAAGGCAATTGAAACTTCTTATTATTTAAAACTAAAATATTGTATTTTTTGGAGCCCTCTTCGGGCTAAAAAATCGGGGGCTAGAAGCAAAAACTTCTTCGGATTCCCCTCTAAGCTAGTTATGCCTGGTCTATCTATCTGGCCCTTTCTTTTAGAATATCAAGTATAGAATTTATTTCTAACATGATTGCAAAGACTAGGATGATTCTCTCGCTCTCTCTCTAACATGATTGCAAAGGTTAGGATGATTCTCTCTATCTCTCTCTCTCTCTCTCTCTCTCTTGCCTGTATAGTTTGGAAACTAGTGAAGAAATCGCAGGAAAGACCATTTTAAAAAAAGTAAAAACTGGTTTCAGAAATTGATTTAAAAAAAAAAAAAAAACAGGTTGACACAAACATGTTTTTTGCTTTCACTTTTTTTTAGGAAAAGTAAAAACTGATTTTAACAAATAGAAAACAGGAAACAGAAAAGTGGAAGTGTTACCAAACATAGCCTATATATTCCCGCGCTCTTAGAAGACTTTTTCCGGCATTTTTTATAACTAATGCCGGTTTTAAGTAGTTTTTTTCGGCAGTTCAAAACAAATGCCGTTTATATGTAATTTTTTTCGGCATTAGTGTTACTGCCGGGAATAACCACTTTTACCAGCATTTTTTGAAATGCCGGTAAAAAAAATGCCGGTAAAGCCACATTTTCTTGTAGTGGCAGGAAGATTCTTCGCAGTCTTGGGATTTGAATCACTCTTGGTTCGAGAAGTTTTCTTCTTGGGTTCTGACTCTATATCCTTAACAGCTTGTTCCTTTCTCTTCCTAGTATTCTTACTTGGAGTAGAAGACGAAGGAATAATTGTCTCTGTTTGAAGAACAATCGCTTTGGATGTGTCATCAGAAAGTTGGGCCATTTTGTCTGTTGAATAAACTGATATCAATAACAAAATATGATAACCAAAATTGACTACTAAAAAGTCAAGAGTATTACCAGCTTTATCTTGAAGATCCTTGTATTCACGATCAAGTCTATAAAGACAGTCAGAGATGGGTGAGTTAAAATAAAGCACTTTCACAACTGACCACCATTCTTTAAAGGCAGCAGAGGTCTCATAACAGACCTTGAAATCAAGAAGTTGAAAAGTTCTCACACGTTGATGGAAGTTACTGATCATCAGAGAGATCATTTCAGAGTCCTTCAGCTTAATCGATGGCCTGCTAGAGGCCATCTCAATAATTACTGGATGAACAAAAGGCATTGGAATGCCTTGCATTAAACCAAATTGTCGAGCAAACTGACAAGGGGAGTAGTTCTCATAACTGCAATTCCCAAAAGGAGTGTTGTTCAGGGCAAAGCCAACTGGAATTAGCCTAGGAAGGAGGATACTAGCCCAAAACAACCGTTTAGATTCTATCATCTTCGTCATAAGCTGAGGTGAAGCTGCAGGAATATCCTCAAAACATGGCTTTAATCGCTTGGAGGCATATTCAAACTTGTCAAATGGATTGAAGACAGGCCAATTTTCCTTTTTGTCCTCATAGAAAAAAGTGAAATACCTTTGAAAGGAGGTTTCTTCCATATCAGTTTGAAAGCCCAAAAAATATTCAGCATAACTACGACATGTCTTGTAAGTCTCATCAATCCTGAGGGGATAATTTGACTTGGGTTTCAGCTGAGGAAAATATGCATATAGCCAAGCCTGAAAAATCCAAAAGGGACCACCACAAGAGTCCGCTATCTTTTTATCCACAAAGGTAAATATCCCTTTGTATAAAGATCCAAGAACAAAGGGAGCTAAAGTTAATTTTTTCACCTGAGCCAAACAGACGGCCAAATTAAGGTATTCTTTAGTAACCCTTAGACCAGGAACTGCCATGAGGAATTTACAGATCCAAAGAAGGTAAAATGCAATTTTCTCATGAAGGCTAGGTGCAGAAGATTTAGCGTTGAAATAGGTTTTCAACCACTTTGAATAGCTCACCCCAGATGATGGTATGGTAAATAATGGATCGTATGGTTCAGGTGAAAGAAGAGCATTCACTTCATGGCCTAATGAAGAAAGGCCGGTTAAATGAGAAATATCCAAAACAGTTGGGGACAATAACCCACAGTGTAAAATCAAGGCGTTGGACGATTTAGACCAGAAACAGGCCGCAGCGGCTATAAGTTCAGAATTCATATCCAAAGGAAACTGAGAAAGCTCAATAGTTTCACGAATCCCCATTTTCTCCCAATCACCAAAAAGAAACTTTGTCATACGCTTTACCCAATCGGCCCATTCTACTTCAACATTACAGGGCCAAGAGTGAAGATAAGAATTCTTACCCCAACCGGACCATTCGAGCGACGAGTGTTGAAGTAAAAGCGGATCTCGCTCTACTACGGGATAAACTGACGAGATATCATCTGATATAGTTGACGGGAACACTGGACCCAACATGCAAAGGGAGCTAGAGTTCTCGTCAGGAATCAGAGCTTGTACGTTCCGACTCGATTCATCACGAAACGAAGCTGGGAATCGAGGAACAGTTTCTAGTCCCGATTCCATAGCTAAGTCTTCGTTGGAAACAACAAGTGCTTTCGATTTCGTCTTCGAAGCCATGGAAGTGTAGTACAAAAGCTCAATGTGAAAAGTTCTGTGCCCTAGAAATTCAAAGTACCATGCTTTATATAGGCGTTGGTCTTTCAGAAAATATTTACTTAAGTTAAATTCTTAACTCAAGTAAATAGGGGGGCATTGTTTACATCATAAATTCGTCTACATGAATCGACTAGACTAAAGTTGGGACACGTGTTGATTACACCTAATTAAGCGTTACAGAATCAAATGGACTAGTCGACGGTTAGAGTTTTTAAATGAAGGACATGTGTCCACGAGCAAGTTACAAATGAGCAACACGTGTAGCGGTTGATGAAGGAAGTTGAAATGAGCAAACACAATCTATCCAGAGAACGTGTGTTTGGATCAATTTCTAATACAACATGGGATCATGTGAAGTAACCGTCTGTTCAGAGAACATGGAGGAGAAGAGGGAAATGCAATAACCGCTTGATTCAAATTTAGAGAGGGAATTCTACCCAGTTTGAAATTCAAGTCGAAGTGGCAGCCTATAAATACTAGAGTTGAAGACGATTTGAACCCCCACTCAATCGCCCAAAGGCTTCTACTTTTTATCTGTACTTTACTTTTCTCGCTTTAGGAGTAGCTTGTAATGTAATCGTCCAATCGATTGTGTTCTCACAATCGACTGACTTCTACTTTGAAGAATAATAAAGTCCATTTTGTTATTCTTCTTTCATTTCCGTTCACTTCATTAAGTTTGCTTCCAGAGAAGTCCTGAAACACGGCAAGGAACCAAACTCCACCACCACAAACACCACATTTCCAGCACACATTACAATTCCTTAGTCGATCATCGACTATCCACAAAAATAGACAAACAGGCACCTACATTGAAATCCAGTGAACATTGAGGGATACTACCTTAAGAAAGGTTCATAAATATCTTCACTCGCGAGAGATTCATCATGAAACAATCTGGCTCTTTTTGGGTTTGCTGCAATTGGAAAACAGAATCTTAGTCAACTAATTGAATTCCGTCCATAATATGGGAGAAATTTCTCGAGTTACCTGTGAGCATTTCATCAATTAAAGCTAGAATATATTCTATTGTTTCTTCCTTGAATATATCGCGCAATATGTTAATGAACACACGTAACTGGACCATCCGGTCACAACGTTTTCATCTTGTCAATGTCATCGGAAGTATCCAAAGATCATTTCATTTTCATTGTAAATCAGCTAAAATTTTCTCCGTAGGGATCTTAAAAAGCATTTGAAAAAATGCATAGCATTCTATGGAGTCTTCAGCAACAAATATACCACTCAGGCCAAAATAATTGAAGATCTGTAAGAGCAAGTCCAATGTTGGGTTTTATAGCTAGTTTCTATCCCAAATTATAGAACACAATGCTCCAATGGGGATGGAAAATGGCAAAGTTCTAAAAAGGGTAGGATATTTCCATCCCCAAGTCACTATAGCTATCTTCGACAGGTCATCAAAACCCAACTACCATCTACCAGAAAAGGAACCAGAGTGCAACTGATATTAGCCAGATTATGACCAGAATTTGTAAAGGAGCTGGGTTCTGCCAAATAGAGCGCCGGCCCTCAAAGACAGAGGATCGATCATGGACTCAGGGTTCGACGGACTGATTGTCTTCAAAGCGCGCTAGACTGCAGGTTTGACGAACTGAGGGTCCGATCATGGACTTAAGGTTTCATACGGTCTTTAGAGAGAGAGAGAGAGATGGTTTGATCGCCGGTCTACAGGTTTGATCTGGTATTGAAGAGAGGGGGAAGTGACAATGAGAGAGAGAGTAAAGTGCTGTTTGGGATAACAAATTTTTAAAATTCCTCGTTTAGGGGACATGTCAAATGTTTTGGGATGGAAGAAGTAGTTGAATTGGGATTGCGAAAGTAGGAAAAAATTAAGGTGGAGGGAAACTCTTTGGTTCTATTTGACAATCCATCATTGGAGAATGGGTGTCAAAATTTGGCACCTAGGAAGAGGAGTGAGGAAATAGGAGCACAAGAGGAAGAAGCACTCGTAAGCCGGAGGTCTTAACTAGAAATCCCCCAATTTGGTCGGGGTTTAGGATGGTTGACATGCTGTCCACTCAAACTTTAGGTTTATTTTTGCTTTTAGTTGAGTCGGTAGACATTGTTTAGTTCATGCTTTAGTCTAGTAATTAGTATGTCAGCAATCGAGTCTAGTGGGTTAAATGTTCTTGGTTAGTTAGGGGTGTGTCGTCAGCTAATTGGGTAGTTTACCAAGTTAGTATAGGCCGTCGACACTATTGCAAAGTTTTCCCTTTCTTTTGCTAACCTCGGTCATTATAAGCTAATAAAAGTCCTTAGTTGATCTTAAATGCGCGCTTATTCCATTTGTGATTCAATGAGTTATGATTGACATATTTAGTTTGTGGCATGTTTTTCCTTTTCGTTGTTCAAGTTTTCTGCTGTTAGTTAAATTTTCATTCAATGAGTGCTTTCCATAAAAGGGCATGATCTTGCTTTTCATCATCGCCTATCTTCCAAGCACTTTTGTGGGATATGGTTGCTAGCTTATGTGTCACTTTGATGTGAGAAGTATCCCCTTTCATTTATGGATACGAGTCCTTTTAGCTTGTTTATCACTCGCTGTGTACTTAGTCGCCCAATCAAGTTTTCGGCTGCAAGTTCTAGAATGAAATGAATGATTAGGTTTGCAAACTCTTGTTTAGTTGAAAATAAATATGAGCATGTGTTTTAAGTTTTGCCGGAAGGATTGTATAGTTCAAAATGTTTTCTTTTTGTTTTAATTTGTTAGGGACTAACAAAGCTTGAGTTGGGGGATGTGATAAGCACCCAATAATGCACATTCTTGATACTTAAGTCCTTAGTTTTATCACTTTATGTTTAGTTAATTTAGTTTTTTATTTGATATTGCGCGTAGGGTATGTTATTTTCATTTTGTAGGAAAAATCGCTTAATAAGAGGTTTTAAAGCCTAAAGCAAGCCGGAGGCGTCCAAGCTCAAGATGATCAAGAAATGGAGCCATCGGGGCCAAAGAACGAAGTGTTGAAGCCCCGACAAGTGGCCAAGATCTTTGGAAGCCAAGCTGGAGGCCAGAAGCTAAAGAGCCCAAGAATTCGAAGGCGGTATCGATACAGAGTTTTGCTGTATCGATACCCGGTTGAAACAGAGAGACAGTGAAATGCCAATTTCAATTTGGTATCGATACAGCGTTTTGCTATATCGATATCGGTTCATTTGGCGGCCAAGTGGATTTGTCCAGAAGCTATCCCGTATCGATACAAGAAACCCTTATATCGATACCGAGTGCCTTCGCAGCAAATTTTAGGGCATTTTTGGGATATTTCGTACACGAATGAGGGCCAGTATATAAGCCTCATTATGTCACATATCCAAGTACACACTAGATTGCATTGCACTTTTTGATCTAGAATAGGATTTCATTTCTTGTTGCTTACTCTTGCTATTGTTCTTCATTTCCCTTGTTAATTTTGCACTTTCCTTCGTTAATTAGTTATAGTTTGTTATTTTGCTCTTCATTAAAGTTGTACCTATGCTCTTGATCTATCTTAATCTCTAGTTTAATATGAATTTCATTATGCTTTCAATAATTAGCTTTGTTGATTCCATTTCTAGCGTGAGTGAGTAATTAATTAGGCTTGGTCATGGGGTGATTAGCACTCCATGACCTGAATTGATCAAGCTTTTCTCAATAAATCTTCATGTTTAGTTGGAAAATTAAGGTAGTTTGTGTTTGTCTATCAAATCTCGGCGGTGCTAACCTTTTTGATCATGCGTAGGCAAGAGCGAGGCTACTTGCCAGCATCGATGCTTAGAGTTATGTCATCCCTTGTGTTTGCTAGATGAATACTAGAACTCTATTAGTGTTTCGACTCCTTTTCTAGTAAATGGGCTTAATGATAAATTTTTTGGGTTGGGAGATTATTGACGCGCATCTCAATGTAGACACCCCAATTTGGATCTCCCAATTGATTTTCCTCATTTTTCAATTTCTTGTTTCCCCGATGATGAATCAGATCAAAAATGGTCTTGAGAAGGAAAAGGCTTGAGCTTGGAGTGAGTGGAACCAATTCTAAACCCCAAAAACCCTAAGTCAAAACCCTAACCCTAGGTTTGACCATTGTGTTTCAAACTGACTCTCATGCGCGCTAGTCCATTTGCCAGGTGTTGGTCAGAGTCAAAGCCTTGACTGTTGACCAGCGCGTGGGTTGGTGGAACACATGCGCGATGTTATCACTCTCTCGCGCGTTGGTCAGTGCCTGTCCCTATCACCTTTTTCCAGCTGAATTTTATAATCATCAGGGGGTCTACAGGGCTGTAGAACCCCGTTTTCTTTGCCAACACAGCTGTTGTAGGTGCATGGGTAGCACCACCCTCACAACTACTTCCATCACCTTGGTGGAACCCTTATCCACCAAGTAAGGCCAACCAACCTTGTTGGCTGGTTGCATGGCCAAGTTCATCACCAACCTTACACCCCTCAACCTCCTATATACACCCTCTCACTCTTTCATTATAAGGGTTACAAAATTCCAAGCAAAAAAGGCCATACAAGCCCTAATACTCTTGATATCCTCCCATTCAATCCAATTCTATACACTCATTTCGCCACAACTACCTACTTGTTCAAGCCATTTTCAAACACTCAAGCAAAGGTATAAACTGACTGCCTGTTTACTGTTTTGATCCCTGAGGGGGGCTGGCAGAGCCAAGGCTGGTAATTATTACCAGTTCTGGCCCTAAAGTCAACAAGGTTATAAGAACCGTGCATTGGCCTTCTCACGCGCGATGGACTCATATCTACATGCGTTTGTCATGAGTAGCACGCGACAGTCCACGTAGGGATGGGAAAGTTTGTGGTTTCATGCTTTATTGTATTATAGATCACTGTTGAAGCATGATTAAAACTCGTTTACTATTTTGCATGATAAAGTTCATAGTTTAGCTTAGATTGCTTATTAATTAGCTTTGGAATGCCCCTGGGTTGCTTCTGAGTATATTTCAGAGCACAGGCATGCAAAGACAATTCCTGGAAGTTCAGTTAGGACAAGCGCACGCTTGTCCACGATCAACGCGCTCTGGTCCATTAATTTCCAGTAGCTGTTTTTGCATAGGCAGCTTGGCCCACGGCCTTTGTCGTAATACCCCCACTGTTTAGGGGTTGCATTCCAATTCCATTCGTTCTGTTTGTAATTATTAATTACTTTCTGTACATGTAAACTGCTTAGTTTACCCCCTGGGTGAGCATTGTTTAGGGGTTGTATTCCAATTCCATTCATTCTAGAGCCCAGAATGGGATAAGATTCAACCTGATCATGGGATATCAACTCGCGCACGTGTGTATGGGTTTGTCGCGCGCTGGAGGACTTGCATGCACGTAGATCCATGCATGCAAGTTGGCCACTGCTCATGTCAAATTCATACAATGCACTGTTTTTGATATTTTATCACAGTGTTGGGTTTTATCCCACTTATTATTCAACATTCCATCCATCCATGCTATTTCTATCACATCTTGCAAACTGTTACAATTTAAAATCCCCGATTAGCTGTTTACCCACCCTAATTGGCTAAAAATTGATTAATAAAAGAAGAATCTCAAATATTTTCACAAAATGCTTAAGTACAGACAGATCTCCTGATTGGGCTAGAGGGGTGCCTTAAAACCCTTCCCCTCTTGTAACTTGGCTGCTGAACGCGATTAAAGTTATGACGGACTGGTGCTTTCACTTTTTCAAATCAAAAAATAGTGCAGCAGGTGCTTCGAAATACGGTTCCTTGGGTGTCGGACCTTCAAACCCGAGTGGCGACTATGTATTCTGAGCGCTTGCCTCTCCACTCGCGCTCCCTCGATCCAGGCCCTTGCATTTTGGAATCCGGAAATTCCAAAGGGCATGCTGCCCAAAGTGGCGACTCTGCTGGAGATCGAACCAATATTCGTCTATACTTAGAGTTTAATACACTTACGAACAAACCTTTCAAAGTCTGTCAAAACGGTGAGCTTCGCGCTGCCGAATGTTGGAATGGTGATTTAACAGGACCTTGTGTCTAGCCAATCCGATCTGGGACTTTTTCGATTGTTCACTTGTGTAGTTTCCTTTAAAAATGGACTAAATAAAGTGAGCCAAATTTGAAAAGGCATTTTGCGATTTTGTGATTCTTCTCTTCTTAATCAATTTCTAGCATTTTTCTCATTTGCATCGATGTGGGTTAGCCTTGTTGGAGTGTTTTGGCAATCCGACACGGTTTACCGGAGCCCGGGGACCCTGAATGCCCAACAACCTTCGACGATGATAAGTCATTCTACCATTTGACTGTTGTTCTGCGATTACATGGGCAGCGGGAGGTATATCTTGGCTTTAGTCTGAGGAACTTGTTACAAGCCAAAACCAGCCTTTTGCATATACAGAACACTAGAACTCTCCAAAACTAAGATAGGTGCCTACAGGGTTAGATTACTTGAATCTAACCCCATATACTGTCGATGTGTTACTGCTTTCCCTATCGCATGCACTATACAAACATACCATCATGTGTAGAAGCATGATTAGGGCGGCTCCCAGGTTCTCGATCTTGTGAATCTTCCTTAATCTCATTAGGACACTGTCATGGCCCGATGAGGAGTCGTGCATCTCAATGTTGCACGTTTTCAATTTTCAAATCCTTTGAACAGTGGAACTTTGGGAAATCAAGAGCTTTCTAAACCCTTGTCTATACACCTGATAGGGGTTTCAAACAGAAAATGAGGAACAACGAAGAAAGTGTTATGATGCTTACACCAGTTTGGTAACAAGTGCCTCGTCACTTATACCATTTGGCTAACAATGCAGTGCCATTGATGCCATACTGGTTATTGTATCATGATATTCATATCCGAGTTGTTCCAACTTCAAAGTTGAATTTCCTAAACAACGGAATAATCAAAGGTTTAGGTCTCTTTTGACATCCTTTAGAATCATTTGTTGCAAACAAGGATACATTATCGAGAAGAATTCTGAGGATTATGGCAGTGTCTGAATATCTTAAGACGGATTTGTCTTCTAGTTCTAGAGTCTAGGGCGACACTGACGACGTTGGTTGCATTTATACTTTAGTCTTTTATTTAGATTAAATCTGCTGTAGGACCCCTATTTAGCTTTCTTTTACTTTATTGAAAGCAAAGGTTCTGAATCATTGCACCGCCAAGTAGATAATCGAAACAGAAAGGCAAACTCGCTTGGGAATGTCTATGTCAGAAACCGATTCAAAGACTCCTCAAACTACAGTCCCAGTCAATCACCACGGAAAACTTTCCGTGCTCTCTGTTAGCCACTCTTTAGTCAGGCTCACCTTTGATCTTTAAGAAGGGAATCTCTGAAATCGTCCACTCCTTCTTCTACATCAAGTATCTCAGGAGCACCAATCATGGCAGATTAACCACAACCGCTCACTTTAGAGACCATGCCCATGAACCTCCAAAATAGCATCACCACTATGAAGCAAAGTGCCGCTCAGACAGATGCCAATATTACCTGCTTAAATGACCTCTTTAATGCTCGTTTTCCTCTAGTTGTCCAAGAGGAGGGCTAGGCCGAAGAGGATGTTCATGAACAACCCGTCATGGTTGAAGATCCAAATCATCCAGGACGCCTTATAGCTCTGCTCAACCCAAGAAAAAATCAAGTACCTGCACCAAATTCAAATCCCGCTATCGTTAGGCCTGCTCAGAATTCTAACATAACTGCTCTAATTGTTAAGATGGCCAAACTGGAAGAATCTGTCTCAAAATCTGAGAAGATCAGTACAGGGGGAATTGACTTGGATCGTCTTTGCCTATATCCCAATGGCAGGCTCCCCGACAAATTCAAATGCCTGACCTGGCTAAGTTCGATGGGAGTGGTGATCCCAAGACTCATATTTATAGCTACCATGCCGCCATGAAGCTATTGTCAGTTGAACCTGAAGCCATGTAGAGAGCTGTATTTTTCGAAAATAGTTTAAAGGTTTTACAAATACTAGAATACCAATGCTTTGTTTGTTTGGTGTTTTGAAATTTTTTTTGAAAAATTGTAGGGGTAATGAGTGGAGAAAGATAGAGAGAGAAATGTTAGAAGTAGGGGGAATTTAGGGAGAATCTAGGGGGAATTTTTTGAAAAATTCTTTTTGAGTTTGGAAGAGAACAAGGCACAAATAAATGGGAAAATTGTGAGTTTATTTGATTTGGGGCTTAAATGATAGAATTTTTATTTGAGGGAGTGTGAGTGTGATTGAGTTGAGTGTTAGTATAAAAGGGGTGTGTGTGTGTGGTAGGAGATAAAAAGTCCCCCTTATCTCTCTCTCTCCCCAGCCGACTCTCCCTCTCTCTCGGCTTCCTCTCTCTCTCTTGCTTTATCTCACAAAACTCCACTCCAAAACTCAAAACCCATGGTTATCAACCTCCATTCCATCTTCTAGACGTGATTTCAAGCTTTTGGTTCGTTGGGTAGAGCTCGAAGAGGAGTATTCAAGGAGAAATTCGAATTCAAAAGGTTAGGGCTTGCTCAAATCTCGTAGATCTTGGTGTTCGTCTCGAGGTAGGGATTTCTTACTCACTTTATATGTTTATGAGTTGATTTTGTGCTTGGATCGAGCCTTGATCGTCCCCCTTTCTTTCGAAAAGCTATCAAAATCTGCAGAAATCGCCCAAATTGAATAGGGATCGATCCCTAAGAAAGAGGGATCGATCCCTCGCTCAAAATCTGGATTCTTTCCTTGGGGGATCGATCCCTCATCGATCCCTAGGAGAGGAGGGATCGATCCCCATGAGAGGAAGGATCGATCCCTCCCCTTTCTGGAAAATTCTGCTCACTTTTTGGGTTTCAGCCCAACTTTAAACGACCGTAACTTCCTTATTCAAGGTCCGATTTATGTAAACTTTATATCGATTCGAAGGTCTTGAAGTCAGCTTTCATTTGCCACTAGAATTACCTTAAGACTCTTAGTACACAAAAAGTTATGAGCATTTGAGTAGAAGTGTGTCAGTTTGCAGATGTCTGTGATTATTCCTAAGGTTGTTCTTGACCCATGTTAGATTCCTTATATGATTAGGATATGTTTAAGTCATTCTTGAGCATGATTGCTTATGTCCTAATGACTCGTTGTTTGATTTTGTCTTTTAGCGCTCATTAGAGCTTATTATCAACAGCGTTGGTTACCATGGGCTATAAGTGATAAAGCGATGTGTGTTGTGAGTAGACATGAGCTTGTTAAGTGATCCAATAGGTAGTGTTGTGACTCGTATCCTTGTGCTTCGTCTTGTTAAGTTTCCTAGGTTCCTTTGGCACTCGTTTTATAAAATTCTCATTTAGAACCCAGCGGGTGGTGTGTCGAGAAGCTAACTTAGTTTCGATATGTAGAGAAGGACGTTGTGACACACTTAGACATAATATGAACTTAAGGTAATTATCAATGTACGATGTGACATGTTTACCAGTTTGTATTACAATGTGAATTTGGGAAATGTTGTCTGCTTGTACATTGAACGATGGCTTATATGTGTGTGTGCTTGAATTGAGAATTTGAATAAAGGGCCTGCAACGGAAGGTGTAGTAATGTGAGGACTCTAGAGGGCCTGCAACGCAAGGCGTGGTAATGCGGAAACCCAAGTGAAGAGAATTCACTATCACGCAAGGGTTGGTAACACAGTTGAATGTCTCTCTGGGGTGAAGAGAATTCACCGTCACGCAAGGGTTGGTAACACAGTTGAATGTCTCTCCGGGGTGAAGAGAATTCACTGTCACGCAAGGGGTGGTAACACAGTTGGATGTCTCCCCCGGATGAAGAGAATTTTGATTGATTTTAGAAGTTTATGTTGAAGTTTGGATTGTTTGTTGCTTGGGATCATGGCTGTTGAGAAAAAAGAGAATGAACAGTTAATTCTATCAAGGTTTTATTAAAGAAAGAATTTTGGATTTTGGAAAAGAGGATTTTTAGTATTCTTGAGCGAATCAACGGATCCGGTATTTGGGCACAAATCAACGGACTCCGGCATTTAAGTTCGAATCAAAGGAGCTTGACCTATGATGGTCTTGAGTTTTCTCTAAATTATTGTGGAAATCTAAAAGGAAAGTTTTATGAAATAAAGCTCTGTGGTGAATGGTATGGAATCAGTAAATGGTTTGTGGCATTCATTTGGAAAGTTATGAGATGGTTGGACTATTGTTGTTCTTTGTTTGGTTGATGTGAGTATTATTGCTACTTCTAGTCAATGTATTAATGGTTAGGGTTATCTCTAAGATGTTCGAAATCCCGAAGTCTAATCGTCTGTTCAATTTGGTAACCCCTCTTGTATCTAATGTTCTTTTATTGAAACTCATTCACTCTTATTGTATGTTTCATCGCATTTATATATAGCTTGAGTATAGATTTTTCTACTGGGCTAGTGTAGCTCAACCTATCATTTTCAGGTACATAGCAAGGATGTTGGCATGGCATGCTTGTCGAACATGTTTTTTTTTCGAAGGTATAAAAGAGGTGATCATTTGCATCTGATTTGAAAGAAGTATTTGGAAGAATGATTATTATAAATTGTAATTACTATTTCAGTATTATGATAACTTGGGGCCTCAAGCCAGGACTGTAACCTTTGAATTTAACTTTGAGAATAGGGAGAGATATGTCATTTGGGTATTATCGATACGTTAGTTGTTATTTTATTTATTGAAAATGATTATTATTCATGTTGAAAATCCAGGACGTGACAAGCCATGTCTCAACTGTTTCTTCAAACTCTCTCTGGGTCCTACTTTCTATTGGTTTTTGTCACTCGACATTGCCAAACGAAGGACTTGGGAAGACATCGGAGTTGCGTTTATTTCGCAGTACAGTTACAATTCCCAATTAAAGATGATAACTTGGGAGCTTGAGTCCACTAAGATGGAAGCCAAGGAGTCCTTTGCAGACTTTGTCAAAAGGTGGAGGGCTAAGGCCGCTCTGATGACTGAGCGCCCCAAATAGGGAGATCAACTCCGCATCATCTCCCGCAATCTCCAACCAGATTATGCCAGGCACTTGGTTCTCTTTTAAGCATCTGCCAACTTTGAAACCTTCATTGAATCCGGCCTGGCCATCGAGGATGCGTTGTAGAGTGGAATCCTCTCAAAAGGGGAATCTTCTAACCCTCCAAAGTCAAAACCTCGAGCATACTCTAGGAATACCAATGCGCTGTTTGGGGGAGGGACTTACTCCAACACAGCGACCAGCGGCACTAACACCTCCTCCTCCAATACTACCAACCAAATCGCAGATGTTAATCAGGTGCAAACACCACAGAATAACCGGCCTCGCAATTAGCCCCGCAACTTTTTCGCTGTCGAAGCACCTATGTCTTCGGTTTTAGAGAAATTGATCAAGTCTGGGCATCTCAAACCCCTTGATCCTACTATTCTACCTAAAAATCCATCACCCAACTTCAAGCCTAGCCTCTACTGTGCTTACGATCAAGGGGCTGGTCATCTCACTGATTCTTGCTTTCACCTCCGTCATGCGATCCAAGATCTCATTGATGATGGCATGCTTGGAACCCCCCCGAAGCTGAATGTTATATCCAATTCCATGCCAAAGCACAGCGCTGCCCCACATATTAACCATATATCCCTCAGCTCCACCCATATCAACCCCAACTCCACTATATTCAATCCCACTAACCATATAGCTTCAACAGATCAACCCAGGCCAATTGTGCCCATAAATCTTAAGGCCGAATTTGAAGTCCTACACATTCACCTTGAGGAAGGACAATCGTCCAATTCCAATGCACCCTCCGCACGCCTGTAAAATGGGGCGTTTGTGCTTGGCGCATTTATTAGCGACCTTTTTCACTAGTCTATTCCTTCTGTGCATCTTGATTCTGCCTCTTCCCTTGATAGCCCGTACTTCAATGTGACAGATCCAAACTGTGGGCAATGTGATTGCCCGATCTTTCTCTCTCTTTGGTGAAAGGATTTCGTTCCCCCACCTTGTGAGAAGGGAAAGATGCTGCCGGTTCGCGGGAGCGCTTTTAGCTGGACGACAAGCGCTCGCGAAAATACAGAGTCGCCACTTGGGTTTGAAGGTCCGACACCCAAGGAACCGTATTTCGAAGCACTTGCCGCGCTATTTTGATTTGAAAAAGTTAAGGAACCAGTCCGTCATAACCATATCTGGGTTTGAGAGCCAGGTTACGAGAGGGGAAGGGTTTTATGGCACCCCTCTCGCCCAATCCGGAGATCGGTCTCTACTTAGGTATTTGCAAAAATGTTGTTTATTTGCGATTCTATTTGATTAATCAATTTTTAGCCAATTAGGACGGGGGAACAGTTAAAAGGGATTAAAACTGTAACATGTTTGCAGGATGTGAATGATAGCATGGATGAATGAAAGGACGAGGAATAGATGGGATAATATTTAACACCGATTTCGGGATGTCAGAACAGTGCTCTGGTTTGAGTTTATTGCGAGCAGTGGTCAACTTGCACGGACAGAAGCTTATGCATGCAAGCCAACCATCGCGCGATACACTCACACTGTCGCGCGAGTATTGACATCCCACCAATAGGTTAAATTTTATCCCCTTCTGGGCTCTGGAAGGACCAGTGCACACCCAGGGTCAAACCAAGCAGTTTATGTGTACTGGAAGTAAACCAATATTTACAAATTAATACAGCTGGAATAAAATGCAACCCTTAAACAGTGACGGTATTAAAACAGAGGCTGAGAGCCTAGCTGCTCATACAAGGGCAATTACTGGAAAAGAGAAAACTATCGCGCGATGAAGTCATATCATCGCGCGATTGTTCTGACTGGACTTCCAGGAATTGCTTTGCATGCCTGGGTTCTGAGACATATTTAGAAGCGACCCAGGGCATTCCAAAGTGAACGGGAAAGAAACTGAGCTAACCTACTGATTTTTTTAACATGCAAAACAGTGGGATATACTAGATATTGTTTAACAGGGAAGCATGAAATTACATAAATGGACAAGGACAAGAATCCCATCCCCACGAGAACCTTATCACACAAACGGAGAACCGTCGCGCGATGGAGTGGGTATCTCACGCGTGGGTTCTTCTATCCTCAGTAACTTGTAAATTTGCTGGCTTTGGGACTAAGACTGATATTGATTACCAGCCTTGTGTGGGCAATGCGATTTTGCCCGAAGATGCTGCCGGTTCGCGGGAGCGCTTTTGAAGCTGGACGTCAAGCGCTCGCGAAAATACAGAGTCGCCACTCGGGTTTGAAGGTCCGACACCCAAGGAACCGTATTTCGAAGCACCTGCCGCGCTGTTTGATTTGAAAAAGTTAAGGAACTAGTCCGTCATAACCATATCTGGGTTCGGGAGCCAGGTTACGAGAGGGGAAGGGTTTTATGGCACCCCTCTCGCCCAATCCGGAGATCGGTCTCTACTTAGGCATTTGCGAAAGATGTTTGTTTGCGATTCTGTTTGATTAATCAGTTTTTAGCCAATTAGGGCGGGGAAACAGTTTAATGGGGATTAAAACTGTAACATGTTTGCAGGATGTGATAGATAGCATGGATGAGCAGTTAGTATAGGATGAGAACAGACTGCTGTGGGAGTTTAAACAAACTGGGGAGCCCCTGTTTTGGAGTGACGTGCGCAGGAAGAAACCAACATGCACTGAACAAGTCACTACATGTTGTTTACTCCTGCGCGCATAATTCCAAGACAAGCACGCGCCGGTGAGCTTAAAACCCACAGCTCTTATTCTCAAACCTTCTGGGCTCTGGAAGGACCAGTGCACACCCAGGACAAACCACGCAGTTTATAGCAGCATAATATACAGTTTAAAGGCTTAAAAGCCCTAGAAATTGACAAAACACCCCATAAACAGTGTGGGGACAGAATAACAGTCTAAATCCAAGTTACCCGTGCAAGGCCATTCACTGGTCAGAGGCAAACCATCGCGCGATGGAGTCACACTGTCGCGCGAGGGTGCGCCCTGGTGCGCGATGGTGCGCCCTGGCGCACTGTCGCGCGATGGACTGAGTCTGTCGCGCGATGGTGCGCCCTGGCGCAGGATGGTTGCGCCCTGGCGCAACCAGACCAGTGCTTGGTTCACATTTTCTGGGTTCTGGGACAGGTCCAGAATTATCCCAGGGGTATTCCAAAATAGCAGAAACTCATATTGAAGTACAACTAGCATTTCTAACAAAGGAAAGCAGTAAACTGATTTTTAACATGCTTGCAGTGATCTATAGGCAAATAAAACACAAAACAGCAAGACACCAATCCCCACGAGAACCGTCGCGCGATGATCGAAATCGTCGCGCGAGAGAGTGGCTCCATCGCGCGCTGGTTCTTACCATGACGGTTTTTGAAACCTCGCCAGCTTTAGGACCAGAACTAGTATTGATTACCAGCCTTGGCCCTGCCAGCCCCCCTCAGGGATCAGAACAAAGAGCAGAGCAAAGGTAAGCTATACCTTCGGCTTTTGAGTTTGAACGGTGTTTGAACTTTGAGATTTGAAGGCTTGATTGAGTGGTTGGATGTTTGATAATGGAGGAGAAAGAGCAAGCTATGCTCTTGAGATTAGGGTTTATAACCTTTTTTGTGTTCACCCCTTGAAAGAGAAACAAATGGGGATACTTATAGGGAGAAGGGGTGAATCTGGTTGGAAACAGAGGAGTTCAGGCAGTCCACGAGGCCTGCTGAGAGTTGCATTGGTGGCTAACTGTCCTCCTTCAGAAAGGTCGGTGGTAGGTTGGACCATCGCGCGACGGAGTGAGTCTGTCGCGCGATGGTGCGCCCTGGCGCACTGTCGCGCGATGGAGTGAAACCCTCGCGCGATGGTGCGCCCCGGCGCGGGATGGTTGCGCCCTGGCGCGAGATGATTGCGCCCTGGCGCGGACCAGCTGGGTTTTTGGTTTTTGAAGTGGCTTAGGCTAGGTTAGGTTCAAGGGTTTTGCAAACACTCAAAACTCAAACACGCTATCATTCCCGGGGTGTTCTTGATCCATTTCATCATCGGGGAATCAAAAACCGTAAGTAAACTAATCTGGAAGCCCAGATTGGGGTGTCTACACCTTGGCCCTGTCAGCCCCCCTCAGGGAACAAAACAGTAAAGAACAAGGATTATACCTTTGCTTGAATGCTTTGAATATGGCTTGAGTGAGGTGGTATGGCTTTGACAAGTGAGTAAATAGTAGGGATTTGAATGAGAGAAGAGATCAAGGTTGTAGTTCTTTCTCTTCTTTTTGAGATTTTTTTTTGTAACCCTTTGAAAGAGAACAAGGGGGGGGGGGGGGGGGGGGGGGGGTTTATAGAAAGAGGGGGGTTGGTTGGTGGTGATGCAAGGCAATGCAACCAGCCAACAATGCTGGTTGCACTTACTTGGTGGAGAAGAGGGTGCAAGAGTTGATGGGAGAGTGGGGGACTAGGTGGTGCAAGGCTGGCCCTGCAAACGCCGTTCAGTCGATGGAACGGGGTCACACAGACCTGCAGACGCCCAATCATCACAAAATCCAGCTGGATATGACAGGTGTCGACCATCGCGCGATGGAGTGAGACCGTCGCGCGAGGGTTTTATCTTCCCCGCGATGGTCAATCAGTCAAAGTTTGACTTTGACTACCACCTGGCAAGTAGATCATAGCGCGAATGACTCAGTGAGTCGAGCGAGAGTCAAATCCATAGTCAGGGTTTAGGTTTAATGGTTCTGGGGTTAAAGATAGGTTCCATACACACCAAACTCAAGCCATTTCATTTTCTCAATACTGTTCGCGACCCGATTCATCATTGGGGGAACAAGAAACTGAAAAAGAAATAAAATGATTGGGAAATCAGATTGGGGTGTCTACACAAACCCCTCTCTAAGTCTGGTGAGTCATTTCAGATCTGCAATATCTCCTTTGCCAGAACTGCTGGTTGACATGCAAGCCGTTGGTTGGGCGATAGCCGACAATGATGACTATGCCACTCCAATAATCAACACGTGGACTGAACTTGAGCTAGATGGTTTCCTACAGAATCCAGAGTATGTCCTTTTTGATCACGCCTAGTACGATGCATGGATGGCTGGTTATGATGCAGCAATGCTCGATCCCTTGGATGGCATTTCTTTATACACACTCTTTTAGCAGCCTGAACCTGTGGTTCCCGAGGAAGAATACAATTGGGATCCTGAGCCCGCTTAGCAGTTTCCGTTGGGTTTTGACCCTAATCCTCTCTAAGGTTATGCTTTGCCCGGTCACGAGATTCAGTTTCTAGAAGACGGTCTTGTTCAGGAGGAGCTTCGCATCTTAGGGGAATGTTTCTTCCCCCCTACTATCGATAGGCTTGTCACCTCGGTGTCTGATGTTGAGTATGACCCCACTCTCTACATCATAGATGAGGGACTCTTGGGCCCCGTGTTCCCTTTTCCAGCCGAAGAGGATTGCGGTATCATGGTCATAGATCTTGACCCGCCGACTAATCTTTGGGATGTTGACGATGTAGTCCATGTCCAAGTTGGACCAGAAGTTTGGATTGTCAACTGTTCTTTCGCCGATGGCGGACTTTGTGATATCCCTTTCTTTGCTAATCTAGAGCCTATTGCTGAGGTTGCAGCAGTTACGGATCTGGATTTCTGGGAATCACTGCTGATAAAGGACTTGGCTGAAGATCTAGGGTTGGACATTGAAGTAGCTGCAACTTTACCAGCCTCTGACAAAGGAAAACGCAAGTTAGGAGAGGTCCCTGCTGACCTCTGGGATGTTAACCAAGACCCTCAAGTCGTGCCCTCTTTGGGGAACGTTCATAACGTTAAGAGCAGTGGACCGATTTTTCAGCCTACTAATCTGCAAGCCGGAAACTCGTCCAACCCTTTTAACCAAAGGAACGAACCCTCTGCTTTCCCAAGGTCTGCACCACTTGAGGTACTTGCTGCCTCCCTGAATGCGGATATGATTCAGAGGCAGCTTGAGCGAAGTCCCACTGCCATATCAATCTGGGGACTAATCTGTTTCTCTCGTGAGCATCGTCAAAAGCTTTGCCATACTCTCTCTCGTCTCAAGATTCAAGCTGATGTCACTCCTGAGGCAATGATATCTCTTATCCTCCCGCCTACTTCCAAGCACACTGTCGCCTTTACTGATAAAGACTTGCCAATTGAAGGAGTTGACCACAACTGACCCTTGCACACCACTATCAAATGCCGAGGACTCTAGGTTCCAACCATCCTCATTGATAATGGTTCAGCGATCAATGTGTGCCCTATGAGAGTAGCTTATTGTCTGGGACTGGCTAAAAAGGACTTTGCGCCTTCTAATTTAGTCGTTAAAGCATACGACAACACTCGTCGTGTGGTCGAGGGTACGCTAATGCTTAAGCTCGATGCTGAGGGCATCGAAATGGACATTGAGTTCAATGTCGTCGACATCCCTGCCACTTTCAATCTTCTTCTGGGCAGGCCGTGGCTCCCTAGATCTGACATTATGGTTGTGGCATCTACTCTCCACCCAAAGGTCATGCTGGGACTTCCTATCGACACGTTAACTATCTGCGGAGATTCTGGGATTGACCCACTCAAGGAAGATGGAACTCCTGTTCTGGGAATCATGCATGGCAAGGAGGATGTTGAACTCGGGGGTTTCTCTTTTGACACGTTCGGCTCCGTTTTGGCCATCAACGTGGACGGGGACTTTATCATAAGCTCTGTCGCTCTAGACATTATGAGGAGGATGTCCTATCTGCCTGGCCTAGGTTTAGGGATTCACCAATAAGGGATTCCAGAGTTCCCTTCCTTTCCTTCTTGTGAGGGCCGCTTTAGTTTGGGGTACATCACCTTTGCCAAGGATGCCAAAAGAAGGAAATGTACGGGCAAACCTTGAACCCTCTATGGTGATCCTGACAGCTACTTTGTACGTGAGTTGTGAAATGTTGTTTACACCGGACAGGCCGAGCCTTTTATCGATTCAGAGACTGGAGAACTGTTGCCAGGTTTTGAGGTCTTCGCTGACGACACCTGGTCAGACAGCGATGAGGACCCAACAAGAGTGGAATTCGAGAAGAAGCTTTACCAGCAAAAATTGAAGACTGACTAGCTGGGATCTTTTGATTAGGGAAGCTTGGAGCGGCTATTCTATGAATTCTCTCAAGTGGATTTGGCCGAAGAAGCAGAAGTGCTCATGCTTGGGCCCGACGCCCTTGAGGATCCTACCTCTCTTATAGTGGAAGCCAAGGGTAGTATTAAAAATTGCATTTTCAAACCGCGCCTAACTTGCATTGATGACACTTTTGAGTTTGAGTCTGACTCTGACACAGAGTTTATAGAGTCTTTTGAGTCTAAGTCTAGCTCTGAGTCGAAGTTTGTGCCTCTCGGCCCTCCACGAGTTTGATTCTCTTGTATTTGGCAATCCTGAAAGGTCTCATGAAATGAAAGAATCCTCTTCTGACTACTTTGTTGATCTTTATATAAACTGTGTCGACCCCGACGATGAAGGGATAGATTTCGATGGGGACATTCCCAAGGAAATCCGTGCCTTCATCGAAAGGGAGGATGAAAGGCATGCTCAGCCATTAAAAGAAGAAGTGGTTTCTATAAAGTTGAAAGATGAGAATGATCCCCGGATGGTTCAAGTGGGCTCCACGTTACCCCAGAGGAGCTTTGTGATTTCAAAAGTCTACTCACCGAGTTCAGTGACGTTTTCTTGTGGTCTCATCAGGACATGCCTGGCATTGACCCTGAGATAGTAGAACATCGGATCCCGTTGCTACCAGATGCTAAGCCTGTAAAATAGAAGCTCAGACGGATGAGGCCGGATTAGGTGTAAAAGATCAAAGACGAAGTTACCAAACAGATTGACGCTGGTTTTCTCATGGTTTCTCAGTATCCCACCTGGGTGGCCAATATTGTTCCTGTTCCCAAGAAAAACGGACAAATTTGAGTCTATGTCGATTTCGGGGATTTGAACATGGCAAGCCCCAAAGATGACTTTCCCTTGCCACACATTGATGTGCTTATGGACAATACTGCGGGGCATGCCTTGCTCTCGTTCATAGACGGCTTTTCAGGTTACAATCAGATTCTTATGGTGCCTGAAGACCGTGAGAAAACTACGTTCATTACAGAATGGGGGACTTATTGCAACTTGGTCATGCCGTTTGGTTTGAAGAACGCTGGTCCTACCTACCATCGGGCTGCTACAACCATCTTACATGACATGATGTACAAAGAGGTTGAGGTTTACGTGGATGATATGATCGCCAAGTCGAAAACTCGAGAAGGTCACATTCCAGTACTTAGGAAGTTCTTCGATCGACTCTGAAAATATCGAATGTGCCTCAATCCATAGAAATGCACTTTCAAAGTCACAGCAGGCAAGATGCTTGGTTTCATGATCATTTCTTGTGGGATTGAGGTTGACCCGTCAAAGATCAAGACATTACTTGAAATGAAGCCACTGGAGTCTGAAAAGGGAGTACAGAGCTTTTTAGGAAAAGTACAATTCATCAGCAGATTCATCGCCAAGTTAATTTTAACTTGCGAGCCAATGTTTCGTTTACTCAAGAAAAACACCCCATTCGTGTGGACAGACAAGTGTCAAGCAGCCTTTACGTCTATTCAAAACTACTTACAGAACCCTCTGGTCTTAATGCCGCCAATGCCAGGGAAGCCCTTGATATTGTACTTGTCTGTAAACCCCTTGTCTATGGGATGTTTGCTAGCTCAGGAAGGGGACAAAGGAGTTGAGAATTCCATTTACTACTTAAGCAAGAAGATGGTTGGATGTGAAGAACGTTATACCGCTCTAGAAAAGACGTGTTGGGCTCTCGTTTGGGCTTCCAAAAAATTGAGACACTACATGCTCGCTTACGCAGTGAAGTTAATTTCTTGAATGGATCTTCTCAAGTATCTATTTGAGAAGCCAGCACTCACTGGTAAGTTAGCACGTTGGTTGCTCTTACTGGCAGAATTCGATCTTGAGTACATCACAAGGAAATCCGTTAAGCGGCGTGTAGTTGCAGAGTTCTTAGCTGACCACCCCGTAGATGGGCCAGAGGACTCGGATTTTGTGTTCCTAGATGAGGAAGTGATGGCAGTTATCGAAGACGTGTGGACTCTCTACTTTGATGGGCCAGCCAACCAGAAAGGATTCTGGATCGGGGTGTTGTTGATTACACCTGATGGCTCTCATATTCTGCTTGCCTTTAAGCTCAATTTCGATGTCACGAATAACCAAGCTAAGTACGAGGCCTGTATCTTGGGAATGGAGGTTGCATTTACACTCGGTGTTGAAAAGCATGAGGTTATTGGGGACTCCAACCTCGTCGTATCACAAGCCGATGGAGACTGGAAGGTCCGTGAAGAGAAGCTGAAACCTTACCATCAAGATTTGGAGGAATTGATCCCTTGTTTTAACAAGGTGACCTTCACTCATAGCCCTCAATTGAAGAACCAGTTTGCTGATGCTCTTGCAACTTTGGCCTCCATGGTTGAACTTCCTTTAGGAGTCAAGCTCCGCCCTATTTTGATCGAATAGCAGGACTACCCTGTTTATCAATATATCAACGCCATTGATGATGTTGATGATGGCCTACCCTGGGACCATGATATATAGAACTTTGTGAAGAGTGGGATATATCCAATGAGACCACTAAAAAGGATTAAACTGCATTATGAAGGATGGCAGCCCAATACATCATCTGTGGAGGAAAACTGCATAAGAGATCTCATTGTGGAATGCACAAGCTCTGTGTCCATGGTTCTGAGGCTGCCAGGATTATGGAAAAGATTCATGAGGGAGTCTGTGGCTCTCAGATGAGGAGGGTTATGCTCGCTAGGAAGATCTTGAGGCAGGGCTATTTTTGGTCTACTATGGAAGCATAGTGTGTGGATTATGTACGACGCTATCATAATGTAAGATCCATGCCAATCTCATGCACGTTCCACCATCTAATCTATTTGGCATCACTTCACCTTGGCCTTTTTCTATGTGGGGCATTGAGGTCATCGGCATGATCAGACAATCTACTTCAAATGGTCACCGGTTCATTCTGGTAGCAATAGATTACTTCACCAAATGGGTGGAAGCTGAGTCTTACTAGACCTTGACTGCAGTTCAAGTTTCTCAATTCATTAGGAAGAACATCATCGATTGATATGGCGTCCCTCAGGCATTCGTGTTAGACAATGGGACTCATTTCAAAGGCAGGGTTTTAGAACTCTTTGAGGAGTTCAAGATTTAGATACATCATTCAACGGTCTATCGCCCGTAGACAAATGGCGCAGTCGAAGCAGCAAACAAGAATGTTGAGACTATCATCAAAAAATCTGCAGAGTCCGCCAGGGACTGGCACGAACAGCTACCTCTAGCTCTTTGGTGATATCGAACATCGATTCGAACGTCGACAGGGGCAACTCCTTATTCCCTAGTCTATGGGATGGAAGCGGTACTCCCTATCGAGCTTGAGGTTCCGTCTTTGAGAATCATGGTAGAATGTGAACTCGCCGAATCTGAATGGCTCAGTGGAAGATTTGTTGAACTCATGCACTTTGATGAAAGGAGGCTCCGCGCCTTATACCATGTTCAGGGATATCAATGAAGAATTGCTCATGCGTTCAACAAGAGGGTGAAGTTTAGGGACTTAGTTGAGGGGTATATGGTTACAAAGGAGATTCGGGCGCCTGTGTTCGAACCTCGTGGCAAATTCCGATCGAAGCATTCCGGACCTTACATCATCAAGACTTTCCTTTTCTGGGGGAGTGGCTTAGCTCATTGATCTCGACGACAACGAATTCAATACCCAGTTCAACCTGGATCAACTCAAACGTTGCTATCCCTGAGAGAAGCTCGTTGGGCCAAAAACCACAAGGGTGGGTAGTTCCAAGCAAAAATTAAAGCAAGCCTGCTAAACTGAAAACCTAAGGAGGCGGTTTAGGCAAAAATAAATAGGCATCAATCAAAGCTCGCTAGACCGAAACCCGAAGAGGGCATTCTAGGCAAAATTTAGAGCGTAAAAAGAGATCTGAAATATACGAATGAACTTTTGCCTGAACTACGTTTTGACCAGATTCCTTGAAAATGGATACGGCAATCTCTCTGTGTGATTCGGTCACAATCAATCAACTTAATCCATGGGTTCCCATTTCCAGGGCATATCTCAGTGCTCGAAGCGGCGTGGTGTTCAACATTTGAATCAAAAGGGGAAAACTCTTAATTCTTTGACTTTATTCAAACTACTATTTCTATTACATAGCTGAGCAAAGCCTTTGAAAAAGTTAAAGCATAAAAGTAGAATGAAATGCTAGAAGTCTTCACGAGCTCGCAGTTTATTCTAGATCATTAGAGTCTTGTCTGGAGTCAGTCTGCATTTTGTTTCCTCGCAATTTCTTTTCTTAGCCATGCTTTGTAGCGATGCTTGAGTTCTGTGCTGAATTCCGGATCCGCTCCGCCAAGTTGCCTCAGGCCCCAATTGCGCTCATATCCGGTCAGGTTTTGCGCAGTGAAAGCAAGAATGTGAAATGTTTCCACCCCGGCTCGGTGCAAGCCTTGGTTCATGCCCAGTTGGCGAAGGATAAAGTCTGGAATATAGAATGTGAAACTGGACAGCCCAGCGATCACCATTCTCTCGAAGCCTGCGGAATTTGTGGCCATGTCTGGGATATTTAGCGCTTCATGCCTCTAGATGATTTCATGTGGTGACATCTCGCTCAATACCAGTCCTCTATGGGCATTTCTAGGTATAACATCCCTCTTTGATGCATTTGCCCAGGCAGATGGGGCCAGGTTGCTTCAGGAGTTGCAAGAAGTCCGAGTTTGTCTGACAGCCATAACTACATGAGCGAAAAGACAAAAAAGGAGCCATTTAAAGCTTGAGCAGAAAAAACAAGTGAGAAGCCTCGATAAAGCCTTAGCCAAGAGTTGAGGTAAAAATAGAATGTGTGAAAGCCGAAAAAAGGTGAGCTGAGTGATAGTTTACCTGTAGTAGGAGTGGACTATCGCTAAACATATTTGTTTGACTAGTAGAAGCCAAATCCAAACCTTTGAGCGTTTCCGCAAGAACCATGGGCACTACGTTCGTTCGAGCGCCCAACTGAGCAACCACGCTCACTAGTGAAGGATCAACCTGTCCATCTAGAGAAATCAGCAAATATGCAGCAAGCACGCTAATTACCAGAGCAAATCGGCGTCGGGCTTGCATGGCTGTGTCCTCCGTGTTTCCTTCAGGCCCATATCATTCCACTAGGCGCATGACGTTTATTTGCCCGCCGCTTAGCAAGATTTCTGTTTCACCACTTGAGATGTTCAGACTGGATTTCAAAAGTTTTGATGTGTTTTTTCTATAGGGCGGTATGACAATCACGCTAGAGCGAAGCCCTGGAGGTATGCTTGGAATTCCACAACTGTCGGACACAGCTTGTTGTCTCCAAATCTGAATATATGGACATCTGGGTCCCAGAATCATAGAGCCGCCCACAAGATTTCAGGACGCAACCTTATGCTTCAAAGGAAGTGGAAGGCGGCCAGCCTGTGAGTTCGAAAGGATAGCCAATCGGTTGTGTAGACACCCAAATCTAGGTTTCCAATTTAGTTTACTTATGGTATTCGATTCCGAGATGATGAAACGGATCAAGAACACCTCGAGAATGTCAAGTGTTTGAGCTTTGAGTGTTTGAAAAACCCTTGAACCTAACCTAATCCTAAGCCACCTCAAAAGGCCAAAAAACCCCACTAACGCGCGATGCTCCCAAATCCTCTCGCGATGGTCAAACTGCCAGGTGGTGGTCAACAGTCATAGTTTGACCGTTGACCATCGCATGCCACGGCGTAACCCTCGCGCACCAGGGCTGAACCTCTAGCGACAGATTGACTCCATCGCGCGACGGACCAATCTGCCACCAACATTTCTTAAGGAGGAAACCTAGCCACCAATGCAACTTCAGCCAACCTCATGGACTGGCTGAATTCCTCTCTTTGCAGCTCCAACCTACCTCCCTCTCTCTCTATTTATACCTCCTTAGGTCTTCCATTAAAAGGGTTACAAATTTTACACATCTTGGCCATAACCTTGCCTTCTTCTTTAACCAAAGAGATGCTAGGGCACCCAAGAACATAGCTTGTTCTTCCTCCTCCCAACACCTCAGTCAAACCTCAAAGCTCAAATACTCTTTCAAACTCAAAAACCGAAGGTATAGCTTACCTTTGTTCTGTTTTCTGTTTTGATCCTTGAGGGGGGCTGGCAAGGCCAAGACTGGTAATCAATACCAATCCTGGTCCTAAAGCTGGCAAGGTTTCAAAAACCGTCATGGTAAAAACCAGCGCGCTATGGACTCATTCTCACATGCGACCGTTTTGGTCATCGCGCGACGGTCCACGTGGGGATTGGTGTCTTGCTTTCTTTTTCTTTTTTTGTGTATTTATTTACATATAGATCACTGTTAAGCATGTTAACAACCAGTTTACTTCTTTTCCTTTGTTTGAACTGTTAGTCTTAGTTCAATATGTGTTTCTGCTAAACCAAACACTGGTCAAATGGTTCAAACCATTGCACGCCAGACTGGCTCAATCGCGCGCCGGAGCGCCACCCTCGCACGCCTGACTTCATCTAACCGTTGAGTGGCCTTGCACGAGTAACTTGGCTTTAGGCCATTATTTTTTCCCCGCACTATTTTATGGGGTGTTTTGTCAATTTGTTGGGCTTTTCAGCCTTTAAAACTGCTTAGAACTTGCTTATCAACTGCTTATAAAATGCATGGTTTGCCCCCTGGGTGAGCACTGGTCATTCCAGAGCCCAGAAGGGGATAAAATTCAACCTGCTGGTAGGGCATCAACCCTTGCGCGATTATTTGGGTCTACTGCGCGATGGTTAACTTGCACGTACATAGATTCGTGCATGCAAATTGGCCATTGTTTGTGTCAAATTCATACAAGTGCACTATTTGATATCCAATCTCAGTTTTGAGTTTTATCTCAATAATTTTCTTGCATTTCATGCCATCCATGCTATCATTCACATCCTGCAGACATGTTACAGGCAAAGTGCTTCGAATACGGTTCCTTGGGTGTCGGACCTTCAAACCCGAGTGGTGACTCTGTATTTTTGCGAGCGCTTGTCGTTCAGCTTAGCGCTCCCTTGAACCAGCATTTTTAGGAGAGGGAACAGAATCCTTTCCCTAAAAAGGGCACGCTACCCACAGTGGCGACTCTACTGGGGATCGAATCAATATTGGTCTATACTTAGAACTTAATACGCTTGAGAACAATCCTACAAAAGCCTATCAAAATAGTGAGCTTCGCACTGCTAAAGAAAGGATTGGTGATTTAATAGGACCTCGTGTCCGGCTATCCTGACTGGGGCTTTTCCGATTGTTCTCTTGTGTAGTTAATTCTAAGTATTGATTAATATAGAGAGCCAAATTTGAAAAGGCATTTGCAAAATTTGCAATTCTGTTCCACTAATCAATTTCTTTTAGCATTCTCATTTACATCGATGTTGGATAGCCGCGTTAGAGCATTTTGGCAAGCCGGCACAGTTTACCGGAGTCCGGGGATCCCGAATACCCCGACAACCTTCGACAATGATAAGTCATTCTATCGTTCAACTGTTGCTCTACGGTTAAGCGGGCAACGGGAGGTATATCTTGGCTTTAGTCCGATGAACCCCCTCAAACCAAAACTGGCCTTTGCATATACAAAGCATTAGAACTCTCCAAACTAGGACAGGTACCTATAGGATAAGATTATTTGCATCTAAACCCCATATAATGTCTATGTGTTATTGTTTTCCCTATCGCATGTACTGTACATACATACCGTTTTGCATAGGAGCATGTTTAGGGCGGCTTCTAGGTTGTCTCTCTTTTGAGTCTGTCTTATGCTTATTAGGACGTTGCCTTGACCCGATGAAGAGTCATGCATCTCGATGGTGCATGTTATCAATTTTCAAAGTCCTTAGATCATTGAGACTTTGGGAAATAAAGACATTTTAAGTCCTTGGCTCATGCCCGATCGAGGTTAATTTCAAACAGAAAACGAGGAACAACGGAGAGAATGCTGTGATGTTTACACCACCTTGGTTATCGTGCGCAACACGTACACCATTTAGGCTATGGCGCTGTGTCGCCTACACCTCCTCGATTTCAGTAGCACATCATTTACACCGAGTTGTTCTAACTCCAAAGTTGAAACTTCGAGAGCTGAATAGTCAAAGGCTTAGACTGTTTTGACATCTCTTAGTGTTATTCGATTCAAGTAAGGATACACCCTCGAAAAGATTTTCGAGGATTCTGGTAGCGTCCGAACGTCATGAGACAGACTCGTCTTTAGTTGTAGAGTCTAGGCGGACATCGACGACGATGACGTGTACATTGATATTCTTGTACATAGCATGCTGTAGGAACGTCACTGAGCTTTCAATTGCTTTACTATGTAGTTTGGAACCATTGCACCAAACAAGAGAGTGCCGAAAGGAAAAGTCAAACCTACTTGGGAACGTCTTCAGAATCCGTTAAAGGCTTGTCCGGCTAGGACCGCAGTCAGTTACAACGGAGGCTTCTCCAGATTCACTGTTGGCCACCCTACAGTTGGGTTCGCCATCGATTTTGCAAAAAGCCACGCCATTGGCTTCCCCATCTTCAGCTTCTTCATCAAGCTCCATTGAAAAACCTGCGATGGCAGATCAACCGCAACCACTCACTCTGGAAACCATGCTCATGAACCTCCAGAACAGTATCACTGCTATGCAAGAGAGGGCCACTCAAACTGATGCTTCCATCACCCGTCTAAATGACCTTATCAACACTCATCTTCCACCAGCAACCGAAGAGGAATGCGAGGACGATGAGGATGTTCATGAAGAACCTGTCTTTGTTGAGGATCCAAACCATGAGGGCCAACTCATTCTTCAGCCCGCCCCTAGAGAGGCTCGTGTGCCTGCTCCGAATCCAAACCCTGCTGTTGTTAGGCCTGTTCAAAGCCCTAACATAACTACTCTTATGGCCAAGATGGCTAAGCTGGAAGAAGCTATTTCAAAATCCGAGAAGATCAGCGCAGGGGGAATTGACCTGGATCGTCTCTGCTTGTACCCCAATGCTCGGCTCCCTGAGCGGTTCAAAATGCCAAACTTCGTCAAATTCGATGGGAGTGGTGATCCGAAAACTCATCTACTGGGCTATCATGCTGCCATAAAGCTGCTAGGGGTGGAAAGTGAGGCTATGTCTCAGCCATAGTTGTGAATACCGTTCTGTACCAGCCGGTACGTACCGGTTTGGAGAGAAAGCGGTACTCCAACCATACAATACTGTTCCGGCCTCAATACCGGCCGTTACCGGTCGGTACCGGCGATTCCGGACAATACCGGACGAGATGGTGGTACCAGAACTTTCGGGCGGTATTTTGCTAACCTTTCTCAGTGAGAAATTCTCACATATCACACACAGTGAGAGAGAGAGATTGAGAGAGATAAGGACGAGGAGGGGGAGAGAGAGAGAGAGAGAGAGAGAGAGAGAGATATACCAGAATGATCGGAGTCGGAGAAGACGGCGACGGCGGCAGACGGAGTCGGAGAAGACAAGCGGTTGTAGAGGATTTGCTGGGCGGCGTGGGTAAAGACAGAAAAGTGGGTTTTGTTGATGTGAATGAAAGAAGAGAGTGGGTTTTGTTGTTGTATGTGTAATCATTTTTTTAATTCTAATTATGTATACTATATATATACTTATGTATATTTTTTAATTTCCAATTACATCTATATATACACTCACTTTTCCATCACTTTTTCATTACGTTTTTTTTTTTTTAATTTCGGGGAATAACAGTTTTTATAACAAATAATATGGTTTACTTTTAATGTTTTACTTAAAAAAAAGGTTAAAACATTTGTATTCTAAAATGAAATTATTATCCAAAAATTAATGGTAAATATCAACTTATTCTAATTAATAGTATGAATTAAACAAATTTTGAGTGTTAAACTATCAATTTATAACTATATATTGGTAATTGCGCTAAATCCGAAACGGTATCGGTATTTGACCGGTACCGGTACTGGTACCGTACCGTACCAGTAAGAAAACCGGTACTCTTCCCGATACGGTATTCAAAACTTTGGTCTCAGCTGTTCCCTCAGACTCTCTCTAGGCCTGCCTACCAATGGTTCATGTCGCTCGACATCTCCAAAAGAAGAACTTGGGAAGACATAGGAGCTGCCTTTGTTGCACAGTACAACTACAACTCTCCGCTCAAGATGACTACTCGTGAGTTAGAATCCACCAAAATGGAAGCAATGGAGTACTTCGCAGATTTTGTTAAGAGGTGGAGCACCAAAGCTGCTCTAATGACTGATTGCCCGGGCGAGGGGGATCAACTTCGCATCATCTCCCGCAATCTCCAGCCTGACTTCACCAAGCACCTCGTGCTCGTTCAAGCATCTGCCAACTTTGAGACTTTCTTCGAGTCTGGCCTAGCCATTGAGGATGCACTACAGAGTGGAATTCTGCCTAGGGGAGAGTTCTCCTCACAGAAAGCAAAGCTGCGACCCTATTCTGGAAATATTATAGCATTGTTTGGTAACAGCAACTACTCCAATATAGCTACAAGTGGGAGCGATGTTCCGGCTTTCGACTCCAATAGCGCGACCGATGTCAATCAAGTTCAAAACACCCAAAGCTACCGGGCCCGAACCCAATCTCGAAGTTTCTCTGTCTTCGAGGAACCTCTGTCCACAGTGATAGAAAAGCTCGTCAAGTCTGGGCATCTCAAACCTTTGACCCCAACTTCTTGCCAAAAGTCCTACCTTCTGGTTACAAGCCTCACCTTTTCTGTGCTTTCCACCAAATGCCTGGTCATCCCACTGACGCATGCTATCGTCTTAGACATGAGATTCAAGATCTCATTGACAATGGCACGGTTCAAGTTCCACTAAAGCCCAATGTCATTTCCAACTCCTTGCCTCAACATAGCTCTGACCCTCTGGTTGGTTAGATATCTATCATCTCCACTCAAATCAACCTTAGCTCCACCATATTCAACCCTAGCCATTATATCGTCCCATAGAATCAACCCAAGCCGACTGTACCCATCCCGTCTGAGCCCGAAGACAGCCTCCTGGCCACTGTTTGTGCAATTGAGGTCTTCACTGCCGACACCTGGATTGACAGTAATAAGGAGCTTACAAAGGAGCGAACTGATGAGCTAAGGTCCATTGTTCATGGTAGCACCGAGTAAGTTTGGTCAAAGAAGTTGAGGAAGCTGAAGTGTTGTTGCTTGGGCCTGACGTCCTTTGGATCCTACCTCTCTGTGAGGAAGCCAAGGGTAGCTTTTCAAATTCCATTTTCGAATCACGTCTATTTTGCATTGACACTTTTGAGTCTGAATTTGACACAGTGTTTGTCAAATCGTCTAAGTCTAGCTTTGAGTCGGAGTTTGTGCCTCTTGGCCCTCCATGTCGTAGCTTCTGTTTGAGTCTTTTGCTGTACTTGGCAATCCCGAGGGTTTCTTTTTATGATATGCATTATATTGCTTCTAAGTACTTTGCTAACCTTTGAATAAATTGTGTCGACCCTGAAGACGAAGGGATAGATTTCGATGGGAACATCTCCAAGGAAATGTGTTCCCTCGCCGAAAGGGAAGATGAATGGCATGCTCAGCCTATTAATTGAAATAGTAGTTTTCAAATAAATTTGAAAGATGAGATAGACCCTCGAATGGTTCAAAATTGGTTCAGAACTGTCCCAAAGGAGCACCGGGCCCAATTAGAGGCTTTGCATGGTCTCATTAAGACATGCCTAATATCGCCCTTAAGATAAAGAAACATTGAATCCCTTTGTTACCGGGTGCCAACCCATTTAAAGCAAAGCTCAGAAGGTCCATCGCCTTATACCATGTTCAAGTTTGTAGGAACAGCGTTTCACCAAGCACAGATTGGAATTCAAAATTGGTCTGGAGCAAGGTATGTCAACTGAAGCACTTTGGACCTTGCATCCATTTCATTTGGGGCTGCGGCCATTTCATTGACCTTGACGGCAATAAAATTCAAACACCTTGGTCAGCATGGATCAATTCAAAAGCCTTTTCCCTGAGAGAAGCTTGTTAGGCTGAAAACCCCAAGGTTGGGCAATTCCAAGCAAAAGTTAGAGCAGCCTGCTAGACAAAAACCTATGAAGGCGGTCTAGGCAAAACTAAAGGCAATATTTGAAAGCTCGCTAGACCGAAAACCCGAATGGGCGGTTCTAGGCAAAAGTTAGAGCTAAAAGGTGATGTAAATACTCAAGTGAACCTTAGCCTGAACTACGTTTTGACCTGATTCCTAAAATGGGATATGTAGGCGGTTTCTCTTTGAAACTCGGTCACCATCTATCAATTTGATCTAATGCTTTGGTACATCACCGTGGTCGAGAAGAATACAACCTTCATTTGTGCAGAAGGGGAAAACCTTTTATCTTTCAATTTTGTTTCGAACTACTAATTCAATTTCAAAACTGAGCAAAAGCCTTCAAAGATTTTAAGCATAAAAAACAGAACGAAATGCTGGCAAGGCCTAATGGCTCACAGTTTTTAAGTTCAGCAAAGTCTGGTGTGAGCAGCTGCAACAGATTTGTAGTCATGTGTGCTAGTCAGCTACCGCTTTTGAATGTCATTCAAGGGGCTTTTGCCAAGTTTTGTCATGCCATGTAGGTCATGTGAGCCTAATGTGACTGCACGGGGGTGTCGGTTTCAGTCCGGGCCTATATGAGTCATCTATTTGCGTCTTATGTCCGTTTCTGTGACATTTTTCCAATTTTTCAATCCTTTGTTGTGTCGTTATGCTTTTCTCAACTTTGTTAGTTCGTACAGGTCTTTGTGCCTATTTTGACCTTGCAAGTGTCAGTTCACTTGTTTAGGGATATTGTAAGTTTTGGCACGTTAATGCCCAAAAATTCATTATTTTCCATGTGTCTAAGGATCCGCATTGTATCTTGGGGCTTTTCCTCCCTTTTCGTTCGAGCTAGACGAGTCTGTACATATATGTGTGTCTGTGTGTCAACTCAGTTCGCTTGTCAATGCAAATCTGATATTAGTGGTTAGTTTTTGTCCATAAACTGGAAAATGCAATTTTTACATTGCTACCCTAGCTTCTGTAATCCACAAGCTGTGGAAATCTCGTGGACGGCAAGGGCACGTCAGCCCAAGGCCAAGCAAATTGTATCTATGGGCTCGTCCGCCTAACCATCGAAGAAAGGGCACGCAGGCCCAATGCTAAATGTCAACTGGGGCATGCCGGCCCGCTCAAGTGTCTCTCTGTCTGGGTGCGCATCTCAGAGGCAAAAGATAGTAAACTAATAGGGCTCAGTGGTAGTCCTTAGGTATCGTTGTCCTCTTAAGAGCCGCCTTTAGCTTGCATCTGCATTTTTAATATCATACATGTCATTCCATATTGTGTATATTAAATGTTGAAAGCAGGAAAGTAACCAGAATGGTCGCCATCCTCTTGAATTGGTTGCCAAGGGATGCGATGCAATATTTTGCCAAACCAAATCAACGACAGCCAGTCTTGTCAAATTTCTCAACGGCTTGATCATTCTGCACACTGATCTTCCCGCCTCCAAATCTGCAATGGCTTAATCATTTAGACTGATGATCTGCCCATCAAAATTAACGACAGCCGATCTTGTCCAATTCGCAAATGGCTCAATCATTTAGACTGATGATCCACCCATCCAAATCAGTGACTGCCGGTCCTGTCCAATTCGTAATGGCTCGATCATTTAGACTGATGATCCGCCCATCCAAATCAGTGACCGCCGGTCTTGTCCAATTCGTAATGGCTTGATCATTTAGACTGATGATCCGCCCATCCAAATCAACGACAGCCGGTCCTGTCCAATTCACATTGGCTCAATCATTTAAATTGATTATCAGCCCATCCAAATCAACGACAGCTGGTCCTGTCCAATCAACGATGGTCAGCCATATCATCAACGACGATCAGCCACATCGCCTGTCTAAGTCCATTCAGTGATGACAATTAGCCACATCGCCTGTCTTAGTCCATTCAGCGATGACAATTAGCCACATCGCCTGTCTCAGTCCATTCAGCGATAACAATCAGCCACATCGCCTATCTCAGTCCATTCAGCGATAACAATCAGCCACGTTGCTTGTCTCAGTCCATTCAGCGATGACAATCAGCCACGTCGCTTGTCTCAGTCCATTCAACGATGACAATCAGCCACATCGCCTGTCTCATTCCATTCAACGATGACAATCAACTACGTCGTCTGTCCAGCCATATCATTTGACCACAATCAATTGTTCCCTAGGAGAGTTCGCCTCGGCCTGCCCCGTCCAAATTTGCAACGACAACCTGTCCTGTCCAAATTTGATCAACAAGCAGTGATTCACTCGTCCACTTCTACTTCCACCCCGGCAGTAGACCGCTCATCCATTCCACCAATCAGGTTCCTTAAGTTTACAAGTCTACTTTGCTAGTATGCTTTGTTCTGGATTGCCTTGAGGGGTGTCTAGAAATCTTTGACGTTACTTGTACCAAGTTGATGGTAATCCAAGTGCCGTCAAAGAGGGGCTGTTGTAGATACTCCAATCAGGGTTTCCAGATTAGTTTACTTATGGTATTTGATTCCCTGATGATGAAACAGATCAAGAACACCCCAGGAATGTCAAGTGTTTGAGCTTTGAGTGTTTGAAAAACCCTTGAACCTAACCTAATCCTAAGCCACTTCAAAAGGCCAAAAAACCCCACTGACGCGCGATGCTCCTAGATCCTCGTGTGAAGGTCAAACTGCCAGGTTGTGGTCAACACTCGAAGTTTGACTGTTGACCATCGCGCACCAGGGTGCACCCTCGCGCGACAGATTGCTCCATCGCGCGACGGACTAATCTGCCACCAACCTTTCTTAAGGAGGAAACCTAGCCACCAATGCAACTTCAGGCAGCCGCGTGGACTGGCTGAATTCCTCTCTTTGCAGCTTCAACCTACCTCCCTCTCTCCCTATTTATACCTCCATGGGTCTTCCATTAAAAGGGTTACAAATTTTACACATCGTGGCCATAACCTTGCCTTCTTCTTTAACGAAAGAGATGCAAGGGCACCCAAGAACATAGCTTGTTCTTCCTCCTCCCAACACCTCAATCAAACCTCAAACCTCAAATACTCTTTCAAACTCAAAAACCAAAGGTATAGCTTACATTTGCTCTATTTTTTGTTATGATCCCTGAGGGGGGCTGGCAGGGCCAAGGCTGGTAATCAATACCAGTCTTGGTCCTAAAGATGGCAAGATTTCAAAAACCGTCATGGTAAGAACCAGAGCGCGATGGACTCACTCTCACGCGTGACCATTTTGGTCATCGCGTGACGGTCCGTGTGGGGATTGGTGTCTTGCTTTTTTTTTTGTGTATTTATTTACATTTAGATCACTGTTAAGCATGTTAACAACTAGTTTACTGCTTTTCCTTTGTTAGAACTGTTAGTCTTAGTTTAATATGTGTGTCTGCTGTTTTGGAGTACCCCTTGGATTATTCTGGATTTGTCCCAAAACCCAGAAATATGTAAACCAAACACTGGCTAAATGGTTCAAACCATCACGCGCCAGACTGGCTTCATCGCACGCCGGAGCGCCACCCTCGCGTGCCTAACTGCCTCTGACCAGTGAGTGGCCTTGAACGGGTAACTTGGCTTTAGGCCATTATTTTGTCCCCACACTGTTTATGAGGTGTTTTGTCAATTTGTTGGGCTTTTCAGCCTTTAAAACTGCTTAGAACTTGCTTGTCAACTGCTTATAAACTGTTTGGTTTGTCCCCTGAGTGAGCACTGGTCATTCCAGAGCCCAGAAGGGGATAAAATTCAACCTGCCGGTAGGGCATCAACCCTTGCGCGATTGTTTGGGTCTGCTGTGTGATGGTTAACTTGCATGCACATAGATTCGTGCATGCAAATTGGCCATTGTTTGTGTCAAATTCATACAAGTGCACTGTTTGATATCCAATCTCAGTTTTCAGTTTTATCTCATTAATTTTCTAGCCATGCTATCATTCACATCCTGAAAACATGTTACAGTTTTAATCCCCATTTAACTGTTCTCCCGCCCCTAATTGGCTAAGAATTGATTAATCAAACAGAATCGCAAACAAACAAACGTTTTCACAAATCCCTAAGTAGAGACCGATCTCCGGATTGGGTGAGAGGGGTGCCATAAAACCCTTCCCCTCTCGTAACCTGGCTCCCGAACCCAGATATGGTTATGACGGACTGGTTCCTTAACTTTTTCAAATCAAACAGCGCGGCAAAGTGCTTCGAATACGGTTCCTTGGGTGTCAGACCTTCAAACTCGAGTGGCGACTCTATATTTTTCCGAGCGCTTGTCGTCTAGCTTAGCGCTCCCTGGAACCAGCATTTTTAGGAGAGGGAACGGAATCCTTTCCCTAAAAAGGGCACGCTGCCCACAGGTTGCAACGAACGCTTCTAACCATGGGCCGATTAGGGTTGGCAGGTGATTTTCCATTTTGAGAGATGTGTGGAATTTTCCTTTTTGAGGGATACCTTACATTTTACAGGGGCTTTGCCCTTTTATAGCAAAAGGATGGAAAATACCCCTTTTTCCAAGGGAAAATATCTATGCAAGGGGGCCTCACCCCTTCAATAAAAGGGCACACCTGTGAGATGTCTCAGAGATGTCCTGGATGACCGAGAGTGATGACAATGCCAGCAGCCCTTCAATTTCCAAATAAAGTCAAAGTTGGCAACTGTAACTGAACAGAACACATGCGCGTCTCTGTGACATCAACGTGCGCATAAGTGGAACACGCGCCTGTTTCACTTCAACGCCCGATGGTTTACCTTTTTCCTACCAGGAAAATAGATTACTGACTTTTAAAAGTGGATTTTCACTTTTTGTCTCGAGCTAAGTTTTGAAATTTTAAACACCTCCAGCAGGTCATTACAAGTGTAGGTGACTGTGTCGAAGCGTTGGTTCTGTAGGTGATGGTGTTTTGTTCAAGTACGATCGGAATTTTATAATTCCCAAGTGGCTTTGCAAAGTTCATACGCTACACAAGACGTCTTTTATTGAACATGTCAGGCTTAAAGGGCAAACGGCGATTTTGAAGCAAGTACAAAAGCAAAATGCTCGAGTAGCCTGACGGCTTTCAGCTTGTTCTCAATAACAACTCGTTTTTGTTAAGATATCTGTATTGACCTCCCAACCTTGCCATCATTTCGTTTTGGAGCCATTCCACATAATCACCGTCCAACTAGTCCATAAAATTCGGATCAGGCGCTTCAAGCACCCTGTTGTTCCAGCTACTTCGATAATTGTGCAATGTCTGAACATCAAAATTGGGCAATTGAAAATTCTCAGTCCCTGACTTGTGCAGACCTTGACTCATTCCTAGCTGAGGGAATATGCAGCCTGGGATGTAAAAGGTAAAGCTCCTTAAGCCAGCAATTATCATTCTTTCGAAACCTGCAGAGTTGATGGCCATCTTAGCCATGTTCAGCCACGGACATCTCCGAACAAAGTCGTCAGACTGCAAATCATGCAGGAAGATGTACCACTCTAGCATTTCCCTCTCAGGGTACAACATGGATCTTTCGAGCATCCGCTTGGGAAGGTGCTCCTATCCTACTTGGGGTGCCTCGAGTAAGCCCACCTTGTCAGAAAGCCATATCTACAAGAGTGTTAAAAACAAGTGAGTAGTTAGATAAAGTCTGAGCGAAAAGACAAGTAAGAACCTAGTGCAAGCCTTAGCCAAGTGTTGAGGTAAAACGAGAAAGTGTGAGTTTCAGTAAAAGGTGAGCTGAGTGAGATTTACCTGAAGCAAGGGGGGGCTATCACCAAATGTGTTCGTCTGGCCATTTTTGAACAAAACTAAGCCCATTATTGTTTCCGCCAAAACTATGGGAATGATATTCTTTTGGGCCCTCATCTGAGAAGCAATGCTCACAAGACTAGGGTTGACTTTCCCATTGGCAGGAATTAGCATGTAGGCTGCTAGCGCGCAAATGGAAAGGGCAAAGTGTCGGTGTGCCTGCTCTTCATAGTTCTCCAGATTCCATCAGGGCCGTATAGCTCGATCAGGCATGGAACGTCGACCTCATCATCATGAATTATACTTGCCACCAATTCTTCGAAAATGTTCAAAGTCATCCGCAGCTGGTGACTCATATTCTCTCGGAGTGGTGGGATAGCAAGTGTATGGGTGTTGGCCAAACCGTGAAGATAAGCTTGAAATTCCTCCACCGTTGGACACAATTCATCATTGTCGCATCGGAAAACGTGTATGACTGGATCCTAATGCGTAATGGTAGCTTCAAGGAGCTCAGTGCGTGGCCCCACATATTGAAGGTCTTGGATTGAGGCTAGGCTTCGTGACCAAGGACTCACCTAGTTGATGGTTTCGAACCATCTTAACCAAGGATCAAGCAGGGCTGGCAATGGACTTTCCATTTCAAGTAGTGGGAGAAATTTTGAGTATAAGAGGAAAGGCTACACCTTGCATTGCTGCAAATACTTCCCATTTATAGGCAAATTCTTGGAAATATCATCCTTGGTTCTCGTGCCAAGAGATAAGTTCAAGGCATAGGTGCCCTGAACTTTTGATGGTTCAGGGCACTTTTCGTTCCATGGGCTCTTTTGCACTTTTGATGGTTCCAGCAAGTCATTATGGGCATATGCAACCGTATCCAAGAATCGGATTCAAAATATCACGTTTAACGAAGATTTTAGGCCCTCAGTGGCCCATTTCAAGTTCAAAGTGAAGTTTCGGGAGGTCGAATTTCGTTTTAAGGGTTTTGCCAAGTTATATCATGCCGTGCAGGTCATGTGGACCTAATGTGACTCTATGGAGGTGTCGATTTCAGTCCGGGACATATTTGAGTCATGTTTTGCATATTTTGTCCATTTTTGCAACATTTTTTTAGCTCTTTTTGGTCTAAATCTTGCTCCGGGGCGTTTTCTTTAGTTCCGTCGATTCATACAGGTCACGTTATACATTTTTGTCCTTACAGAATTGTCAGTTTCGTCAATCTGAAGTATTTTGAATTTTGGCTTGTATTTCCCGTATCCTGGTCGTGTCCTAAGATATTTTGTTCATTTTCTTTCATGCTAGTCACACCTATACGTGCACATGTGTCTGTGAGCAGCCTCAGTATGTCATCAATGTGAGTTACAAGTTAGTGGTTGGTTTTTGTCTTCTCTTATCCATTACAAGAGTAAATGAACCATAAAATGCAAATTTTATAACTACCATGATCTATCTGTGTCAAAACGGTGAAACTATTGTATGTGTGGCACTTCGGCCAACCAAAACCATCATGTTAGCTAGAGCACATCCGCCCACAAGTAAAAAGGCACGCAGGCCCCAAAACGGCTATCACATGTCACCTAAGGCACACCGGCCTTCTATCTATCTATTTACTTAGGCGCGCAGGCCCGAAATCAAAAGTAAAGTGCAAAAAGTAAAGAAGGCTCAATGGTAGCCCTCAGTCGTCACCAAGCCAGTTGGTATCATTGTCGTCCTCCTCGTCTTCATCTTCCTCCTCTCTAGGATCCTTTTTGTATGTGGGATCGTCGACGGAATCGTCAGAGCCGCTGCTGGTGGACGCGCGCTCCTTTTCTTCCTCTTCTCCCTCTTCTTCCTCATCCTCTTCCTCAGAGATCTCAAGCAAAATTAAACATTTCTTGTGGACCGGCTAATGTTGCGTTGGTTTCTCGCGCATCTTCCTTTGGTACCTCTCCTCTGCACGGACCACAGCCTCTTTCGGCTGCCTGTAAGTCCCCGGCCGCCGGTCGAGTGCTCCTCGTTTGTTGCTGAGTAGTGACCGAGAGTGCTGTAGCTCTTGCTGCCATTTTCTTTTGTGGCGGAGACCGTGTGCTTTTCCTCCTAGGAGGAGCCCTGCCTTGTGCCTGCATTGTTATTCCATTTAAAGCATTAGTATACCTTCTGCATATTGTATATCAATTGTTTGAAAGCAGGTACATTCTATCAATTTTTAAAGGCTATCATAGCATATATGTATCGAAAGCAGATGTATTTTGTAAGTATCAAAAGTAGATGTATATCATAGGTATTGAAAGCAGGAGTGTATCGTTTTCGGAAGAGCATACTTGAGATCTCTGAACCAGTGGTGGAGTTGGTGCTGAGTAGTGCAAGTCCAATGGCAAACCACTCGCCGCTCTCCTCACCACATTTTCCAATGCAAGCATACGTCGAATGGCTTCCTTCACCCATTCAATGGGCACCTGCATACAGTTTGTCATCATCAAACAATTCAACAATAATTCAAGTGTATCGAAATGCAGTAATGAACGTTATTTTTACCGGGACAGTAACAAGTGCAGGCTCGACCCTGGTAGGAACAAGTGTACTTCAGCTGGATTCCCCGGCGTGTTCGTCACTGGCACCTTCCACGGCATCTCCGAGGGTCCACCTCTGACTGGACCACTTAGGTTCCATCTCACTCGGCCTTCGCCTCCTCTTTGTCTCTCTCCAGCAGCTCTCCTCTTCTCGGCAACCCCATGAGCCTGACTCCACACCTCTCTAAAAACTCGAATTCCAAGCGGTCCTGCCAGGTAGTCTCTTAGGTAGGTGTCATAGTCCTGCTCGGGTCGCAAGTAGTGCGCCAAGTCAGTATCAAGCTGTGTGAACACCTCCAGCTGGGCCCATGTGTACTCTTCAGTGTGCGAAGCCTGTGGTGAAAGTGGCCCCAGCACCTGGAACTCAGCATAACCAAGTGACTGGTGTGTCACTCAATCTCCTAAATACCATTGCCAACCAAAGGCCGACTCAAGTAACACTTTGCTAGCGGTGGCAACTCTGCTCCTAGCCAGGTACTCAGGCTCTAGCCCTGCTACTCTCTAAGGGTCCCAATTGATCTACAAATAAACAGGCAGTGCACGCAATTGATCAACGACAACATTAAGGCGATAAAGAGAATGCATAGTTAGTTATGGAAATCTTTTGTGTTATACCTGTGATGCTCTTAGCTCGTCCAAATACAGCCGGAAGGCGTTCAGGTCACCTCTACCTTCCTTCGTCCCCATGTTCTTCTTGCTCCAAATCACGCGCAGGGAAATGTGCTCAAGTAGGAATGTTTGCACATTGGCGGGTACATCCGCAGTACTTCGTAGGCACAGAGCTGCACGATTTCAAAACATTCAAAAGCATCAGTCACAGGATATACAGTTACACAAATAAACAAGCAAATAGGCTATGAAATCAAGCAGGAAGTGCATTCGGGCAGAAATAAGTATGATTTGAAATTATGCTTTATTTTATTAAATTCATACCTCCCAGATCCTCCAATAGCTAGGCACTCCCTGCTCTGTCCTCGACGAGTTGCCCAGAAAACCGTAAGTTGCACCAAGCGCTACTCCGCCCCAGTCAAAGTGTGAGGTCGTCCTCAGATCCCTCAGCGCTGGCAAGTATGACAAGTGCACCTTACTACGCCTGCTCGGGTACAAGGAAGCACCAAAGAGGTATAACAGATACGCCCTTGCCATCTGCTCTGCCTCCTACTCTATAGTCACTTTTTTATCTGAGTACCTTTTGAATTGTTTGTATCTCACCATTCCCTCCTCAATCTTGGGCATTTCTCCTCAAAACCACTCCAGTGCCGCTGGATCCTCGTGGATGCCCGAGTCGAACGGGATAGGTTCTCCTCCGACTCTCAGGCTAATGGTCGCTGCAAAGTCTGTTGGTGTCACTATCATCTCCCCGGGTGGTAAGTGGAAGGTATTCGTGGTATCCCTCCACCTCTCCGCAAGTGCTACCAGGACAGCATGGTCATTTTTGACCGGGGAAAGAGTTCGTATGAACTCACCAAAACCCGCTTTGTCCACTAACTGCCTTACGTTCAGCGGTAGGCCTTCGTACAGCTCTAGGGAACTACACGCGCCTCCAAAGCCGCGGATATCCCTCTGTCTCGCTCTCGCTTGTTTCAAACACAAAAGGGGAATATGTCAGCATGCATGGCTTCATTTTCAAGTTCCAAGTAATCAATTCGACTTAGCGACAGATGGTTGGTTCAAGTTATTACATGCATGGCATACAATACAAGGACCATGGTGCCATGACGGGTTTCATTTCAAGGATTATTCTATGTTATTCTCAAATTGAATACATGCGGATAAAAGCGAAATTAAATTGCAAGGGGGATTCCAAGAATATACCTCTGTCCAAGTACTCGAAATGTGGGTTTCGGGGTCTCTCAGCACGAACTCAGTGTTATACTCTGTCCGCCGTGGCCTGTAAGCTGCAAAGCCTAATGGCACGAACAAGTGTGGTGTAGGAGGCACGTACACCTCGGTTGAAAAAGGGACGCGAGTCAAGCCTTCCGCCTCCATCACCACTGTCACCCTAGGCCCACGCACCTCTGCCCGGATCTTTCCTCAGCCTCCATATCCCTTAGGGCCTCCTCCTCCTCAGCTCTCTCTCTTTCGGCCCTCGCCACTACCTCTGATGCTGCTATCTCTCTCTTGCGCTCTTCCCGAGCCTCCAAAACCGCAATCCTAATTGTGGGGTTCTCCTCAAGAAGCTGGGCAGTCTCTCGTCGCTCAAGAATTATGCGACATCCTATTTGGTGATCGGTCTGCGGCTCGACAAAGTCACCCTAGGCCGAAACAGTACCTCTTCCTCCCGATATGTAAAAGGGGCCTCCGTGGTTTCCTCTTCCTAAGTCACAGTACCCTTGCCCTTCACCAGGTCCCTCGGCGGGGATCCACTTGTCCCAACTTCATCACCGCTAACGCCACTACCGTTGGCACCGCCTGAACTCCCACCAACTACAGGCAAGCCCGTTGCCACTGTACTCAAGCCCAATGGCACGATGCTGGACCCCATGGCCCCAGCCTCCTCCGTCGCGCGCTGTTCCCCCTTCGTCGTATGATGGACCACTTCGTTGATCATCTCCTACTGTTGGTCTCCACCCCCGTTGCCACCACCTGCAACCATTGCACCAGCACTCGCGATCTCCTCCGTTGCCATTCGATCCTCAGTTTCGGGCTCCATGCTTGCCCCTTTGTCTCTCGGTTGATCAACCACTTCGCCGCCTATACTATCGCCTCCGTGCTCCGCCATGGATGATCATATGTGTGTGGGTTTGTTGATTTTGGAAGGAAATCAAGGGTTTGGGTTGTTTGTGAGAGAAGAAGAGTTGTAAAGGAGTTTCAAAACTTCGGAAACCGCTTGTTATGGTTTTTGAAGTGTCCCCGTCGAGTTTAAGGGAGTGAACCGAGCACGGGCCAGGCTTAGGCCTGATCTGGATTCAGGCCCCTAAAAGGGGATAAGTGTGCGTCGGACGGGATTCAACGCGCGACAGTCAGTTGGGCCTCAGGCCTAGTTCAATTTCTGGCCAGGCCTGATTACATTTATCTCTTCTTCAATAGTCCAGGGATCTTATTATGGTTTTCCAACAATTTCTCGGGTCACTTTGAATTAGCGTCTTCGATCCGAAGCATTTTTATCCCCAGTAGTGGTCCGCCTGCGCACGCTGTCCGTCCAAATTATCAATTCAAAGACGATCCATCTGTCCAAATTATCAATTCAGCGACGATCCATCCGTCCAAATTCAAATCAGCAACGATCCATTCGTCCAATCTTCAATCAGCGACGATCCATCAGTCAAATTATCACTTTATCGACGATCCATCCATCCCGTCTTCAATCAGCGACGATCCATCAGTCCAAATTATCAATTCAGCGACGATCCATCCGTCCAAATTATCAATTCAGCGACGATCCATTCATCCAGTCTTCAATCAGTGACGATCCATCAGTCCAAATTATCAATTCAGCGACGATTCATCCGTCCAAATTGAAATCAGCGACGATCCATCTGTCCAAATTATCAATTCAGCGACGATCCATCCGTCCAGTCTTCAATCAACGCGATCAATCCGTCAGAATCTATTTTGTTTCCCAGGAGAGTTCACATCGACAATCGATCCGCTCTCCGATCCATTTATGCATGGTATTTGTACATACTTGCTTGCATTTTCCATTAATCGGCTTTTGGGCAGATTTGTTGGGTGTCTAGAAATCTTTGACGTTACCCGTATCAGTCAATGGTGCTCCACGTGCCGTCAAAGAGGGACTACTGTAGACACCCCAATTTGGATCTCCCAATTGATTTGCTTCATTTTTCGGTTTCTTGTTTCCTCGATGATGAATCAGATCAAAAACGGTCTTGAGAAGGAAAAGGCTTGAGCTTGGAGTGAGTGGAACCCATTCTAAACCCTAAAAAGGCTAAGTCAAAACCAACCCTAGGTTTGACCATCGTGCGTCGAACTGACTCTCACGCGCGTTGCTTTATTTGCCAGGTGTTGGTCAAAGTCAAAGCCTTGACCGTTGACCAGCGTGTGGGTTGGTGGAACACACGCGCGATGTTATCACTTTCGCGGGCGCTGGTCAGTGCCTGTCCCTATCACCTTTTTCCAGCTGGATTTTATAATCATCAAAGGGTCTACAGGGCTGTAGAACCCCATTTTCTTTGCTAGCACAGCTGTTGCAGGTGCATGGGTAGCACCACCCTCACAACTACTTCCATCACCTTGGTGGAACCCTTCTCCATCAAGTAAGGCCAACCAGCCTTGTTGGCTGGTTGCCTGGTCAAGTTCATCACCAACCTTACACCCCTCAACCTCCTATATATACCCTCTCACTCTTTCATTACAAGGGTTACAAAATTTCAAGCAAAAAAGGCCATACAAGCCCTAATACTCTTGATATCCTCCCATCCAATCCACTTCCATACACTCATTTTGCCACCACTACTTCAAGCTATTTTCAAACACTTAAGCAAAGGTACAAACTTACTGCATGTTTATTGTTTTGATCCCTGAGGGGGACTGGCAGGGCCAAGGCTGGTAATTAATACCAGTTCTGGCCCTAAAGTCACCAAGGTTATAAGACCCGTGCATTGGCCTTCTCAAGCGGGATGGACTCATATCTATGCGTGCTTGACATGAGTAGCGCGCGATAGTCCACGTGGGGATGGGAAAGTCAGTGGTTTCATGCTTTATTGTATTATAGATCACTGTTGAAGCATGATTAAAACTAGTTTACTATCTTGCATGATAAAGTTCATAGTTTAGCTTAGATTGCTTATTAATTAGCTTTAGAATGCCTCTGGGTTGCTTCTGAGTATGTTTCAGAGCACGGGCATGCAAAGACAATTCCTGGAAGTCCAATCAGGACAAGCGCGCACTTGTCCATGATCAACGCGTGCTGGTCCATTAATTTCCAGTAGCTGTTTTTGCATAGGCAGCTTGACCCATGGCCTTTGTCATAATACCCCCACTGTCTAGGGGTTGTATTCCAATTCCATTCGTTCTATTTGTAATTATTAATTACTTTCTGTACATGTAAACTGCTTGGCTTGCCCCCTGGGTGAGCACTGGTCATTCAAGAGCCCAGAAGGGGATAGGATTCAACCTGATCATGGGATATCAACTCGCGCCCGTGTGTATGGGTTTGTCGCCCGCTGGAGGACTTGCATGCACGTAGATCCATGCATGCAAGTTGGCGTCCCATGCAAACCCGGGACGATCAATTCGGTCCACAATGACGAAGCAAGTGCGGCGCCACTTCTTTACCTTCGCTTCAATATGCCATTCCTCAATGCCAGCGTCAGGAAAATCACTGTCCATGATACGTTTCAAGTAGCTCAAGTAACCTGGACGAAAGTGTCCACTCCCGGTGGTCCACAATCGGGACTCCACCATTGATTTCAGTACCGAAATCAACAAGATCTCCTCAGCCTGGACCCAATTGTGACGAGGAGGCAGATGACCAACAATACAACAAAATAAAATTCTAAGACTTGTTTTGTAATTGAAATTTTTGAATGAGTGACAATGAATTTATACTTGCTATTTATAAGCAAAATTTACCAACTATTCTACCACATATCCACCATTCAATAATATATCTACAATTCACCATTCAACCAATTTCTACTCTCCATTCTACCTACAAATCATACTTTTCATTCAAACCTACCCAATTTGTCTTTTCTTTGTATAAAAAAAAAAGCACTTTCCAAAATAATTGAAAAATAAATACAAACAATTCATTAAAACAATGTTTTTTAATATAAATTTTTTAGAATATACATTTTTTAATTCATTTAGTTTTTTATACTTTCAATTTTCCAAAATTTATTTAATATATTGATTTTTGAATTTATATACTTGTTTTCATACATAATCAAATTTAACACTGCACATGGGCAAAATAGTCATTTGATAGCTTTTCCCATCATCCACCCCTTCTTATCCCCTCCCCCCTATAAACCATCCAAACAAAGCCAAATTTTATACCCCTATTGAATACCCCATCCAAACCACATACTATTTTTTCCCTTCTCCATAAACGTCAAATCGATCTGGGCCAACCCATCAAATTAATACCCCCTACTATCTTATCCCCCCTTCTTATTTTTTACCCCCAATTTTTTCCCCGCATCCAAGCAGGCCCTATGGGTAGAATACCATTTTGGTACATATTTTGTCTAATTTTTAGCTTTGTCATGCTAAATGATTTATGGATAACTTGGCCTTTAATTAGTTTGTCAAAAGTCTTGAAAGACCAATGTTATAGCAATAGTACTTCCACCGTACATTTCCCCCCCAAAAAATAGACTGTTTAATCTTAATCTCGTGTCAAATTAACATGTTTTTTCATTCATTGGCGAAAGAAAATTTTATAAAACTCGATGAGGGTACATATATTGAACGTTAAGCATCAAAGATTAACCCATTGAACCAAAACATAGAACTAGGGGAAAAAAATAAAAGAAAAGAAACAAGAGGCAGAAGCAGAAGCAATATCCAACAAAGTATTGTATGGCAACCTTGTTGGAAGTTAATTTGTAATTTTCCAAGAGTCTTAAGTAATGGAAAAATGTGGAAGGGTCAGTCAAAAGGGATAAGTCCAAAGTGATGTTTTAACTCCCAAAGAAGCTTTGGAAGATAAAAAGTCTATGTGAAGAAAATTCTGGAGACGTCCTACAGGAAGTACAAATAGAGGTGCTGATTGTGCAGAAAAAGTACACACACAAGAAATCATTCTAAAGATCCCTAAAATCAGTTTGTATATGTAGGAGCAACAGCACTGCAAGTCCAAAGAAATCATTCTAATCCCAAAGCTTGATATTGAATAAAATCCTTGCAATTCCAGATTTTCTATTTAGCATCAAAGTCTATTCTCATCTTTTTATTTTCCTGTCACATATTTTGCTCACTCTCATCCACTCACACTTCCACTGCCCCCAACATACCTAAAGCTTGGACCCAGAAAGTATCCAATCCTCTTCCTAAAATCCTCACTTTTTGAATTGCCTTCCACTGAATAATCCTAGATCTTGAATTGGCTATGTATCCCTGCTACATAGCCAATTTGTAAGGACCCGTAATTTTTGAAATTATTTAAAGGATTATTAATATTAGGAATTGAGGAAAACGTGAAATATGTGTTTATGAGATTTGGGGGTCGATGTGATAGGATTGTTAGTGGAGGGAGTGCAAGTGTGAGTTGTGTGTGTGTAAGTATATATATAGGTGTGTGTAGGAGTAGGGGATTAAAATCCCAACTCCATTCTCTCTCTCTCCATCTCCCTCACTCTCACTCTCTCTTGGCTCCTTTTCTCTCCCTCCCTCTCCCTCTTACTTCCAACCAAAACCCACTCAAACAAACCTCCATTTTATCTTCTCTTCGCATTTTTGAGCTTCAATTTCGTGGGTCAAGCTCGGGGAAGGAGGAACCGGTTGATTTCAAAGTTTCCAGAGTCTAGGGCTTGGAAAATCTTGGGGTTTTGCTCTCCAAACTCGAGGTAGGGAGTTCTAACTTTCAATATATGTTTATGACTTGTTTCTTGTAGCTTGATTCTTGTTTGTGATCGTTGTTGTTGTTGTTGATATTGTTGCTGCTGAGAAACCCATGAGAATTTGCAGAAAATCTGCTCGAAGGTCATTGTTATCGATAACATTTTCTTTGTTATCGATAACATTGTGTTCCAAAGCCAAGAAAACCTATTGTTATCGATACTTCTTGCAATCGTTATCGATACCTTTGCGTTACCAAACCCAGAAATTCATCGTTATCGATACCATTTGTCCTTGTTATCGATACCCTTGCGTCTGGAACACTTTTTGGTCAAATGGTATCGATACCATTTTGCTTGGTATCGACACCTTTGGCTTAGGGACAGTTTTTCAGTTTTGTTCTAAACTTCGTCTTTCTGACCCCCGATCACTTCTAACACCTTTAAAACACCTTTCAACCATCTTTAAGCTTGGTTACTCATCTTTTGATGATTCATTGACCGTTTCCTCTCCTTAAACAATCGTTAAGTGTTATCTTAGTTTCATTGTAAATGGAAAATATACCGTAAAGCTGGTTAGGAGTACGGTTAGGAGTATCGCGGGCTATATGGGGTGCCATAGTGAGTATTATGGGTAGACGAGATCATGTCTAGCAGGATCTTTTGTCCTCTTGATTCGTTGAACTATTAGTTCCCAATGGCGTCCGTTATCTAAGGTTTAAGTATCGATACAGGCGGGGCGTACATCATATAGTTACTACGGGTTGGTAGGTTACTTGGAGTATGGTGACATACGTGGGAAATGGTATGTGTTTATTCATTAGCCAATGTTATGATATAATTGATTGTTTAGAATGCTTGAAATAAAATCGATGTTGTGAAAGAACTATTTGAGATGATAAAATAACCTGTGTCCTCATGACTCGTCGAATCCTCCAATTCTTTTGATACTCGCCCTATAAGGTTCAAGCGTAGTAGCAAATGAATAGAGTATTGTAAAAATTATATATATGGGCTTAGTACGTTATGTAAGAAGCGGATTTGTAAATTAATGAGAAGGCATGAACATGCACATTTTGTGGAGTTATGTAAGGGTTGATTAAAGTTTTGTGGTATAAGCAATAGATTGATGATGAAGTTGATTATGAAATGATAACGATTATGAAAAGTGTGAAAGGTGACCCAAGTGGTCGTTATTGAGGGAATAGACTTAGGGTGACCCTGCGCTCGAGGGAACTAGACCCGAGGTGACCCAACTGATTATTGTTATTGAGGGAATAGACTCGAGGTGACCCTGCGCTCGAGGGAACTAGACCCGAGGAGACCCAACTGATTATTATTATTGAGGGAATAGATTCGGGGTGACCCTACGCTCGAGGGAACTAGACACGAGGTGACCCTAGCGATTAGTGATGGGAAATTTCTGATTAAAAGGAAAGATTTTGTAATGAAGGAATTTGATGATGATGACAGTAGACACGAGAAAGCTTGTAGTATCGTATGAAGAATAGTAAAATGATTTAACATTGGTTATAGACTAAGGTGGATTGACGTGAGTTCATTGATGTATCACGTCTAAGGAGTAAACGGTTAGTGACATCCCGGTGAAGTTTAGAATCCTTTAATCAAAGTGTGCAGCTTGTTGGTAATTGTAAGGGGATGAAAACAATTGGTGTTCTAGATAACACCGATTGGCAACAGCTTCACGTGCCTCTACACCGGAACCTTAGTTCGTCGTCAGAACCCTAATCTGCAAAACAGATAAGGGGTGAGTGCACCTTTACTTCTCGTAGCAAAGGCCCTCCGATGCCAAAGTTAGTATCACGTACTGGTTGATAAACCCTAATTATCAGTAGGAAAGTAATACGAATGCCAAATATTGCGTACCTTTTACCTCTAGGTTTACCTCGTATTTATAGATTTACGGATGCTTGCTGCCCAAGTATCCCTGTCGCCCTAGGATTCCTATCCCGTATAGGAAACCAATATCTCTTGGATTCTCGTTCCCTTATCGGTTTATTACAAGAATCCTTTTTAGAACTCTTTTCCATAGCTGGCCGAACATCCCATTCTCGTTGGGTATCTATCCAAGATCCTACATACTCGGGATCTCATCGCCTTACAGAATATTACCATTCTGGAACATTCTTGTTACCTCACGATTTAGGGCAACTTGTTCCCCTGTTCAGCTATCTTATTACCGATCAGTCCACACGATCCAATGACCTCACATGCAACTGGTCCTTATCGTTATATTTGGACAAATGACTTTACATGTCTCTTGTCCTTATCAGCCGAACAGGCTGCATGGATCAATGACCTCTCATGTCGCTGGTCCACATTGCCTTTTACCGCACTACCCGGCGGTAAGTCCTGTGGTATTTACCACGTGCTAATACAGACCACGTGTTCGGCGACCTAAATGTACCTGTTCGGGAATACCTCCCTACAATTGCTCCCCAGTTTTGCCTGTGACCACTGTTCGGGGGTTACAGGTAAACTTGATTTTGGTCGCTGAGTCGAGTTCCTCGAATCGTATGTAGGTATAAAACCCTTTGATGTTCTTTGGCGGCTTAATCATTATATCATTTCGGGGTACGTGGCACATTTCGCATGCCCCTCATTAACTTTGAACTGACGTTTTACAAAACGGCGTCAGAAAGGCATCTGCTTTCCATTACTTTAACTCGTAACGGCATGAGGCCCGTCGCTTCGTTTCCGTCTCTCGTCTTTCAAATCCCAAAAAGGGGGCATTTTCTCGGTTTTAATCCCAAAACGCAAAGCCCACTTCTCTGTAAAAAGTCAGGCGACACTCACCCGCCATCGCCGCCGTCTGCAAGTTCGACTGCATCTCAAGAAAACTTCACAGTAACCTCGTAAGATTCTCGCCCCTTACTCGTTTTTACACATTCTGAGATCCCGCTCTCCGATTCGTTAATCCTTAGGGTTTCATTCATTCCCCTTTTGGAGTTCAATCTTTTCACAGTTCCCTTTAAATACCTTTATGGCGGATGAGGGTGACAGCGGCCCTAAGCCCGGAAAATTTAGGAATTCTGCAAAGCCCCTACAGCCATGGCGGCTTTTAGGACAAGTTACAACATTCCTGAAAATGTAGGTCTCGAACTTGCCCCACTAGGTGCGGACAGAGATGATGGCTCATGGGATAGAATGTGCATCCCAATTGTAGCCATTGTGGAGGGCAGAGTTCGGTTCCCCCTTCATCCATTACTCCGTCAAATACTGAACTGGTACCGACTCACACCAATGCAAGTTTCCACAAATGTTTTCAGGCTTATTATGGGGGTTGTAGCTTTAAATAGGATCTTGGGGACCCAGATAGGCCTGTGGGATATTCAATGGTGGTACAGCATTGTACTTAACCCAGAATACAATACCTATTATTTCAAAGTTAGGAAAGCAGACAAGCGTCTCGTGCTCAACTTGCCAGACTCTGTTCGTGACCACGAGATGGATTTCTTTATGTCACCAGAGCGTTCGAGCCTATTGGGGAAGACGGCCAAGTGGTGGGGTTTCACTGTCCCCATATATGGGGCTACCCACATATGCTCCATTTTCAATTCATAAATACCTTTCATTGTATCTCCATAACTCCCTTATGCCTTTAATTCTTGTTTGTGCTTTGTTTGTGCAGCGAGCAACGCTAATAGGCATGCCAGACAAGAACCAAGCTACATTCGAACAGCTGACATCAACCGGATTCTGAAGTACACAGGAGAGCCCGGTACTCGTACTGCTTGCTATGGTCGCGACGCACACATCCTGCTGGGCTATGACCCTGCTTATAGGGGGTTCATCGACAGGAGGCTAGCCAACCCGAGCACAAGCGGTGCCTCAACTTCAACCGCTCCTCAACCACAGAGTTCAAGACTACAAGCTAGAGTCACCCTTGCCGGGCAGCCAGGTGAAGTCACTATTCCTGAAGGCATTCCTTCGACACGTGTGGTACTCAGGAGATCTAGATGAAGACAGGGTATTCCTGAACAGACCGAACAACCCGCTCCCCTTTGCGTCACCAGCCAATCTTCTTCCTTCGATTATTCTCAATCTCCCCAGAGCCCAGGTACGATGACGCATTAGCCTGTCGACCTTAGCACCCTTCTCACTATCTCTGGACGAGGACATGGTGCTGCTAATAAGGCAGCATCGACTGGTGTTGCCCCCCCCCCCCCCCCCCCCCCCCCCCCCCCCACGATCTCGTCGCAATAGGGGGGGATCTACGCGGTCATCGTCCTCTCCTTGGGAACAAGATAGTTCCCTCGAGGTTGCTGATGCTCATCAGGACAAGCGTCCCCGGAGCGAAGAAACCGGAGATACTGGTGCTCCAGCTACTTCAGTACCATTGGAAACTCCGTCACCGAGCACCCAAGTTACCCCTGAAGTCTGGGCCCCTCAACTCATGAGGGGGGACAGACCAGTGAACATTGGAGACAGTGCCAGCTCCTCTGAAACTGCACTAGCCCTTGCTCAGGGCCTGTTGCTTCCTGTGGACGCACAGAAAGAATCCTCATCATCTGTGGATGGACTTGTGTCCACTGGTCTCATCAGTGAAATCAAGGTAACCAAAAATTCTCCTTTCAACCTTACCTTGTTTATAGTTGTTCCTCTAAAAATTCTTTTAACTTATGTTTGGTATTTTGTACAGTTTATCCAAAAGATGATGGCATTAGGCCAAAAGTTTCAGGAAGCTGACGCAGAGAGAGTTAGGCTCTTGAATGATAATACGAGGTTGCTCTGAACAGTCTCGAGGCTGGAGAGAGAGAGAGAGACAAGGCTCAGGCAGAGGTTGTCAAGACAAAGAGCAAGCTTGAGACTGCCAAGGATAGCCTTGGCCAAGCTCTAGCAGAGATTGACAGCACTAAAAAGGCTGCATATGAAGAAGGTTACAAAAAGGGTTTTGACACAACAACGGCCAACGATGTGGACCAGATGCCAGCCATTCAAGACCAGATCTGGGTTGCCTGCTGGGAGACATGCCTGACGAAGGTGGGCGTTGCTGAGGACTCTCCCCTCTGGGAAGACAACGACTTACCAAGTCGTCAAGCTGCAGCTGCTCGGGAGTCTGATAGGCCTCCTATTGATGACGTTGATCAACAGATAGATGATTTCATTGATGCTGACGAAGAGATTCAAACGGAATCTCAGGATGCTGTGGTTGAACACACAACAGTTCAAGAGATGACCAACGAAGCCATTGCCGTGGAGGAGAGTGCTGCTGCTAACACTAGCACAGAGATTACAGATGATATTCCCCCAGAGATCCAAAACTTGGATTGAAACGGCTGGTAAGTGAGATTAACTCCTCCGAACAATTTGCAGGTCCTGTGTGACCGTAGATTTTGCAGCCCTGCGAGGCATTGTTTTTTCTTTTTGATGACACCAGCATTTGGCTTCCTCCATAACATTTGATCTCTCTTTCCGATACAGATGCATGTATTCAAATGCACATCTATGCTTTAATTGCTTTGACTTAGTATCTCGTACTTTGTTTTAAGCTTCTCGTGCTTAAAACAGATCTAAGTATCCAGCAAGTAAGTACTTCATATTGTTGTCTAAGATACCTAAAAAACAGATCTAAGTTGTCTAGACATATCTCATTATGTTTGTCGCTCAAGTATTTCGTACTTGATTTTTGCATGTTCTCGTATGCAAACCTAAGATTTGTTTGCACTCAGATTTTACTAAGTATGTTCGTACTTAGGTATTTGCAAGTTTCTCGTACTTTTAGGTATCTCATACCAAAATTTTTTATCTAAGTCCCTCGTACTTTGATCAAAAAACAGATGTAAGCCTTTCGTACTTTTAGTATCTCATACTTTTTACCACAATCAGTATGCATCCCAAGTTTCTTCATACCAGGGGTACAATCGTTTGAGAATTTAAGTTTCTCATACTTTATTTTTTAGCGTTTATTCGTGCGCAGTTATCAGGCTATCTTCTTGTCGAGGATAGATGTATTCGTATATGGCATTCGTACCAATTCCATGCTCCCCAATATGAATAAGGAAAATAAAATCAAATTCCGTATTTCATATTTAAGAAACGAACATTTCAAAAAGCTAGATATTCTTGAGAAGAAATGACTTTATTCATAGACTTGCACTAAAAGGGGCGTTATTCGTACACCTTGCAACTAAAACAGAGTAAACCATAACTAGAACGAAATAGAATCAAACACTTAAAACAAGGGAATTATATTCGTAATTCCCACACAATCACGTAGTGCATCAACACTCAATTCTTCTAAACAAAGAATTTTCTCAGATTATGAATATTCCAAGGCCTTGGAATTGGATTACCGTCCATATCTGGCAATCGATAGGCCCCTGTGCCCACAATCTTGGTTACCCTATACGGGCCTTCCCAATTAGCCCCCAACTTGCCTCGTTCGCCACCTTGGTATTGCCGAGCACTTTCTATAGTACAAGGTCCCCAACACCAAATTCTCGAGGGTGTACATGCTTGTTATAGCTTTTCATCAGCTGTTCCTGGTAAGAAGCTAGATGTATCAGGGCCCTTTCTCTCCTTTCCTTGGCAAGATCAAGCTCGATTTCGAGGGCCCTGTCATTGCCCCCACTCTCGACCAAGGCAGTCCTATTAGTTGGCAAACCAACCTCCAAAGGGATTACAGCCTCCGTTCCATATGCCAACGAATAGGGGGTCTCTCCCGTAGACTGCCTAGGCGTTGTTCGGTGAGCCCACAACACCAGTGGTAATTCATCAGGCCACTTCCTTTTTGCCTTGTCCAACCTTTTCCTGATCCCGTCAAGAATGGTTTGTTGGATGCTTCTGCCTGCCCATTACTCTGAGGGTAAGCTGGGGTCAAATAATAATTTCGTATTCCATACTGGGCACAAAAAGCTTTGAATTTCTTCTAAAATTGGGACCCATTATCTGTAATCAAAGAATAGGGGACACCAAATCGAGTAATGATGCTCTTCCACACGAACCTCTCTATCATAGGTTCAGTGATTTTGGCCAATGGCTCAGCCTCAATCCATTTAGTAAAGTAATCCGTTGCAACTAGCAGGAATTTTCGATTCCCAGTTGCTTTGTGGAGGGGACCCACGATGTCCATTCCCCACTGGGCAAATGGCCAAGGACTTGTCAAAGGCACCAGATCCTTGGCTGGCATTCGAATCATTGGCGAGAACTTCTGACACTTTTCACAAATTTTTACATACACCTTGGCATCTTCTTGCATGTGTGGCCACCAATAGCCTTGGGTAATTGCTCGGTGGGCGATAGATCTGCCTTCAGCATGACTCCCACACGTTCCCTCATGGATTTCGTGGAGAAATTTCTGCACCATTTCAGGGTGCACACACAGCAAATATGGTCTTGTAAAGGACTTTCTGTATAATTTACCTTCCGGGGACAGCCAAAACCTGGCTGATTTGGATTTGATCTTGTGAGCTTCCTTTTTGTCAGCAGGGAGGATTTCATCTCGTAAAAACTCCACGATTGGGTCCATCCAACTTGGTCCTTGGTTCACATCCAAGACCATTTCAACACTCCTTCCAATGCTCGGCTCTGTCAGGTATTAGACTGCTACCCTCCGTTTGAGTTCAGTTGGAACAGCTACTGCTAACCACGCTAATGAATCAGCATGAGCATTCTGTCCCGAACTTATTTGTTGAATGTGAACCCTTTCGAAGGTATCAAGCAAATCTTTGGCCGCTTCCACATATGCTGGCATCTTCTCATTCCGGGCTTGATATTCCCCGGACAGTTGATGAACTACGAGCTGTGAATCACAGTGCACCCTGACTCATTTTGCTCTCAGAGTCTTTGCACTTCTTAATCCAGCTAAGAGTGCCTCGTACTCCGCCACATTATTTGATGCAATGAATCCGAGCCTAACAGACAGTTCGATCATCACCCCTTCGGGAGGAAATAGGACCACCCCAATTCCTGAACCAGTATTACATGCTGATCCGTCAACGAATAACTTCCATTCCATGGGATCCTGTTCGGCTGACAGTTGGTTCTTCATGGGTACTTTCTTATTCGCCTGTTCCTCTCTCGTAGGAGGCGGGGGGGCTATCGTTGGGGAAAACTCATTCGCCTGTTCCTCTCTCGTAGGAGGTGGGGGAGCTATCGTTGGGGAAAACTCTGCCACAAAATCAGCCAACACTTGGCCTTTAATTGCCGTACGTGGTTGATAATCGATATCGTATTGGCTTAACTCAACGGACCACGTTGAGATCCTTCCTGAAAAGTCTGCTTTTCGTAGCAGTTATTTCAGTGGGAATTCAGTATAAACCACAACCTTGTGGCTTCGGAAGTAGTGTGGCAATTTCCTCGTGGCGGTCCTAAGTGCCAGGACAAGTTTCTCTAAGGGCATATATCTTGTCTCTACATCCAGTAATGTCTTGCTAACATAATAGATGGGGATTTGCTCGATTCCCAAATCCCTCAACAGAACTGCACTAACAGCATGTTCAGAAACAGCTAAGTACAAAACTAAAGACTCACCTAGCTGTGGAGTTGACAAAAGAGGAGGCTCAGCCAGGTACTTCTTCAGGTCCTGGAAGGCCTGTTCACACTCTGCTCCCCATTCGAATCCCTCCCTTTTTTTCAATAACTGAAAAAAGGGTCTGCACTTGTCACTTGACCTGCTGATGAATCTGTTCAGTGCTGCAGCCATTCCAGTCAACCGTTGGACTTCCTTCGTAGTTTTGGGACTTTATAGCCTCTGCAGGGCTGCAATTTGATCGGGGTTGGCCTCAATCCCCCTCATGGTTACTAAGTGGCCTAGAAACTTCCCAGAACCAACTCCGAACGCACATTTCGAGGCGTTGAGCTTTAATTTATATTTTTTCAGGATTCGAAAGCCTCCTCCAAATCCATTATGTGTTTCTGTTTAGCTTGACTTTTTACCACTATATCGTCTATGTAAACCTCCATAGACTTACCAAGCAGTTTCTTGAACATGATGGTTGCGAGTCTCTGGTACGTTGCCCCAGCATTCCTAAGCCCAAATGGCATGACGCTATAGCAATACAACCCTCGTGGTGTAATAAAAGAAGTCTTCTCTTGATCAGGTCCAAACATAGCAATCTGATGATATCCTCGATATGTGTCGAGGAAACTCATTCGCTCGTATCCAGCAGTTGCGTCAACCAACTGGTCTATCGTTGGGAGAGGGAAACTATCCTTTGGACACGCCTTGTTTAGGTCTGTGAAGTCTACACAAACACACCACTTTCCGTTCTTCTTATTTACCACTACTGTGTTGGATAGCCATTCAGGATAGTAAACCTCACGTATTGCTTTGGCCTCTAGCAAGCGATCGACCTCTTCAATTACAACATCCACATGCTGCACGGCTGCCCTTTGTTTTTTCTGGATGACGGGCTTATGCTGGGGATCAACGTTTAGATGGTGACAAATTACGTTTGCATCTACCCCGGTCATCTCCTCTGGGACCCATGCGAATACGTCGACATGTTCCTTTAGGAATCTTATTAATTCAGCCTTTCGTCTGCTGGCAATGATTCCCCAATTAGAAAATATCTTTCAGGATCAGTCTCGTTGATCTGAATTTTCTCCAGGCCTTCGACCACCTTTTCTGCCGGATTTCTCCCAACATCCTCAATAGTTGGTTGATCTAGCACTTTTAGTGTATGAACGTGGTGGGCCTTTGGAGCTTTCTTGACAATGGAAATCAGACACAGTTGGGCCACTTTCTGATTGCCCCTAATTACTTCGATCCCATTGGATCCTGGAAATTTCACCATCTGGTGGTAAGTTGAGGAGACTGCACTCATTTTGTGCAACCAGGTCCTTCCTATAATTGCGTTATTGGAAGAAGGAACATCTACGACCAGAAAATCTGTCCTCAAGACAACTAATTCGGCCCGAACAGGCAGTGTTACTTTTCCGAGGGGCCAGACTGCTCCTGCACCTAATCCAATCAGGGGTGTTGTGGATTGCTCCAAATCCGTTTGGGCCAGCCCCAGCTTTTTGAATGCATCGTAATACATCACCTTTGTACAACTCCCCGAATCCACCAGAATCCTTTCAATGTCGTACTCCCCAACTCGTAGGGTTATGACCAAATCATCGTTGTGGGGTACCTGGACTTCTCCCAAATCATCATCTGTGAATGCTATGCTTTCATTGCATACACCACTCTCTCGCCCTCTCTTATTTCCCAATCACATCACATGCTGATCGTGCTTAACCTGCCTTTGTAATAGCCTAACCTCATTTCTCGTATAAGGTGCGGCCAACCCATGTATCATATGGATTACTCCTTTAGGATTCTGCTCGTAATCCAGTTCCATGGCTTTCCCTTTCTCCTTTGGGTCCTCCTGGATAAATTCCTTGAGATAGCCCCGAGAGACCAAATCGTCAAGGTGTCTCTTACACATCTCACAATCCTCAATCATATGGCCCCAATCTTTATGGTAGCTGCAGTGCTGATTCGTAGCACGTTTTGCATCTTTATCTCCGCCTAAACTTGGGGGCCACTTAAAGTATGGTTGATTCTTTATTCGATAAAGAATCCTATAGATTGGTTCCTTCCAAACCGTTGTGACAGAAAAGAAAGATTTGGGGTCAAGTGCTTGCTTATCCTTATACGGCTCTTTCTTAGCTTGCCCATACTCCTTCCTCTCTCTGTAAGTCTTTGGCTCTGGCTTATCCACCTTTTTGGCAGGTGCCTTTGTCTGCTCGGCGACAATCCTGCCATCCTCGCGGAGTATGTCATCCTCCATTCTGGCGTGCTGTTCTATTCGTTCCATCAGTTTGGCCAACGTGGCCACCGGATGTTTATTCAGTGAGCGACGCAGTTCTCCTCGAACAGGCAACCGAATTTTGAAGGTTGCTATGGCATACTCCTCACTGCAGCTTTCAATCTCGTTGAAAGTTTCCCAGTACTTTTTCGCGTAATCTCTGATCGGCTCGCTCTCCGCCTGTTTCATGGTGGACAGACTCTCAAACGTTTTTGGAGCCTTTCTACTTGTCAAGAACCGAGTAGTGAATTCCTCAGCCAACTGCCTCCATCCTCGTATGGATCGTGGTGCCAGTTTATGAAACCAAGACAAAGCCACCTTGCCAAGACTTGAAGGGAACATTTTGCATAAGATGGCTTCATCCCCCTCATGCATGAACATAGCTTGCTGGTAATGTTGTATGTGAGCCACGGGGTCCGCGTTTGTCTCGTAAAGTATGAACGTACCGTGCTTCACTCTGCTCGGCAACCTAGCCTCTTATAGTCTTCTTGAGAAGGGGGAAGCTGCTATGTTGCTTAGGGCTTTTCTTGCTGCTTCTCATGCAGTTACTGTCCCATCCTCAAATTCTTTTGTTCTATGAGCCGTAGCTTTGGCCCAATCGGCGTCAGGTCTCTCGTACCTGTCCCGGTGATGCTTCCTTTTTTCCCCTTCTTCTGGAGTGGAACTTCGGTCTCTACTTCTCCTTTTTCGTGGAGAAGCCCGTTGCCTTTCCGGTGTTCAACTTCTACTTCTGTCTCTCCTTTTTCGTGGAGAAGCCTTGTATCGCCCCAGAGTGGGACTTCTGCTCCTTCCCCCTCGTGAACGAGCTTGCCTATGGACTACTAGAGTCCGTCTATCTCTCTCAGAATTCCTCCTTGAGAGTCCAGAATCTTCTGGGTGTTCTCATACCCGCTGCAACTCTTGTATCTTGTACTCTCGTTTTCTAATCAAACGAGCGTACTCCTCGATTTCCTTCCTCTTTCGGTCGAGGACATCTTCACTGTTATGTATACTTCTTGACTGTTCCACTGACACCTCTCTTCGGTGAGACTTGCTCCTTCTCGTGGAGCCCGTGGGTGTCTTGCCCTGCCTTCCAGTGGGCTTTTTCGGAGCACCTGGTGGAGATTTATCTCCTCCATCACTTAGCTGGTCCTTTGGATTAAACGGCGTGGCTGGATCTTCTTCCATCGTGATTGTTTTTCAGAGAATCGGTTCGTTTCCCATAGACGGCGCCAATTGTAGGGGGATGAAAATAATTGGTGTTCTGGATAACACCGATTGGCAATAGCTTCACGTGCCTCTACACCGGAACACTAGTTCGTCGTCGGAACCCTAATCTACAAAACAGACAAGGGGTGAGTACACCTTTGCTTCTCGTAGCAAAGGCCCTCCGATGCCAAAGTTAGTATCACGTACTGGTTGATAAACCCTAATTATCAGTAGGAAAGTAATACGAATGCCAAATATTGTGTACCTTTTACCTCTAGGTTTACCTCGTATTTATAGATTTACGGATGCTTACTGCCCAAGTATCCCTATCGCCCTAGGATTCCTATCTCGTATAGGAAACAAGTATCTCTTGGATTCTTGTTCCCTTATCAGTTTATTACAAGAATCCTATTTAGAACTCTTTTCCATAGCTGGCCGAACATCACATTCTCGTTGGGTATCTATCCAAGATCCTACATACTCGGGATCTCATCCACTTACAGAATATTACCATTCTGGAACATTCTTGTTACCTCACGATTTAGGGCAACTTGTTCCCCTGTTCTGCTATCTTATTACCGATCAGTCCACATGGTCCAATGACCTCACATGCAACTGGTCCTTATCGTTATATTTGGACAAATGACTTTACATGTCTCTTGTCCTTATCAGCCGAACAGGCTGCATGGATCAATGACCTCCCATGTCGCTGGTCCACATCGCCGTTTACCGCACTTCTCGGCGGTAAGTCCTGTGGTATTTACCACGTGCTAATACAGACCACGTGTTCGGTGACTAAATGTACCTGTTCGGGAATACCTCCCTACAGTAATCATTCATACTTGGGCGTATCTGTCTACACTCACTCATTCATGGTGCTTGATTCATCACATTTTCATATAGTTTGAGTATAGAATTCTCTACTGGGCGTGTGTTTTGCTCAACCCTTCTATCACTTTCAGGTACGGATCAGAGATATCAGCATGAAGTGTTGTGCATGCATGACTTTATCTCCTTTTGAAAACTGACACCGATGAATTTCCCAACATCTTTTATAGACTCTATTTTGGAAGATGTAATGTAGTTCGATTCATCTTGTTTGACAAAGGATATTTGTAATGCTCGTAACTCTCTTAACTTTTGTACTTATAATATTTCGGCCTCGGAGCCAATGATGTAACCTTTTGAAACTCATGGATGAGAAGGTACAATTATGGAAGTAGAAATGTTAAACTCTTTTTGGGTATCGTATGGTTATGGTGAGGTTTTATTCATGGAACTCATTTATATTTATGTTGAAAATCGAGGGCGTGACACAATTGGTAATAGTGGACAGGTCATCTAGTCTTATATGTACTAGCTATGATGCACTGACACTACTAGAGGCCGAAGACAGTTCCCGTGTCTGAAAAGGGGACACGCTGGGCACATGGCAAAAAATGTATGGGATACGCCACATGACTTGTCAATTAAACTTAATTAAATTTTTAGGGAGACTTCATTAATGGGACATGCGGGGATACATGAGCGACATAATGGGAACACGTATATGGACATGAAAGGGGTTAAACATGCAAAATTTTAAACTTTTAAAGGGGTAAATGTGTATTATTTAAAATATTTTGAGTTAAAAATGAAACATGATGTGATATGATTTATATGTCAGTTAAACTCGTATTTGTCCCATTTGATTTTGTATTTTTGATGAGTCGCGTCATATTCATACCAACATCAAAAAGTAGTTGACTAAAATCCTCTA